>JAPZDV010000015.1:1423083-1460339 GCA_029814665.1 Acanthurus lineatus
AAAATAAAGTCAATAATGACATTTTTTGTGTTCTCTTTTTATTTGGAAAAGTATCGAAAAGTATCGAAATACATGGTGGTACCGGTACCAAAATGTTGGTATCGTGACAACACTAGCCATGGATGTCTGACAGGATCAGTGCTTAGTGGTAAGATTAAGGTTCTTGACAGTTTTGTTAGCAGAGTGACAGCAGCTCCAGAACTGTCCAGGTCTATGTGTTCAGGTAGAGATGGAGGATTATGTGGCAGGCATTCAGGAAGGTGCACAGACATGAGATGAGCTGAGGCTTTTCACACTGAGTTAAATGGCAAAAAGGGCACCTTGAGCCCAACACACAAAACTGCGCGCACACACACACACAGATAGCATGCAGACAGAGTGTCGGTTTTGTCAGTGTCAGAGAGCTGTGAAGCGTTTCAACTTTGTGACTGCCCTGGAGCAGGCCTTCACACTACATCACACATCATAAGACATTGCATGGCCTGACATCAACTCTGAGAGAGAAACAGAGCGAACGATGAGAGATAGAAAGAAGCGTGAGAGAAAAGAAAGAACCCAGCACACACACACACACACAGCAATCTAAATCTTGTCTGAGGCAAATGTTAAAAACAAGACTATGTAGGGACCACGGCCATTTCTACAAGGGAACCCTGGACAGTGCCTGTAGAATCAGTCATGCATCAGTCAATCAAATGTGTGCATGTTTGCTGAGATTGGAGCCATAGTGAAAAGTGGCACACTTGTACTGAGTGAGAAAAAAAGGTAAAAGAAGAAGAATATAGGGGGAAAAAAAGGCAGAAAAAAAGCATTAACTTAAGGTCACTGATACTTCTGTAGTTTCTATATAAGGTCCAGAACTTTGTGAGTGTTATTGCTTCATCAGATATTTTATATTTTTATATATATATATTGCAAAATGGAGAGAAGAATGCACACTACCTCCACCCCCTGGTTTGCAGACTCATCAGGTGTGCAACATATATTTTTGTTGGCTGTCAGCTGTATTTCATGCCATGTGTTCAAGTTCAACTTTTTGGCCAAGATTCAGGTGATGCAACAGGCTGCTTTTGTCATTGCTGCTTCTTTGACTTAAACTTTACAGCCACAACCTTCAGCCTTATATTCACAACGATCATGCCTATTATCTAAAATAAAAACACTTAACATGTATATATGTGTGTATTTGTTTGTGTGTGTATTTGTAGTTACAGTTTATTTCCATCACAGTGTTTTAACTGTCAAATATGAAACGCAAATCCTTTTTAGTTTTAACACAAAATAAAACCAAATACTGGCATATCTAGGTTTTCTTTTCACAAGTTTAGACATAATTACTAATGTAGTTGTTGGTTGAACAAAGAATGAGTTTGGCAAATATAAAAGGGGTACATATTAACCTTGATGAAGCTTTGACACACTTTATGAGAATTACCATCCTTAAATGTAACCTTTTTTTAACAGTATCTGGTTTATTAAAAGAAGACTGGTTATTATTTGGTTATTCGAGACCATTATAGAGGTGAAATGTAAAGAAACACCTCTTACTTTCAAAGATTTAAGAATCTTCTTTCTCATAGGGCCATTGGAGGATGATTACAGCTTTGTTTCATCATTGTCATGGTGCAAAAACTGCTGATACTGCATGGCCTCTTCACTGTGTGTGCAGAGGCCACCACAGAGTGCACACTCTACTGATTCAGTGACCTGGCTTTGGCTGGGTCTGGTGTGCAGTGGCCCTGTCATGTTTCAGCAGTAGTGGCTATTTGAGAGTCAGTAACTTTGGAGCACAGTGAGGAAAAAGAGGAGGAGGAGGAAGAGAGGAAATGCTACTTAGAGAGAGGAATGTAAAGAATTTCAGTTTTAAGGGCTTCAGTGAGAAAAAAAAGAGAGAGAGAGGCCGAGCAACCAGAATTACTTAACATAATCCACAAATAAAATGCTATCAGACTCCAAAAGGGACATTTTATTTTGTGTTTGTGTGTGAAAGTCTGTGTCTGTGTCTCACCATTTACTTGTTATGTATGTGAAAAAGTCGACACTCTGAACTTTCCTCGAAATAATGAACCAAACTCAATTTTCTCTCTCACTTTCTAACTCCCACAAAATCTCCCCACAAACACACACACACCCTCCCCTCCATTCATCCTCCGCTGTCACAGTTGTCATAGTGAATTAGCATGCTGACCTGTTATGCAGATACACAGCATTGTCTTTCCCATTATCCTATGGGAAAACTTGAGCCCTGGGACTGAAGAAAATAACATCTGTCTGCTCCTCTCTCCCCCTCTCTCTCACCCCTTTTAGTGTGTGTGTGTTTTGACATGAAGGCTGCTCATTCTTTCACTTTTTAGCGTGAAACCAATCTTCTCAGTGTTTCTCCATCTGAATGGTTTTTCCCAAGGTCATAGAGTGTTGCTTTGCATTTCCAACCCTGGGGACCAGTGTCTTTCCTACAGCCTCTTGCACCCTGAGGGACTTTTAATCCTCCAACCAGAAAAAGATATGTTCCTCTTACAGCCTCTGTCAGGCAGCACATGGATTTCCATTAGTTTTAGCTCAGGAACATACTTTTTATAAAATACACGTGTTAAAGAGGCCTTGTAGTATTAATAAAATATTTTTTTTTTAATTTAGAAAACATTAGGTCTATGTTCTAATGGAGATTTAAGTCCCTTGTTTGCCTCCTGGATGGACCGTGGGTGCCACAACTTATTAAACAGGCCTTGGAATAAAAGTTGCAAGGAGGTAGATGGTCATATTATTGGAAGGTTGGTAGTTTGATCCTCCTCCTCTGCATGTCTGTATGTCCTTGGGCAGGATACTGAATCCCAAATTACTCCCAGTGGCTCTTTCATTTATATGCCCGTCTCTGTTTAATGGTTGAAGGTGTCTGTTTGGTTGGCTTTAGAACATGTAGTCATCCATCAGAGAGTTCAGTGAATATGTAATGGTACAAGCCGATAGTCATCGCAGGGCCTAATGAGGTTTACTAGGTCAAAACATCATTTATAATTAATACTGGGATACGATTGGAATGCTCAAACAACTTTTGGCACATTTTAATGTGTTTAAATAACTTATAAGTAAAAAAAAAAACAAAAACATTTATGTAACAGGCTTATTACTTTCAGCTTATGTTATGAAATGATAGTAGGCACTATTTTTTGGTAATTTGGGTGCAAAAATGCAGGTCTAAGTTCTGTGCATTAGAAGCGGTTGGCCAACCTTTTTGGTAACTTGGTGATCACAAATACAAGTGCATCTGTGGCACAGCATGGCAAATAGGTAAAGCAGAACGTAGAAATAGTGAGAAGGTGTTTAACGGCTGACTCCAATCATTGCCAATCAAATCAGCTTCTCATTCCCTTTAATATTGCTGTTGCATATTATATTGTCAATTTTTTAATGTTTTGAAAAAGCAGTAAAACAGAACTGATGGGCAGATTTAAAGCAAAGTACAATGAGGTATTTGTTCAGGAGATTTAGGCTTGTAATTACGAAATTTACAGTTCTACAAGAATGTCTCCATGGGCTTATGTTGTTAAATGAGCTTGGAAAAGAGGTAACTTATATAATGAATGTCTCTTCCACCAGTGTTAAAGAGACCACTGACCATTGGAGGAAGTGGTTCCATATATGAGACTAAGAAAAGAAACAAATTGGAAACGTGGATAATTTAACTCAAAACTTTATTGTCTGTTTCATCCCTATTAAATGTCACAGTGACGAAAGAACACTCGCGCAACATTCTGAAATCTGGTGCATGATATATGTTGAGAAAATAGGACAAGTAAATTATACACACTCAAAGCTCCCCATGTAATTAATTTATTAACAACACTGAGGAAGAACAATGTCCTTAAAATGTCAGTGATGCTATGGTGGTAATGAATAAATGAAGTGTCAGACTCTGGAGCCTTACATGGCTGGCTTTTAAATTAATACCTCTAAACGTGTCATTTGGTTGCTGTGCATTCAGTGTCCACTTTTTGAATCCCATTTGATTTAATAGACAATAGACGACTTAATTTTTTTATTTTATTGACTGAATCAGAAGGTTGCATTCAAAAAATCTTGTTTGAATAATGTAAGTAAAGGAGATTAAATGCGTGGGATGTCTGCCAAGCCTGTCGATGGGATTTTTGGTCTTTTCATGTGTGCTATTGCTCACTAATGCCACTAATACCTCTTTGTCGACAATGATGCACCTGGTTTGCATTGGCTGAAATTCTGGCATAATTTCACCTATAAACGACTGGGTTTTAGAATGTTCTGCCACAAAAACTGAAACTCAATGCATACACTTTAAGTCCCTTGTGCCGCACCAAATAGTAGACACTCTTGGATGTGTGCTTAGACCAGCTTTGCTTAGTCCAATATGTTGCACTGTATAACTTGACATCTGCTTCTAATAATCACGTGACTACTCCGTAGCTTTTGAATTTACAATTGCTTGCAGTTTTAAACAGAAAAGGTCCTGTAATTAGGTACTAGGAAAAGCAGGGCAAGGCAAATGTATTGGTGCAGCACATTTCAGCAAGGTTATTCAAACTCCCTTCACATAGAGCATAAAAGGCATTGAGACAGAATATAAAACACGTAAGTAACACAAAGCAGTGAAAAAGACATTTAAAATACAATTAAAAAGTGTTGAATTATAATTAAAAAGACGCTAAAATAAAAACAGGCAGATAAAACAGGAGAATAAAAGTGAGAGTGCAGTGTTAGATATTAACCTCTAAATTTGGTTTAATAAAAAGAACTGGCAAACAGAAAAGTCTTTAGTTATAATTTGAAGGAATTGAGACTCTCAGCAGACCCACAGTTTTTTGGATGTTTATTCAGATATATTTAGCCCAAAAACTGAATACTGCTTGTTCATGTTTAGTTTTTACTCTGGGGACAGAAAGCAGACTTGTCCTAGACAATCTTAGAGAGCTGGATGGCTTGTAATGTAGCAGCAGATCAGAAATGTATTTTGTCCAGAGACCATTTAGTGCCTTGTAAACACACTGCAGTATTTTAAGATCAATTCTCCCTTGCTCTTTAAACTAATGGCCGTGACTTTTATTTTCTGGAGCAATAGTGTATCACTGTAAAGGAAATTCTAAAAAATTGAGTGATGCTGTGTGACACCAGTCTTTTGTCTTTGTAATAAAAGCAGAGTGGCACATGTTTGCTTGTAGGGAGGATTATTCAGCCCCTCAGGCATTTGTTATTTAACATCTCTCAGTTCAAATGGCAGAAAAGGGCTTCGATGCTTCTGTGCTGTGAAATGCCCTAATCCAGAGTCAGCCAACATACTCCAATGTTTATTGTTGGTCCTCCAAGGAAATGACTCCTTCAAGTACAGCATGGATCACATTAAATATTGTAATAAAATTTATGATTAAAAAAAAAAAAACAACACAGGGACTTTTTCTGATTCTGAGTCGCACATTTATTTTACACATGACATAAAATGAATAAGCAATTCACTAGTCTTTTGCTTATTTTATTATTATTAAGTAAATATTGATTAGATTGTAATGGCTATAAAAGAGTGACACTATCAGGGTTTAGATAAGTTTCCATATAACATAAATCTTTCAGAAAAAATGAAGCCTTGATCTGCTTTCATATCTCCTTAATAAATTGTATGACCTTTTTCTACTCCTTAATACTCAAACTATGTTGTTACTTCCTGTAAAATTATGCCAAATTCCACTTCCAAAGTAAACACGCTTATCTCCACTCTCTTATTTTGAAAGTGGTGTTGACTGTTCCTTCAAAGAGCTCTGGAAACAAAAGCAGTGTGTCCTGTGTTGTTAGCAGTTGCCAGGCTCTGAGGAAAACAGGAGGTGTTCCAGTTGTCTTTGTTACAGCGTTGCCAACAAAAACACCAATTAGAAACTCTAGAGAAAGTTTAAAAGTTATCTATTCTCAAGTTAATGTCAATTTATTTTACTTTCAGAAATGGTAGAAAACTCCAAAACATTAAAGGATCTTTGCTTTTCCCTGTGCTCTCTTTTTCAGTGTATGTCATCATTTTTACCTTCTGTGATTTGCATTGTAAGCATGTTTGACTTTTAGGCCCATTAGAAATATCAATGCTGCCTGCTCGCGAGTAACAAGTTTAGTAGCATTCAGAGGGGATAACAGGCTCTCTGTTTTGAGACCAAACTTTTTTCATGGTAACGCAAGCAAATGCAGCGTCTGCAGAGTCTTACTCCTCTTTGTCATTCTGTCTCTTGGCGCTGCAAACCTCAGCAGAACAGACAGAGAAAAGACTTTGTCAAAGGCAAATATAGAAAAGGAAAAAAAGAGAATGGAACGCAAAAGGGAGAGAAGGGCAGAGATGAAACAGATAAGACAGAGTGAGACAGACAGAGTGCGTGTAGAATTCCTGTGAGATCTCTTCTCTCACTGTCTCTATGATGCTTTGAACGCCCTGCACAAGGGGAACATCTCAAAGTGATGGAGTGCTGAATGGATTCTCCATGCTTTCCTCTCACTACCTCTCTGTCTCATCCTCTCCTTCTCATCTTATCCCCTGGCTGTCATTTTCTACAGCCAGTGTTTTCTACCTCAGGCTAATAGAAGGGACCATGTAGTCCAGGACAGTTCATAAATGACCTTGAATCCACTAAAATAAGAGTGAATGCATGGCGACCTTGAAGACTTGATTTCTCAAAATTGCAGTAAATCAGATACTTAAATGATGTTAAATTACAGATTTTGTATTAATAATAAAGATCCTGAGAAATTTCAAAACAAATGCAAAGAGTAAATAAATGTGAGTGATAAGATTTGAGGTGTCTGGGGCCTGATTTGCCAATGTATAAGAGTTTTGTTAGAGAGGACAGACTTGCAAATTTTCATTTTGGATGGATTGAAAAGTAAAACAACAATTTGAAGACATTGTGTTTGGCTTCATTAAAAAACAGTGATCAGCATTTTTCTCTCTCGTATAATTTAAACTAATAAACAAGAAAAAAAGCCAGATTAATCAATAAAGAAATAACCTTTAAAAACAGCCCCTAGCGCTGTGCTCCATCAGACTTAATATTTTCCAATAATACAACCATGAAATAAAGAAGTCTATAAACACTGCTGGAGGTTACATTATTTTTTATGCATTTTTACCATAAAAAAGTGTATAACTGACTTTATAGAGAAGACAGGAAGCAGAAAGAGAGAGGAAGGACAGAGAGGAGGGCCATGCACCAAATATAGGAGGCTGGTTTATAGTTAATTAATTCTAAGATATTTGGGCACACCAGGAAACTTTGAATTTTGAACAGAATCAAAACATTTGTGCTTCTATTATCTCTTCAGTTGTGACTTGCACGTTGGTTTTTATCTTCAAGTGCTTATTCAGTACATAAACCTTCAATACAGTCAAAAGTGTTTAAGACATAGCTGAACATGGATTCTACTTAGTCAATGTACATACTGTAAATATGCTTTAAGACCAAGAGGTTAACAGGATAATACTTAAAGAAAAGAAGTAAATCTACTCTTTTCAGCGCACTGTGAATATCACTGTTTTTTCTGGAGTCTTCCTCCTGGGATGTTCAATAATTTTGTTTTTTTTCCTTTGACTGATGCTCCTGCAGTTTGTCCTCAGATAGTCTTTCCTCCCTGGAGCTCAGTTAGCTTTGAAAACTCACATATTAAAGCACTGAAAGTCAGATCTCTGCTAAAGGAGACGAAGCTGCTAATTGGCATTCACGGCTATCTTTATAGCAGTCATGTAATTTAGCACTGCGGCATTCTCTTGTTGCTCTGCTTACTTGTACAAGAGGCTATGCCTTCATTTCATGCTGACAATTTGCAGGTCGAATGATGTTTTTAATGTTTTCTTAACAACAAGCATCTATTTTTAGTTAGGTGCAGATGTGCATCCGAGCAGAAAGTCTACAACCAAGCCACTGCGATTGAAGCTTGGTTGTTGTTCCTGCTCCATCAGTATTCAGCTTGTTGTTGCTGCTGCTGTTGCATCATTGCACTGGTAGTTACCATTGTGTAATAAAATCCTAAGCTGTCCTCTTTCTGATGGCAAAGATTAAAAACAACAACAACCAAAAAAAAAAAACAAATCAGTGCTCTCCATATCCCATTCTTAACATCAGATATGTCTGTACTGGCCCAGGCCTGGCAGACACCATAGTAACTTAAAAAGGAATCATTTTGTTTAGGTAGAAATAGTACTATTTGTGTTCCCTAGTCAAACTAATAAATGATAAATTTAAACTATTTTTTTCTTTGATCTCAATTATGTCATAATGCCTGCAGGCATAAAAAGCCTAGGAATAAAGTCTGACTGATCTTCTGTTTCTCTGTGTGTCCCAACAGTCACCTGTGTGGCTCCAGACTCTGGGACCTCCTCCACATCTGCCGGCCCTTCATCAAACGAGCCTGTCTCATCTCTGGCTATGTGAGTATTTATACATCCCCTCTTTTTTATCATTTAAAAGTACCATGCAGGTGGTAGTGCATGCTGCAGTCTGCCACATACAATTTAAACATTAGTGTTGATTGTTTGCCATATTTGAAAAGACATCGGTAGGTGTGGTTTGCCTCACATTCCAGAGACTCCTGAGTTTCATCTCATTTTAATTGCTACAAAACTTAACTTTCAGAGACTTGTCTATCACAAGGAATATTTTGTTTTCACACTGCAAATGTTCTGTCAGAGGTCATTTAGCTGTCATATACAGGACACTGTTGATCGATTGTGACTGAAATGATGTGTTTCCCCCCCTCCTTCCTCCAGGTGGGGATCATCATGTCTGTCAGACTGTGGCTGATGGGAGGATCCATGCCTCTCTTCTCTGAACAGGACAACCCTGCTTCCTTCTCACCACACCTGCTTACCAGGTCAGTGTCTCACACAGACACCCACACATATATACACACACAAAGTGACAGATAAGGAAAGATACTTGATGTTTGGGTCCTTCAAATAGTAATTCAAAGTGGAAAGAAATTGAAAGTTAAAATTGTTTCAATAGAGATAATTTTATTTTTAGAAAGCACTGGTAGCTCATGTCTAATGGTTTTTAAGTTTCAAGAGTCTGTTTATGGATTGACATAGTACACAAAATTATGCCTAAACTTAGTTCTTGTTACTTTCGGGGAATCAAGGTTGGCTGGAGTACCTGTGGTGTATTTGAGTTCAGTATAATTTGGGTTCTTGAATAACCAAGTATGTATAAAATGAAAGGTAAAGGCTTAGTATTGTTTTGTTTTTTATCACCATCTTTATAATTAACAATAATAACCTATGAATTAACACTACACACATAGCAGCACTGCTGCCATGCTTGCATACAGTATTATTTTCCCATAATGGAATACAATTCACATAGTAACAGTTAATATATATAGTAAGGTTTACAAACTACCAAAGACATCTAACATCTCATGCTGTTTTAGTTTTTATTGGATAGCATGTTGGTATGGAGAATTGAATGCAGCCAGTGATTGAGTGCTTGTGTTAATGTCAACAAAGAATGTGAAAAAGCCCAGTTATCTCCAGAGACAACTGATCTAAGTAGCTTTTTAATCACATGAACATGTCTTTGAAGTTGTTGATGCCTCACATAAAGTTTTGTCTATGGAGGTTTCGACTTCTTCAGCCTTGACTGCAGGCATGATTACATTACCTTAAACTGCAACTGCTGTTGAGAACTTTGCAGTCAGGCTTCTTATAAAATAAGACTTTTCAGCTTTTAGATTCATTTCTTTTGTGTTCAACGAGCTGTTTCCTCAGATTAGACATGCAGCACTGGCTATCACTACAACTACAAATATTTTAGAGTGTTGTCAGTGTGGAGTTTCACAAAGTGTGACAACTTTTAACTCAACATTGCTCTTACTGGGATTTGACCAGGCTGCAGGGGTTATGTAGTCCCACTCTTGCTCTTCTTCTCTTTATACTCTAAAGATGCACCCATTCGTCTGGAAATTTGGCACTCACAGAATCTATAGTACAGATGTAATTCAGTCGGTATGCAATCTGGTGGCAATCTGTGAACTCACAACAGAGGTTTTTCCTCATTTTCTGATATTTTGTAACAGCTTACATAATCAGTAAGCATTTTTTAAAGTTTAAGTTAACGTGTCTGTAGTGAAGACTAGTATTAAAAAACTTAACAAAATGTATCTATTGTAGTTACAGTGCAAATTTCAAAAACTAAATAAACTGATCTTTTTTTCTGAGCTGGAAATTTGTGGTTAGAAGCCAAATACCTTGATATTTATTAAATATATTTCCATTTAACCTGGTACAATCATTAATTTTCCCCAGGATGAATTTATTTTATTATAACTCTGTAGATCCTGTCCCATAAGCAGGTCAAATTTTAATTTTCAGTACTACTGTTTATGACTAAATATCTCCAGAAAAAACTGTATTTCCCATCAGCTTTAGCAAGCATGGCTTTAGACTTAACTCCAACGTGAACATAACGGGTAAGGCAGTGAAGTTCACTTTTGCCTCTGACTCTAAAAATACCAACATGGTTTGAATGGCATTAATCTAGTTGACAGAAAAATGAATTAACATTGAGTTTGATCGGAGTTAGTAATGTGTCGATTTGAAGTTAGTAATGAGATAATATCGTGTTTGTATTAAGTTTGACAGGTCCTGCAGACAGCAGCGATGTCTGAAGGTCCTCTCATTGGTGAAACAGCATATCTGTCATTAGCACAGCAGTAGTGAAAAATAGCACTGTGCTCCCTCGGCCACCTGGGAAATTTATAGCGGATTCTCATATCCCTCGCTCTGTCCGTCCCGCTCACCTTCATTTTCTACTCTCATTATTTCTGCTCCCTGATGTCTGGCTGAGCCTCCAGTGTTCCCTGATCACTGCTCTGTCTGTCAGCGTGTCCTCCCTCCATCCATCCCGCTCTTGTCTCGGCTATTTGTTACTGACAGTCTACAGACAGAAATAAGAAATAAGAAATAGCTTTTCAGAGCTTATTATTACTTACGGTCTCAGTTTTTGCCAAGGTTTGTTCTGGGGCCTACACCTCCCTCTGTGTGTAGGGAGGTGTAGAACAGCGTAGAGTGCTGCTTCACACCTGATGCCTGGATCCTCTTCCTGTCAAACTCAGGAAAGCAGAACACCCATGCGCCAACTGACAAATGTCTCATTTTCTCTTTCTGCTTCCTTACCTCTCACTACTTTTGTCCATCTATCTCTTCTCATGTCTGTGAGCCTTTGTTGATGTGTGAGTGTCTGTATGAGGGTGTGTTTGTGATGGTGTGTAATAATTTGTGGTTAAAATGCCTTGCAAAGTGTAGAAAAGGGAATTGAATTTATGGCCTGGACACATCAGATGACAGCAGGTGGAGAACATTCCGCTGCATGCTAAACAGCCTGTCAGCACCACCTTGGAGTGCTGTCTTATCTGTGTGTGTGTGGGTCTGTGTGTGTGTGTGGAGGGGTATTTGGATATGAGCTTAAAAGAACCTCTGTAAGTCCTCTGCATGTCTTTGTATGCCTATTGACCCAAGCCTGTGTTTATTTCAGACTTTATCTCCTGTGTCTCTCTCTGGCCGTCAATCTTTTTAATAGCCACTCTGAGCAGAAGTCAGAAAAAAAAGGGATGGTGAAGAGGGAGGAGTCGTGTTGGGTCCTTTTCGTCTTCCTGACATGTTTTCATTGCCCTGTTCAGAGGGGATTCGACCTGTGTTCCCCTTCCTCCTGGCCCAGTCAGCAGATGGCTTCAGAGCCACGATGAGCATCTGATGCTTCATTATATCATCTTAGAGGAAATCATTATCTAACCTGTGGCTAGTCTTCACAGGCCAACTGTTCAGAATTCAGTTCAGCACAGCCTCTTTCAAAATCAATAAGGACTTTAGCTCAGTTTCTTTTGTGCTTTAACCTTGTTTTGCTGGAGCCAGAGGGGAGAATCGACTTGGAGTGGTGGTCGGATTTGCAGGAAGTCAGTTGTGGGAAAGAAATGATAATGGCAGATGAGAGAATGACCCTTGTAATTAAGAGTTTGTCTTATGTCAGTACACATTCAATGCAGCCATAGGTAACATAGCTTTCTATCCAAATAGTTTCTATACCTAGAGTTAGTCTGCAATGTTTTTAGCCGCACCCTTTAGTTTAATGAAAAATAATCTGAATGTACAGCATATGATGACATTTGATAAAATCATGTGCTTCCAACTTTGTGGCTAATGGATATAACCGAATCCATAAAACCAACTCTGTAAAGATTTTTTTTCCCCTTTTTGGTGTAGAGGAAAGTAACTGGCCTGCACAGAACCTCAACCTTCACCCCATAAAACAGGTTATAAAACCAACAGTGAACCAGGCCTTATCACCATAATCAGTGTTGATCTAATAGTCTTGGGGCTTAATGGGAGCAAACACTTCTAGCCAGGTTCCAAAATCCCTCAGAAAGCCTAAATCCAAAAGAGTGGAGGCTGTAATTGCAGCAGATTAATGCCTGTGGTTTGGGAATATACAAAGTAATCCACCAGGAGTGTGCGTCTGTATGTATATATATGATTTCTCAGCACCTTGTTGGATAAAGTGAAGTTGCACTGCAGCGAAAGCTGCGCCAAGTTGAACTTTTTAGCCTGGAAGTCCTGCCTTGTTGTGTTGGAGTCTGCATTGTCCCCCTCTCTCTTTTTTTAGCATGGTCTAGATGTGGCCTTCATCACCACTTAAAGCACCCTGAATAGCATTTGATCAGTTGTGGTGAAATTGGCCTATGTTTGAGGGCTTATTCCCCTACTTTGTTTTGTCGTGTTTGTACTTGCCCACACACAAGGTCACACGTTCACAAGCATAACCCCGCGGGTGGTGCAATGCAGACACTTTTGTATTGACTGTGTAGTGCATATCAATTAGACAGCTATTGATGGTGACAAACCAAGAACAAATGTCCATTAACTGGCTTTTCAGAGCTGTTTACTCACTCCTGGTCCATGACTTTTGACCTCCTGATGCTTGGAAACCATAAAGCTTATATTTTGTCACATTCACGGCCAGTGCAGCACATCTTAGCTGTCCTACCTTGACTACTTCTTTTGTCTGTATGATGCTTTCAGTGTCTGTTATTGATGTCTGTTGTTGCACTAAAGATAACGTGAGCTTTTAAAATGACACCAGAGTGTATTGCACAAAACAGTTAAGACAAAATTCTCAAGGATAAAATGAATCAAAAACATGAAAGTGTGGATAAATGAATAAAAAAGAGTGCTGGATGCCAGTGCCAGTCAAGTTTAGTTACAGTTAAAAGCAACAGAAAACCTAACTGTTCAGGTTTTGAATATTGTCAGAGAGGGGGCAAGTTTTATTTACTTAAAATTTTTCGCAGCATTGTGTTAATGTAGCAAAACATTACATTAAATTAATAATCTGTTCTTGACTAATTACTAGAGGGCACTCAGTTTGAGTAGTAATAACACGTCTGCCGTTCACTGAGCTGTTTGACTGAGTATATTCTTGTACTGCAGTCCTTGTGAAAACTAATCACAGTTGTTCTATCACATGTCCACATTACTGTGGTTAAATTTGAAACTGCTGTTTATGTGTGTTAAGTCCTGCTCCTCTATGGAAGATAAACAGCTAAAAGGTTCATCACCACCGTTTTCTATTCTTTTCGTGGCAAGAAGGTATGTTGGTCATGTTTAAGAGCCCGTCCTTCTTTGGCAAACATTTGTGGTCTTAAGCCCAGTTTTGGGATTAAAATTGCAGATGAAGGTGGGAAATAAATATTCACTTTGCTTTAGCCAATTTAGCCAATCATAGAGGATTAGGGTTGGTTATCGAACTCAGCAACAAGGAGTTCAGCCCTCCTTAAACTTCAAGTAAGGCATTGTCAACTTCAGTGACATCCTGATGTAACTGATTAGTTAGTTGGATAAGCTGCAACTGAATGTTTTAGCTGTTTGATATGCAGAAATACCCCATATTGCCAATGTTCTCATATCTTTTTGCCTTTTTATATCATCCTCTTTGCGATGTCTGTTGGACCAAACCAAGTGTCTCTGACCCTTCCCCAGCTGTTTTAGCTGAAGCAGATAGCTGCCATGCTGCTGATAGATCGATGCTCCAAACAACATGCAGGTCTCAAACTCGCTGATAGAAACACAGTGATATAGAAAGATGATGGGAAAAGATGACCACAACAGAGCAAACACAGCCAGAGCGTCAAAAAGACTCAGGATTTTAGCATTCAGAACTCTCTGTGGCTGAGTCTAAAACTTACAAGACACATAATACTGTTTATTCACATAAAGGTATGTTGAATGATAGTATACATTTTGGTGTTCATACTGTATGTAGTGCATAGTGTGTGATTTCAGACACAGTAGTGATTATATTTCTTGTGGGCAAAATATTAGGTTATAAAATCAATGATTTTTTTCCCATGTACAACCTCCTGTTTAGTACATGTCCAGGTAAAACTACTGTATGGAGATAGAAAGGTTGACTATAGCGATCGATTGAAACTCTGATTAGGTTTGACAATCAATAATGGTGCTATGTGATTCAATTTTCTTCTCTTTATCTTCGTTGTTCCCCCCATTACATCTTAATCTGCCACTCATCAATCTTTTCTCATTTTCCACATTTCTCCCTCCCCAGGTTTTTGACCTATTCTTACCTGCTGTCCTTCAATGCCTGGCTGCTTCTGGCCCCCGTCGTGCTGTGTTATGACTGGCAGGTGGGAAGCATTCCCCTGGTGGAATCACTTGGTGACGTGCGCAATGTGGCTACCGTGCTGCTGGCTGTGGTGATGGTAGCTCTTTGCCTGCACTGCTTTTTCTCACTTCAGGTAAGCACAAGAAAGTGTCAGATGGCTAGTAAGTTCCTACAACAGCATCTGCATGAACACGAGGACTTCTCTTTACTCATTACATTGTGCATCTGCAATATTTAATGAGTTTGTCGAACAGGTAACATGGTTAAGGAAATAAGGTTGTAAGTAAGTGAATGCTTCAAAACTTATGTACTCTTTAAATTGTATTCATTGTGTGGCCTTTACTCTAACACTACCCTCAAGACAAAATAAATGTAAAAGTGTGAGATGCAAGAACATTGCAGCATCTGGTGGTCTGGTAGTCTTAATTTAAAAGCAGTGCATCAGTTCTTTGTAATCAAGAATTAAGTTATTGCTGAATGAAGTTAAGTCAACAGGCAAGAAGACCTAGACCCAAACTCTGTCTGTCAAATCATTATACTTTCTCTTTATCTGTGTCATTGTCACAGATGAAATACAAAGGCATTGAAAGAGAGTCCTGTATGTAAAAACAGAGACTCATGCAGACTCTTACAAGTGTTGTGTTGTGCCATTGGTCAGCATTACGAAATATTGCCATTAAATGCAGGTGTGATTGGGTCTAACCTCATATTACTGTATCATTTCAGTGGCACTAGAAACAACATTAAAGCAGTCAATTGGAATTTTATTTTATTTTTTATCTGCATGACAGATTTGATTTCACAGCTCAAAAGCCTTTTGGAAGTGTAAGCCTCCGTGCTAAGTGATAATCTATGACAATTTCTCAGACAGGCTTTGAATGATTGTAGGAGTAACAGCAGCTCAGTCTTTTTTAGTTTTCAACTAAAGGGCACATTGTCTGCACGAGGAGCTATTAATCAGTGCCTTTTCAGATCCCAGTGGGACTCTTAATTAGTGCTTCATTAAAGGCAAGTGTGCTGAAAAGGTCAGCAGAGTCTAACCTCTCTATGTTAAAAATGCAGACAAAACACCAATTAGAAGACTGTAGTGGGTTTCAGCTGTAGAATCACATTCATTTCCAATAAGAAAAGGAAGTTGTGGAATTTTTCACTTCTTTTAATGAATTTATTGGTTACTGAGAATCAGCATATTGTACTGGGCTGTGCAAACACCTCAAGCACACACATGCACTCACACGTTGTATATTCTCATCTAGTCGCCAAAGTTTTGGGGCATGAGACACAAACACACTGATGATATACACCTCCACCTCCTTCTAATTCATATTTTCAACCCAGGCTCATCTCATGGACCTCCTGTTACCGTGGAGACAGACCTTGCTCTCAAAAAAATATGTCTGTGTGTATATATGTGTGTGTATATACAGGATGTTTTTTCCAAAGGTGTGCTGTCTTTTCAGATTACGATTTCACCTTCTCAATTAACACCAGCTCTGTGTGATACCTCCTTTCCTCCCTGATCAACAGTCTTATTTTTTTCCTCCCCATGCAACTCTGCTTATCTCCTTTATGCAGTTCAGATAATATCTGGTTCAAGGAGTCTTAATTGAACTGTGCTGTAGTTTTATGGAGAAAAACATTCCTCAAACAGAGTGTTTTTGGCAAAATATCATGTAGCCACTCTAAACGCTGCCAGGCATTGCTGCTATTTTCTTCTCAATCTATTCCAGAGCTCTATTTCATTTCTGGTAACGTTTTCTGCAATGAAAAAGTCACGAAGGTGTCATGCTTGTGAGCCTTGCACTCTGAGAAGTCGAAATATTCAAAATAATTTTCTTTTCATCCATCAGAGCTTCAGTGGAGCAGGAGAGAGAACTCTGTGCTTCTGAATGTACAAGTAGAAAACTATTTGCACAGAACATTTTGTACATAGAAATTGCTCCTTCAGTCTAACTGATCTTCAGAGCAGTAGGCTATATTCTGCACAGCTGGAAGAACAATATGACACATAGCATAATTAAAGCCTGAATGTAATTCTGATATGTCCATGATGACTGACACATAAAGCAGCGTTGTTCTCTAACGCAGTTTGAACAAACCACCTTCACATTTTCAAATAATGGTTTTAAAGTCATAAATTTAGACAAAGCAAGACTATTTGTTTACCCCAGCTTTCAGTCCTTACACTAATCTAGGCTTGTTGCTGTGGCTTTCTTGTATTTCTTTAAACCAATTAGGTTAAGACGCAGCAACAGCAATTTAAAAGCATAAAATGCACATAAACTAAGTTGAGTAAATGCCACCTGGAAAAGTCACCAGGCTGCAGGCTTATACACATTGTTTACGTCAGGTGGATCAGACTACGTCTGGTGTAATCAGTAAAACCTCTGTCAAAAATGTATAACCCTAACCCCATCAGGTGGAAAATCTGTCCTTTCTAACTGTGGGATTCCTAAAAACAGCTGGTCTTGTGGAGTCAGTTTCATGTCGACCACACTCACAGTATAGGTGTAGGAATGTGACCTTTAAGTTTTGTACCCACTAGGCCGGGCAGTCTTATTATGAAGAGAGAGCTGCACAATTTCAAATGTATCAGATGTGTCTTGTGGATAATTATTATTAATTTAGTTTTAACCTAGCACCTACACTGGGATTCATTGGCATCACAGCAGTCTCTTTTCTGCTTTTAATGAATCCAATTAAAGAAGAAAATTTGTCTATTGCTCTTCATCAAATTTCTCTGCATGACAAGCTGATGTTTGGAGTTTCACTTTAGGAACCTTGAATGCTTACTTCTAAAACGCCCTGGGTGAAGTTGTTTGGTCATGCACAGCCTGCAGCAGCAGGCTGACAGCAACACCAAAAACAGAGAATCTCCATGCAAAAATATTCTGCTTTCATACTTGACTGTATGAATCCTGCAGGATGCAAGAAGAGTGTGCAGTGGTTTGTGTGTAACTGTTTATAGTACCAGTGAGGTCTGCCATCACTGTTAATATTGTTAGTGCCTCTAGTGTGTATGAGACAAAAAAGGGGGGTGGCGCTGCATGTCAGTGATGTTTATACAGTTTTAAAAGTTACTTTACTTCAGCTTTTCTTTTTTGTTGATATATTTTATGAATTAAAAGTAGGTCTCATATAGCCAAACTCTCATTGTCTCAAAATGCATGCAGCTGTCACTATAAATATACCACTCAACCGTTGCAGTATTTGCCTCCTGCAGTGGGGGCCTGTATACAGTACAGATTGTTGACCCACTGCAACCTCAGGAAGTAATTTGCGTTCCAACGTGACCTTTCCAGCTCTCCCCCTCAACCCACATTAACGACCTCAGGGCGAGTACAGAGACTCTGTGGATCCTATCATAACTTGCTTCCTGCACTTAAAGGATTGGTGAAGTTGCACTTCATATCAGTAACACTCGGTGGAAAACACATAAAATGTTCCCTGCAGAAAGGAGGTCAATGACCTGCTGGATTTCATACTCATACATACATTTATGCATGCAGAATTATGTTTGGGAAGGAAGGAAGGAAGAAGGAAGTAAGTTCTGCAGTAATTTCTGCACAGTTAAGGATTATACAACTACAGCATACTTTACGTGCATGTGTGTGTGTGTGTGTCCATCTTATCTGTGCTCGTTTATTTGTTTGTCCACTTCTTTAATTGAGCCTGTGTGTGGCTGTTTATGTACTAGTGGTGAGTTTCTCCAAATGTGTGTGTGTGTGTGTGTGTGTGTGTGTGTGTGTGTGTGTGTTTCTATGTGTGTTTCTATGTGTGTTTCTATGTGTGTTTGCAAGGGTGTGCTATTGTGTGTGTGTGTGAGTGTGTTTGTGTAAGTGTGCACGTGTGTGTGTGTGTGATGCTAGGCCATCTGTGGTTCTAGCCAGCCCCCTCAGTGTGGGTAGCAGGTCTTCATTCAGTTCCTGTCTGCTTTTCCTGGATGGTCCAGCTGGGTCCACTCTCAGAAGTTTGGAGACAACTCAGAAAATTAAAGTGAGCTCTTATGAAGTCCTCAGACAGCCATTCTATTGGCTGTGAGGTTGAAAACATTCCGCTATAGAAATAACACCTCTGATTGGATTTCTGTTTTTTGAGAAGGAAAAAACTGTCCCTGTTACATAATTTAATTGGTCTAAAATAGAACAGCCAAGTCTTTCTCAGCTCTTTCCTAACCAATATTAAGTTAGGTCATTATGTGTAGAATTTGTATGACATCATAGTGGAATTGGAAAAAATGACAATATGAACCATGAAGCGTTATTAATAGATCTAGATTTTTTTAGTAGATTATTTTATGATTTTTGCATTAAGAATTTACATGAATTAAACAATGTGATAACTTTCCTTAACAGTTTATTAAGTTTTAATTGTTAATAGCAAAAAAGATCAGAGTTGCCCGAAGATGTTTAGTCTGACTCAGCATCATATTTAATACTACAAAAAGATGGCACCAAATTATGGATTCTTTTATATCCTAAACACAGTTTTAATATGATTCCTAAATATCTGTGGTCTTGGTTAGTTGAAGATTCAGCTATGTGAAGTTCATCTCATGAGGGCAACATCCTTCAATTTGGCCAGTTTATACAAATGAGAATATGGCCTCAGAGCAAAGAAGACCAATAGGCTGAAACAAAAAATTCTTTCCAAATTATTTGATTCACCTCACCGTTATAGAGAGTTCCTGTTCTGGACTAAAATGATCTTATGAGTCTGTAGGACTCTGCTGTACTGTTGCAATTGCTTTAAAGTACATTTGTTAAACAGTGGCCATGTCATTGGAGAACTCAGAACCTCTTGTTTTAGGGTGAGGACTTTGTAGGTAGTAGCTCTTGATACAGGACACTACTCTCCTAGGACTCCTAGGAAGAACAGCCTCCTCACCTTTAGAGCACTGCCCATTACATAACTGCAGATAACATGATTCTTGCCAAATTTCGAAATTGTGTTGCGTCACTCACTTACAGAGAAAATTCACAGATTTTCTGCTGGCTAAGTGCAAACATGTTCAGACAGAAACTAAAAGTGCATGTCACCTGATGTTAGTATGATTTTGCTGCAAGAAGGAATTGTTCATTACCTTCACTTTCTCTCTCTGCTTTCTCACTTGTCTCCCCTTTTTGCTGTTTTTGTTTAAGGTTATATTGCAGTGACATAAATGGCTGACATAGTGCTTAGCACATTTGAAGAAGTATTTGCTCTCTGACTGATAAAATCTTGTTATCCGTTAAAGGATTGCATTAGAGAATAACAAAGTTCTCTCCCTTTCACCTTGTTGATCTGTCTCTCACTGACCAATGTTGGTCCACTTTAAAGGAAAGGACATGATTGTTTCAATTTTTTGTAACCGTAATATTTGACATGATTGGGGTTGACACAGAAAGTCTGCCAGCTTGTGAGGTAAAGCTTTAACAGCCAGGAAACCACTAGAGATTGCCACAGTGATAAAACTCACCACCAGTCGCTGGTAATAGATGAACATACAAAGAAAAATGAACTAACTAATCAAAGAGTAGCAGAGGATCCAAAGATCAGAGAAAATATAGAGAGAGCATTAATGTTTAAAGACTTGAATGAAAGAGCAAGGGAAAAAGGGATGTGAGAAAAGAGGTTAATAGTGGTCTGATGCTAAGCAACAAGGATAGTTGGATACTGTGGTCAGCAATGAGAGAATTCAACTTTCCCACCACTGGAAACCACAGTGATAGAGTCCCTAAGGGTTGGGTAGTGTGGCCATTAAATAAAATAAAAATATTTCAGGGTATTTCTGGGATAATGATGTTCTTAGGATGTGAAAAAAAGTAGTGAAACTTTGCCAAAGATCCAGCAATGCTATCCTGACCCAGTGTAGTTTTTTTGCTAGTTGTTGAACTCTCCTCACATGATTTTTGGCCCTACTCAAACATAACCAGGCTCTTTTGCGTGAGGTGGTGAAATAAGTTTGTGGTATTGCCTACTTTGTTGTCACAGTCTTTTTGCACTTTTGTGTTTGTTATACATCGTTTTTTTTCTAACAAAACAACTTGAATACAACTGAATTTGCTCCCGTTTTTTAGAAAAAAAGACATTAATCGTGGAGCAGGTAGCAATGTTACTTTTGCTGTATTGCTTGTTGCTGTGCATAACAGTATATACCATTACATCAACAAGTTTGAAATTTTGCCATTAATTCAATATGATTTCTTTTTTTTTATCTCATTAAAAAATCTAATAATATTATCATGTCTATGTAATATAACAAACCCCATTTGTCTTTGTTTGATTATTGTCTTTCAAAGTCTCTTGGGAGACAATAATCAGATCTGTTAATCACAAATTTGGCTCACACTGCAGCTGCCAGGGTTGGAGAAAGCAATAGGAAATCAAATCAAAGTAAAAGGGATTGGATTTGATCTAAACCAAGTGACCAACTACTTCTTTTACTCTGATGCCATGGAGCTCTACTGTAAAATAATGGGGTAAAGACTGTCCCAAGAGAAGGAGCTCAGTTACTATGGTCTTGTGCTCACTGGTCAGGGTAAAACAGAAAGTAAGATGGACAAATTGTTTAGTGCTGCATCGTTAGCAGTGTAGATCCTATACCAGACTCTGTATCAGACCAGTAATGAGGAAGGAGCGAAGCCTGAAACAATCGATACCATCTACATTTCAATTTCACCCATGGCCATGAGCTTTTTGGAAGTTACTAAATAAATGAAATAATTGACAAAGTGTTAGAATTATGCTTAGACTTTTTCTTTGCAGGGTCATTTAGTTTCCCCCCATGAGATGGGGCAAGGAGCAAAGAGCTTGGAATAAAAGCCGCATTACTGTATGATAAAGGGAGCCAGTTGACCTTGTTTGAGCATCTGATAAGATATCTCCTGGAGAGCGTCTGTGGAAGTATTCTGGCATGTGAGACTGGGAGAGCCCACTAAGGCGAAGGCAGACCTCTTGAACCAGAAAGACTCTTAAAAAAAACCTCAAATACGTCTTATGACACAGTAAAGCAATAGTGTTTCCCTACGATCAACTTTTCTGTTGCATCAAGTGACAACATGTTATCCTGCTTTGAAATGTGTTTGTTCATGGATGTTTTTGGTTGTTACAGATTTGTACTAAACAAACTGATGAAAAAACAACAGACACTACGGGACCTTTTTTTTTCCTTTACCAGTTATGGGCTTATTTATGGTTTAACTGGTGCATATTAGGGAGCCTATTGCTGAATGTCCAGTGATCCCAGTCACCTAGGACAGGATACCCGTACATTCATAATTTTTCTCTAATAAAAAATTCAGGCTGTTATGAGTTCAAGGTCAACTAATTCCTGGTATTTGCGTTAATGTCTATGAAGTAACTTTAGATCCATTACTGGTTTGCAATACCAGCAGTAGCTCTCTGTTGTTCATGATATTTATGGTTGTACTAGATTGTATCAGCAGCTAGTAGTGAGTCTCTGTGCGTGTGTGTGCGTGTGTGTGGGTGTTTCTCTATAATGTTCAGGCCATTACCAGTCAAGGATTGCATCAGTAGCTCCAAGTGTTTTTCTAAGTTTGTCAGTTCATTGTAAGTCTATAATATCACTATAGGTTCCTTCCAGGCCTGGATGGTCTCAAATGGTGTTGATGAGCCCGTCAATAGCAGAACAAGCCTCTGATTGGAGTAACACACATCAGCACTTCACACCTCTTTTCCTCTCATTACAGCTAATGAGCCAATCAACTGAATCAGGTGAAGGGCTGCCGTCTTAGCCAATTAGAGGCCTGTTTGTTAAAATAAACACAGCCGTGTTTGGGTAACATGGAAGAACTGGAGGCAAAGGCTGTGAGCACCATGAAATATGAATGACCCCGGAAATGGGCTCTATAGAAAAGGAATTAACTGTAATTTAATAATTTGATTGCCTTAATTGCTTCTCTGTTGCACAGATGATTGTTAATACTGTAGACAGATTGGTCACAGCTATAAACGTGCATTTATCCGTGTGTACAAGTGTGTGTCTGTCTTTGTCTGTGTTGGCAGAGAATGGCACACATTACCATTCATAATGCAGCAATGCTGTCAGAAGCAGTTACACTTGAAGCCTTTTGACTTGGTTTATTGGAAGAGGTAATATCTGCTTTGTTTGCTATGAATGTACTTATAACTCTGTGTTTGTCTCCCTTTCTCTCTCTCTCTCTCTGTCTCTTTCTCTCTCAATGCAGAGACAGGAAAGCAGAGAAGTGTTGGTGGGATTGTTGTTTCTGGTGTTTCCCTTCATTCCTGCCAGCAACCTTTTCTTCAGGGTTGGATTTGTTGTGGCCGAGAGGGTTCTTTACATGCCAAGGTGAGTCTCCAGGTGTTTTTGCAACTGGAAAGAGAAATTTTTTCAAATAAAAAAGAGCTTTACTAGAAATATACCAGGACAATAGATTTCAACTTGGGAATGCAGCAATATCATGAAAAGATGGTTTCAGAATAGTCAAGCAGACCATTACACAAATTTTAGAAAAACCTCCATGTTTGACAAATACAGACGAAAACAAATTATTGTCCGAAATGTGTGTTTTAAATAGGAGTTCAGATTGATAGGCCAATGATATTTATTGGCTGATAATAGTTCTAAATAATTTGATTGTAGGTTTGCAGGTCAAGTTAATACTCAATAAATGCACTTAAGAACTTATGACTTATGAAGAAGACAAACACTAACAACATACAAGCAGTGACCAAGTGGTGAAGTTGAGCCTTCAGGGCACATCGACCTCAGAACAAAGACTGCGATAACTGAGAATGAGTCACTGAACTTTTAAAAATAGTTTCACTTTACTTCTGTGCCTTTTCTTTTTTCCTGATTCTGTTTTTTTCAGTACACTGATCATTTTCAAGTTTTGTTTTGAAGCTATTTCTTTTAATCAAGAAAAATAAATATGTTTTTATTCCTTAATACTTTATAGATAGTTATTAGTTACAGGTAATAACTAATAACTAACAACTATTGATTACAATAGAGCAAACAAACATTGTTTCTATTGGTGATCCCCATCAGCAGTTACTGCTATCAGTGATGTGTAAGGCCCCAAAACTCCTGAACGGAGCACCCATATTTGTACCTATCCATCACAGTGGACAGACCCACTTTTTGTTTCAACCATATGGTTGGCAGATTTTTTCTGTACAATGAGGGATTATCACTGACAGTGAGGGTACTCTTGCTTTCAGTTTGACCTCCATTTAAAGTTGCTCATTTACAACCTGTCTGTATTTCTAACTGATCCTGTTACTTGTCACATCTGACTTTTTAGTAGGGATTTATCCATTCTTGCAGCTTTCATGAGTTACTTAGCTCAGAACAATGTTGTCACTGAGAGGTGTGATAAGAATCCAATGAATAACATGAGAAATTTCTTTTATTTGAAATAAAAACAGTAAAAGACATACACAGTCACAATCATAGAAAGCGTGGTTGTATGATCAGAGCAGGTCTCTGGTTCACCTCTACAAGATGTCTCATCACTGATGATATTAATGTTTTTAGTCTTTTGTAATTTTAATCATTTGAAAAATGTAATGAGGTGAGAAGCATTCACCTTGTCTCAGCTCCAGAGGCTGTTCTTTACTGTGTGTGATTATCCTTACACATTCATACACAGCAGTATCACTCTCAAGTCAAGAGCCTCTCCACTTTCATTGGAGAGGCTCTACTTACTTTGTTTTTCTGCTCTCGATTGCGCCATGTCCTCCTTTTCTGTGTCATTAAATCAGTCTATCATTCTCTTTGTCCCATACCTCACCTGTTTTTCTCTCTTGTGTTCTGCCAGTCTCCCTCCTTCTTCCTCTTATCCCTTCATCTTTTCCTCATTCTCTGTCTCCACCTCCTCTCAATCTTTTACTCCAGTTAAAGTTGCAGCTGTCAGAGCTTTATTTATTCTCGTTGCCTCTCTCTCTTGTTCCAAAGTCAGTTTCATCTTTCAATTGTGTGATTTGTGAAGTGTCGTTGTAAATAAGAGCCATTCCTTAATGGTTTTTTAATGAGGACAAAAAATAAATGTTTATCATAAATTGTGAGTTCCTTAGAGGCCGTTGGTGACTTTGATTAGGCTTTTAGGGCCCAAGGGGTCCAAAATAGAAATTCAAACACGCACACTCTCACAGTAAATCCCTCCTCCAAGCAGGGGGCTTTAGCTGGAAGCCGATGCCTTCAGGGGGTAGAGCTCAGAGAAATCCTCTGACTTGATCTCACTCAGCGCTAACTTAACCTTGTGCATGGCTAATTGCAGTGTAACTGTCAGAAGACACTTCTGCTGCCTCCTAAGTTCAGTTCAAACACAGTCTCCTCTCCGACTATTTTTCCTGTCGGAAAACTTAAAAGCAGCCTTTCCTGCAGACTGTTAGTGCCTAGCATGCCTAAATATTATGCATGTTAATCATTAATATATGTAAATATTCATTATTATATTGTTCTATGTTATGTTTCACAATTGCATGGAAACAATACACAAGAAAAATATACATTTTTCACTTTCAATAGGCAATTAACACATTGTACACCTCAAGACCATGGTGGCCTAGAAGTTAAAAGTATGGTACTACCAAATAATCAAAAATACATATTTCTTTCTATCTAAAGTGCTAATTTAACCTTGCAAGGCAGCTGGACTGACGAGATTTTAAGTCTGAAATCTAACAGGTCCATCTTTAGTTTAATTCTGTCAACAGCAAGAAATGGCTGCATACTTGTACATGATGGAGCTTGCCAAAGAGGTTAGCGAGGATGCTGCAATAGCAGCAGTTTTATCAGAACTGGACAACATTTCTTCTCTTCATTCAGCCTCTAGTTTGCTCAACTAACACTGCTTTCTCACTGAGCCTTGGAAGAGCAACAAAGTTGAGTGTTGTGTTTGCAAATAGTCAGACATTTGCTGCATATTATGCTATTAATTAATATTCTTGGATGTTGCCAGTTACTGTCACCTCATTTTTTCAGCTAATCCCATGCTCCTGGTCTTGCTTTAATAAGCAAACTTTGCAACTGCTGTTAAATTCAGCCAATAAGCTTTGCCGAATCAGCCACAATGTCAAAGTTACTTTAAGTTAATTAACTTATGTCCTCTGTGAATAAACACAGTAACAAACCACTGCTTGTGAATGGCTTAACAAAACTGAGTGAACTACCAGTTTATCTTTGTAACATACTAGGCTGGTTTAGAAGCTGTAATTATTTTGTGGCATAAAAATGAGATGTGTTAATGATGTTAATTCAGAGTTTCCTCTGTAGTGTTTTGTTTCTAAAGATGTTCCTCAGGGAAAGACACAATTCTGAAAAGAAAAGAACAGACTTTCTCTGTGGTACCTCAAGCCAACAGGAGCTTACTGACAATGCTACCACAACAATGGCTGTCATTTTCAGCATGAAAAGTTATTTTTAAACCATTCCTCTCAAATAGATAGACATATCTCTCAGACCAAATGAGTGTTTTATTCCTGGCATTTCAGTCAATCGGTCCTAATTATTAGATAAAACATACAGTAAACTGAAGGCAACCAGCAGCATACCAACAGGAGGCAAGACATATCTTTAAATCAAAAGACAATTGTAAATGTAACCGCATGCTTTTTTTAACTGTGTAACTGTAATTGGACATTTTGTAAAACAAGACTTTGACATCAAAAGTAGGGGGCATTTCTTCTTCCTCCCTCACTGCTTCTATTTTACCCTTCTTCTAACCCTCCTTTGCCTCCCTCTCACTCTTTCTCTGTCTATTAATTCAGTTAATCTCCTCCCCCCACAGTTGGACGGGGGAGTTTCTCTTACAGCAGTGAAGTTGTCTGCAGAGGCCAGCAGCAGGATTAGCAGTGATTTCCATTCAGACAGGTTTCCAAACCTCACAGAGGGGAAAAGAGTGAAAGTTGGGGGCATTAGTGACACTCACTGCAGACCTGCAGCTCTGAAACAACACAGCACAACACATCAAGAGTCCAACAGCACTCTACTGACTGTGCATTGGGCCTGCGAGACATCAGATTATGACCATGCTGTTAATGCATGTGCAAACACAACAGTGTTATCAGCTTCTGACCTTGCAATTGTGTTTCCGTGGTGACATATGGCTGTCACGATGCTGCCTCAGCTCATCATCCCTTCAACTGTAGAATAGAGAGGTGAATATGTGCTGTAAATGAAACCATTTAACTGCAAAAACAACACAGCTCAGCAGAGTAAATGTTTCACTGGAGGTAAGAGACACACTTTGCAGTTGACTGCTGTTGTGGTTCAAATGGAGAGCAAGATACTCCCACTCCCACAATACACCTCCACATACAAACTCACACACACACACACACACACTGTCAGTTTTCCTTAAATCCAACCATCAAACATATTCACACATGACCTCTTCTGCTGACTATTCTGCTGGCTGGATTGATTCTCAAACATGCCATCTTTGGCTTTTCTGCATGTTTGAAGTCAACCATCCACCCAGAAACCCTCGTCTGACTGCAATAATGCACCCAGTTAAAGCTTTATTTAAACTGCATCCCTTTAGTACTGTAAGCAAGTGAATCAACATCCTTTTTTGATGATAGGAATTGCTCAACATTTCAGGCAGCTTTGTTCCAAAAACAGTGCAATGCTGCCAATATGTTGTCACTCTCACAGAAACCTATTATTAATACAGCAAAATCAGGATGGAAATCTGACAAAACAGATGTCTTGTCAACAGATGTTTTATGCAGAAGCATTAATTGCAGATCTGATGCATCAGGGAGACAGATGATCAGCAGCATAAAATATCCACTATCAAGAGTAAAGCCATCTCCAGTGTGAGCATGTCCCTTGTGGAAGCCATATTTAAGCCTTAGATTGATGGATACATATAAAGGTTTATCTTAACTTGTCTATTCAAATGTTGGGTATTGGATCCTTAAAAGAAACTGAACTAATCTAAATCAGCCTAAGTCGCATTGTATGCACTCAGGTAATAAACACGTCCTTCTGTCAGACAGTTTGTGTGTCTGTTGAGTTAGAGACAAACCTTGGTCTTCAGCGAGACAGCCTCACTCCATCAGGACAGCTACTGCCATCCCAGGCAGACTGAGAACATGACCTCTTTGGCACTGTGGTGTATAACCTTTGACCCAAGAGAAGGAAATTTGCACACAGTAAAAGGAATTAATTTGGATGTGAATATGCAGGCTTAACAGTCGTTTCGCCTCTTATCCAAGGGGCTTCATCAGTTCATGCTCGTCAGACTAGCCTAGCCTAGTCATACGAATATGGCAACGGGATAATTTAATGAATACACACATAAGACCTGCGTGTTAGATAAATGCTAGCAAGCAACAGCAGGAAATGGGTATATGTGTGTTTGTGCTCAGTTAAACAGCCTCAACAGTCTCTCATTCTTATTCACCTCTGGTCTCTTTTCTTTTTTTCTCCCCTTTTCTTTTTAAGTTAATTAAGTAAAATTCATTTTCACTCCAGTCAGCAGTCACCCAGCAGTGGAGGTCAGCAGTCTGTGGCTCACTGCTGCAGACAGGTTGAGAGGTGAAAGGGAATTTAAATTCACTTTTTAATCCCAGAAGTTTGAAAAATAAACTTTGAGCTCTCCTCACATCTTAAAATTTCTCTGCACTGTGGGTGTTTGGTGGTCTGACTCGCACACGGCTCCTCTCCAAAGTTGTGTGGTGCTCAGCAGGTGACTCAGCCAGCAGCAGTTCTGTTCACCTGGTGGAACCCTGTAATCCAATACTTTTTTTTTGTTTAGGTTAAATATTTTCAGTCTACACAAATACACAGAGTTGATGTAGTTGCCTCGTCTCTTACATTAACTTTGCATACCATGCCACATAAAAAAATCTTGCTTTGCATTCTAAGTAAAGATGCCATAAAATTTGTAGTTCTGTTTTCAAAACTTAAGTTATTCTTATAGTTTTATATTATCACATACACCTTCTACATTTTAGACTCACAATCCACAATTATCATGGAATTGAGAATTTGTTGTAATTTTGAAAAAATATATGCTATATTGACACATTTATCTTAAACTTTTACTCTTTTTTTCCAATTATGTCAAATGAAATACACTTAGAATGTGAGAACAGGGAATTTACAAAAGACTCAACAACCTTAATTTTCCAAAAGTATACAAAAGGAACAATTACACCTAATGAATTTTCCTTTTATGTCTGTTAGAACCAAAATGCAGGTGCATTTCTGCCACCTATGACAAAGCAAGAAAGAGAATGATGTAAGAGGCTTTCCATTATTTTAACAATATCAGAATGTAATTTTTATATCTCACAGCTATCATCAATACCAGTTATCATCAGCCACCCTATATTTGTGTAGTTTAATACTCATAGGTGTTGTCAGTGGAATTTGTTGTGTTTCTTTTTTCACACATACACTGTTCATGTCATTCTGCACTGCAGTGATTCAGCAGACTGCATCACCTTAGTGAATCCAGCCGTCTCTTTTAAACTCTGGTTGTTTGAATAGAACAGCTCAGTCTTTGTTCCTGCTCACACAGCATTGCTTTTGGCTCTCTGCTACAGGCCAGCAGCTCACTCAGAAGCTGATTTACTCACTTGTTTTCTAAAATACCTAAATAAAATATCACATTACTTGTTTACTCACTTTACAACAGAGTTACTTCGACAAGATCTTGAGTTGTTTAATTTTTATTGTCATTTCTTTCTGTTACATTATGAAATGTTTTTGAAGAATGATGTGTCTGTGGATCACTTGACTCATCATTGCCAGAAACTTATTTCCCCCTGTGGGACAATGAGGCTGAACTTGAACTTAAACTTGGTATTTGTCTTAATTTAGTTTCAGAAGGGAATCAATTCTCTTATGTGTATCCTCAGATGCATACAGTCATTAGTTCTTTTCACCATTTTTTGCTACAGGCACTGATGTGTTGACATATGCCATGTTTTAGGTTGACACCCCAATCATGTCTTTATCATTAAAAATGACTCCCTTAAGAGTTGAAAGGGAAGGTTAAGATTGTACTGTAGAATAAAGTGGATTTTTTCCTATGCTGAAATCTTTTATGTTTCAAGACATTCTGGATGGACATACAAAGAAAATGGTTCCTTTTGTTTTCAGCATAGTGTATAAGGCAGAAATCAACATGCTGCCCAAATAACTAATTTTGTGCCTAATATTGTGTTGGATCCCCTCATGCTGCTCTTAACAGTTTTGATCTGTTGAGACATGGACTCCACAAGTCTTCTGAAGGTGCTCTTTGGTATTTGGCAGCAAGGTATTAGTAACAAATCCTGCAAGTCCAGTATGTTATTTTGTACCATTCTTGAACAATTTTGCAGTGTGTCAAGGTGTGTTATCCTGCTGCCTTCCAGGCATGATTGCCATGAAGAGGTGCACTTGATCTACATTTAAGTGGATGACAAGTCAAAGTGACACCTACATGACTGTTGGTACCTTAGGTTTCCCAGAAGAACATTGCATAGTTTCCATTCTGACCTTCTTCTCATGTTCTGCTTGTATTGATGATAGTGGTCATTCAGGACCTTATTTTTGCATAAAGCTTAAGTTAAAGTAGTAATTAAACGTGTTCCTACCTAGGCCCGATTGAAAAGAAAATACTGGCAGAGACATGCAGCAAATATACTTAGTTTCCACTTTATTAGGCACACCAAGCGAAAATTCATGCAGTTTTTGATTCTCTTGAATTGAATTGCTTTATACTGACAGGTGTTTCCTGGCAACTGTACGGACAGTGTGTGTATGTCTTTGTGCCTGTGTGTGCCTGTGTGTGCCTGTGTGTGCCTGTGTGTGCATATGTATGTGTGTGTGCATACGTGTGCATGCATGTGCATGTGTGTGTTTGCGTGTATGTGTGTTTGCGTGTTAGTGTGTGTGTGTGAGCGTAGCACAGTAATGTGTGTCAGGGGGCACTTGTCTACGGGCTGATTGTGGTGTTTTTCGGAGGGAATTAGCGTAGGATAATCTCATTTTCTGCAGTGGTAATTTACATGCCTTTGGTTTTCAGTGTTGCATAAGCTACTCACATACACACAGTTTTGTACTTCTATCTTTGTAAGGACCCTCATTTACATTAAGTATTCCCTAGTATCTACCCTGAAAGTAACCCCTAAATGCCTTGTTTTTCACTGTATCATTTAATCCCTTTTAAACACTTTTTCCTTCAGGTTACTGATATTTCTTTTTTAATTTTGTCCAATTTACTGTAGGTTAATAATCTACACATTTTTTTTTATAAATTGTGTTCCTTCTCTTACATTTGCCCTTTATTGTTCTGACCTAAAGGAGATAACACGAGCCAGTGCCTAGATGCCTTTTTGTAGTCCCCTTACCAAATCCTTAACATAAGCCTAACCTAAACCTAATTGTAACCTTTGCCTTTAAAAACAAACAAAAAAATTCAACTAGCCATTTGAAGTTGTGAGGATTGACCAAAATGTCCTCACTTGAAAAGATATCTTCAGGGTGTTGGTTTAAAGTAAGTACGAGTACACACAAGTACACAATCTGTGTCATCAGTATCGATGTGTTAAATCTTATGTACTTTTTATTGTAGTGAAGTTGATTGACTGCATTAAGTCTGCTCCTATCTGTGCTAGTTGGCATAAAGACTTCTTAATCTTTGTAGTTTTAATCCATTCTGTTGTCAGCCTGTAATCTGTACTGTACTGTATGTGCTATTCTTTCTCATGCTCCTCAACTCCAGTTCCTCCTCATTTCTGCTGCTGTGTAGGCCAGTAAGTAGATAGGCAACAAACCAACCATTTTGCTATCAAAGCTTTCACTTACAACTCTTTTTCTAAATTTACCAGTCGAGGTCAACAAGCTAAAATAAAATACACCAACTTTTGTCGCATTCAAGTTGAAGGAATACTCCACTAAAAACTAGCCGTGAGAAAGAAAAATCTGGAAATATTCTGTATGTACATGCTTTTCTTCTCACCGCTTCTCAGATTCTGATGCACTTCTCACTCTTTCACTAATGTATTAACATTTCACTTAATTTATGAGTCAGGATGAGTTGTATTTCAAATTCAAATAAAGTGTTTAAAATGATTAAAATACTATTTTAGTTAACAGTTTTGGTTGTTTGAAAAATCAATACAGCCACTTTTTCTGGTTAAATAAAAAGAATCTTACCCCTTCGACAAAAAGGTTTTATATCTATAGGGATCTTTTTGGAAATAGACATGTAGAATAAATGTTACCATGCGACAGTGTCATGGCTCCAGCCATAAAAAAGTGTTTAACCCCCCCCTAAATTTCCCATTTAGGTATTTATAATAAATCCTTTGTAGAAAAAAATTTCATTTGATGGAGCTTGGGGCTTGCTCGTGATCTACGGCGATGATTCCTCCTTTTATGAGAGTTACTTTCAAGGCAACTCCATAACACAAAAGAAAGGAAAGCCAAATGTCATGGGCATTTTTGATGGAACCATTGGTGTTGTACACATAATGGGGAGAGTTTGTAATGACAAGGATAGCTTTCTCTGAATATCTGACAGTTTCTATTTCTAACTGCTGTTTACTTGTATCAAAATTCACAAGCTTGAAAGCATTGTTGCTATAACAACAGGCAAACATGAGCAGTCCTCATTTTAGCTTCAACATGACTCCTTTTAATATGCTAATTCTAATATTTTTGCTATTTTTTCTGTTTTGATATGTTTGAAATTTGTTTAAAACAACACAGAATAAAAACTGGAAATTTCAATGCCTTGCAGCGCCCTTAGTCCGTCCTTATTGCCCACAACTTTGGGAAGCATTGATGTAGCGGTTTAAGACACCAATGCAACATCCCTGGCTCAAGTGTGGGTTGGGACATGTTGTTACATTTTATTAATGTTTTCTAAGTAAAAAACAAACTATGCAGCTGATTTTTTAAAGCCTCTTCCTATAAATTTTAATAATCAGACTTTAGTGACTTTAAGAGGCGCTGGTTATTCCGTCCGGTATTGTTACTTCGATCTGTCTTATTTAATGGTGGTATCACTTTCACCACAGATCTTACCTGGGGACACTGGATAGTAAAAGATGCAGTTCACTGACAAACTAGCCTCCATTCAGTTAGATAAATAGCCTAATAAAAAACGTAAGTTGGGAACAGCCTGGGAATTATTATTACAGCCATTATTTAATCAGGTAATTTCATTAAGATCAAAATCTATTTTTCCTCAGACACCTGAGGACAGGTGTCTGAGTGGGAAGAGAGGGATATAAGACACAGCAAAACACAGTCATACATAAGCTCATACAGCTGAACAGCATCAGTAACACTCTCTGACAGAATGACTGATGGCTGTATACAGTGATGTCTGACACAGCCGACGGCATATACAGTAAAGAACACAGGGAGTGAGCGAGGTGTCTGAGCTGGTTAATGTCTACCTGCTGATTTCATAAAGGATCATGAAACAAACGGATGTTGTAAAAAATAAAAAAAGAAAGAAAGAGGCCTGGAGGGAATAAATAGCTGCTCTTTCCTCTCAAAGGTAGCCTTTAATTCCCTGCTGTATGGTCATTTGTTGGAAGCTTAGCTACTTTTTTCTCACTTTTTTCTGCTGTGTTTGTAAAAATACACTCATATACATACTATATTTTGATACCGTATCAGGAGATTTCTGATAATTGCTCAGAAATATTGCCATTTTCTGGCCAAACCCAGCCCCTTGCAGTGTTCTTGGTTGATGTCAGCTGTGTTGTTTGACCCATCATGCTCATTTATAACAGAGATGTGGATCTCAGTCTTTTAATGCTGTATGCAAATTTTAGCGATCATGTTACTGATTTAAAAAATTGGAATGAACTCCATAATGATAGACTTTTAGAGTCGAAAAGGGTTGTTTGTAAAGTACATTAAGCTGGACTTGTGTGTGAATATTCAAGTACGTAAGACTTTGCATTTTTTGAGCCTTAATTACACCATCTGGTCAGTTGATCTCACATTTCTTGGAAAACATTTGAAATTGTTTCCATTTATTGTGCTAGTTTTTGTGTTACAAGTGCATTATAGCTATAAGCAATTTAGGTGGCGGCATTAGGAAGATGATAATAAAGTATTTTTTATGATAATAAAGCAAGATAAAAAATATAATCCGTGTTACTGTTAATTATGGCACACACTCTGCTTATCTAATCTAAATGACCATTTGTTTTTGCTGTCATTCCAAACATTCTTATAACACTTAAAGAAATGTTGATGACAGAGGGGACATACAACCATGGCGTCAATCCCTCAATATGTTAATTTATATTTCTCTCCAGTCATTATGTTTTCTAATAGAGTTGCTTTTTTTTAGTTTAGCAGATTGGTTTTCATTGTGGTATGAAGTATTTCCACCTGTCTGGCAGCTGTCATTTTTTATCTTGTTTCATTCAGTTCAATCCAGGTGACAAAAATTGACCTGGTACATCTAATTTTGTTTTAAGAACACCAATGAGGTTGCAAAGATTCCCAAACAGCTGACTACAAACTGTCGTGACAATGCTTACATTTGAGGAAATTAAGAGAAAAGACGCCAGACTGTTGTGCTCTATGGGGCCAGAAACTTAAAACTCAGAGGAAGCCTTAGAAAAACCACGTCTGTATACAGACAAAAATGTGATCAAAAACTTGTGAGACAGCTCCTGTGGCACATGAATGGAGTGCTGCACAGTAATCTACATGCAAAAGGTGCAAGCAGCTTTGTGATTAAACATTCAAAGTAACATAGCATGATCATCAGAACCTGAGTAACCTGTTTTTGTGACAACTGATGTGTGTGCATTTGTGATTTCCTGCAGCATCCGGTCAGGGTCTGCAAATATCTTTATCAACAGGCCCAAGATGACCCAAACTTTGTGTTGATGGCAGTTATGGATGAGGAGAGTTGTGCTTAGACACCAAACAGCGGTCTCTGTTGTGAAAGAACCTGTAGTCTCCAAAACCAAAGAAGGTGCATCAGATCAGGAGTGAAACCAAAAGCACCGTAGTGGTTTTCTTTGACACTTACTGGGTTAAGAATCGTGAATTTATTCCCCTGAGTTACACTGACGGCACTGATTAAGTGTCTTCAGGGGAACATCTTGCAGACAAAGGGTGCTGTGACTGCTGAACTACCCACAATAGCACTGTGATTGTCCAGCATGACGATGCATCTGTTCACAGTGCATTCGAAATACACAAGTTTCTCGCCTGCGACAACAGTCATTGCTCCCTATCATTCTTGTTTACCAGATGTTTCCTGTCTCTGATTCCTGAAATTAGTTAGTTTTTGTTATTTTGGTAAAGACTGTAAAATCAAATTCCAGGTCCATGGCAAAATCATAAATGCATGTGTACCAGTGGTCACAAAAACATGTATGAGACAAGTACTGATGATAATAAAGCTGTGAAAGATCTGCTACATGCAAACTACTGTGCAGTATTTTGCATGTAGCTCACTGAGCCACAGCAAGAGTCAAGATGGTGGTCCATTTGAATGGATCAACATGCGTTACCAAGTCCTTTGCCACCCACCTTCCAGTCTGTGTTTTTCCACTCTCGAGAAAAAGCCATGTATGAATTTTTTTTTATTGTGGCAGGTCATTGGAAGTTTTTACTTTTCTTTCTAGAAGTAAAAATTTATTTTTATCTGCTACAAAGAACATTTGTGGAGGCCAAAAGTTACATTTCTTATTGTTGTTTCATCAGAATACTTTGTACCCTGCCAAGGAAAAAGTCTGAGGCTCTTGGTAAAAGAGGCAATAATAGATTTTTTTTATTCTGTACTATGGGCCTATTTACCTTGATTTTTTCTTAATTGTAAATCTGCTTTTACATCATTTCCCATTAGTTCACTCATAAATGTTTTGTTATATTTATAATCATATGTAGGCATTCATTATAGACCAGTTACTGTAATAAATATTACATCATCATGTATTTATTGAAATAAAATATTGGCTATTATATTATTAGTGACCCCATTATATCTAATCACCATTTATCTTACTAACCGCTTCCTGCCTGTGCTCCTCCTGTGCACATCCAACATTGGGTGGGACTGTGGTTAACTGCATTGAACTGGGGGGAGTCCACTGACTTGGGGCTTTAGTGTGACTTAGTTCATGTAAATGTAGATTAATGATATGATGAATTTAACGTAAATGCTGCTTACAGTTTTTCAATGCACCGCACGTAAAAGTAAGGGCCGGTTTAAACCAAAGATAAATGATTAAAGGAAACCTTTTTTATGTGCTGCAGAGAAAGTTTGCAGCAGTGCTGACCTCCCTGTTTCAGCTAGAATCAAGCCTGCCAGTAGCTTTGCTGTGACTAAGCTTGTCAGATGGCAGCTGACTGGTTTGAGATTAGTCCTATAATATATGTGTGAATGCCAAACACCAGGTTGCTTTCATGGGTAGTCTTCAAGTGCAGTGTCTGTCTTGTAAATTTTTGACCTTGGCAGTTACACGGTGTATCCTCAGGAGAAGTGAATGCTTTCAAAAAAGAAAAAGTTTTCTCCATGGGCATTACCCAGGAAGACAGCGTCCATTTTCATGAGTTGCCACACTTAATGCCATGTTGATTACATTTTATGGATGAAAGTTAGACTTCCTGTTCCCATGAAGGAAGCATAAAGTTACGCAACATAAAGCACGCAGATATGCTGCTATTTTTATTGTGCAATGATATCATCTCACCTAATTGCTTTAGTGTGAACTGGCAGTTTTTTCAGTGTTGCAGACTGCATCCTTTTACAAGTTGTTGAGCTTTCCAACTCATCTCATTCTAAATCTTAAATAGTAACTTGCTCAAATGACCCCATGATCACCTAAACTCTACCTTTTTCAATAACTCCCTGAATAACTCCCTCCTGGGTGGTGTTACCAGACCAGTTGGAAGTACTAGATTACAGTATTTATCCATTTGGCCACAAATAAACTAAAGGTAGTTAGTGCTCTGTGTGCACTTTTCTTTAATTTGACGAAGTTTTGGCTCTCAGGTCTTCTTCAAAACCAAGTCAGTGCACAAACAGCAAGTGGTCACCTCCATTAAGTGCAGGGTAACATTTGTTTCTTGAGAATTGTGCTGAAGACTTTTACTATGCTACTTTTATGTGATTAGGAACTTCGTCTCCATATTTCACATCTGTCTTCATTTTTTTTTGTTTGCATATTTTTACAGCACAAATTAGCCTGCAGACTTACAGCATAGAGACACCTTCATTCCTTCCACTCATTTCACTTTCTGTCCCCTCTCCTATCTGTACTTTCTCTGTCTGGACTGAGCTCTCCTCTAATCTTTGATTTTTTTCTTCTTTTTTTTTTGGCCTTTTTGCAATTTTTAAGTGACGCGAGTCAACAATATCCTCTATATTTCCTCTGTCTCCTCCTCCCCCCTTTTTGTGATGTTGCTCCTTCAAGGCACACTATTTCAGTGTATCTGCACTTGGATGGAAACTGTGCAATAGTGTGGAAAAATGACAAAAAACCTTGCCTTAAGCTGATCTGCCACGCAGATAAACTCTGTAGTGTGTGTGTGTGCGTTTGTTTCTGACACTGACAGAGAACCATTTGGATATTTACACTTATTTTTTTACCATGTGATTCTGGTCAGAGGATAAGGGGACAGTAGTTGTGTTG
>JAPZDV010000015.1:1460439-1474867 GCA_029814665.1 Acanthurus lineatus
CGCCCAACTCGGCCCCACCACACCCCTCCCAACCCCCCAGCCCCCCGCCCCCTACAGAGGGGAATCACGAGGTGAATATATGAGCTACCATTGATACTGAAGTTTTTAAGGTAAAAGGCACCACAAGGGAGCTTTATGTGATGTCACAAAATTTTGAAGAGACATGTTGAGAAAGGCAGCAACACTGAAAGGAAGCAGGACTGCTGTGACAGATCCAATAGAATTCAAGGATAATGCTTCATACCTTTGCTTTTTAGATCCTTCTGTCTGTCTTACACTAACATACCTCTCTCCTCCCTGTCTCCTCATCCAGTATGGGTTACTGTATCCTGGTGGCTCACGGCCTGGGTCGGCTGTGTTCAGTGGTGGGCCGTTGGGGCACCACAGTCCTGAGTGTGTCCATGCTGCTGCTGCTCCTGCTCTTCTCTTGGAAGACCGTCCAGCAGAACCAAGTCTGGCTTTCCAGGGAGGCTCTCTTCCGGTAAGCAGAGAAACTGAGGCTCAGAAAACTCATGCTCTCACACACACACACAAACACTGTGCTGTAAACATTCCAACAGATAAAATCTGACAAATAAGCAGACAATAAGTACTTCTGCATGCATATTAAAAGTAGCTCAAGCTCAAATTTCAAATTAAGCTACATTTATTGAGAGAGCATAACTCAAAAAGTGTTGCTGTATGAGCACACCAGCATCTGAAACTTGGTTATAAAAACAACTAAGAAGCATGATGGCAAACTTATGTAGAAATCATTGCAGGAACCGGTCATGCAGAGTCTTTTGTTACAGCAGAGCAACTACACACATATTAAATTTGTTCTGCTGGATTAGATAACTGGCTTACAGTTGTCTACATACTAAATGCTTTGTGCAGCTGTATTATTTCTAAGAAATAATAAATAATAAAAATAAATATCCCTCAGGATCAGCAGACATAAGACAGCAGATATGAAATTCTTAACTGTAATTTACAGTAGTGGTCCCAGTCATAACTGTAGTTAAACTCAATAATGTCACACAATGTGAGGGTTTAGATAAGTAAGATGACTTTAAAGGAAGTTGCAAAAACCATTATATTCACTTACATTTTGAGATATTTGATTTAATTGATAATACGCCTGGAATTATGATACTATTATGTTGTGATAGTTATCATTTGATACCCCTTCTTTCATTTACTTCCATCTGTGGATGTTTCCTCTTTTTTTAAGTCACCCGTGTTGAGTGTTTTGTCCAACTTATTTTTATTTTGGGTGCTGTAACCGTGCAGTCTGCCTCATGCCTCTCAATGGACAGAGAGCTGTTTTCTCTTTTACTTTGCTCTCTGCTGAACTGTTTAAGTCACCATTTGTTTGATATGAAAGGATTTACAGATGCCCTCATGTATGTACCTTTGCCATAGTTATTGAAGGTTGATATGTCGTATCAAGGCAAAAGAACGATTTAAGTTATCCTAAAACTTTCTAATGAAACCAGCAAGAAGGCATTTCTGCTCCATATTTATAATATGGTTCAGTGAGCAAGAGACAAGTGAGAAGCACAAATTGCTTGCAGCGTCTGTTATGGTCCAGCAACCCATCACACTCTTTTCAATCAAACACAAAGACATGAAACACATTTTAATATTATTAAGTGTGACTTTAACTTCACTTTATGCCCTCTCCCCATCATCTCCTTCCTCTTTTTCCTTGTTTTCAGTTCTGGTATCCAGACTCTGCCTCATAACGCCAAAGTCCACTACAACTACGCCAACTTTCTAAAGGACAGCGGCCGGCATCAGGAGGCCATTCACCACTACTCCACTGCCCTCAGGTCTGACTCCAAACCAAAGCTCTCTGACAGTTCCTCATCATGGCTACCTCATGCTAAGTCATGCAGTACAATGATGAAGCTGTTTCCTGTACAGAACCGTTTGATTTCACACGTCAGTTCAAATTCAAAATCGAATTTCTGCCCCAGACAGTATTCAAACCTCAAACCTGATCAATTTTTGCTGCCACTTTGAGAAACGCCTCCTGTGTCTGGTTTTTTTCACATTTTTGCAAAGTTCATAGATCAGATGCTACAAATACTCCTTATTCTACACAAGGTCAGAATCTTTGACCTTGAACTCTGCTGCTGATAAGTGTATCAACCCCTGCTTAGGTTACAGCAGACTTAAACTTAAATCATCATCATGAAAGAGAAGAAACTTCTCAAAACTTTGAAAACAAAGACAAAGCATTGTGTGTAATGTTAGTAGTCAAACAAATACCAGAGCTCATATTTTTCAAGCAGCTCAGAATCACTCCTTTGTGTTACTGAAAGTTAACACTCAAACACTCAAATGAGAAATACTCCTGCCTCAGAATCATGTAAATGCAGTTGGTTTTTGGAATTGAGTGACTCACTGGGAAGCTGTACGAACAATCAAAGTCTGATTTTAAAAAGCAGGAACTTTTACTTGTGAAAGACTGAAAGATGATGAGATGTGATGAGATCCTACACAACATCTCTTGTGTTGCTATTCAGTCAATGCTGAAACAGTTGTCTTATGTAAGCTTATTGTCCTTAAAGGCACTTGAACAATAATTACGTCAGCTCCTAACAGCTCTGAATTTCTCTGGAGATCATTTCCTAAGAAAGTCAACAAAGTTTTTCTTGCTGTTTACAGTGATAGCAGAACTGTGCTTTACACAGTTAAGGCAAAGTTCTTTCTGCTGAAATACAACTCAATTACTCATCTTTAGTAAAAAAAAAAAAGATTTTAAAGTCAAACATGTTAAGCATTTAAACTTGAAAAAGTTATCATGAATAGTGGCTTCTCTCAAAGGGGTAAATTATCATTGCATTAGGCTGTGAAATCAATTCTTCACAAATTTGCATATTAAGTTCCTCCTGTCTGCCTCCATAAAATCACTCAGTAATTACATTAAACACCAGATGTCAAGGAACGCTGAAAACTTCCTTTGTCTTCAGTTATGTGCATTAAGTGTCCTTCGTCACCATGTTATGCACACATACTATTTATTATCTATTTATAAAAGAAAAAAACAGATTGCGATCCTATGCTTTTTTAACGCATATATTCAAATGAAAACAGTAAAACAATAAATTAAAAGTTTTAGCTCATCAACCTTTTTTTTTGTCAAAGGATGCTAATTCAAAATTTAACGCCAGCAACATGTTACAAACAAATTGGGAAAGGGACATCAAAAGACTTGGAAATATACCAGTTTCAAATTTTGCACAGGTAAACAGGTTCATTGGTAACAGGTGATAGTATCATGGCAGGATAATGAACAGGAATCCTCAAAGGCTAAGCTGTTAGAAAATAACAATGGGACAAGGTTAATCACTTTGTAAAATACAGGATTGTGTAAATATTATTACTCGATCCAGAGACAATGCATCATTCATGTTTTGTGTGTAAATAGTACATTACATTGTTTCTTAGATCAGAGTCGTCTACACCCTTTTATTTGGGAACATGTTGGTTTGCCAAATGTGGGATCTGATAAAAATGGCCATTTACTAAGAAACCAACTCTAAGTCCAGTGAATAGAGTAGATGAATGAAACAGTTAATTAAGGCAAAAAAAGCTGAATCAGTCTGACAGTGAATGAAAAGGATGAAAGGATAAACCAGTCAAGTGTCTTTGTGCTTTTGTGAGTGTATGTGGGTCGGACTTGTGCGTGTATGTGCACATGTTTGTGAGAGAGTTCCTGTAGCACACTGACTGAACAGCATCAGGGTCAGAGCACATGCCCAAGCTAAATGTGCATATGCTCATGTTACTCTAACATTTTGATCTGTTTGCGCTTATATCACCCACAAAATGGAAAAACTGGAGCTTTGTCTTGTTATCTAACAACCATCTAACATCCAAGTCTCATTCCCATGCCAGCATTAGGCAGAGATGCTCTCTCAATTCTCAGTCATTCCTGCCAACATGCCGTATGGCATTTCTTGTCTGCTCCTCTTGTTGTTGCTAGTTGTAGTCTTCATTTGCCCAACTGCACATCAGTTGTGCTAAATTTCCTGGCTAATTAAATCAAGGTTCACTGAAATAGTACAAACAGACGCACAAGCAAAATAATTTGCATCCAATTGAAGAGCTTTAAAGGTCCAATGCAAAGCCTTCGGGCTCATGTATATCTTTCGTTGATGGATATGAAACAGAGTCTTGGAGTCATCTTAACATTGAACCCTTTACAAAATGAATAAACTTAAGCCATTTGGATATCTGTTATCCTTTCTGAAAGCTGAACTGGCAATGCTAAAGCTAACACTCTTGTATATTTCTGTCAACAAACTCCATGTGTAGAGCCAAACTAACGCTGAATTGATCTACTAACCAGAGCTTTGTGTATTTTGAGCCTAGTATGTTTTCTCCCCCTCTGCAGCAAAGCTCCACTGTTGTCTAAAACAATTAAAAACCACATCAGTGGTACATATGTTCCTTTATTGCCTTGAACAAACACACTATAGTATATTTAGACATCTGACCTTATTCATCCTACTACCAGAAAATACTTTGACTAAATTTTAGTTATTCTGATGTAGGCCCAACAAATGCATTACTACAGCATTAAGTACTTTGAGAAATGTAATTGAAACTATTTGAATAAAACTATGCATTTGTGACCTCTATTTGAAGACATTTGTCTTCAGAAGGAACCATTGGACTCGTAACTGAGAGACACAAAGAGAAAATCATAAAATTCTTGGAGAAGGAATTACATTATGGTCTGATTGTACTTACAGCCATATTTTGCACAGGTTTTTATTATTAGAGCTCAGCAGTATCGCCTCTTAAAATATTATCGTATTTTATGACATATTTTTTATCTGCAATCCAAATATAACAACCTTGAACACTTTGACCCTTTACAGGAGGAAAGAACTGTTAATGTAATAGAGTTCAAAGTAGGTGATTAGCATTTTTGACAAGCATTATTTGGCATATGATGGATAGTCAGACACTCAAGGTCACTGCATATGAAATCACCCTTTTTTGATCCTGTACATTTTGCTTTCTTTGTTGAGTATATAATGTTTAGTTTTGGTGGTTGGCTCTGGTGGGTTTTCTACCATTGACGCATTGCTGATACATCCATACACTGGACTTCAAAGTGTTGTTTTAATTTAAAATGTCATTGACAAATTCTTGTGAATTTACTATCAAATTAATGTGCTAACACTGTCTAGGATACATGGAAACACGGCGGTATGCATCTTTGGGTGCGTGTTCTCATTCATGTACTGGCCTTGTTCCAGCTCACAGCTTGGTCTTTGTTAATCCATCACACACACAAGCTGCATTAATGAAAGACAGTGTCCATTAGTTATTGCTGCCACTGGACAGACTTCCTAGGTAAACACAGAGATGTGGTTCAGCCCAATTTTCACCTACATCCTCCTCTCCCTTATTCAGAGTAGTTCATCTGTAATCTGGCAGCTATTTCTCTGTGAAATCTTTCATGTGTATATTTTTACTTCTTTCTTGTTTACCATCATTATTCTGTTGTCCAAAACACCCCACCCCCACAGTGCTGCGCAGTGGGCCAGCTGTTGATGAGGATTTTATCCAAAATGCATTTGGAGACAATGGAGGCAACTCATTTGTAAATTTGCCTGTTTTAAAGTTAACTTTGAGTGTGGAAATATACAAACTACTCATGCCACACAACATTTAAATATTATTTAATAGTTTTTGTCTAAAAATTTCTAAAAAAGTTTTTGACTAAAAATAAATTTGCTCAGTTTACTTTAAACCATGACTGTAATCTCTATGTCACTGGGGTGGTGACACATGTAGGCAAACAATTAAATATACAGCTTATGGTATCAAGGCTTTAAGTAGGCTTACCCATTATGCTCAGGGGTTGGGGCCTGCGTACTGAGTACAAGGCATGATAAAGACAAGGAGTGTATGTAATGTAATCTAATGTAATATGTGAGTGTGCCCCCCCTGGAGCACCAGTGTGGGGAACATCAACCCGCCCAAGTCAAACATATTCATTCACAATGATTGAATAGAGAAGACTGCAAATCCCTGCATGAAATCACATCAGAGAAGCTGGAAGTGATGGTGTTTTTTGACAGTTATAGTCACCAAATGCAGAGATTGTATTTACTGGTGAAAAGCAGAGAGTTTTGTCCTTGGTTGAAAACATTTAAATTAAGTTTGCTATAGCTGAGTTAATCTGCTGGACATAGTTGTCATTATAAGCAGCCAAATCAATTGAACACAGTTTCAGAACAATATTTCAATTTAAAATGGTTCACTGTTCAGACTTAATCAATGTGATTTGTTCTGGGCTACAACTGATGGAACCTTTGGATAGTTAAGCTCTAGTCAACAGTTGCTGCCGCTTGTTCTCTTCTTCTCTCTTCTCGATTTCTTTTTATGTAGTAAATGCTGCCTTTTCTATACCCTTCCTGTTATTCCGAGGCTTTAAATTCCTCCTATCCCTCTCTTCATTTATCTCTGTCATTTCTCCACTCTCTGCTTCCTCCCTTCCTCTCCGCCTCTCATCTTCCCGTCTCTCCAGTCCTTCTGTAGAGTTTTGTGCTGCCAGTATGTGGGAGCTCCACATCACAACAGCTCTCTGCTAATCCAGCCTGCCAAACCCAAAGCAAAGAACCTCAGCAGCTTTCATCCAGCTCCAAACCACATCCCAGCTCATATTAAGCTGAAACCCACCAGACCACTCACTCTCACTTTAATTAACCAGCCTATGCTTTCTTTTCTGCTCCTTGTTTTTCCCATAGGAAGGGCTCCCTTTGAACTCCTAACACTTTATTTCCCAAATTTAATTTCCTTTCATTTCCAAAGTTTTTAAACAGCTGCCCTTTTGCTGTTTTTTCCCCGTTTAAAATGATGTTTTTTACTCACAACAAATCAAGTAAAGTAGGGATGAGACATTTTTCATTTTGTCTGTTTTTCTTCTGTAATTTTGCATTTAACTGTGTGGTTGGTTGCGTGTGTGTGTGTGTGTGTGTGTGTGTGTGTGCGTGTGTGTGTTTGTACCTCAGTCCATACTGTACTGCCAGTTTATGGGATTCACTGTCTTCCCAATCTCCTCAGTTATGTATTTAAACAATCAGGACCTATCCTGTGACTGTGATGTGCAAAGACAGACATAATATGAACAAAATAATAACAAAAACATAAAACTACTGGTTCCTTTGAGGAATATAAGTCACTGACGTGTCTCCCACTAATGATTTGATTTATCAACCGCAGAGGATGACACTAGATGTGATATTGTTCTGTAAATAGCATTTTCCAATTTGGGATGAATTTTAATTTTTGGGGTACATTTTTAACAAACCCAAATGTAACCTTGGTTATTACTAAATACCATCAAGCTTGCAATCTTTTAAGAAACACATTGAGCTGGTGGCTCATGCACTGTCCCTGGTACTCACTTCAATGACTACCTCTGGGTCCTAAGGACTACACTGAAACCCTATAAACATCCCCAAGTCAGGAATTCCAGTCAGGTTTCAGTATAACTAAAAAGCAGAAAATCAGGTTGTTTTGCTCGGTGCATGTCAGCTGGTGTAGCTTTGCTTCCTGTGCATGGACAGACACAAGCCACAAAATAAGACCTGTGTTGCCTTGGAATATTGGGAAGGGTATCCCAAAGGCAACATAAGAGCAAAAATAAAGCTGAAAGTTTTAAGTTTTAAGTCTTGGTTAATGTAGTCACGCTGGTACTTAGTCTTGGTGATATCAAATGCAGTTTTATGCTACAGATCCTAATTGGATCCAAATCACTACAAGTCACTACAGATCCAAATCAAGGGGAGGAAAATTAACTGTAGTTTTTTTAAAACAGAAGAAGTTGGTAATTTTAATTTTTAAATTTATTCAATCATCATTCTGTGAACAACCCTGATCAGATTTTATGCAGCACACATACCTCAGCAGACAGCAGGGAAAAAAAGAACTCTGAAAGGAGTTGGTTACCTTGCCGAGAAGGTGGAGGTGTGCAGCCTGTCGACTTGCACTCTTTTATCTAACAGCTCACTTTGGCTACTCATTCTTGTTCCATTACTCCTTGTAATTTTTCTAACTAATGAGCTGTCAAAAAAATGCCAAAAATGACCAGTTTTGATGAATGACCACAGTCAGTGTCAAGCCTGTGGGAAGGGGAAGTTTAGCAAACCGACTCTGAAGGTTTTGATAACCAAGCGGATCTTTCAAAGAGCTTCACAGATTGCTGATCAAGCAGTTCACAGTTTGATGTGAAAACTCAGTTCACAGGTTGAATCTGTTGATTATTGCTCTTCATTGCTTGTTTTTCTCAGATGTTTCCAGCTGCTCCTCTTCTTGCACCGTGAAACGCCAACACATGAAACAAAGTTACCATAGAAACAGTAAAGAATGTTGCCACAGCACCCACTCACTTCTTGCCCCAGGCGTCTTGTCAGGCTTGTGTCACCATTATGGGAACTAACTATAAAAGTATATTTCAATTACACAGAGGTCTTTTGTTGCAGTGATGGAGAGCAGCAGTAAATGTCAGCAGAGAGGCTGCTGACTGCAGATTCCACACACTCACTGCTGATTTATTTGAACCATTTGCTCTGAAGATAATCCTTATCATTGTGACAAAGCACTTAGTCCAATCAAGATCATGTTATGGTATGCTTCCCTCTGGAAATGTGCAGCCATTAGTGGTTCCTGAGATGAATCCTGTTTTACACCAATGCTCAGTTCTAGAGTTAAAAGATAGCAGACTGACTGTTACAGACGACTCTTAGGTTCACATAATCAACTTAAAGGTTATGATATGTCTGCAATATGTTTAGTATTTGTTTCTGCTGTTCCCAAATACCAAAAAAATCAATATAGGTTAAATTCTTCTTGGCAGAGTCAAAGATTAGCATTATACAAATGTTCTCAATAAATTTGCTCTCCCTCCCCTGTCTTTTTTTTCTCCCCTCCTCTCAGGTTATACCCTCGCCATGCCAGCGCAATGAATAATCTTGGCACTCTGACTCGCAGCCCAGAGGAAGCTGAGCGCTACTACAGGAAAGCACTGGACATCAACCCTCAGCACAACAGAGCTCTGTTTAACTTGGGAAACCTCCTCAAGTAAGAGACACACACAGTCAAAAACACACTGAAAGACTCTTAGTCAACTGATTTATGGTAAAACAACTTAAACTTTACTTTTTTGCACATTTTGACCAGGATTCAGAAGGGTAGTAGAAGTATTTATATTCTTGAAATCTCTTTAGAAATCTAAATTGCAAAATGACCTTCACAGCTGGAGAGGGTCCTACTGTTCCAACAACAGTTTCTTAATTGCTGCTAAAAAACATAACATCCTCAATCTGCCATGTTTTAGATTTACAGTGAGGTCATACCGCTGCAAATGGGGATGAATTCTGATGATTTAGATAAGAGTATGGTCATACTGTCGCAAATGATGATAATGATAAGCTGCGATGACTGTGGTGATTATCATAAGGATGATAATGATGGTGATGATGATGATGGTGATAAGTTGATAATAATAATAATAATAGTGCAATGGATGGTAGTTGGATTATGATGATAATATTGCATGATGATAATATTGCTGCTACTGCCAAAGACAATGTTTTTACTAATGAATAATGAATGAGGATGAATAGTATTATTATGATGATGGTAATGATGATGAGAATGATGATTATGATGTTAGTGGTGATGATGATAAAAACAACAAGATGATACTATTGTTGCTACTTCCATGTTTTAGACTGGAACTGAGGTCAGACTGAGCTTTTTTATCTCGGTGAGGTACACCACCTCTGGTATTTATCAAACATTAATGGAAAATTAGACTAAGAGAACTAGCTTGACTGGACAGAATGTTCTCATTCGTGCTGATTGTAACAGCGATGCTTCACATCAGATTTGCTTTCCTTTCTATCTTTCAGTTTAGCATCACACTAAATTTCTATATCAGTCTAGGGGGATATCATGTTTTATCTGTAAAATGCAGGTTTTTAACATTTTTTCTCTGTCAACTGTGATTTTAAACATCACATTGTCAGACAGTTAGAGAGAGTAAAGTGAAGTGAAGTGAAGTGAAGTGTGTTCAGTGACAGAATCCCAGTACAGCATGGAGCATCTCTCCTGCTGAGCGGCTGGCAGCGCTGTCAGCAGTAAACATCTGTCTCTTTTATCCTGTTACTGAGACATAAACTGACTGACAAAACCAAGCAACTAATAAAACCAAAAACAAAAATCGACTGGTCCACTTGAGGAATTTAAGTCACAGAGGGATTTCCCACTGATGATCAGATTGTTTTGTATATTACGTTTTCAGATATTTCCTTGGAACAAATGATTTTGGGTCTCAGGGACTCACAACACTAAATATCTACCAACATCAGTGAACTTACTAAAACCAGCTTTAACACGGGAAAACTGATTTATTGATGTAAGCCTGACTTAACTTGTAATTATTATAGCTTGATACCTCTGGACATAAAAAAAGAAATCATTCAGACCATTACTTTTATGTTTGGATGGGCCTCAAAGCTCACACTATCCAGTAAAACATTGTAATGGAGTTGGTCGACTCTTGCACTTTCAAGCATGTAATGACTTGTTAAGGCCTAAAAACTTTAAGATGCAGCTTTGCACTTTTTGGATTTGAATCATAACTTTATTTCCAAGAATGAAGACTTACTTGTGACTTAACTTACAATGACTCTGAGTTTACATCTGCATTTGCATACTTTGAATGTGATAGTGGTTTAAAAAATACCAAAACCAACGTTAGGACAAACGGAAAAGATTACTTATCTGTTGTCACTGCATCATTGCATTTGCAATCTATGAATTTAGAATGTAGTCTAAAATAAGGAGAAAACCTTTAAATGTTAGTGTCTCCATAGAAATGTAGGGTTTGAAAAAAGGACACTCTAGCAAATGTGTTTGTGTGGTCTGTGATTAAACTGGAGATTGTAACCAACATAGCTTTCAATCAACAAACCATTATCAACCTTTAATGACCATGATTCACTGCACTTATTATGCAGAGCTTTGGTGTCATGCTGTGTCAATGGCAGGCACAAACACTCGAAAAATATATGAATTTTCAAACATAGCCTCAGTACTCAGATGCAAATGAATGGTCGGCTAAAGCTGTAGTGACATTAGTCACGCTGGAGTCAGAGGCTGTAGGGCCTGAAAATAATGATTTTTTAAGCTTCACCAAATGAAAGTCGTCAATTACTTAGACAACTGACAACGCCACTGTACTCTGACAGGCTCTTTTTACAGCTGCAGAGGCTTTTTGTGTTTGTTTGTTTTGCAGTCAAACAGTACACACTGACCTGAGCAATGCTGACTCTAATAGAAAATTACATAAATAATAGAAGCTGAAAAGAGGTCTATTATTATGACTCAGCTTTATTACCATCACTGTGTTATAAGTGGGGCTGCAAGAACAAACAGACCAAATGAGCCATCGATCCACCGCTGCAAGTCCTCGACAGCTCTGTGTTTGTTACTGTTTGTTTGGTTTTGTGCATTTTGTTTTGTTGACATTAATTATGTACAACTGTATGGCAAGGCAATACTTTATTTGACGGAATGTGCATAAAACTTTCATGATACCAATATCACTACGACTTTACTCTTGTCACACACTTATCAACATTGGGTGCCCTTTATAAGTCTTAATGACTGTTGTCATTAAGCGTCAGTTCATAAACTTCAAATGCACTTCACTTGAAATGCAAAGCTTACATTTTTTGAGATGTCTTTACTAAAACAACTTGACATTAACAAAGACAAGATAACCTATCATGAACAGCAGATGATGATGCTGATGCTGATAGTGCTGCTGGTAATTGATGTTGGTATAACAATGATAATAACTATGATTATGATGATAAAATTGATGATAGTGCTGTTCTTGATATTGATAATAATAGTAATAATTATAATGATATTAATTATTATTAATATATAATATATATTAATGGCGATAATAAAGATAATGCATATGTGGATGAAGTGATGATGATGATGATTATTTTAGTGATAATTTAGTGATGTTGTTGATGACATTGGCAACGTGATGATGATGATGATGTTGCTGGTGATGCTAATGCTAATGATAGAATGTGAATGATAGCTTTGATGATGCTGTGTTTCAGGTCCCAGAGAAAGGAGGAAGAAGCTGTGGCTCGGCTGAAGGACTCCATACGCTTCGGTCCACATTTTGCTGATGCTTATTCCAGTCTTGCATCACTTTATGCTGAGCAGGTGAGACAACGAAAAACACAAAAAGAACACACATATGTACCACATGTGACTTTCATGGCAGGGTTTAGACGTAATGAAATGCCTTATAATTTGAAGTAAATGTACTGTAGGTATAGATGGTTTATCTCTCTGAAGTCTGCTATAAAATGCAATTCCAGAGGACTATTCAGTCAGCTACCTGTAACCTTGGTCTGTGTCTTTGCTGTTTTAATCCAGTATTCATCTTATTTGATTCTCCACAGAAACGTTATGCTGAAGCCAATGAAGTGTATTTGAAAGGGATAGAGAACTGTCCAGACAGCTCTGACTTGCATAATAATTATGGCGTGTTTCTTGTGGATACGGGTGAGTTGAATCTAGGGGTTCAGTAGCCTCAGCACTGACAGGTAACCACATTTACACCATAGTCCTCTATACTATATAAACAGATTTATACTAACAGAAGTCCAACTTTTGGCAACTGTGAAGCCTAAGTGTCTAAATTCCAAAATGACTCAGTAGTAAGCATTGTTGCCTCTAAATAGAACAAAAGTTGGTTAAAATCCTGCAGCACTTTTCTCTCTCAAATTTACTCTGTAGAAATCACTTTACTTCATCATTTTTGTAAAAGAAGCACTTAATACGAACTTATTCCAATGGGATATTTTCACCAGATGCCACAGTAGTATGAATGATTACATTATTTTTGAAATCATAAACACAATCAACGTCTTTTTTACAACTTTTAGTAGCATCCTTCCATCTGTCTTTTGCCTCACTTTTCCTACATTTTTTTGCCCCATACTCTCTTTGTCCCCCCTCTCTTTCTCCCCTGTACATATTTCTCATCCCTTCTCTTATTTTCATCTTCATTTCTGCCCTTTTTCTCCTCCACTCTTGTTTATTTCTGAATTCCTTCCCTCCGTGCACCTGTTTTCTTTCCTTCCTCCTCAATGTCTCATCTTGTCCAGGAGAGGGGGAGCTGGCAGCTGCTCACTACCAGCAGGCTGTGAGACTCAAACCAGCACACTATGTTGCCATGGTGAACCTTGGCCGCCTGCTCCGATCATCCAATGAGAACAAAGAAGCTGAGTCTTGGTACAAGAGGTAAGATAAGTTTTATATTTGAGCGGAAACCTGGAGTGAAAGTAATTATCGGCTGCATGGCTGCTGCTGTGTTAATTATTGTGACCTTCCACCTCTTTGAATCACTAAACCAAGAGATAATAGTTGTTTTGGTTGATAGAATGACTAGCTTTAAACAAAAAAAGTATTACAAAAACCCTGACAACTATGTTGTAATAAAACAAGCAAAATAATTTTCATGCAAAAACAAACACAGTCTCTAAACTGGAAATCTCTTGGTACAGTCTGAATGGCAACTTCCTGTATTTATCAACTCAACTTCAGCACCCACATGTTTATCTAATACATGAAAAATTTCCTCTCAGAAGCAGAAAACTCAATACAGGTAACTCAAGAAAAAGAAGTTAGAAAAACTCAAGGCAAACTTACTTGAACACAAACTAGCTATTCAGAAATTAACTATGTGAGCACTATAAGTAGAATTTAAAGCACTGTTATTTAGAAATTTTGTGGATTTGGCACCTTAACAATCTCTGACTGCGAGACCACTTTTGTAAATACTGTAGTAATGTTTATTGCTAACTACTAACAAATTTGGCATCATTATAGCAATTTGATGAGCTTAAAACTAATAACTTGAAGTTGCAGTCAAAGTTTGTCCGTGAATCAGAACACTAGTAAGTAAAGCCAAGGACAATGTGCTGCCTAGCTAAAGTATTCACCAACTAAAACTCATTGAAAATGGGATGATGGACACTGACTTATATCAAGCAAGTGCAACAATACAAGACTTATGACTTGCAAACCACTATTTTCACTTGTTAGTCCAACAGGAAAGTCCCAGATCAATGGCTGCCTTGCAGCCTTTTGCTTTGCGATGCTCACGCCAATGATTGAAGGCCAACATGTACTTTTCATCAAATTAAACCAAATCAAACTTTATTTAGAAAGCTCTTTTCATACATAATATGTAACTCAAAGTGCTTTACATAGACAAATAAAAACATTCCCTCACTCCCACAACCACCCTATCCCTCTATCAACCACCCCACAGTTCACCCACACACACACATGCACTGTTTCACTCATACAC
>JAPZDV010000015.1:1478463-1493982 GCA_029814665.1 Acanthurus lineatus
TTTATCTCTTCTGATAGCTAATTTCCTTAAACTTATTTAAATAATTTAAAGGCTTGAAGTAATATAAAAATAGGGGCATGGCCATTTTGAGTGACAGCAGCAGCAGGATGTTGGCCCAGCACCACATAGTCACTGGCAGAAATCTGCATCCTCTCCAGCTCCTCCTTTTCATCCAATTATGGTCCCTTATCACTCCATTAAACCAAGATGGCAGCAGCCATAATGCCAAACTGAAGACTTCAAAACAAAGCACAGCATTCCAAAACCAATAAATGAAGTCACTGTTGCTCATATTTAATATGTTGTCTATGGTTTTATCTCTATATGTTTGTAACCTCTGACGTTTGCCTGCAGGGCACTGCAGGTGACCAGGAAGGTGGACATCCTGACTCCGCTCGGAGCTCTGTACTACAACACAGGCCGTTATGAGGAGGCCCTACAAGTGTACAGAGAGGCTGCTGCCCTGCAACCAGACAGCACCGACATCTGGCTGGCTCTGGTGAATACACACACACATACTCTCACACACTCACACTCACATATGGAATCATTAAATGACTGGACTTCTGTGTGTGGTATTTGTACACACACACGCATGCATGTGTGTGTGCGTGCATGTGTGTTTGGGATTTGGGAAAGCTGTCTTATTTTGGATGTTCACCAAAACGGCATCTGTTAAGCCTTGAAAATTTTCCAATACAGAAAAAAAAAATATTTCTCTTGTTTATCACTCACACACACACACAAACTTACACACACTTTAATTCTGTCCCAGGCTCAGGTGTTAGCCATGGCCGGACGTACCAAAGAGGCAGAGAAGATGACCCTTGACATCATATCAAGAGAAGGCAGCTGTATAGAATGTTACCGCCTCCTATCTGCCATCTACAGCAAACGTGGCAACTACACAGAGGTGAGTGTGTGTGAGGGACTATAAATGTGTGTGGGTGTGGGTGTGGGTGTGGGTGTGTCTTGTGGCCTTGATATCTGCAGCTCAGAGGTGAGATTGCACACAAAATGAAAATCACACAAAATGAAATGATGAACTGTCAGCAGGAAATGGTTTCCACTCTAACAGTTACCGTGGAAACTAATCACCTCCGCCGTACATCAGACCAGCAGCCATTTGCGTGGTCATCCTCCCACTCTGTTCTATCACCACCATCAGCACTTCTGCCTGTCTGTCTTTCATTTTCCCTGTCAGTCACTTTTACAGCACATATAAATTTTATATAAATAAAATCTGCCACTGTGCCTATTAATAGGAAATTATTGTTCCATCATGCTTTTGTAGCAGAAAGGGAAGAACCGCTTAAAACTGCAGTAAAAAAGATCATATTTTAGGGTGAATTGCCAATAATATAAGCAGCGTGCAAGCATACAAATGTGAGTCTAAGAAATAAGATGAACAATAGCAACAAATAATGTTTTTTGTTGTCACTTATCTCAACTAAACAGGCGATCACTTCAAACTGGATGTGCGGCTAAAACAATATAGCTTTACTAGTGTTCAAACATGCCCAACTATGAAAATGTACATATTTATGCACAGTATGTGACACATATTGCAGAAAGGATGTCACTGATGTGTGTTTGCACCCGCCCTTGTTAGTTTGTGTGTACTGACCCCTGTCAGTGCTATAACCAGTGGCTGGAAAAAGAGTTTCGATTTCTTATTTATGTACATGTAGAAATTCCACAAGTTGAAACCACTGAGGTAGAAATGAAATTGTACATTTTAAATTTTACTTCAGGAAAAGGACAGCATAATCTGCAAATTTGCTAAAAATGTTTCATCACTCAAATATTGTAACTATGCAGAATGGAGCTCAGTATCACTTTAAATTACTATTAACTATTATTATTTGATGCATACACATTGGCTGGTCAGGGTGAAGTTAATTTGATCCATTTTACATACTGTTAGTAATTTATCAAAAACAGGACATTAGGTAATACAAAATTATAGTATGTGTTGTATGATGTCTTAGTCTGCAAAAGAGTTAGGTTATACTAGTTTAATGATTGTAGAGAAATAAAGAGTACAGTATTTTCCTTTGAAAGGTTGCTGGAGTGTTAAGTAGCATAAAATTGAATACTCAAATTTTTTTAATTGTGTATAAGGAAAATACTAGAGTTGATTAACTTGACAGTGACCACTAACCACGACAAAAGACTTCACTAACAGTCAAAGATGTTTAAGCATTATTGACTTACTGTTATGTTTGCATATGCATTAAGATAAACCAAATAAAACATCACACAAGTGAGCTTTACAGTTGTTGGTACGTGTATTTTTTTGCTTTGAATACAGCCAACATAGCTTTTCCCCCCTTGTTTGTAATCTTTACACAGAGCTGAGCTAACCATGTCTTGACTGAAGCTGTCAGTAGCGGCAAACAACATGGAGTCTCCTCTAAATTAACATGCACAGTTACAAAATACCTCTTAATTATTTAATTCCCTCCCTCTCTCTCTTCCTTCTGTTTGTCCCTGTAGGCTTGACAGTAATGAAGCTAAAAGGACACTGCCTCAGAGAGATAGGATTAAATTATCATGCTCTTCATCTCTGCTCTCCTTTTTCTGTCCTGTTAGCCCTTTTTTAAATCAGTTAAGACTTCGCCCTCTCTGAATCATCTGCTTCTTCTCCTCTTCCATCCATCTTCCTCTCCTTCTCCAACCCTTTTCTCCTGCTGTGATTCTCAAGAGCCGTGCCAGGAAGTACACTCGAACAGCAAGACGCCCAACTCTGAGAGCTGGGGATTTTTTGTGTGTATGTTCATTAATGTTTGTGTATATGCTGTGTGTGTGTGTGTACCAGGCTCTGGATGCTCTGGACAGGGCCCTTCAACAGAATCCCAGTGATCTAACAGTGAGAGCAGAGCTGTATTTTTCCAAAGGAAACCAGCTTCGAGAGATGAACCAGCTTGACCGAGCCTTTGAGGTACTACTTTTCTTTCATCCTTCTCCTCCTCTCTCTCTCACCCCCACCTCACACCCACTTACTGACTTTCTTTGTCCTTCCTCTAAGCAAGTAAAGATTTTCTATAGTCTGTGGCCTTTCTGTTGAGAGACCAATATGCTAACACACAAGGATTTCAGGAAATTACATGCACTGCTCATGTCAAAATGTTTGTAAATGATAATCCAGGTACAGTGGTATAGTCATTTGCTGGTAAATAGATCTAAACCTTAGACAAGGCCAGACATAAAAAATGGCTTAATTTTAAAGGCACTGAAAGGAAGGAAAAGGTTTTCCCATGAAAGGTTTTTTATAATGTCATTTTGGAGCTAGAGTGCATACAGAAAACACTTGAAAAAATATAAGATCATGGTCTTTTACATAGCCATGAAATTATTTAGAATAATTCTCTCTCTCATCTTTTGTTACAGTCAGATATGTGTGCAAGTGAGGACTTCGATTATGTAATCAATACACCATCATAGTAGTAGAAAGATGATTGATACGGTTATCTTGCCAAGCTCCTTTCACAACACTTCCATTCATATTTTCCTTTGGGAAAAAAAAATACTGCATTTTTATGTGCTTTTACTTAGATAAAAAATACCATGGTAACCTGTGATAAACTAACAAGCAACTATAGTACATCACCTAAATGAGTTAGCCCATTGTTGAAGATAAATAGTAGCTAAATAAACTTGATTTGGACTGAGTTTGGACTTGAACAGTTCTGAAATCCAATATTCCACTCCCAGTATTGCTAAGATGTAAGCAGTTGTTGATTCCTGCGAAAAAGTCCAACTGAACTTTCTATGGGCACCATAACCATGTTTTTTTGAGAAGGGATAAGACTTACATCCACCATAAATGATTTCAGCACTGCCCTCCTCTGGTCAACTATATGCCCACTACACTGGAATTACCTTTGCAGCTGCTGCTACTTACAGGATGCTGAATACACAACGTACACTGGGCAAGTCTGGTTAGCTTAAGATCCACAGTAGCTTTTCTACAAACCCAGTACGTCTCGGTTATCCTGTATGGTGCGATTTCTAGTGGCACACTGCTTAACTTCATCCCAAACTCATTCACTGGCACATTCACCCTCTCCTCACATGCCCTCACATTAAGTGTGTTTCTGCAGATAAAATGTGTTACTGCTATCACTTATCAGAATAGCATTACAGTCTCTAAATGGTACATAACCTGTGAGGCTTTTATCTTTTATCACCACAAGGTCACAATGTTTCCACAACATAGCATTCTTCCTCGAAAAATTTGGGATTTTATGAAGCTCCTTTTGTAACTCATCCAATCAGCCCACCAGGGTATTGCTCTACATCTAAAGCAGTAAAAGAAGAGAGAGACAAAGTGAGAGAATTTTCCTGAATTTGAAAATGGTTAGATGATTTTCCTCTTAAGTGGTCAGGTGTTAAGGGTTTGCATATTCAGATGTAGTTCCACAGCATGGTTTCTTAATGCAATTGAAAGTATAAATTGACAGAGAGGAAAAAAAACACTTACTCTGGTCTAAACCCTTAATAACCATAAAAAGGGATCCAACCATTAAGACAGTTACTTTCAGGCAGGACTGCTTTGGCTCAGCACCCTTTACTTTCACTTTGGGACGTTCCCCATAGACATATTTTGTAGTGGAAGTTTCTGGAGGCCCTTCATGCATAAGAAGCCTTCATGACTTACTGAGAAAAATGGCCATAGAAAAGAAAAGGTCAACAGACCAAGGAAATGCAACTCTAAGCGCTCTGTGAGAAACACAGATGGAGTAGAAACAAGACAGGAAGAGCTCAGAGGGTCATCTCAGGTCACCGCAGCTTCAAAGAGTGCAGTGTTTGTGCAGGGAAACTGCTTTATTAGCTGACACAGATAATTGTGTGATGTTGTGTTCTGTCCCTGGCATTATCACGGTCTCTGAAGCAGCAAAACAAACACAAGACGTGCAGCCAGGGGAAACTGTTTGTTTCTCAAAGTGCAATTTTTATCTGGTTTATTTTAGGAACTTTTGTGTCTGTTTTTTGTTTCAAGTGTGTCAAAGCAGAGAGTCTGAGCTGCTGACTCAAACATTCATGGTCCTGCCCTAATCCCTGCAGATAAGACACAGAAATAAATGAGGTTCAAATGCTAAGGCTCTTAAATACTGCAAACTGTTTTCATCACTGTTTATTAATCATATTTTGGCTTTGAAAATACTATTTTCAGCATTCAGACTCAGACTTGATTCAAAGAGTTTCTGTGAAGAGAGTGTGAATTCTTTTCATAAGTTTGCAAAAGTCCGAAGTGAAAAAATGGATTTTTGTTTGTCTTTATTTTAATTGGGAGCAATTAAAAGCAATTGCATAGTGTGTTTAAAAGGTAGAGCATCTCAATTTCAACAGTGCTGCTGAGTTTTATAATTTTTGTTAAAGTCAAATGATTTCATACAGATCAATTCACTTTTGAAAACACTGTAGAGGATTAGACTGGGCTACTTATATTACATTTTTAGCAAGCTGCAAGTTAAATTTTTAATTTTCTTGCATTGGATTACCAGCTGGTATTTTTCAATAAATAATTTCATTGCTCTGTCTTTGTCTTTGAATCTTTTCCAGAGAACACTGAAAGCAAAGGTCAAACATAAAATGTGGTGTGTTAAAAGCAGCAACACTGCTTTGTATTTTCATTGATTACTGCTCTGCTGAGTTCTTGCCATAGATGTATTGGATTTCACCCTGACACAAGATGCTGCAAAATGGTTTGCACCACATTAAACTTTCAGGGAACCTTACAATTGTCTTAATGGTTGTTTTTTCACGTTAGAAATTTTGACTTGTCATAGCAGGAAAACCACAAGTGTAATTATTTTCATTAATAAGAGCACAGTTTCTTTTATGTGTATCAGTAATTTATACTAGTGAGCCATGCACATTACTCTTAAAAGGCCAAACCTGAGTGTAATGCAGCGACCAATAATCCTGTCAGGAGGATTCTAGTGCACTAGAAGTTCAGCTCTCTACTACATAAACTAATAAAAAGTTGCAAACATCTTGCCAATTGTGGTCTCGCAGTAAAACAGTGTAAATACAGCCTCAGCTAATGATATCAGTAGTTTGTTAGTGTAGAAACAAGCTGCAGGCAGCATTTTACCCCAAGCATTAACACAAGTGGTCACACAACTTGTGATGACAGCTGAATTAATTTTTTAAAAAAGACAAATTTGTTTTGTTAGTTGTGTTTGTGATGGACGACCATGAATGTGGCCTAATCATTCCATGAAACCTTTTGCTTTTAAGTCAGGTAACAAGAGTGAAACAGATCTCATAAAGGCATGTCTGCTGATTTTACACTGATGTCAGAGTTTTACACATTTATATATTTCACATACTTTTATTCTGTTACATGTGAATGCTGTGTCTAGGTGGTGAACACCAAGTGCTGCCAATTGCAAGTGACCTACACTCGTACTGTGCTTGAACATACGAGTTCAAGGGTGGACTCTCAGCTTGGCCTCTCAGTTAGGATCAGACTGCAGTGTAAATCCTGTTGTTGTTCCTCAAGAGGAAGGATGTGACCATCTGATGGTCTGATATGATATGACGCTGTGTGTTTCTGTTCACTCCTACTAGAGCTACAAGCTGGCTGTCGAGCTCAAACCTGACCAGTCCCAGGCCTGGATGAACATGGGAGGGATTCAGCACATTAAGGTAGCAAACTTCACTTGCTTTCACCTCCACAAGTCAACACATGTCAACACTGTTTCAGACTTTGATGAGGGAAAAAAACACTTTTCTGTTTAATAATCTTAAAACCAGTCTGACATGCTTCGCTCATCAAAGCTTTTGCTATAAATGCCTAAAGGTAAACAGGTATTATGGAACATTTTGCACATTGAACTTCTGACAGACTTCATAGTTGACAGATATGCAGGAGCATAAGCATATCCTGATAAACTAATCCACATCTCTTGTTTTTAATCAGTCATAGTACATTGTCATTGTAGCTTATCAGTAAAAATTTCTTTTTTTTTTGTGAGGTTATGATATACAGATTTCTCTTTCCTTGGCAAACTTTTCTTAAATTATTTCCAAACTGAACCCAATTAGTTAAGATTCCGGCCAAGTTTGTAAACCAGCCAGTGACAAGAAAAGTGGTCATGATGGATTGATGGTCTGGCCTTTGCAATTTTATTTTAAATAAGGGTGGATGGTGACAGGGAACTGTTGCTATGTCATTTAGCATCCAACTATTATAGCTGAAGGCCAGAACAGGTTGAGCATTTATACAAAAGGTTTTCAGGCTGGCAATTTCAGAGCTGTGTGAGCTCACAGGAACTTGCATTATTAAACATGAATTTAGGAGAAAATGAAGGCTGACTTACCTCCTCAGCTAATTTTGTACTGAAAAAAGGTGCATGAAAAAACGGAAACAGTGTGGATGGAATCACGGCTGAGAAGAAGGAATCATCATACATTTTGCAGTGTGAGCCCAAGGCATCTGTAAGCGTCCTATACTGCAGGATCACTAGGGCAGATAATCTGTTTAGAACAGCCGTATGGTTGTTGGGAGAGGCGAATCAGACCCAGAATCTGTCCAGCTATGCTCTGGTGCAAGGCCAGTTGAAATCAGCTTTGAGGGGTTTTAAATAAAGGTGAGGTTACCTAATAATCTTGTCCCTGACAGGTTAGACAGTGAGATGCTGGACAATACTGATGCTGTCTCAGAAAAACTGTTACTAAGAAAATTTAATGTAGCTTCCAGACTTTTATAGTTTAACTGATAGTATTAAATGCGAAGGAAATGGTTTAGAAAGACAACTGGGACAGTTTACAGTGTGTGTATCACTGTTTAAGTTGTAGGTGCGTTTTAAAAGCAGTCTTTGGTCACTTAAAAGTCTAGAATAACAACTGTGTCTCTTTACAATCTAATGCAGACTGTAAATATGTCACATTACATTAAAGTCACACTAGGAATGAATTTTTCAGTACATTTATATTTCTTTACATAGCTTACAATCATTGATCATCAGTACAGTAGGCTCACGTGCCTACAATATTTACATGATTTTCTTGGAGGTAGTGGCTCTCTGTTAGTGTAATGCTTCATAAATGAAACAGCAGGAAGTTCGTCTCTGCGGTTCAATTAGCGGCTCACCAACAGGATCACCAGGTGCAGCAAAGACTGACATGTTGTCATGGAGTCTTTTAGATACCTCCAAAACCTAAAGTCTAACTGTCACAATCTTCATCAATCATTACAATCCTTCTCTGAGTCCAACTTAGTCAAATGTAAATATAGAGATCTGATAACCATATCTTTAGTTTCAGTGTCGCTCCCCAGGAATGTTACAATTACATTGATAAATCAGCGTAGAGATCATAGAAAACTCCACATCTTGCCTCATAATCTTCAGATTTTCCATTTTTCTTCAGTATTGACTTATTGTTGTTTGTACATCCTTTAGTACATTGCAAACAGGAACAGCTGATACCTAATTTAACATTTATCTAACCATGCCAATGCACCAAAAAGTAATCAAATATAGCTTTTAAATAACGGTGGTCAAAATGTAGCCCACTGCTTACAAAGTCACTCCTTGATAACATTATGCATGATATTAAATCCTAACTGCAGTTTCATAAATCGATTAATCTTTAAGCGAAGTAAGATCAGTATTATATTTTGTTAGGAAAATGGGCACAGTTTAACATAAACAGTAGGTACTATATGGCATCAGAAATTAATATTGACACATTAAACCCTTTTAAAAAAATATACAATTACATTAGTTTAACAGCTGTGACAGAGATGTCTTTTTAAAATCAGCTATGGTTAAAGATATGGACTGTAAAAAAAGAAATAAAATGATCTTGGCTTTATAAATGATGTATTGATTTAATAGTGAACATCATTACCTTAAACATCAGTAAGACCATGTTTTCAAGAGGCTTAATTCATGTCTTAGATATAGTGTTGTAGTAGTTAGTAGGGACATAAATTTTCACAGCAACACCAGCAATGGCAGGAGATGCTGACTTGTTTTAAGTCATCATGAGTTTATTTCTTCATTGGCATTAATTAAAATAAATTTTAATTAAACTGCATGAAAACACTGTTTTGATTGCTTGCAATGTTCTGTTTGTGTGTGCAGGGAGACTATGCAGCAGCCAGAATGTACTACCAGCGAGCCCTGCTTCTGAGCCCTGGGTCCAAACTTTTGAAGGAAAACTTGGCCAAGCTGGACCGACTGGAGAGGAGACTTACAGGAGGGGCCTAGACCACCACGATTCACTGGATGCCGCACCATCTTGGGCACATATCAGGGGCGCTGGGCACCGCCCAGCCCTGTGGAGCCCAAATACCAGCCACCAGACTGCTGGATAAAATGGACCTGGTTACAGAGACGACCTGCCTGTCTGAGAGCAGAGGAAGAGGATCAGGACTGCAGCATGCTCAGTGGTGGACCCAGTGTGCTGGTGTCAAAGAGACTGGTTGAGCCACAGAAGCCTCTCCTGGGATCATCAGGAAGGAAACGGCTGGTTGAAGACCACTATTACTTCAACATGCACATCTGCTTTAGACATCTGTGTTTGTTTGATTGATTCATTACTAAGGATTATTTGAAACTATTTCCCTCATGGCACTTATTCACAGATTATAACTCACTCCTCTGCTCTGCCTATGAAATTATTCATGTATTTACATTAGTGCAGTGAAAATGTGTGGAAATTGTTATTCTAAGGGGAATGAGCGTCTTGACCATTTTTGACCTGGGAGAGCCATATGTGCAACAAAGTACTCTAGCTTAAAGGTCCACTTTAAATCTTTGCATAGTTTTCAACATGTCTAAGTCCTGTTGAGCAAATTGAGGTTGCTTAGCTGTTTTCAGGGGACCTGACTGGCACCCTGTAACACACAAAGATCAGTCACATGATGACAAGTTGTTGGTCAGCACCGACCCAAGTCATTGACAAGAGTCAAAAAAAATGCAAGGACTTTCACATCCAACACCAATGCAGAGGTGAGAAAAGTCATTGCTTTGCAAGTCATAGGCAAGATCGGGAATCATGCAGCTTGTTAATCTGCAGGCTACACCTCATATGAGGAAATAAGTTGTAAAAGTATTTTATTGGGCAGGGCAACTCCCAATCTGGTTCTCTCTACCATCAAAGCAGCCTAGCTGCCTAATTCCCTCCTGAATCAGAAAACAGGGAAGTGTGGATGCAGAATCTGCATGGCAACATTTCAGTCATTTTTTATATTTCTTTCTTTAAGAGGAAATACTACCTAAAATTAGGCTGTGAAACAGCACTACTTAGTTTAAATCTGTCAACTACTAAGTATGTTACATGATTTTGCTAATAGCTACACAACCAGGACTAGCACATTTGCTGTATGTAGTGCTGCCACTCCTCAGTGCTTTTCACAAGTCTCAAGTTTTAGCTATGAAGTTCTGAAACAAGTACCAAGTCCTAAACAAAGAAGATTAGGACAGTTGAATAGATGTGATGGAGCTGTTAGCCCTATTGAACCTATTCTTTCTTTTACTTCTTCAAATCTTTGGCCAAGAACAGCTGCAGCTAGTACATTAACCAGACAACGTCAAAGTTTAATTTTGGCCTTTCAGCGAATGAAATGGTGAGTAAATGTTAATCAGCTACAGTTAATGTAACTTGTAGTTGGCAGTGTTTTTTAGTTAAACCAAATGCACCAGCAGCACCAGCTTAACCTGATATTTTTTAAATGTTTGATTGTGATAATCTGAGGTATTATTTGTTTCTTTCTGTTGATCTGCAGAGTTTAAAGGACCCTTTCCTTTCTGCTTGTGGAATTTAATTTGATAAGCAGTCTGAAGATAAATAATTTGCTGAATCCTTTCACTTAAACTTACATTTTAATCTTTGGATTGGGGATGATATCAAGTCTTTTCAAGTCAAATATCACAGAGCTGCATGATGACACCTGGGCCAGCTCCATTCACAAAGATACAGCTGAAAGCTCAGAAAAGCTAAGAAGTGGACCTTTGAGTTTAGATTGTTCTGTTACACATGCAGGAAATGATTAACACAAAATTACTTTAAATGCATCTCTCTATTAGAGTATATCAATGAATACAACAACGAGCTCTTGATCATATGACTTATTGGGAAATTATTAAATTAATTAGGTTTCAGAACAGCTAGTTTCTCCTCACAAACTGTAATATTTTCATCTAACCTCCAGTTCCAGAGCTGGCTACTGTTTAAGACCTGATGTCATGAGCCTTTTGCAAGTATAATAAGCTAGTGTGTCTGTTCCTGTGTGAGGAGCTGAAACTTGTGGCATCATGCATAGGATAAACTCTGAAGATGTTTGGTTGTTTGTTGTGGTTTTGTTGTCAGTGATGTTGATTGTGAATGAATTTTGTTGTGGAATGACATTTGGATGAAAATGAAGTGACTAGTGCAATGACTGGCTTGCACCAAGGAAATAAAGTATATGTTTTATTAAGTGGTGTTCACTCTCCTGTTGTCTTTATGTTAAGCAGAAAACACTGAACAGGACTTAGCAGAATTCCTTGTGTAGCATTTTTCCCACATTATGTTGCAACTTTTAACATCTCTGATTCACCTTTTCTATCTTCTATATTGCCTATCCAAATTATTTGACAACACCGACAGCCTGCAGGTACCTTTGAGACCCCTTCCACTGTGTGAATCCACAGAGATGTTCATGTGCGTCTGTGTAGAAATTTAGTGATGGACCATCTAACCCACTGACCACCAAATTTGCCACTTCTAGAGCCTGGCAGCTAGTGTGGCTTAAACAGGACAAGACAGATAGTAATTAGTGCGTCTTTGTCCTGTTATTTCAAATTCAATTCAACACTACCAAAATCTGAGATGTTCAAATGTTACGTAGTAGCTCTTTAGAAGTATTCTGTGTTTTTCATCCTCTAACAGCACTGTTATTAAACTATTACTCTGGACTTTAAAATTATGCTGCCATTATGTTGGCTTTACAAGACATAAAATGTCAAATAAGTATGAGCAAAACATGATGGTTGTACTTCAAATACTTGGAAAAGCCCTGCAGTGTTTATTTTGCACCGCCTCACATCCCTGATTTTGCAAAAAGAAACTGGATGAATTCCAGTATTGTCAAAGTTTCACAGTCCCACCCATTAGGCCTACATTTAGTGTTTCATAAAAACCTGAACAAAAGAATCACTGGAGGGCCATGGCAAGCACCCAGCACAGAAAGAGCATGCCAGAAATAAGATTGTCCTCTGACAGAGGCTTCAATAAACTGTTCTTCACAGCCAGGCAAGGTTGATGTCTTGAGGCAAACAAAAGCAGAAGGAGACAACTGTACTTTAAATGGTTAATATATTAAATTAACACAGTGCTTTGTTTAGTCTTTCAGCTACTCAAAGTGCTACAAAACACAAGTCAGCATTTGTCCAATTACACACCGTGGCTTCTTTACAAAATGCTACCTTATCCAGAAACTCGTACATACACACATTTACACAACAATGTAACAGCCACTATAAGCAAGTTGGAGTTCAGCCTCTTGCTTAATGACATAAAGAAGAGGAGCCAGAGATTAAACCACCAACCCTCTGATCAGTAGACGTCCGCTCTACCTCCTGAGCTAAAGCCAACCCAGCCTGGACAGGAAGTGGCAAGGGAAACTCTGGTGGAGGCCTGTTTTGGTTCGGATGTGCACTTCAGTAATCTTACCTAGGTAAGGGCGCAGAGGACTTTTTTTTTTTATTAGCCTTACAGCAAAATGATTAAAAATTCAAATTTGAACCACGTGCCTGGCAAAGCTGTGAAGGCAGCAGTATTATCAGAATGTTGTTTGTTGAAAATATGTCTTTCGATTTTTACTTTTGTTTGTTGTCTGAAAGAAAAAAGTGGCAATAATTCTTGTGATCAATCCTGGTTGAGGTACAGCCTTTTTATCATATTTTATTGCAACAATAAAGTTTTTCACTGACTGCAACCATCCTCACTCTTTCCAATTAACAGAAAAACAAGCTAGAGGTGTGAAAACTATGAAAAAGACTCTGACTTGTATTTGTTTTATTCTGTTCTTTCAAACAGCAAAATTTGGGCTTTGTGATGTAATCATCCAGGGACCTGCACACCCCCTGCAGATAATCAGCCAAAAGAATTTTGTTGTTCTTGAACATAGCAAACATCTGCACCTACTGATTAATGTGTTTTTTAGTGTGTAGTGGGTGGTAGATTTAAAAAAGAACACTGTTTAAACCAACTCAAAATCCCCTGAAATAAAGCTCATGCACACACAAAGTTGTTGACCTGTTAATTGGAGTTGCATCAGAGGTGGCAGGTTACTCTGTAGAGCAGACATCACAGCAGGTTCTGCAACCTGGATGCCATCTGATGGTGGTGTGGTAGGGGGCAGTTTGAGACTGATCGACATGGATGTTCATCTGGGGTGCCTTTTTCAAAAGCATCAAGCATACAGAAGACACCATTGAGTATGTTAGTAATATTTTTATCAGTGCCAGTTGGGCTGTTGGGGTTTAAGACTTCAAGAGCAAAACTTTGTCTGACTTTTTTTAACCGACTGAGAACAAGATGGCCACTTGATCCTTGCAGACGATGCAGTCCAGACTTTTTGTGATTCATTTAAGCATTTATGTTAGATTTTTATTCCTGATTTGGGACACAGTAAATTTGGAGGATCAATTGAGCTGGAAGTGTGTTTTGGTACAGTACACCATAGGTTGTAGGTCAAGATTAAGTCAAAGTAGCTGGGCTAGATAAACAAATCCCAGACCACTCTGAGGATTTTTTCCAATCTGCTTTAAATACAATGCATTAATTTATATTTCTTGGATATGCTATCTTTCAAGGCAGACATTGATTAGAATTGTCCTCTCACTAGCAAACATTTAAAAAAAATACTTTTATTTGTCAAACATACGCAGATTTTACTTCGTGTTGTGGTAGCTTTGCCTGTTAATGACTGGATCTTTTACCCATAGTGCTCTTCTCTCAGTTTCTTTTCATGGCTCTTGCAGTCAAAAATGCATATGAGCTGTCTTAATTTTTTCCTTAGACGTTAGTTCACGCAGGTCTCCAGCACTACACCACTTATCTACACTATGCTTATGCGCTGGCAAAGACAAGATTAGAAATATTTTAGAGTGATGACCTAAATTATTTATCTCAATGCCAATGATCTCTTTGTTTGCTCCTTTAGCAAACAAAATGCCCCCCCCCCCCCAATACATGATGTGTTTAAAAGAATAGAATAATTGCATTTATACATGTGCCCCTATGCAAAAGAAAATTCCTCCAATTTTGAGACGAAGGCATGTGAGAAATGTTCCATTTTTTCCAAAATGCTTTAAAATTGTTTTTGTAATGATCAGCAGCATTCTTTGGACTATAAGCACTACTAGTGTGTAGTCTGATAGGTACAGAAACGTGCACAAATAATAACTTTTGCATTTAAACCACATGCAAGATTCACAATGCGGATTTGTGTAATTTTCTTGTTAAACTGATTGATTCATGTAATGTATTTGTAATTTAGCTAATATAACCATATCATCAAAATGATACATATACACTCATCGGCGGAAGACTTTAATAAGGCAATCACTATATAAGAAGCGGCATGCTAAAAGTCATATGATGTCATGTAAGAAAAACAATATGACAGAAGGACAACAGCAGTTGGAATGCTCTTTCATTTAGTTGTCAAGATAAATTACTGAAAGCATAGGGTCATCACTCATATCACACTTTGTAAGTACTACTGTTTGAAAGCTGCATTCATATTTTATTTATCTATTTGTTTGAATTAAACCTTTTGTTTCTCATTATTCAGGAAACTTGACTCAGAGATTTGTTAGTAAATTCAAATTATTCAAGTTTTGCAATGTGCATTTAAATCTGCACTATAGAAAAATATACAGGCCAAAAATTACCCTTCAGAGTTATTCTTTAACAACAATGTTAAACTTCAGCTATTTGTGAATTGTGACATCATGTGGCAGAAATCAGAGCCTGTAAGTAGTTGGAATAGAACTGAACTGTAAATGTGACTTTGCCCTTCTTGGCAGACTCCTAAATTCACAGTGCATTTCACAGAACATGAACACATCATCAGATAGTGCCATGGAAGCATACCATAATGTGATCTTGATTGGACTAAGTGCCTTGTCACAATGATAAGGATTATCCTCAGAGCAAATGGTGCAGATAAATCAGCAGTGAGTGTGTGGAATCTGCACTCAGCAGCCTCTCTGATGACATTTACTGCTGCTCTCCATCACTGCAACAAAAGACCTCTGTGTAATTGAAATACACATTTATAGTTAGTGCCCATAATGGTGACAAAGTCTAACGAGACAAGAGGAGGTAAGGCCCATAATGCAATATTCTTCACTAGTTCTATGGTTACCTTGCTCCAGGGGACACAAAGGGCTCTAATTTTGTGGCGCAGCGCAAGGTGGCGCAGGCTGAGCGTGGCGAACCCCGCGCAGTGGTAATTTCGTCCAGCGCACCACTGTGCGCCGCCAATTTGGTGATTTGGTAGGC
>JAPZDV010000015.1:1494082-1526704 GCA_029814665.1 Acanthurus lineatus
CAACTCGGCGCAGCCCGGTCTACCAAATTACTAAATTGGCGGCACACGGTGGTGCGCTGGACGAAATTACCACTGCGAGGGGTGCGCTACGCTCCGCCAGCCTGCGCCACCTTGCGCTGCGCCACGAAATTAGAGCCCAATGTGTCCATCCAATGACTCATATTGTGGATCTACTCCTTCTCACTGGAGGAAAATCTGTGGTCTAATATGTACAGGTTTGGGTTAGTATACTGAGTATACGCAGGATGAGAAAAAAAGCAAATGTGTTCACTGTAGTTACATAGGACAATAAAAACATATTTTATGAAATGAAACAACTTTGTTGTTACTTTGCATATTAGCTGTAAAATAGCTTTGCAAGTAAATTGTAATCATTACTGGATAATGGTTTCCCAGTCAGCATCATCCTAAAATAAAAGATTAACCACTAGAGCTAATATAAATCACTTCTGTTTCTGCTTTTCAAACTGTAAGTGGTTTTTGTTTTAATAAGCTGTAGGCTCATTTAATGAGCCTATATACATTGAGGAAATAACAGGCTTGTTTTGGGCTGTTTTGAAGCTTAGGCATTTGTCTTTAGAGAGTCGCTGCAATTTAGAATTTTAAAAACTGTCAAGTTTAGCCAATATACATTTATTATACTGATTTTGGGAGAATTATATGGGTTTTTGTTTGTTTGTTTTAATCAGTTGCTATACAGTGTTTTGTTTGTAGGACTAGCTGGGATTCCCTGCTCACAAGCTTAGGAATCTTGAGACCTTCCCAGAGAAATTGAAGACATTAAGGCAACTTATTGACGTCTGTACTTTTAAATGAGAAGTACAAAAATAATATACTCAGTGTTGTGATTGGTTTTCTACATATTTTGGCCCTGAGGTGTATGCAAAAAACCGATAATGTGTAATGAAAGCAGGGCTGTTATCATCAGTCTTTGATTTTCTGAATTGATATCTATCACCAAAAAGTATTTAAATGAAAAGCCTCAGCTAATATCTGCCTGCTGTGTGGATAAGACCTACGCCATAGGGCTGTTTAGATTTAATGATCTCTTTATGTGCCAAATTAATTCCTAAAATGAATATCTCAGGGCTATCTGCAAAGGTTTGCTCTCATAATTAAGCACAACCTCCTGATACTATCTTCTTGCTTGGGGGCATCTCTTTCAAGTCTGTCTGTGAGCGGCCTTTGTTCCTTTTTAAAAAAAAAATTCTAATTCTGGTTTGGAGTTGTGCCTTTACCAGATGACTGGCTGGTACATAACTTGGTGTGATATCAGATGACAGATGACAAGAGGCTTCAGGAAGGTCAGTAATGATGGTCATCCTTGCACTAGTACCTTTTCATGACCTGTGATTTTAAAGAGCATCAAGGGAGGGCCTGACAGTTGTACTCCATATCACCAGAGGATATTTTTTCCAACCAAATTTGATAGCAGCTTTTTGTTTTATTTAATTTATTTATGTATTTACCTATGTTCTTATTTATGGTCTTATTCCCTCTTGTCTCAGATTGTTGTCTCTTCTTGTAAATGACTAGCTGCATCATTTATCATTTTGATGGGAGGTTCAGGGAACTAGACAAAGACCCAGAGTGTCAACAGTTTCACCCATACATTCAATATGGTTAAAAAGTCACTGTCAGGTTAATACAGCACAGCTCCTTTTTCCATTTATAATCTATATTGCAATTTAGAATTACCAGCTTAACTAAATGCATGTTTTTCTGTTTGCTTTTCCTTCCAACTCAAAATGATGAAAATCCTGATATGTAGAGGCCATTTAAAGATTTTGGTGCCAGTGATTTTAACTGTAAGCTAAAGTTATCTTCCTCTCATGTGCCAGACATTGAATTCCAATAACAAGAACATTCAAAAGAATTATAAGCAAAATAAGAAACTACTTCCCCCCTGAAATAAAGGCTTTGGTTGTACCATTTACATAACTTACACTGGTTATACAAATACACCTACTGTAAAATAAGGAGTAAGAATCACCTTTAGACTCTGTCTCCATCACTCTCTGTCTTTCTAATGGCAGAGAGCAGGTAGTTTAGTCATTCTAAGCAGTACATTACAGTGTAAGTGTTTGGAAGTGTGAGGGAGAGCCTTGTAATTAATCTGTGGAGAGTGAGTGGGGGTAATGGCAGCTCTTCAGCTGGTACAACAGCAGGACATCGTTTACCTGATGGAGCAACTGCCGATAAAGGAGAAACAGCATTTTAAATGAAGATGAAGGGGCTGATGGGGGGGGGATTGGTTGCCACTGATACAGCTTGCAAAAGCAGTCTCGTATTAAGTGTGATGCTGAAAAAGTCTTTCTACCATTACCATACATGGCAGGAGAGTCTGCAGTGCATCAGATAACTGTGATTAAATCATCTCCATCATCTCCATCCCTAGGCTGATGGTGTATCAATTACTTTTTGGTAATTTACTAAAAAGAAAAAGAAAAAGAGAAAACTCACATGCAATAACAACTATGATTCTTGTTATATTTTGACTTTTGTAGCTCTCTCCACAGGATACAATATCCTTAACTCACCAGAGAAATAGCTGGAAACTCAAACAAAGAGATGAACATTCTCTGATACAATTCTTAAATGTGAGAATGTGGACCTTTGTTTACTCATCCCTTGAGGCCCAGTTCTGCTTTTTTGCCTATATCAGATTTTTTATTTCTTATTTTTGATTGTGTGCTTACACCTACTTTTCATAGTGACCCATAGCCAATATCTGCATTAACACTCTAAACAATCCTGCATGTGTATTAGTAGATTAGGGTTTCGGTTGTGAAAAGAAAGTAAATTAGCCAATGCAAAAACAAAAGTAAACAAATAGTTTGGGCCATTCACAACAGACACCGCCCAGAGGGAAACAATAATTCAAGCAATTATTTTATAAAGCATCTTTAGAGGGTTATAAAATATTGGTCACATTTTCAAGTTAAGAAGAAAGGGGAGAGGGCTTTTTGCAGCCTAAAGCATTGGTTTCCTCTACTGCTTTCACAGTTGTGTTTATCTTGTCAGCAGCTGAAATGGAGAGTCTTTGTCATTAAGATGCTGAAGCATGACAATGCAGTGTCGTGCAACTTGTAATTATAGGTAATGTCTGACCGGATGTACAGATGCATTGACTCATATCTGATGTATATCAGATTTATATTGTTGTGGAAATTTTCCCGGTCTGCCTGTAGGGAGTCAAACAACAAGACTGGAAAGGTAGCATGCACCAAGAGTTTATTCTCTATAGAGAGGAAGCACTACACAGAACCACACGGCAGTAAGCAGTTCAGAGTTGTGCCCCCTGATTGAATGCTTCACTCCATTTTTATACTTTCTGACATGTGTCTGGCCATTTGGTGGAAACATCACAGAACTTCTTCAACAGATGGAGTGGAGGAAATTGGGGTGCAATAAAAGAGATGGTGACCCATCTCAGGTATTTACAACAAGGTATAATCTGCTGTTAGTGGGGTCAAACATCAGGATTCACAAGGTCATCCTTTGGTCAATGCAGCAGTGAACAGCTGAGGCTACAGACTAATTACAAAAGCATGCAAAAATTACATCACACTACTTTTTCTCTTCCTTCCTTCTATTCATCTTAAACATGGCCAGCCCCAATCTATTACTGCGTTGCAGCATTAATTTCCTGTTTTTTCTCTCCATGCAGAACACTGGCCATAATGTTTACAAAACAGATATATATACTGTAGCAGATGAAAAAAGTGTAAATTCAATTTCAGTTGAGTCTACTACCATACCATAATCATAATGAAAGAGCAGATATCATGTTCCAACATACCCCTTGAGAAATGTGGTAAGTCTGGTTGTACTTCCACATGCGCTCCATCACCAGCTCCACTGTTTCTGGGTCTGGGGCCTCACCGTGGAAGTCCACCCCCATGAGGGCAGCCATTCTAGGCAGCAGGCCTGGGACCTGCTCCAGCTGCTGGCGGGCATGGTCCACACGGTACGTCCAGGCATGATCCACCAGGAAAACACTGCAGGCAGAACAGAATAAACAGAAGTTTATAGTGTGAGTGATTATATATTTATTTTTTTTAAATTAAGCCTTACTTTAGGACTTTATTTCTTAATGGCATTTCTCACAATAACACATACCTTCCCCTAGCTAGAAAACTTTATAATAGCTATGAAAAAAAAGTGATCAACAAAATTGATCTGGCTATTGTAGAGGAATTTGGTCATGTGCCATAAACTGCCTATTTCTGGAGGTGTTTGTCTATTTCTTGAAGTGTTTGGATAATATATATATTATTATATTTCAAATATTACATGAAAGTTCTGGTTAGAATGTTATGACACTGTTATGACACAACATGAGACAAAATCCTGTCTGCCGAAAGATGAAATGCTCCACGTGATACTTTCATCCAAAATATTTGTGTGTCTTGTCACGTCCACACAGAAACTCTGTGAGTTTGCATGCAAGTCAAAAGAGTATAAAAACAGTGGTAGACAAGAACAGGGATGAATTGCTACTGAACCTCTGTATGTGTTGATCCACTAAATAAAGTTCCTCTCTGGCTGCCTCTGCTACATCTTGTTGTCTGTATTAATTCATTCCACAACAGCAGCATTATACAAAGTCTCCAACAATCTCTGTTGCAGCCGACTTTTACAGTTTCAAACACATCAGTGCTACCCTGTTTCAGTCTTATCCTACATTAGAAAACCTGTCTTCAGGTCTTGAACCTCTCCAACACCAATCATGTTATCCTTCGATATAAACAGCCATTAACAGGTTGCTTATTGTGAAAAACAGCTATATCCAGTTGAGACTCTGGTGTAAGTGTTAAAAAAAGTCTCTTATGGGTGCTCAATTGCAGCAAGATGTGCCTCACACTGGATACATGAAACAAAACAGCTGCTGCACACAGAGTGCACACAGTGGATGACCAAACACGCCATAAACACCCCTGATCCCAGTGTGGATTGGTTAATAAACAGCCTGGCAGACTCACAAAGGATGACCAGAAAAGAACATTGAGTGCTGTGTTGTGGAAAAAGCAGGCTTATGCAGGTTGACATTTAATTTTAGTTTGACTATATTGATATAAAATGTGCATGATTTGAATGACATAATTGAATAGTACTAATATATGAGATGAATAAGCAGTGCTAATATCTATTGCTGTAACTTGATTTGGTTTAACAATCAAAGGCTCTATGTAATGTAACACAGTGTGAGATGTAGTTAGTAGCTTGACATTAATTTTTAAAAAAAGTAGTCAGGGTCTTTCCAGCGATGCTGGAGTCAGAGCTGAGTTGGGAGGATAGAGTGAGAGCCAAGAAGTGCAGCTTCAGGCCTGGTGGAGTGAGGGACTGTTCAAAAGCTGATGAGGTGTATTTCTGAGGACGAGTTCATGTATTAAGTGGAGGCCATATACACTGCCTGGCCAAAAAAAAAGCTGCCCCTACAAAAAAAGGACACACACTCAAAAGTTTCGTTGGACCACCTTTAGCTTTGATTAGCCATAGGCAGATAGGAGAAAGGAGAAATTTTATCATCATCTGACCGCAGCATAACACCGTTTCTTGGGGTTCCTTCTGCATAACCTATGGTCATCCCTGGAAATTCCAAACTGTATTGCAGACAGTTCCTTTTTGATGTTTTTGTTTCAATAAAAGTCATTGACAGAGCACCAGCGGTGTCTTTGGACATTCCTCTCAACCTCTCAACTCAGCAAATATTCAACACTGACACCATTAAAAAAGATGTTTCAGATGATAAGGGGTGGAGCAGAGGAGGAGCAAAGGAGGAGCAAATGTCCAGTGCAGTAAAACGTGACACAACTGTCTCTAACCTAAAGTGCTTCTATTTTTTTAAGATGGAATGTGTTTGAGAAGAGAAAAAAGCGGGGTTCAGAGCTGGTTGAATTCAGTCTCTTTAGTTCATGTTACATGGTCCTGACCTGTTTCATGAATAAACTCCACTACCCTCAACTTTGTACTTCTCCACTGACTTCTCCCCTGAACTTTAAAGAAATTAAGTTTTTCCTCAATTTTACTGGAAGTAGAATTATGCTGAATGTTGGGACAGAATTCAGAGTAATTCACTGGCCCTGACCTGCATTTTTTATTCAGCAGTTAAGTGGTGATGAACCCGTTGTGGGAAAAACAAAACAAAACCCAAAAAACCTTGCATCAGTCTTTGATCAGTGCGAATGGGTATCCAAATAACAAAGTAGGCACAGTATTTTGGTAACACAGTTGGTGCTATAAAATATCGAGTTGATGCAGTGTTTCCTCAGCCCTTTAGTACTTCGAGACAGCACACATCAACAGTAGCCAACAACAAAACTCATGTGATTTCACTGAGTATGTTATTTGACCTTGCTTTACTCAATCCCAATATTTTCTTGGAGAAACACTGTTCCTCTCTTATCTTATGACGTCTCAGACATCCACCACCTGCTTGCTCCCTCGACTCCTCCACACATTGCTGTGTCTATATTTCACATTCTTAAGGCAGATAAATACAGAGAGGTTTTAATTCTCCTCCTGGCTAGACTTTCAGGATTTCATCAAGGACTCATACACACACTAAGCCCCACCCCACCACCACCACCACGAGGATCTGACTTAGTTATATATATGTACACTGACCAATTTGGAACGCTTGGCTGGAAGGACAGAATAATGTATGATATTCAACGAAATGATTTTGATGCAGCTGCTGCTTACAAATACAAAACAGTTTTCCCTAATTATTATTTTCATAATGTCTATAAAATACTGCTAAATTGTGCTAAAGCCTTTCGTCAGGGAGGCTTTTTAGTTCTCTGGCGCCCTCACCTGGTTGGCTCCGAGGCTTGCAGCCCACTCTCCCGGGTCACAACCACCTTACTTCTGATCACTGCTCCAGAATTGACTTTCTTCTCCTCATTTTTTCCATTTTCTTCGTCCTCCTCGTCCTCTTGTTGGAACTGCATGATCCCGAAAACTTCCCCAGCATCATAAATCTATGGCATGACAGGGACAAGAACCTGTTTTCTCATGTCACAACCAGACTCCATTGGAGAATTTGTTCATTTAAAGTTATTGTCATCTTGAGCACACGCCACTAACGTTACTCTACCGTTTTTCATATATTGTTGGCTCCATTCTTAAACGCAATATATAGCGAAATTACCCTTAACAACACTTATTTCAAATTTTATTCAAAGTTTCTTTTCTGCTATTCCCGTGGCTCACGTACCAAACTTGCTTACATCAAAGTGTGTGTGTGAAACCACAATATGAGTTGGAATTTCATGAAATATAAATGTCAAATGGTGTCTAAGTACATGCCGAATTCGACCCTGATATATGTAATCTTGCACAATTTTTTAAGCTATACTTTGGCCGCTGTACGTTTCTGCAAACAATGACAAGAAGTTAATCCATAAGATTTTACGGGCGAGTTTGCCATGATCCGTCACTCTCTTACAACAGAACGGGACAAAGTAAAGTTAACTTTCAGTGCTAGCTGGGTCACGCGCCGTAGCATGTTTTTAGTTTGTGTTTATATCAAATGAGGCGAATATCATTTGTCACAACTTTGTAACGCTGCAAGTTAAATTCAACCGGCGCTGCTGAGCAAACCTGCCACGTCTATGCTGTAGAAAACACTAACATGAAATATTTATCACAAAAAGTAATTTTTATGCTTATCAACTGATTTTTCCACGACTGGAATACAGTTACTGAATCTTGAGTATTGCGCTTTATCACACTTTAGCATGTATGACAGTGTGGCTCGTGTGGAAGAGGGATAGTTAGCAGGAGATAGACCTCGTTGCTGATTTTGTGATGTAGGCTCCTCCAGTAGATTTGGGGTAATCCTGAGGACTGCAGAGCCTCTGCGTGGAGGGCCACGAAGACTGTGAACTCGTCGTCCCCGTCCCCATTCATAATTATGTTGTTTGTTGACATTCTCTTACAAGATATAACTCACGTGGAGGTTTATTGTAGAAACCCGGAAGAAGGAGTTTGACAGCCAAGCCTGCAGTGCATTGTGGGAAAGTTTTAAAGAGCTCCATCTACCTCTGATTCACAGTTGATGCAAACTGCATTAACTCCCAGTTTGACAGTCTTACTTTATCAACATAGTTGTTATGCTCGTTTTTAATTTAGAATATGTGAGTGAGTTTAAATGATTCCTGCCAACCAAATTGCTCAGGGTGGACAAGTGATGGAAAAGAACTCAGTACATTTACTCAACTGCTATTTAATATTGCACATACTTAATTTTTTTATGCTATTTTTCAACTTCCACCTAACTGTATTTCAGACAAATATATTTTTAATTCACTCTGCTGGGTTGAATGTGCTCCGCCTCATAGGGAAACTTCTACTTTACATAAATCATTTTATGAGAGATAAAAATACAGAAGGCTGATATGGAGAGGCAGTCAATAAGCTGTCTTTGCCTATTTTCTAAAATATTTTGGACCAAGTAAATTCTTTAATAAGTTCTACTTTATTCTTAAGCATATCAGATGAATACCTAAACACTAACACCAGATTCCTCTACAGCATATACACTTATCTATAACCTGTGGTGTGCGTGTCTGTGTGTACAGTTAGAATGAAGCTGAATCTGGTTTATGGTGTGTGTTCAAAATAAGTACCACAAACTGAACACAAATGCAGCCAGTTGTGTGACACATTTTATTTAAATAAATAGAACAAAGAAGAGCTACAACCAAACTGCATTATCATTAAAATTTAAATATAAAAAGTTATGACAAATGGAATTATGCAAATTTCATACACCCAAAAGCTTATTGCTGGCAAGTCTTGAAAGCACGAAATAATTGTTTTTAAATGAAATACTGAACATATAAGAGAATAAATATCAGTCAAATTAAGGTAAAATTCAATTTAACTTACTAATAAAATCAGCCTGTATCGTGAAGTATTATTGGTTTCTTGCGCAGCTTACTGTACATCAGTAAAATACAATGCCCTGGACATGACCACACACAGTCAACATCAAGCTTCTTTACCTTTATAGAGAGCATAAATGTACTTAATAGTTTTTTGTACACTGTTTTATCAAAATCATTTCATATCAACTGTTAGATCTTCAAAATACTTTTTAAACTACATATACTGTCTTTTTTCATAAGTTGGTGCCATACTCAAGGCTGACTCCATTTCATATTTCTATGGGATGAGTGACAAGGGTGCAAAGGCTTATTGGGAGTCAGCACCTAAACTTCTAGTACTCAGGTCTGGGCTTATATTTAAGGAAGTGTCTCACACTGAAGTGTCTCACATGGAACAACAAACAAACATCTATACTCATTCAAGCTCATGTTGATTCATACATACACTCCACACACACACACAGACGATGACATACTGTGTATGCACCCGCACACTACACTGTAAATGAAGTTGAGATTCTTGGCTTTCTTTGCCCTTGGCTTAAGAAATCTTCCTTTCAGTGACAATCACCTCATAGCAAAGGGAAGTGTAGGAAATGTAATGCCACTTGGCTCATGTTTTTTGTTATATCTTAATTTGTTTTCGGTACAATATTCATTTCTGACATCTTAAACATAAATTAGATGTATAAAATAATACAGGTTAAGCAGCTCAGGACAATTTAAGATCTGTAGTTCAGTTCCTCTGGACTAAACCTGATGAGTTCTTTGTATGATCCAGTGATAAAGATATAATCCATATATGAGCATGAAAAGTCCAAACTGCATGTGGGACTAAAAAGTCATTAATAATGACAAACAAAAAGAGAAAAACAGGCATCCTGTACTATATTATAAGGGAGAGAGTTACTCTTAGGCTGTAATTTTTTAAGTAGAACTGATAAAATTTTTCTGGGTCCAGTTTCACAAAAATATTATAATAATAAATAAATAACTTTTAGACATTTAGATATTTTAAATATTGAAAATTTTAGCTTGTCTAATTTTTTTTCTTTAGGTCTCTTTAATAAAAGCTAGATAGTTACACAAAAAATACTTGTCTAATGTGTTAGTCAGCTATCTTACACCCAGGCTAACTCTAAAAGAAGGACCATGCTCCCATGATAATTATGAGTGACAAATGCTGACCAGAGGCACCAAATGCCAAAAAGTAAGCATGGTTCATAATGACTTTTCAGCAAGTTTGAAACATACAACAGTGAGTACATCATCAGTCTTTTTTTCTCATTATGGATCTTTTTCACAGCTCATAAGTTTTTGATTGCTGTCAGTATGTAAAGACCATTTCAACCAACACAACAACTAGTCTCTCCTGGATAAAACTGAAAATTCCAGCTTTAACTCCCTTTTAGTTTCAGATGCATGATCAAAGTTCACAATTAGCAACTGGGTTCCATAGTCATTTGTCATTTGAATTTATGCTTAGATCACACATATATAATCACACAATCTGATATCTGTTTTCTTTCATAACTCCAGATCCTCCTTTTCAGACTGTCACTGTCAATTTGTTTGGTCTGTACCAGAGTTTGACTGACAGGCTTCACCACCACTAAATGAACCATTCCTACATGTTATAGTGCAAATATGTTAAAAGCACCCTCAGTACTCTACCAGCAATTTAGCACTGGATGTCCATTAAGTAAGGCGACTGAGAAGATGCAGAACTTAAAAAAGATGGTTAAAATCAATATAGCTGTGTCTCAAACAACAAGACTTTAAATCTTTGTATGTGTCAAGTTACATAAATAGCGTCTTTTCCTGACTGATAAATGCCTGTATACTTTAAACACAGGCTCACAGGTTGTCAGAGTCAATTTAATAATTTCCTGACTATTTCAGTGGCTTAAACATGGAAAACTGGTGATAAGTCTTATTAAGTTATTAGGAAATGATCTTGGTTTATTATTTAAAAAGTAATTCTTGTAAACTATGGTCTTAAAATGATGTGTTTTTTAAGTTCCACAACACACCTTTACTTCACCCTTCTTAGGCCTTTTTCCTCCTCAAAATGTTGACAGAGAAGGTAGATTACTCAAGAAAATTAGCTATATAAGTAGTATTTTTTCAAATACTTGAAATTAAACTTAAACTGAAAATGGACATCCTTACAATAAGGCTTTGACTTTACATCTTGAGAAAGCATTCTTTGGCATTGCTCCACACTTGTATTCCCTGCAGGAGAAGAGAAGAAATAAAAAACACTTTTATCATGAACATGACCACTTAAGTTATCCAGTAATGTTTTGACTGCTCATTTGCTGTTCAGTACCTTTTTGCACATGCTAATTTGCATGACAGCATAGTTGATGAGCGCTTCACGCAGATCTTTGTCTTTCTGTTCCTTAAAGCGCTGCATGTCCACCCAAGCCTTTTCAACATGCTCTCTGCAGTAAAACAAGCACACACCCACACACAAAACTGGCAAATACAATATTTTTAAATAAGCTCAAAGGATGTGACATTTTACTAACAAATAAAAAAAACAGCATTTGATGGCATCTGACTCACTCGCACTCAGCCGTTTTCTCCTTTACAGTCTCTTCACCCTCTGTTATCAGCTCCTCCAGCAGCTTCAGTCTGGCCTCTCTTTGTTCAGGTGCCTCTTGGCCAAAAAGCTTGTTGGTCATGCCTTTGAAGGAGAATGTCCGCACAATCTGAAGAATATGTAACCACAGAAAAGATATGTTAACATCTAGAGTCCTCTTCAAAGGTCTAACACTGGAATAACATTAGAAATCAGCCATCAGGACTTAAGATCAACAGATACAGAAGAGTTACATGTGTAACAAAAGCACAGTATACCCCTGTAGCCAGCTCCTCACGTTGCTGCTTCTTGGAGAGGAGGTCCTGGGAGGCCATCTCAAGCTCAAACTGGGTCAGCTCATGTTTCCTGCACACTGCTCTGCCAACACAAAAGGTACAAAACAATATTATTACCTGTTCTACTGCTCTAATAAAAGTGTTTAACACAGCTGAAGAACAAAAGTCAAATATCCAATGAATGTAGATGTGTCACATCTAGATACAACAATACAGCACATCAAGATCTTAACACTCAGTGAAGCAGTGTAGCTCCCTAAAACTAGATACTTTGGTTTTGTTTTTTCTGTCTTAAATATCTTAAGTATTCTTGTCTCAGTCCATCTTAGAAAAGCTCACTGATATCAAAGGAACCTCAGTAACCACTAAATGTGGCAACACATATAAGATGACTTTCATTTCTTCATGAGTTTGGTTCGAGGATCTTGAAAGAATACAATTAAGTGCTTTTTTAGGCTTCAACTGAAGATATGGTAATGCTAATGAAGCTGCCTAGTTAAGAGTCTTAAAACTATTTTGTGAAGTTGTTGATAAAATCGGGCCTTACCTCAGAGCCTCAGCATAGAACAGATATTCTTTTATTTGGTCAGCATAATGTTCCTCCTCTTCTAAGATGTCATCAATTGAGGCAGCATATCTGTAAATGTGTGAAGAAAAACAGCATCTGTCTCAACAAGCAGCACAAGAAGAAATGCATACTGCTGGAATCCCACAGTATGCATTGAATATATATACATATTTGTCTTCTGTTCAGGTATTGCAAAAAACTCTAATGACACAGTTTTGAGATTAAGAGAAGGTAAAGAGTCCAGACTCAAATACTCACGCATCCATATGATGACCGGCACTTTGCAGCCCATCCCCCATCTCTTTTTCTATGGCGCTCCACTCACTGCAGCAAACACATGAAAGACACATGCATTTATGAAAAAGTAAGGATTCTGTCAGAGGTTTGTTCTCTAATTCTATACATGCATAAGTCATTTTATTACATGAAATACATTTTTTCCTTATAATGTTCTTCTCAAACCTGAAGACTCTCCCATAGTTTCCATGGACCTTGTAAACCCCATAGAGTCGATCTGCAACCCTCTAGAAGAGACAAATACAGTGACTGAATGAAGTGTTTCACAAATGGAAACTATACTAATTATTTCTTGATTACATTAAAATTTCAGCTCTGAGGGGCAAAGCAGATTTTCGGGATTTTTTTGTTTAAATAGGGTCAAATTTTTGCTTTGTGTTTTTTTTTTTTTATGTGTCACATTACTTTAATTGCAGGCATTGAGAAAAAGTTGATGTGTTTTCTCTGGTCAATTAGAGAGGAGTACCCAGAGTCTGAGCAGCAGGCTAGCAGCTTTGTTAGAGGTACCTAATACCAATTACATCCTTTGTATTAATATCTGTAACTTATTTGTTATTAGTTATTTGATTTTATTAGTTTGTCTTTTAAAACACAATTTTGTAAAAACATAATGTAGCAAACACATCTCAACAGAAGTAACACTCCACAAAGTCATTTTTTGGGAAATTCAGCTCATGTTCCACCAGACGACTGTCATCCCACTAAAACATCATAAAAATGTCAAACTGATGCTAAACAGAATGGGTTAGTAGCCATTCCAAAGGAAGACCAGAACAGAACAGATTTATGATGGAGACCTGGTGAGATTAACAGCACCAAACGGACAAACAAAACTCTCATAAAGCAATTTTTAAAAATAAATTAATCAAACAGATATTACATCTCTGTGTATGCATATGAGTGTCAGTTTTTGTGTGTGTGAGTGAGAGAAAGACAGACAAAAACGAAGACTTACCGCTCGTGCTCGGAGCAGCTGAGATGTGTGAGACTGCAGTTCATCACTGTAATGTTTCATTTCCATGAAGCGTCTGGGTACGCAAAATGAAAACACATGTCAAGAAGACAATGATTGGAATATTAATTACCAGTGTTCTTCAGGTTATTTTAATTTAAGTGTACATGTATTGATACATCCTTCATTTCTTTTCTTTTTCTACTTTTCTTGTCATCTTATGGACTTAGAGCTGATGACTTATCTATTATTATCTTGATTTTTTATTTTGATAGTCAAGTAATTTTTCAAGTCAAAATGCCAAATACTTGTTGGTTAAAAATCTAAAATGTGTGTACATTTGTGGATTTTGATTTGAATTAAATATAGTATGATAAATATCTCATCTATGTTATTACATCACCTGTTTGGGTAAACATACAGCTCCAACTTCAGCATATAATTTATAATTAGCAGTGATAAACTATTATGACATTATTGATAACTTCTGACAAAATTTTTAATACAACTGACCCCCTCTAACAGTGTGTTAAGGAGGCACTGACTCACTTATCAGGATTCCTAACCCTGAAGGTGGCACTGAGAGCTCTCAGACGGGAATCTGCCTGCAACAAGAGTCACAGGAAAAGGTCACACTTTTTGTACAACTTAAATTTTTGCAAGAACAAAGAGAAAGAAGCTCTAAAAAAAGTCCACTACCTTTGCTTGAAATCCTGTATCATACACCACTTCCTTCCAGCCATGTTCCTGCCATACAAAGCAGTGAAATAAGTTATTCAGCCACTTATCTTCAAATGATCAGCTGAACTGACAGGGGGTTTGCAGCATGTACCTCTGTGAGGAAGTGGTAGAGGATCTTGTCATTGGAGAGAACTGGATGTGAGGCCACACGAAGCAGAAAGTTCTCCAGCCCAACCCTGCGGCGCTCCACAAAGTCTGGATCCATATTGTCTGCTGACAGCTTGTGCCACACAAACTCCGCCTGCATGCAGGGGAACAACCAAACTGCCTGCATTCAAAATTTTCTGTTACATTTTTTTTAAAGTTTCTTTACTTAAGCTTGATTGTTTTTTTCCACTCTTATGTTTCAGGACATCAATTGTATTAAAACAAAGTTAGACCATTCTTATCTTTTTCCTTTCTAGATATTATGCCTGTTTATAGTATCTTAAGATGGCAGAATATGCAACACTAAGGCATAGAAAAAGCAGTCACTAGTGGTAAGAATGATATTCATGCTCAAGGGAGAGAGGCACAGAATAATCCAGTCCCTGCTGTCAGCATGATACTTAAACTCATGGAAGGGAGGAGGGAGAATACAAGGAAAGATGTGAAGGAGAGACAGAGAGTTTTTGCTATGATTCTTTTGTATTCATATTACTATGTCATGTTACGGCATTACAGCCTATGCTAAATTCTTTTGTAATTGTATTACAGTATTACAGTTTGGGCTTTGATTCTTCGTGCTCATGTATCATTATCATAGACTGATATAAATTCACTATACTATACTAATACATTGTATTATTGTGTAAAGCTAGAAATATACTCATTTCATGACACTCATGTACTCTTAATGTCTTTGAATCCGTATCACTGAATGAGATTAACTCTATCTGAACCGTAGAAGGAGGTGTGCCCTATCTGCATCAAAGGAGAAGGCTGCATGGCCAAAAACCCAGTAGAAGGGATAAAGAAACTGCAGGGTTTGAGTAAGACAGGCAGAGTTTGGGTTGCATGATCTAAGGCCCAGGCTGCATAGCCTAAGAAAACCCAGTAAAAAAAACGGGGAGTATATGGAGTCTGAGGTAGACAGTGAGAGGGCTGTATGGAGGTACTAATTGGCAATAAAAAAAAAACTGATGAAACTACATGTGAAAAAAAATGCGCCATGTAAACAGTATGACCAGATTCTGCTCTTCTCCAGTGCTTTAACTAAGACTTGACCAACTGATAAAGAAGTGTTTTGAACTTATTTGAAGAAGTGTGAGCAAGGATCCAAATTTTTTTCTGGACCAGTTCTGGACCCTTTTTGCTTCAACACTATCTTTTACTCTGATTAAAAAGCAGGATTCAGCCATTAAGTTCTGTTTGATCACGAAAAAAAAACAGGTCACCTAGAGGTTGCATCTGATGTGTGACTGATATTCATTAATGGTAAAACATTTAGTGAACTTCACTATAAATGTATGCAGAGCTTATTCTTATTCAAAGGATGTGTTGTTTGAATCTTGTGGAGCTTGTTTTGTCACATTTGGATTGTTGAGGGGATCTGTGATATCCTAAGATTATTCATGCTTTTTTTTTTTTTTTAATATTTTTTGGGGCTTTTCTGCCTTTATTTGATAGGACAGTGGTGAAATGGGGAGATAGATAAAGAGGGGGTAGTGACATGCAGCAAATGGTCGGGAACCGGATTTGATCTCGCGACCGCTGCGCGGAGGACTAAGCCTCCCATACATGGGCCGCGCACGCTATCAAGTGAGCTAAACAGCGGCCCGGATTAGTCATGCTTTATCAGCATTCAGTACTAAGTTTTTATTTAGATACTTGTTAAGTTGAACGTGGTGAAACTGCTCTGTGGCAGGTTATATTCAGTACTAGTTAACAGCAGTTAATTTTTAGTTGCACCTCATACACCAGAGGAGGAATTTTGGATGAGTTTGGAGTTTGGATGAATGAACTCACCCTCTTCTCAGGCAGAGGGGGGACCACGATGTATGGATAGGTAACTATTAGGTAGTTACGTAGAAGTTCAAATTCACTGTATCTCCTCCACAGAGAGTCAGGGGCTGGGTTACAACCTTCAGCAACTGCATCCATTGGCCTTAAGAGAGGACAAGTTTTTGAAGTTGTTTTTGCAGAGACAGGCAAAGGTAAAATCATGTAATACAGAGCTAAAACAGGAAGTACAGACAAATATATATCAAAAACATCTTTGTTCAACCCACAGCGCTTCCTTTACAATGACTAAGGGGAGTGCTCTTCTCACCGTGTTTCGATGAGATACACAGTGAATGTCTCCTGCATGTTCACTGCATTTTTGCCGCTCCTTTTCTCAGCCTCCGCAACACAGATCTCCATTCTGCGAAGGAGCGTGGAGCCCTCTTCCACCATCTGAAACATCACATCAAACAGTAACACTAACAACCTCCAAAAATGTCTCTAACAGAATTGAGTCAGCAGGTCCATCCATTTGGTCAGTCACTTTTTCACATTTTTCTAGTCAAATATATGAAAAACCAAGCTGGTTAAATACAGCCTGTGTGGCCAAAATGACTTGAGTATGCATGATGTTTACAAAATTTCAAGAAGATAAAGTACAAACTGGTGGGACACATAAATAAATCATATCAGAAACTCAATAGTGTAATAACAAAACATAGTGGAAGTATGTTATGGTTCATGTGAAGGCAGCTGAAGGAAAAGTACTAAAAGAGCAAGTGTGCTGAGAGTGCAAGGTTACTGTCAAACGGGGTGCATTTGTATGACAAAGAAGCACTTCACTAATTATGTAAGCAACATGTATTTGACTGAACCCCCAAAACAGGCACTCTATGGAAACAGACAGATAGCAGAGGTAGGAAAGCAAATCAGGCAGAAGAGTTACAGGTGGGGATTGGTAACCCAATATACAAAATACAAAGGGTCAGTACCCCTGGCATGAGATGTGGGTGGTTGTACATGGGGTTCAGCAATTACACGAAGTTTTCTTGGGGTTAAGACCCTATTCAAGGTAAAATAAACAAGTTCTGTATATGTGTTGCTCTCGAGACCAAGTCGGTTTGATGTATTCTTTGTAGTTTGCTGCCACACTCTTTACTACTCTAAATTCTCTGTGTAGTAGCCAACATGGGACATAGTGGTTAAGTGTGTGGCAGAAAAAGATAAATACGCAAAAGCTATCAGCTAACAGCTGTCCATATGAGCTACGAAACATTGGTACGGCAAACTAAAGTGAGAATGACAAAAATAGCAGACTAGGTAATTAATACACAACGTCAACGTCCATGAGGACGCAAACAATTTAAACGGCAATGTAAGTATTTTCTTAATTATTCCTCAGTGACTTGCTTGTTTAGCCTGTCTTGAACGTTAGTAAGCTAGCTTTGCCTCGAGCTTTGAACTGTTAGCTCACGGTCAATAATAGGACGTAAAATCAACACAGACTGTAGCAGCCCTTATGGCTGTGAAAATATTTAAGCTCAGACAAGGAGGGGAAGCTATCGTTAAAGCTGTACCGTGTTGTTTAAGCTGTTGTTCCCGTCTGCAGCTGTGTGGTCTGATTCGTCGTCAGTAGCCACTGACTCTTCCCTGCCATCCTCCGCCATCCTTCTCTTTCCAGCTGATGTTGTTGGTGAGCCAGGACGCATGCGCAGAACGTCACAGCATCCAACCGATGTTCACAATGAAGCCAAATTAGGATTCGTGGCTTAGGTGAAATCAATTCTATAGTTCAGTTTAAAGATTTAAAAAGTTGTCGTCCGTTGACTTTTTAAGGTGGTATGACTCATTTTAAGACAAAAACTATTAAAAGATTTTTAAATATGCACTTGGTGGTTACATAAAGATTATCAGAGACTTCATGTTCTTGGCAAAAAAAGTCAACATTAAAGTCTCAGAAAATATTCTGGAAAAAGAGGTTCAAACTGTAAAAATATGTAAGTATATAATTTTACATCACATGGCTTCTGTATTCCCTTGCAGTTACCCAGGAAAATATATATGGTGGAGTGTTGAGATTGGAGAAAGACTTTCGTCTCACAGCCTGAGGAAACAAACAGCTCTGTGGTCTGGTGGAACAGTAGTGGTAACTTCTGCATCAGGCTGTGTGTATCTCATGTCATGTTTTTCTTTCAGGGTGCTTTCTGTTGTCCTCATGTGAAAGTAAACTTGACACAGGAATTTGAATTTTTTAAGTTTCCTCATGAATGAAAATCCTTTTTTCTTTGAAAAAAAATTATGTTGATGCTTTCCTGTACAACCATACTGACGGTACCCATGAACTGTGGTTAAACAATTCAATTCTACTTTGCCTAAACCAGCTGAACTACACTGGGAAGCTACTAGAAAACTAGGGGTATGATATTGTAGCCATGGTTCATTTGTCCCTCTTATGTCTGAAATTCCATTCTCCTTGTTATTACAGCCAGGTTGATTTCTTCTCTTAACTGTGCCATTCAAAAGACCCATTTCCTGCATCTATATAACATTTAATCTGGTTATAAGCTTAGACTCATGATTTTTATGCAACTTATTACTGTCCTTCATAAACATGTAACCATCAATAAATGTTCTCATTTATGGTCAAGTTTTTTCTGTGATTTTATCTTTAAAGAGGATACTAAAAACTAGCGCCTTGAGATTTCAGTAACTGATCAGTTTTAACTGATCAGTTTAATTAATTTTGAACAAAGGTGATGTAAGTAACATGTTAGCACCAACCTCAGTGCAATACCTCATTTTAACTCTTGTGACTTCACTAACTGTGGCTAAAATTGTGGTCAAATCAGCGTAAAATCATTTGACCCAATCTGAATTTATGGATCACAGTATAAAGTTAAGTGTTTATAACGCACAGGTCCTACATGGCCTTGTGCTTAAAGTTTAAGTTCAGTATGGGAACAACATCATGTCTTTCAGTTAACATTCATTATGCTGCCATGCATTTTTGCACTTCCAAAGCACAATTAAAACAAGACATCAACCCTCTACATACAGTACACAGTACTTTGACTTCAATGTAGGAATGGTACTGTAACTAGTACTAAATTTTAACATACAGCACATTTAAGAAGTTCAAGCTTCAATTTTAAAGAAATAAAAACAACCACCCAGAACCAAATCTAAAAATGTGGCTGTTCTTGTTGTTATTTTCTAGACTCACTATTTGGTGCAGATCAGTTATGAAGAGAACAACCAATTTGTAGATTGTTTATTGTTCAAAGAATAGTTGTATGAACATAACTTTACATTCAAGGGACATTAGATACAAAACAGAACAGAACAGACAAATGATCAGAACTTATACTCTGATAACACTGATATCGCAAAAACACTAGTTACACCCTTGTGATGGGCACATCAGGACCAGTGTTTCATTTTGGCAGAGATCCTCACAAGTCAAGTCCTAAGTTTTTGAGCTAGAGCCCAACTTAAGTCTCTTATGGTTGTCATGAGCATTCTATCATCTTCTGCATGTCATTTGGTCTGTTTAGAACTTTGCATAGTACAATCTAAGGAATTCAGAGCATGTGTTAATGTATTATTATCACTGATTTATCAATTATTATCCTATTGTATCAGCTTTGATTACTTGTTTTATACAATGATCACTTAAACAGACTTTTTCAATACACTTTGAAAAAAAACAAAAACACAATCAGCACCTTCCTTTGAGGCTGAAAATTGTATTTTGTCTTGTAACATAAACATATACGAACAGTATAGGTTAAGTCATGAAATCCTCCTAAAAAAAAAAAAAAAGACTTGTTGTATGTCGTTGAATCATAACACAGCTAACAGTTTTAGGTGCAGCTCAACCTCAACCTATCCAGCTCCACTGGGCTCTGAGTTAAAAACTCCATTATCTGGGAGTGTTTCCAGATGCCTAACAAAGTTTGATACGGCTGATCCAACATCCTTTAATTAAATAGTGCAGATGTTGCATTAGCAATTCTTGAGTTTGGGCAAAGTAATTAGAGGCAAAGGTCATGAGCAGCAGCTACAGGTATGGTTTGCTGTGATGATAATGCTGCAGCTTAAAGACATCTTTGGTTGCACGTGCCAGATAGCTACACTTGATCGCATAATAATAAGTGAGGGACTGAAACTCAGCTTTCCTCAAATTTAATGTGAAATGAAAATTTAAAAAACAAACTAACTAACAAAAAAACAGATTGTTTATGAGCCCAAACCTTGAGTCCAAGTTGAGTGTCAAGTTTTCTAAATACGAATATCACATCAAACCTCAAGTAACTGTGCATGCAACTTGAGTTCAAGTCACATTTCCATTTCTGCATTTTGGCATATTAAGACATTGGCATATTAAGATTGGTTGTTCTCTTCAAAATATGCTTTAAAGAGACTTTGCAGTTGTGTAAAAAAACTCCCAGTAGCCACCTCACATTATAATAAAGGTCTGTTCCTTGCTCTGCGCATAGAAATTGGCTACACTGACTTGCAAGTTTGTATTAGTCAGTAATATTAGTGACCACTAGGTAAAGTGACTAGTCCTATTTGGTAAATAGAATTCTACAATCTAGTCTTTGATATAGTCTCAGTTAAAGGACACTTAGGGTTATTTGTCTTAAGTTTAGTATTATTGTTTTCATTTCTGTTGGTTATGTTAATCAATCAATCACCACAGCAATCAGCACAGATCCAGCTGTAGCGAAAAATCACTGAGGGAATACTATCATAAAGAAAACTAGAGTTTTGCAGAGAAATGAAAACTTCCCTTTCTGGTGTGATTGAATGTGTCAAGGAATGAGGCTGACAGGGAATGGGGCTGATATGGCTTACAGGAGATGCCTCATGTCACCTTAATGTTTATCATATAGTGCCTGCAGATATCACAGAACAGAAACAAACAAAAGGACAGAAAAACAGCTAAGGAAAGCCACTTGTGGAGAGACAAAAAAAAATCTTGATTGATTTTACTGCATAGGTATATGGAAAAAGGTAGTTAGAGTTATAGTTAAAACTGTAAAACAAGACACATTTCTGTGCTGTATGTGAAAACAGGTCATAAAACACATCCATGGTCCTGAGAAACTTGTGGCTGCCTTCCAGAGCACTCATTAAAATATTTATACAATGATACTCATGGTGCTGTCTGGATTGGCTGTACAATTGGTTCAAATTTCATTAACTGCTCACCGTTCCACCAGCTGCTCTTAAAGAGAGTAAAAAATTTGACCACATCATTATTAAAGTGCTATTCTTGAATCATTCCTGTTGTGCATTGCTGTGAGGTTCATCCTTCAAGCCGACAAAGAAGCAGACTTGTTGTGGAGAGGATGGGGCTGTGTGCTGATGATGATGGTGGGTGGAAGAGGAGGTAGATTTGGGGATCTCCCAGTAGCTGCCATGGAGATCAAGGGCGGAAAGTGCAGGCAGGTTATCTCTCTGCAAGGGCTTGTCGGACTCAGTATGTAGAGGTGGGGTGCTCAAACATTTCCTCAGGCATGGCTCGCTGTAAAGTTAATCACACAGATGTTAAGGAGTTTTTATTTGACCTATTTTTAACAAAATTCATGCATAGAAGCAATAGGCAACAAAGTTCAGGACACCAAAATGATCCTTTAAAAAAACTTATTAGCCTTAAAAGTTCCATCATCATTGAAACTCTTGGACTTCTTAGAGCCAAGGGCAAGGTCTTAATTTGTTTTACACTGTAAAAAACAAGTTGTCTGACATTGTCTAAAAACAGATGTGCAAGGTGTAAATCATAGAGGGGTGAGGTGTGATTAATACCAATGAAGGCAACAGTGCATAAGCATCTGTTCTGAAGAGAAGGGCAGGAGTGCAAGCAAGAACATGCTGGAGATTTTCTTTGACATTCCCAGAATTGATCTGTTCTCTCAAAGCTAATGGGTTGACTGCTTTAACTCTACAGAGGTGATCTAGCATGAATCATGGATGTAATTGGAGACACATGGGAGACGTGGATCTTTGTAGGAGAGCACTACTCTGAAGCTGATGGTGGCCAGATTTAAAACATGGAAGTTTTTTGTTTTTCACATAGGCATTGTAGGAACTTTTTGATTCACATCAGATGACATGTAGATAGGGGCTCTCCTTACTATTATCATTATTGTACATTTATAAACTTTTATATATTTACCTTATATGTTATTCTATTTATATTTTTTCTCATGTATGGGGAAGCAATTATATGTATGCTTATTATACATGTATACTCTACTTTATTGATAATATGCTGGTTAAAGGGTTTCTAAGTAGTGGTTTCAGTTGAATACATGCATACGTGGTTGGCTTTGTAAATTATAAATTTTACTGTCAAACATTTTTTCTCAATGAACAAACCTTAAAACTTGGAAAACTGCTCTGATTCCAAATACTGAGCATGTGTTCGACATTTGGAGTGGATTACTGTATGACATTGTATGCTCTGTACAGAAAATCATTTCTCACCTAATGGAGTTGTCTGGTGCTCCTTTCCAGGCCTGTCGGTACATGTTACCTGCCACCCCAAACAGCCAGCCCACATCAGCTGGCACCTCTGGGATCCACTCCACAAATCTGTGGCAGAGAAGAAACAATTTTATTTGAACAGGCACTTAACTAATGTTTAACTAAAATTGGCAACTAAATCATGGACCTGCCAGTTGCTGTGAAATGAATGAACTGAGTTATAGGTACAGAAATCTTCTGCTTGAAGTCGAAATATTGACACTCTTTGGTCCTATAATCACCTCTGGGCCACTGAGTAGGCTGATTGCACAGGCAGTGTATATGGCATAAGCATGTATGAGGCCACTCTCATTGGCAGCATCTCAGACACCTTGGCATACAGGCCAGGTTTGTCTTGGCAGGCCTCACAGAACACTAGAATGCAGAAAACAGGATCAGTAAACTGCATGGCATGTTTACACAATTATTTACACACTAGTTAAAAGAAGCAGGACAAAATCTGTAACCTTCAATCTTTGGTAAAAATCAGCCTGAGCTGCAGAAACGTGGACCATGACTAAGAGCCAATAGGATCAGGGATGACACCTTACCTTTCTTGATGGACATAGGCAGGATGATCTGCTCATCCAGCCACCAGTGTTGTTTACGCAGCAGGCGGAGCCTCCGTAGCACCCACTCTTTTGTGGTTTCCGTATGCTCGCAGCAGCAGTTGGGCGGGCTCTCTGGAGGAGTGGGGCCTGAGGTCGGGTGGTCCATCATCAGCAGGTCTGACGCCACAAAGCGTTACATCAATGACACAGTCCAAAGGTTACGCTAGAGGCTGATTCACCATGGTAACATAGTAGAATACTCACTGTTCTCTTCCAGGAACCGTAAAGCATCCTTATAACCACTCTGACACATTTCAGCCAGCACCTGAGGAGAGGAAGACCGTACGTCTTTTATACAGGAAGTACAAATAAGTCTTTTTCAGGAATTCTATAGACTTCACATTATCCATTGGTGATGCTAAGGAACAATTTTATGTTTATTAGTTATATTATATTATAATTATATTATCTTAATGTTATTTAAAAAAATCAATAATAGAAAGCCGTAATTTAGTTTTGTACATATATCTTTTTTCCTTTCAGATTAATGTTGAATTAAGGTTTTGGACTTTTTTGATTTACAGTACAGCAGCCATTCTCTGTTTATTTTTTGTAAAGTTTTATCTTTCAATCTCATTTTACTTTTTGTTGTACAGTGTTTTATGATGATCATTATGAAGCCATATTTGTTTCACATTAAAATTGGTCTCTATGTTTGAATTGTTTTATAGTTATGGCCCTTTATGGCTGCTATTCTCCCTCAAAGTCTGCTTCCAATGCACAGCATGTAATATTTCCACATCAAAATGTCTAAAATAGCATATATCTTATCACATATTTTATTGGGCTTTAAGTATTCCAAATGTTTTCAACTTTGTAAATACCAAGAAATCTTTTATTTTATTGAAGGTATGGTGTGTTCTTTTTGGTTGCCTTACACTATCTTTCAATAATATGCAAGAGAGTAAGGAATTAAGTTGGCAAATGTGACTTAACAAAACGTAAATAAATTTTACTGCATTATCTTAAGTGTGACTCGACCTCAGTCAACCAGAATTTTTTTTATATTTAATGGTGACTGTTTATCAGTTAGATACACAAATCCCGTGATCCAATGCTATTTCACAACATCAAACTTGATTCTTGTTGTTTTCCCAAAAAACATCTGGCAGCAGCTATTGCCAAATGCGTGCTCAAAGCCACACTGCCTGTTTTTCTATGCTAAGTGCATTCTTTTTTATGTGACACAACTGTAATGAAAAACAATAAAATATATTGTATTTCAGTTTTGTCTACTAAAGAGGCTATAAAAAATGTAAAATGCCTGCTCTAAGCATAAATCCATACAACAACAACAACAAAGTCTATTCAAAAGCAGACTAAAAGCTTAAGTGATGTCATTTAATTCTTAGTATGAATTACGGCACAGTAATTGCTGAAACATGTCAAACTGTGTATGGTATTTTGCTTTATTCCTTTCCTATATCTAACTGTAAAAAGTAAATATGATTATTTCCAAGATAAAACAAAGTTCCAAATTGAAATCATTCATTTAAATAAACTTGGCAGGTACTTGCACTTGCCATAAGTTGCTCAGATACCCTTTTCCTATCACCCTCATTATGATACAATCATATCACAGCTGTTAGCTTGTTCATAACATAATAGCAATGACTTCAGTAAAAGAGTCTGACACAAGTACTCACAGCTACTCCAAAGGCTGGAATAATAAGACCAGGGGATCATAGATCAAAATACACAGAGGGCTTTGTCTTATTTGACATTCAGAGTTTGTGTTTTAAGTATGTTGACATAGCACCTGTTGAGTCTCAGCTAGTTAACACAGAGTAGCTGCCTCAAGCATGTACGTGTAGACTTGTTTGTCATGTGGCATGGTACGGTGGGGTCATTTCACTTTCTAGGAATGCAGTGGCAATGCACATGCCCCTTACATAATCATGGGATCCAAACAGCATAACATGCACATGCACACACACACGTGAGGGGAGTGGTGTGCAGCCAAGCTATATAACACCAAAACAGCACACAGCTCGTGAGGTCAAAGCTCACCTCAGCTAAAGGTTATCTAAAAATCATCAAGGCAATACTGAATAACCAGAAGAAACATGGGATAAAGGAGATGGACAGCAGGTCCAGACAAAGGCAGAGGGTTCATCCAGATATATTTCTATGACAGGCAGAGGGAGTAAGGGAAGATTAGAGAACCATAACCTTAACCCTGAGATGAAGGTTTTGAACACTCTTCATAACAATAATTGTTTTCTGTCATTTCTATGTGCCCTAAGGGGGTGCAGCCATTCCTCTCCTTCCACAGTTTCTGAATATGTACGATTTGATAGGAAATCACTTTTAGGTGGAATTGTATAGGGTTATTCTCTGTGTTTTAATGTATTACTGTTTCATGTTTTTGAAAGCAATTCATACTTTTCAGTTCAGTTATGACCATAGGCCATAAAATCCCACAATAAAGGATATTGCAGGATTTATAACTCCAATCTCTTTTTACGCAAAACAGTCCATGCAAAGCCGTGTTATATAATTAGTAGAAAGACTTTTGCCTTGTGCTAAACAGTAACCACTGTGGCAACAAGTTGTAACATGAGGTAACAGTAAATTAATGTTATTTCTTACTTCTTCTTTTTAAGTAGTCTCATTTTAAAGTTGCATTAGTTTATTTTTGGGTCACTTGGAGCACCAGAACAAGCTAAAAACACAAAACTGACATATTATCTCATTATATGATCAAATTTATGTATAATATGGCAGTTGGATATTAGTGTTCCGCTTAGCTAGTCGCCACCTTTGTCTGTTCAAAACTTTGGTGCTGGGCAGTGCAGATTCAGAAAGTAATTCGCTATTGAATCAGTATTGGTTGATTCCTTTTAACAAGGTACTTTGATCTATTGTCAATGTAAAGACATTTTTTGGTGTAGCCTTGATGAACCTGAAGTATGCACTATTTTATTGTAATATGTAGGAAAACAAAATTTTTTTAGATAAGGAATTTCAGGGTCTCTCAAAATAAATAACTTAACCTGTCCACATCCACTGGTGATTCACTTAAGCTATTGATTAAGCACAATTTATTAAGATTTAAGTGTCTAAATTTTTGTCTTTTTTGGACCTGCTTAACATTTTCTGATTTGTTTGATTATCTACTAATGACTTCACTAATGCGTACATGAATTTTTGGTCTGATAGTTTTCTGTTTAAAGCTTTTCCATTTGACTGTTTCAAGTATTGTCTATCTATTGTCTTTCTCCACGTTTTTGTCATATTATTGTACTATCATGTACAACTTTAATGCTGTCTGAAAAAGCTGAATATCTCCTTGATGCTGTAGCCTACCTACCTTGGGTTCTGGAGGAAAGAGGGCCCTGCTGAGGCGGTACATGTTACCCAGGTTCATCTGAATGCTGGTGTTGGTGAAGCGCAGCTCATGGAAGCTGGTGGAGTTGTCACGGGGACAGATGTCACTCTCACCAGAGAAGGGAGATATGGTGATGGTATTCTTCAGCTCTGATTGTGGCAGGTTGTCACTGATGCCGCCATCCACATAACGCTAAACACACAGAGACAGGCATGTTTGCTAATTCATACGTAGATCGCAATATTTTCACCCACTGTTCATGCCAATCTATTGTCATCCATTACAGAAAAGGTCCTGTTGAAACATAATGTAAACAGTTCTTAGCTGCTGTGCTGTGATAATGTGGCCAGGCTCTGGACAAAGCTTTTCACAAATCTGGGCACATACTTTCAACCATTCCCCGGTGTCATGCAATTACTCTAACCCCATGTCCTGAGACACTGTGTACCAAAACAAGAACTTTACTTGGTCAGTCACATGTCTTTAGTGCAAACATATTTCAGTGTTTTGGAACAAATTTTATTTCACCATTCATTTATGCCACAGTTCCATTTTAGAATCAGCCTCTGAAACATTTTAAAATGAATGGAGGACTCTTGGTTAAAGAGATTAAAATGTCACAGACTAGAAATTTGCCTTATTCTAAAAGCCAGTTGTAAAATCCCATTTAGATTGGCAGAGTTTCACCAGCTGACTAAACAGGTGAAAAATGTAACCTCTGTGTTTGAAACTGTCAGCCTGGAAGAATATGGGTCAGTGAGAAAATTGAGGTTGGGATCATTCCGTGTGCATACAGAGCGCACAAATAGGTATTTTAATATTTTTGCCTTAATTAGGTTACTGGGTTTGAAGCATTTGTATTACAGCACTAACATTTTGTGGAGTTTGGCCTTGTTGATGTGGGACTATAAAGCCTTTTGACACACAATATTAGGTTTGGTTGTAAAAAACAGAGCCAAACTGATAACTTGGCTTACAGATATCAGAGGCAAATATTTAGCTTTTCACATATTCATCCTATCTGCACACATATCCCATATTGAGTGATGAGAAATTGCAGTACAATAATAATAATAATAATAATAATAATAATAATAATAATAATAATAATAATAATAATAATAATAATAATGTGTCCACCAGAGAGCATTTGGGGGCCGAATGAAGTCTTATTTAATTTTTTCCAGATCCTATTTTAATTTTTTTTTTAATTCCGAGACTTATGATTTCGCAATATTCTATCAAGTGTATAATCATTTCAAGTATGACATTCATAAGGACAGTATGTTTTCAAGGAAAACACTTAAAATGTAAATAGGTACAAAGATAGATAGTACAAACTGAAAATACAAATTAAACTAGTTTAGTTTAGCTTATCTTATCGAGGAAATTATATAATAATTACATAACACACTGAGTATATTTTATAAGCATCACTGTTGTTGTTGATCTCAAAACGAATTCCTTTTGAATGACTGCTATAATCTAACCATCTACCTTTTTTCCATCCACGCCCTCAACTGCAGAGGGCAAAACTTCTACTTTAAGAGGCTAAACTCATTGCTGTAGGTTTCTGCTATAAATCATGCAAGGGTGAGGACATTCAGGAACTTTTAAGACAGTATGTATTAATGCTGCCTCTAAAATGTATTAATGGAGAGGGAATACATTATTCTAGTTGATTTTACCACACATGTACTATTGTCTCATAGCAAAAGCTATCCAGTTAAAAAATTCTCAAACTTTTGAAGGGCATTGGACCTAAGACAAATGAATTAATGTGCCTTTTGACAAAGTAAATTACTCTGTTTTTGTCCAAACAGCAGAATACGGAATTCAGGCGTAACACTATAAAGTAGTTCAAGTTGTACCTCATAGGAAGAAGCCAGATCTATTATGTTGAAGGAACTAGGAGCTTGAAAATGGGGTGTGCCGCAAGGCTCAATACTGGGGCCCCTGTGTGTAAATGACATGCCGGCTACAGTAAAATGCAAGCTTTAACTGGATGCGAATGACTCCTCTTCGCTGTTGGCTCAGAGAGATCCCTCTTAAAGTGGGTTTGCTTTTAGTATAGAGCTGGAAAATGTAAGGGAGTGGTTCAGAGATGACAAGCTGCCATTGCACCTTGAAAAAACTGAGCTTATTCTGTTTAGCATTGTAAGTGTAGGCTGTAGAAGGCAAACAGGATAGAGGTAACATGAAATGGTAATAACATTGTATCACATGCCTGTGTCACATACCTTAACATTGTTTCATGTGATTTTATCATTAAAAAAATATTCTAAAAAACTGCCAGTAAACTCAAGTTTTTGTATCGCAGAACAAGGCAGTGTAAACCAATTGTGAAAACACTAACACAGTGCCATTTTGATTAAACCTGTTTCGCATGGTGCAGTGAGGTGATAACAACTCTGAATGAAGAATAATTTGCATATTATGCAAAACAACATCATCTGTTATTTAAAATACACAGCTTTAGGTAATAAGGTAAATGCACCTCTTAGAACTCATGTTTGACATAGTGATTGCAGTTCAGGAAGTGCAGTTCAGGTTTAAAAAACTGAAACTTAATAACATAATATCATCAGTGGTTCTGCTGCCTGTCACACTGACTGTGCTCGTAGTTAGCCATTATCCATTTTCAGCATAAACACCAGGGATGGTGTGTGCTTGTGCAAGGTGCCACAAATCAACATTGTGGCTCAAAGCTCTTTTTTTCTTTACAGGGATATTTCATATAATTTCTGACTGAATTGGAACATACAAGATTAAGGATTAATTATGTTACTGACGGTCTTGTTTTTCTGAAATCAGGGACCATGTTGGAAACAACTTCTCTTCTAATTGTTTTTCCATGGTTTCTTTGTCCTTTATATCCACAATGAAATTAATCAATAAATAAATATTACTTAAACCTAAGTAAATGTAAATTTCTTCATGTAATCTTCATACCCATTAATTATAAATTGAATGCATGTCAGTGATATGTAATTACTTATAGTTGTGTGAATAAATGAATAAAAATAATGCCAGTAAAACACTGAATTTTTCCTTGTCATAAGCACCAAATTACATAGACATAGGAGACTAAAAAACAAAGTTTCATCCAAAAGATGTCATGCCTAAAGTTAAGCACACTCATGCATAGAATGTCACATCAGGGAGTCACACTAAACCATGCTCTGAGCCAACAGGCCCTCTAGGCAGCAGAAAGTACACAATGTACAGAATCCACAGACAATGCCTGTATACTGCATAAGTACATGCAGACATGTACGACACATTCTTTGTTCACTTGTAAACAGTTGAAATGCTTTTTAAAGAAGCTTATTGGACTAACTGTGTTCACTGGCATGTTTGGAAACTAACTTGGACACCAAAACAGAGACAACAGGCCCTATTCAGGGGAAAATGTTCCATGTTGTCCTCACAGAGGGTGTTTGTCAGGGATGTCCTGTTCTGGAGCAGTGATCTGGTTTGTTACTGGGGCTTTACTGTCTGTCTGTTGACCCAGAACAACAACTTTCAACATACTATTATAATTTTAAAAAATTAATATATGTAACTGCAGCATTTACTCGGATGTTACATTTTGAATTTGAAACCTTATAACTGCTTTGTGCTTTTTTACTTTATATGAACTTGTTGGTTACTTTATTCTATCACAATTGGGGAGCACCTGATCTTTCATTTTGTCACTGTGTTGTCATTTTAACTATCTTCATTGGTACTTTTTAGATAAATACAGTACAGCTAAGGTTGAACTAAGACAACTGTTAGCACTTTCAATTGAACTGAAAGTTTGTCATTCCAGATATCGACTTTCCTCTGACATATCAATGGTTTTCAATGTTTATACTTTAAATGAGCTCAAGTCCTTTCAAAGCTCACGCTTTAAGGCTTCTTTCAGTTCTTTTTTGTATGTCATGTTATCTGGTTGTCTATTTCATTAATTCCCTGTTTACAGTGCATGTGCTTCACCTTTGTATTTTGTTACTACACCACTTTATCAGACTCCAGTCCCTAATGACATAGTTACAGTTATGTATGACCTGGCAACAGAGAAAAACGAATTACAGTGGGTCTGGTAAGTGCTGACTGTGCACTGGTCATACAAATACTGAAACCATAGCACAGTCAGCCTGATTTAGATCACTGTCAAAGTCCAATAACAGCTGATAACTGAAAGCAATGGCAGTGTTGGTATCAGCTAGGACTTGCAGCTAAACTGATTATCACAGTAATATTTCCAAACCTGCAAATGATTGATTGTGATTATATTTAATGCAATGATCTCATTGTGATACTGCAGGTTTTCCCTGTTGCATTACAACAGTGCAATATTTCCCCAATCCATTTTTCAGGCTTTACTGCAGTATTACTACATAATATGTTTTTGCATCTCAGCTGCACCCAAAGGCAATCCAAATGATCTTCAAATTTACAGACCGTCATCTACTTTTAATACAACACTTCCACATTCAGAATTTCCTGCTTAACTTTTTGTGTGAGTGTGTGAGTGCAATGAGTGGGGATGTGCAATGTCAAGCTTTCTTTGTCACGACATCCTCTTTTTCAACCTGTTTTTCAGTTAAAATGGTTACATGCTTCCTAATGATTGGTTTGGATCACATGTTCTAAAGCAAACAACATGAATATACTTGGTAAAGATGCAAAGCTATAGACACTTACCACTCCTCTAAAAGAAGGAGGAATCAGCCCGCAGTAGATGGGAATGAAACAGCTACAGATCAGTGCCTGTGGACAAAGTGCAGGGTTAGCCGAGGGAAAACTTAGTTTACTTGCACAAATGTACTGGAGACCATTAGGACTCCCAAGGTATAAAGATGACCATGTTGTCAGCACCTGGATGAGTTCCTCCTTGGAGTTAAACTCTGACACCAGAACATTCTCCCCATCAGAAACTCTGGTTAGTGAAACACACAGTCGCCCTGAGGCCAAGGTGTGTGCTTCAGAAGGCAGGTCACGATTCAGACCAGACTTTATCACCTTGACAAGGTTGAAGGAAGGGTGGAGGGGGCCCAGGTTCCTCTTTCTGGCCTCTTTTGCCACCTCAATCACATCTTCACAGCATTTTGCTAAACATAAGAAAGACAAAGGAGAAGTTTAGAGCTCAGGATTTTGATGCTATACTTTCTTCAAGTGTCGACCTGCAACTGGATCAATAGTCACAACAGAGTAAGTGACCGACAGTGACCTATGCAAAACCTCCTCTGAGTACTGAGCCCACGCTAAGGTCACCTCAGCTTCTTGTTGATTAGGTCGAACTGTATTTATACTGTACTTGTCTATTGATGTCTGTCTATTATTGCTTACTCAAGGGAGAGAAAGCAAAAAGGGTGCCTGACTGACTCACGCTGTCCGCAGCAAGAACAGGCACGTTCTCTTATGACCCAGTGGTTCTACATCACTGTTATCAACTTAAACATGCCATCCATCAAGCCATTATCAGCTTGATGGACACACTCTATCAATTTTTATCAGCACTGCACTTTAAACCTGGTATGGGCTAATTACACATACATTATATCTAATCCTTTATTTAAATAGCCAACACTATGTTTACAGAAAATAGAAACACTGAGAGTACAACTGCAGCTTAACAATGAATTTGTATGTCAGTATTTATATCTTTAATAACACATTTTTGGGCCAGGCTTGTCCAAAAAAAACAAGCAAAAAAACTCAGAAAATCAGCTCAAACCTTTAATTGTCTGGTAATTCTATTAGTGCTTGTAATTCTACCAGATTATATCACATCAGTAAATTGAACGAAAAGAAATGAAAATCCATCCCATATTTTAAACAAATATATGTTCAAATGAATCAGTTATATAATAATGAAATACACCACAAATAAAACA
>JAPZDV010000015.1:1526728-1562179 GCA_029814665.1 Acanthurus lineatus
TAATGAAATACACCACAAATAAAACAGAATAAAACACAAAATGTATACAGGAAACAATAAAAATACAGGATACTACTACTATTACTACTACTACTACTACTACTACTACTACTACTAATAATAATAATAATAATAATAATAACAATAATAATAATGGACTTTCGCTGCTCTACAGGCTATCGATTCACAGAGGTGTGTCTTACTTATGGACGCCTGGCTGGCGAGCACAGAGGCGGTCAGAGCACCGGCAGAGGCCCCGTAGAGCTTGGTAGCCCCTTTAACAAGAAACGGCGCTTTCTCCAGCAGGCAGCTGGCAACTCCGATATGGTAAATCCCCAGGAACCCGCACCCGGCGAAAGACAGGTTCCAGCCTCCTTTTAGATCAAACATGACGGAGCATGCTCCGGTTGGGGAGCCCTGAGAGCGGAAAGATCACCGAGTGCTTTATGTTATAGCACAGTCACTCCTTACGCGAAGTGAGTCACACTGTAAAAGTCAACAACGTCTGTTTATATAGAGGGAGGTACAGGGAGGACGTACTGCACGTGATGCCTTCAAGTGCTGTCAGAAATATCAATACCTCAACATAAGCAGTTCAGCTGTGCGACTGTCTCACTTTCACGAATAGAACGTTTTTGTACGCGGTGTTAACAAAACTGGAAGAATGAAAACGAACTGGCTATATTGTAAAACTACTTTTTTATTGTCTAGTGTTAATATTTTTAGATGAAAAGGCGTTTAATTAACTTTTAGATCTCTGTTTTTTGAGACCTACGTAATCATTTTATGTGCAGAATGTAAAGCCACATTTAGCGTCGCAGGGGTCTTTAGCCTGAGAAATGTTACATTTACGAGGAAGATTAAAGGCATCACATTGTACAAAAAGCATGATTGGATTGTTGTCAATGCACTATGTCTCTTATCTTTTCTGCACAAGACCCAATCAACAGCAAGTGGGAGAGACAACACGCAATGACGTAACGACCCCCTTAAAAAAGAAACCAAAGATAAAACACACAGACACACGCACGCACACACACACGCGCACACACACACACACAGACACACGCACGCACGCACAAACGCACACACACACAGGCACACTCAAAGAGGCACACACACGTACGTACACACACACAGATAAAACACACAGGCTCTTCCTCTACTTGGCTCTTCTCTCCTTTAAATAACACACACTTGAAGACTTCTCACACACTTGAAGACTTCTCACACATGTTAAGTATATCTGTGGTGACCATGTCACGTGTAATGGAGACCGAATCTTCTTTTTACTGCTCTTTGTATACAGTGATTAGAAAAAGTTTCCATTTTTTTCTGGCTCAATTTAGTGAACCTCTGTTGTTGTTTTAGAGGTCTGTTTTTCTCCAGTAAACCAGTAAATGATAAGAGAGAAAGCTATGCTAAAACTGTTGATAGAAGTCTTGAAATTTATTACTATAATAATATGATTAAATATGCAGCAACTACATATTTGCCAAGGGCCTGTTAACCACAATATAACAGAACATTAAAATGATAACAAATGAGATAACAAAAAATGTCTGATGGGTTTAACGGCTTCTAAAGGTTTTATTACACAATTTAATTGAATAAAGTTACGATAAGATTGAGCAATAATGTATTAAGCAGCAAAGTTAAGGCTATTATGAAGTACTATCAGGTTTTTAATGTTTTATAATAGTTGTAGTTAATATATTAACTAAGTTATGTCAGGAGGTTGAATAAGACGGAATTTAATAATTGCAGTAGCCTACATAACTGGTCAATTAAACACATCATCATCATAAGGGTTTTTTTTAAAATGTCCATATGTGTATATTAGTAATAGTAATAGTCAAACTTAAAAGCACTTACAAACACCTAAGTCCTAAGAAAATTAATTATAGAGCTGAGTTGCTACAGAGACACGCACTACATGAGTATTATAACAGTATGATACCAATATCTTTCAAAACTCACTATTAATTAGATACAAAATAAGACCCAATAATAAAGGCCATGCAATATAATAGGCCTGCATCATTTAAGCAGCAATATGGTAATTGAGTTGTCTATGTGACACAGTAAGACTAGAAGATAATAACATAATATTTCAGGATCATTACAGAAGCTTTAAGGCAGCCGTTAATACTGGAGCGTGGGGGTCTGTATAATGTGTCCGGAAGCGTCCTTCCTCTGCGGGCACGCGCATCCGCGAGCCCGGCGACAGTGGTCCTGATGCTGGGCCTCGTGCGCACGCATTACATCACTTCTCTCCCGCATGATTGGCTGTAGGTCAACTCGTCCCTTGCTGTACAGCATCTACTGCGAGCTTCAGCATCACGAAGCGAGCGGCAAGTCAACCTCATCATCATCATCACCCACATCTTTGACTCCATTACATAAAAAAAACAAACAAACAAAAAAGACACAGAAAAAACCTTTTCACGTGGGTGTGCGCCTTTTCTTTTTATTGCACTGGCGGCTTTATTGCAGAATGGCCGAAAGCGAGGCAGACACGCCGAGCACGCCGATTGAGTTTGAGAGCAAATACTTCGAGTTTGATGGAGTACGGCTGCCGCCCTTCTGCAGAGGGAAGATGGAGGAGATCGCCAACTTCTCCCTCAGAAGTAGCGACATATGGATTGTCACCTACCCAAAGTCAGGTACACAAGCCTCTGCGTCATGTTCTGTGCAGCGCCTGCTTCTTGACTGTTTGCTTCAGTCTACTGCAGCAGCGACTGCAGGTTTCCCTCGAGATGATCAAAGTTACATATTTTAGATAAAGCATAATGTGAGCAAAGATTAGGTCATTAGGATTCATTTTGCATAACAGGTCACAGACTAATTAAAGTTGCAAATTGGGCCGCGATTCGTATTTAACAGCGTTGGGTGGGTCACAGCTATTTGACAGATCTGTCTCTGTTTATATTGCTTTGACTGCACAACTACATATTATAGGCCTCTATCAAGCTTTGACCAGCAGCATCCCATCATTTAGCTGCCTATTCCATATTCAGATGTCAACAAATTGAATCAAGGAAAATCGATCATGCCTGGCAGTGCAGCATCAGCCAGCCAGTTAGCCTGCAAGTCCAAGGTGGCTTACGTCACCTATCATTATCGCACGCGCTGTTAAACACATCGGGAAGTTTGTGTTTACATCCAGCTCCGGAGTGTCGTTGCGTCGCGCTGCTGCAGGCCGGTTGCCGTGCGCGGTGCCCTGCTGTGCGCTGGGTGGGTCCGGTCATGTGACGGCTGGGCAGTGGGAGCTCGCTGTCAGTGCAGGCAGAAAAACAGAGGGAGCCCGAATATTGTCGCAGAATTATTTCTCTTGTGGTTTGGTTGGTTGGTATTATTAGCAGCATTGGCAAACATGTAGCTTATGGTATAATTAAAGTCAACTATTCACAGATAGTAATCATCAAAAGAAAATTTGATTGAGAGGACAAATTAATTGATGTCGCTTTCCCATCACTAGACTTTCTAATAAATAAAATCGTTTGGATACATCTTTTCTAGACCTATAACTCATGATAAACTATAAAACTGTGTCATTGCACTTTTCAAAACTCTAGTTTAGCTAAAGCTACTTTGAGGAAAAACAAATACAGTATCAGGCTATACTGTGTATTCATTAGAACAGTAAATCAGTTTTAATTCAAATGTTGATGTGGCTTCCACTAGAACACATAGGTCATGACTGTAGATGTGTTTCTGAGAATTTGGGTGTTAGATAAAGGAGTTCCCATTCTGCTACAGCACAATTTTATGCTTAATCTTTCATAACTTAGTAATTTTTGTATGTTGTTTAGAATGACGCCAGAAATTCATTGTATGCTTTCTGTTTACTCCAACTTCCTCACAGTTTTTTGTTCACCATTCTACATCATTCATACAATTGGAAATTATTGAAGAGGGACATTAAAGGTCTCTAGACTATCAGGTTTAGTAATGGTCAGTTGGCAAACATGTTATTTTAGCTCAGTCACTCATAAGAAAATAAGATAGCATGGTTTAATTATAATGGCAATTCTAGAATCTGATCTATGAGGGGTCTCAGCCCTGAAACATGTAGAATTCTGAATAGAAGGTCTTGTTTCAGCTTAACAGTTATTGTTTTGCCACTAACACCATTGTAACTATCGGTCAGTTTTATCACCAAACTCTTCCTGCTCTCAGTCTTTCTAGCTTTGTCTCTTTTTCTCCATCATCCTTTCTCCCTCTTCACACTAAAAGTCACACACAAACAACAGTGTAGCACTGTTTTAATATCAAAGCCAGGTTTTTTCTTATTAAACAAAAAATAAAAATCATACCCCTTCTGAATTTAAGTTTCTTACTTTTGCTGAAATAAGTTGAATTTGACTTATTAAGCATTTTGTTGTTTTTAATCAATATAGTTCATTTGGAATCAGCAGACACAACATAAAATTCATCAAAACCGTAGGAGAGTCTAGCTCTACTGCGCTAGAAAATTACCTAAAGTTTGGTTGAAATAATATAAAGTCAACACTGTTGAGATGGCTTATTTTTAGTCAATGGGGCAAATTTGTAACTGAGTTTGCAAAGTTATTTTTGAGAATCCACAAATTGCAGATTGCAGCAGTTTCAGTGGGAACATGTACCATGAGAAGATCACAGAGAGTTGCTGCATCATCCTGCAGTGAACATGCTGTTACATGATACTGTGAGAGGGGCAGCAGAGATAGAGACTCTCCTGTGTGTAGCAGACTTCTTCCTGTTTAGGTTTTTCCCTGCAAGAACTGATTTGTGCTACACATTCCCATTCTGAGGGGCTTGTGCTTGTTGCTCATGATCACAATTAGCGTTTGGATTCCTCTGGAACTCGCTACCTTTCATGTTGACTTTGGAAAAACAACAGGGATTCTCCAATTATTCCAGGGTGTGCTGGGCTAGTATTTTTGGGTTCAGTATATTTTTATTATAAAATGGTTGAAGTTGCACATTTGTTATTATAACAGTGTACTGCAAAGATGCATAAAAATATTTAAGTGAATCTACACAGACAAAATTCTAATGGGTAATCATAGGTCGCAGAGGCTTGAAGGGAGCTGACATGCACACTTTTCACATCTTTAGGTTGGTGTTGTGCAGCTCGGGCATCAAATAAGCTCATTGTGTGATCCAACTTGTTGGGAGATAGTTTTGAAACAGAACAACTGCACACACTAAATGATATAAACTGCAATACAAACATTAACAAACAAAGCATTACACATTTGGACTGTGTAATTTCTGTGCATTACTTAGTATTAATTGATGAGCTCAAATTAACCAACATCAGGGTATGTATAGTAGCCAGATTATAAAATAGCCAGAGTAAAAAAACACACTCATTAATATATACTACTTAATGAATCAAAGATATTCTCAGACATTTCCAGAGAATGTTGTTTTGATCTGATTTCAAAGCTGTTTTGCAAGGTCCAGAATCAGTGAAATCTGTTAAAGTCAGCATTGCTTAATGTTATGAACACATCACTGTCTGGGCAAAAGCGTTAAGAAACCATTCATAAACTGCTTTTCCCAGCAGGATTAGGAATGTTCTCTCCCATTTGTAGAGACAAAAATGCTGGATTCCTGATCTGAATTTTATGTCCTGTCCTGGTGTCTCCTCCTCTGTTTTTTCAGTTTTTTGTTTTTCTGCACATCATATAATTGTTATCAGGTGAAAACCCTGCAAATCCTTGTTATTATCTTCATGTTTGATGTTTAAATGACTCTTTTGGTATGGAACGAATGTGTCATTTGCTGAAAACCTCTTAAAGCGATATAAGAAAAAAGAAACACAGACTAATGAAGCTGTAAACAAGGCAGTTTGTCTTGATTTATCAAGATATAACAGAAGAAGAGAAAGCAATAAAAAATTACTTCATACCTAAAAAGCTTGCCTGCACATTAGAAAGTAAAAAAGCAACCTGCAGCTTTTAGTGGCCCCCCTCTCCTATTTCCTTCCCCCTTCTCTGTGCTGGTGTATCTGCTGGATTCTGATGCAGAGGGACAGAAAGCACATTGCAGGCCACATGGTTAAGATGCTGCAGAGCTGCAATGCCATTGGCTCACATAAAACAGTCTTGGTTGAGTTGGGATTTGCAAGATTCTCTAAACCAGTGTGGGTGACAGTGTGGGTTTGCTCTGCAGTTTATGATAGCCTTGCATTTATGACTATTTTGACATACTCTCAGTCGTGTCTTGCAGGCGGTACACCTCTGCAATGCACTACATATGCACACACACATATGCACACACACATAAACACACGCACACACACTCACATGTAGATTACAATGGGCTTGCATAATTAGAGCACTAGAGGACAGAAACCGCTCTGCTCTGGTTGCATGCTGTACGATGACATGAAATTAAAATACTGCACATTTGAATAGGTGCTTAACAGTACAACAGCTTTACAGTGCATGTCAAAACTAGTCATGGTGAGTACAAACAATCCTGTGAAAATAGTAATATTTATTCTGTGGCCTGGGAAGAGTTTCCTGAAGTCTGACAAATAACCCACATGATGTCATTAGGGTTATCTCAGCTTGAACTTGCAGACTTGCAACTTAAAAAAAACTTGGAAATGGGGTCTTAAAGAGACAGATGTGTATTAAACAAGAAGAAACCAATGAAAGCTATCATGTCACATATGGGAAGTATAGGATACACAGCTTCTCGGAGCTTGACATTTGTACGGGCCACAGATCAAAGTGTCACAAACACTACTGCATTTATTTTTGCCATTCTGTGTTTAACTTGTCTCTTGTAATCACAATGCTAAATTGCTGAAGATGCCCTCTAAACAAAATAATGACACAATCAAATCACGGTTGTGTGTGGCAAATATATATACATATATATATATATATATACACACACATATACACACACAAACACACACACACACACACACACACACACATATATATATATATAAGTTCTTCTGCAATAAACTGTGAAATGATTTCTTTATTGAGCTAACTTTGTACGCTTTGTGTAAGAGCATTGTTATGTTGAAGCAAGGAAAGATATTTCTCAGACTCAGGAAAGCAAACTATTGTCTAAATTGGCAGTAGCCTTAATTGAAACCTTCAAAAACAGCCAAAGATCCTTACTCCTCCTCCACCGAACCTCTCAGTTAGCATTATGCTTTCAGGTAGCTAACATTCTCTTGGTATCTGTCAAATCCAATGCCCTCCAATAAACCTACAAAAGAAAAGTGTTATTTCTCACTATAGACAAATCTCACCACTGGTGGGAGTAGTGTTCATTTGACCGTAACAAGAGGGATGCGCCATCTTGGTGTCTTATTTTAGCCTACACAGAGCCAAAAATTAGCCTTAAGAAGTAATGCTGAATCGATTGTATTCTCATAAAGGACGTTCCCTTTCTTGCTGCTTAAAGAACCAATGTTCAGCAGGTTTCACAGTGAGTGTGATCTGACAGCAGCCTGTAACATTCATTTTGTTGTGCTATTAGTATCCTGCTTTTCCAAAAGAAGTGTGTGGGATGTCGGATTGGACTCAAGCATCTCTGCAAACCAAATGAGTCACACCACACAGAGGACATTGGCATAGCAACGACTAGGCATTGATTTGTATTTTTACTTCAAGTACAAGTGACATCATGTCAGTCAGCAGTAGTTGGAGCTGATAACTATAAGTTTAAAATTGAATTTTTTCCCCCTGCTTCTAATCTGTGCAGGATGCAAACAGCTCCAGGCTACATTCAGCTGCAACCTGATGCTATAAGTGAACAAACTCTCCTCTGCCTCCTCTCTCCTTATAGGCACCAGTTTACTTCAAGAGATTGTGTATTTAGTGAGTCAGGGAGCAGACCCAGATGAGATTGGCCTTATGAACATTGATGAACAACTGCCTGTCTTAGAGTACCCTCAGCCTGGCCTGGATATCATACAGGTAATGTAGCTGAAATCATGTTTGCATTCTTTTGTTCAGTAGCTGACTTAATCATTTGGAGACTGCAGGATTTCTAAGCCTTTAGGGGTTTTTACATTAAGATTTATTAGCTGGTGAAATAAAGACTCTGCATCATTGTGGGTATGCCTTTTGCTGGATGTATCAGCATTGCGACAAAACCAACACCTTGTTCAGATGTAAAAAAAACATGAGATGTTGCTGGTAGCTGTCTTAATTTTACACCCAAACAGTCAAAACCAGGCTGTGCTTGTGATCACAAAGACTCTCATTAATAAGAAAATAAGAACAACTAAACAGCAAGGTGAAATCAAAGGCTGATTACATCTCAAGCCACTGCTTCATAATGTATAGCTTTGAATTTATTAAAGTAAAAGTTGTAGAGCTGCAAGTCTGTGTGGGTCATAATGGTAACAATAATTCTCTGGCCTAAGTCAGACCAAAGGTGACTTGCTATCCAAGGCTGTCCTGAACAGTGTTGCATTGCAGCTTAGCAAATGTATAACTTGTGTCTGCTTCTATGGATACATGAAGAAATGTTGTTTTCTGGGTAGGATCTATGATACCAGGTCACATTTACTGAAAAAAAGGGGAAAAACACTTAAAGGTCAGATAACTCATAACAGGGAGAAGATTTGTATAATGTCTTTTGTGGTTTTACATCAAGTTTTCTAAAGTCTAAAAAAAAAAAAATCTTGTATGTTGTAATAGGACTACATGTTCTATTACCCACTTTGGAAAACATGGAAAAGAAAATTAAGGAACATCAGATTATTTTTGGTTCTAGTTGAACCAGTTTATTGGTTGAAACACTCAAAGCAGTTTAAAATAAGAACGTAAACCTGAGTTGATTGTGATAGAGAAGCAGTAGCAGTGTTAGCATTTTAACAAGCTGGAACCTGTCAACATTTCATGTTATTGTACAACAAAAAACAGGGAATATTAATACAGATACATTGACAGATTCTTGTTAGAACTTCACAAGCATTTCAATCATGCAATTTAAATTTTTAATAAAGAATATTATTAAAAAAACCACTTGTTTTCACAGGAGCTGACGTCCCCTCGTCTGATCAAAAGCCATCTTCCCTATCGATTCCTCCCAACAGCCATGCACAATGGAGAGGCCAAGGTCAGTCAACTGAAACTCAACAATACAGAACAAATTGTGAGCTGAATTTAATGAGTGTTGATGGCATTCGTTCAGGCAGAATGCGATGCTCACTGGCATCAGCAACTTTGTCATTGTTTTACAAGCACTGATTCATTCATCAGCTGTTTGGCTATCAGCTGACTTTGACGTTGTTCATGTCAATGCAGGTCTTTGACATTTTTGGTTTGGATCTAATTTTTAGGTAGGTGAAAGGCGAATCAGATCTTCTAGTAGAATCCACACTCTGGTCTGAGTCTTTAGAACTTCCTCAAAGCCTTTCCTGTCTAATCCTATTAAACAGCCATTTACCATGAATGGTTACTTAGTTGTAAGCGTCATATTATAGCCATTAAGTTACAATGGTGGTTGAGATAGCCTACTAATTGCATCATAAATGACAGTTAATGCTGTTTACAATTTTGTCATTTAAATTTTCTCAGCCAACTGGTGCTTCATATAGTACTTAAAACCCTTGTATCTTTTTGTTTAAAATTTATAAAAATGAATACATTCAATTGTCAGGAAATGTGGAACATTTCACACATGGTACAAAAAAATTCTTCATGCAAATTAAAAATGTATGATATATATTATTCCTTCAAAACTTAAAAAAAAACCCTCTATTAAAAATGGATTAATCTGACACATGTTTCACATATCTAGAGGAAATATTTGTATCATCTACCATAGTCTAGTAAATAAACTTGTCCATAATATGCAGCTTCCAAAACCATTTTTATGTTAATAATGATATGAATCAAACTACTGTTGTGGTTCTCTTTTAGGTGATCTACATGGCTCGTAACCCAAAGGACCTGGTGGTGTCCTACTACCAGTTCCACCGCTCTCTCAGGACCATGAGCTACCGGGGGACCTTCCAGGAGTTCTGCCGGCGCTTCATGAATGACAAGTGTAAGTATGCAGGACACTGGAGGACTGTGACACTGTGACCTTTCATCTAGTTTTTAAGTCAGCTAACTTCCATACTGTTTGGCCTCCTTCTATAGGCTGCTGTAAATTCATTTAGATGTATCTCTCTTTTTCTCATAGTGGGATATGGTTCCTGGTTTGAACATGTTCAGGAATTTTGGGAACATCGTATGGATTCTAATGTCCTCTTTTTGAAATATGAAGACATGTACAAGGTAACATCATCACTGTCTGTTGTGCTTTTTTTAGCCCTTGTCTAATCTTGAATAGCCAGCCCTTCTTTCACACTGTGTCAGCACTAGAGAAAGGTCTGGCTGTACCAATTATTATTCACCTGGAGGGAAAAAATGCTGTGTCTTGTTTGTATTTCTTCAAACCAAAAACAATCGCCTAGGATGGTGATGGGTCAAGATACACCAACCATGCCTTTGCAAAATAATCTCATGCAGGGTTTGTAAAGGGAGGAGAATGCTAAACTGTTACCCAGTGGTGGGCTTATACCCAAAGTTTTCATCCTGTAAGTCAGACTAGCCCTTGTCTACTATCTTTCATCTTAACAGGATTTAACTCCATGTCATAACTCATTTCTGTGGCCTTTGTAAAGATCTGTATCCACTGACTACTTGGTGTAATATAGATATGGAGTCAGGAAACTTTCCCTGCAGACAAACAAAAGAATGGCTTGATTTTGATATACAATTACATACAAAGATATACAATTAACATGTATCCAATTAATCTTTCAGATTTTTTATTGATGTTATGAATTTTATTTTACGCATATAAATCTAAGAGTGAAATTGGAATTAGAGTTAAAATTTAAGATTTTCAAAAATATGAAAAGAAATGAAACCAGTGGGAAATGTGTTACTCTTTTTGCAAAGATTAAAATTATGTGACTGTCCTCTCTTCTTCTGTCAGTCAGTTGAATGGGCTATAAAACTTTAAAAGTTTCCCACAGCTTGAGTGTGTGCTAGATGACATTGTAACACTGAAAATTATAGTGACAGCCTCTCAAAAATATGTTTTCTTTATTTCAAATAAGCCCTAAACCCTAAAAAGCCTGACACTAGAGATGTCTTTCTTTTTAAGTTTAGGCCTTAAGTTTAGTGATGGTCTGTACAATGATAACTTCTGGAGAGAAAGAGAAGAGATAGTCTAATGATACAGCACTAAGCGCTAACCACCATCATAATAGTCACACCATCAGATGATGTCTGATGGCATCTTCACTCCTTTTCTCACAAAACGCATGCATACAAAGAAAACTTTTCTCTTCAGCCTTTTCTTAGTGAGAAAATATTTTATTTCTCTAGTAAGTGCTTCATAATTTTAGTGTGACGTGACAGATGTATCTATTTTTGTGCAAAACATTCTTGTTTAAAACCCACCAGTCAAGTAAATGTACATAAAATACCAAATCAATATTTGCCCTTTGCTTTGTCAAAGGCCCTTTTTACATGTTTTAGTCTTATCATGTTTACGAGGGAATGGTTCACACAAGATAGGTTTTTCTTGGAATAGATTTCTTAGAATGGAAGGGAAAAGATGCAGTTGTTCAAACAGTTTCACATCATTTTGTTGATGTGTGAGTGTGAGTGAGAAAAAAAAACAATCCACCTATTGTTGTGTGCCATTTAAAATATATTTGCCCCCTAGTATTTTTCTATGATTTGGGGACTAATTCTCATCTATTTGGTAAAAATTACCAAGAAACATGATACATTCAAAGAGACTGGCAGATCTGAGAGATCTTTTCAAATTGTCACTCTAGTTAGTCTGTTAACTTATTAAACTGGATGACAATCTGTATGTTTATTAGAAAAAAATGTCTTTTAAACAATATATGAAGAAGCGACAGAAAAGTAGACAGAACCATATAAGTGTAGTGCTAAATAAAATGTTTTTTCCTGCTGTTAAGCACTTCTTATATCAGATACAGAGTAGTGGTGGACGTTTAACAACAAGAATTAAATCAACATGGATTGATTTGTTCATGTGATAGAAGTTCATTTAAAGCTGTGCCAATCAATATTGCTTCATTAGTGATCATCAGATAATCTTGTGTTATATAAAAAAGAGCTTTTGAAGTGACAAACCTACGGAGGATCATCAGATCCCCTCAGCTCTATGAAGCTCTTTAGCCTCTTTCTGCTCAATGTTTTTCCAGACAGCAACTTCAGTGATAGAACATTCAGCTGCTAAATATTTTTCCTGAGGTTGTGGACACTGAAGCAGAGCAAAAAAAGGAGACAAGCTATTTGTTTTTAGTTTTTTTTTGACTAGTTGGAAAGAAACAGGTCTAAATAACTGCAAATGGCTCTCTGTGTCTGCTGGATTTGTTAATAAAAAACTGCTAACATGTTAGCCTCAGACAACTTAATAAGGTTATAAAACATCAGTGTTGCAGTTTGTTAAGGCACCTTAAATATTTGTATAATAAATAGGAGGCTTCATTTGCTAAACTTGACATAAAAACTGAAACAGCTAGCTTCTTTCTTTCCATAGTTAAAATTAACAAAATCCTCTACCCAGTACCTTGTAAATAAACTATGTAACAGTATTTTTTTCTTATTAATACATTCAAACAGCAAAGTGTAAAAAATGACATTTCCATCTGCCTCAGCTGTGCTCTGTGTTTAGTAATCTCTTGCTCAACTTCCTTGAAAATCAAGAGACCCACACCCATACAAACATGCATGTATATATTAACCCAGAGCCTCACACTGTTGCCTAACATACATGAGCACTGCACGCAGAGCTGTGCAGTTTGTGCACAAAAACTCTTATGTGTGCAGTCAGTACTTCCTACCTTCCTGCCATGCTGATTGTGTAAGCACTGGGAACAGTCTGTTCTCAGCAGCTGCGGGTGGGTGTTGTTTGGGGAAACAGTGCCTCCTTGGTATTATTTAAAAATTAAAGAAGGATGCGGTTTTCGCTGTATTTAGATGCCATTAAAGTTTGTCTATTTTAGTGCCTTGTAAGCCTATTTGGGCTTGGCATTTTTATGAAAGACACTAAATAAAATAAAAACAAAAATCAAAAGAATATAATGTTTAGACTGTCCATTTATTTAATTTTAATTTTTATTATGTCTCATCATCTCTTTTCCTCTCCTCTCCTCATCAGGATCTGGGGACGTTGGTGGAACAATTAGCCCGGTTTCTGGGTGTTTCCTGTGACAAAGCTCAGTTGGAGGGGATGGTGGAAAGCTGCAATCAGCTCATCGAGCAGTGTTGCAATTCGGAGGCACTGTCCATCTGCAGGGGTGAGTGGACGAGGAAATAAATGACCAGGGACAACACGTCTCGGTTCGTCTGGTCTGCTAACTAGACAGAGTGTTGAATGTCTTGCTCCCTGGAGTCTGAGTTAAGATGTCTAGGTAGACAGCCTTCTGTTGCAGCTCACACCGACACTGTACACTCACATCTCCAAAATGCCAGATGCACCAAATATGTCTTAGAGAAATTTGTTGTTACTCGTTAAGTAAATCTAACATGTTCTTATCTGTTTTATGAGGTCACAGTTTAAAAGTTGGCTTTAAAACACATTTTGCAACGTATGTTCGCACAGAAAAGTGTCAATATGATTTAAGACTTTCGGTGGGATCAGGCACTCTGAAAAACCTGTTAAACTTTTTTTGCAATTTTGGACTAAAATACATTTATACACTAATACTACATAATAATACATATACACATTAATTAAGGTTCCTATTTGAGTCCAGCATTGTAAGAGTTGAAAGTCAGCCCAAGTTGGTCACTTGCCTCAGGTTGGAGTTTAGGTTTTCTGTTGTTATTTATGTATAATATAATTTATTGCCAAAACTGAATAATGACATCAACAGGGTTATTTTCTTAGAATTGAGAAATATCCGCCAGAGCCACAGAAGACATTACTAGACCAAGCCTGATCATGACAAGTGTACTGAGTTTTAAGCCTGTTTTTGGTGGCTGAGCGCATCTTTGACGGTTATAAAAAAGGCGCCATTATTTAATATTATTATTCCGCTGTGGAATGAAGAGTGTGAAGAAAATATTCACTAATGGTCATTTTAGCACAACTTTAGACTACTCATGACTTGCCTAATTAAACTTGCTTCATTTTTGGTGATGTCATGCAAAACTCAATTCACAGTAAGTCTTCAATTCATTTTAGAGAAAGAACTTTGCAATTAGGGAGGGGGATACTAAGAGCTGAGGTGTTGATGGTGTTCTGTGTTTTTAGAGATAGATTGTCTTATTTGTGTTTCACATTATGCATTATCATATATCTATTTGTTATGCAAACTAATGCATTTGCTCTGTGTGTGTGTCAATTCCAGCCTAATATACAAAAATACAATACAAAAAAGATACAAAAAAATTCAATAATACCTACGTCACCATCTTAAATAAAGAAAACAGAGGAGGTAAATAGTTGCCATTACAGAGAATATTAAAATAAAGATGTGAATAGTGAGTAAGAAATGAGTTTTGCTATTGTTTTAAAAAGAGCTAAAATTGAACGGAATGATGAACTGACCAGTTGATTGTTTGACAAAGAAACCACTGAGACTGAGGTATACATGTTGTATAACTGTTCAAGGTGTAGTTTATAAATACAGTTGTAGCAGAAGTTTGAGTTAGAGTGAGGAATAATAGTGCAAGTAGCAAAGGAAAAATATTAGTAAAACTAAACAAAAGCAATAAAAAAATTATTGTTGTTATTTTTGATGTTGATCCTCTCTGACTGAAGGATAAACACACTACAAAATATATTCTGAAAAAATGTCAATGTGAATCAACACCTCAGAGGCTCATTCATAACAAACATTTAAAGCATAATCAAGTAATGCACCAAGGTACTGTAGCTGTTCAATACCTCGCTGCTTTTGCTTTGGAATCTGCTATATGATTAAAAACGTTTGTGTATAAGTAGTAGTCTTAATTGCCAGAGCTCTTGGCATTGTACTGTGCTGCAAACAACAGATTCATAAAAAAAAAGTCTTTCTTCCTTTTTTAAAACATTTTTTTATTTTAAACTTAAATTTTTGTAGTAATGTTCTGGTATGTTTATGCACAGAAACCTTTTCTTTACTGTTAGGAAAAGATTATGCTCTGATCATAGTTACATACACGGTTCTGTCTCCAAAAACACAGCTTTCAAATGTCCCCACATCGTTCAGATAAAACCATCTGATTTTGTTTGACAAAAAACTGCTGGAAAATTTCCAGACAGCTACTTATATCCAGTTGAAACTGCCAGCCCTTATGTGGTTTTGAACATTGGTCTGCTGCTTGGCAGTTATCTTGCTAGGGTGTCACACTACCACCTTTCCCTCCAACCTCCAACCTCTAACTTCAGCTCAAACGACGCACATATAATCTGAACTACATTACATTATTTTGTACCGTTGAAATGTTAATATGTTACATGTGAAGTAAACATATTGATGATTTGCAAAAACATTAAATGTAAACCTTTTTTATGGCGATTTGGCCGATAAAGAGTTACCTTTGGCCGGTAACTTGTAGAGAGTTGTGGGCTTTAGAAAGGTAGGGCAAGACAACAATTCAACTTAGACAGAGAATGATGACTGTTTACTTAAACAGAGGGGTTTTCTCTAGAAACTTCTACTGGATATCACACATTGGTAAACTAACTCTAATAATTGTCACAGAACTTTGTCTCCATTTTGTCTGACTACAACCAAATTATAAATTAGCATCCACAAAACCTTTGAGAAATAATTATAAAGTAAAAAACCTCCAAATGAAAACATTAGCATAAGGCTATGCATTTGTGTTTATATGGTTCTTATTGTGCCAACAGTCTGTAGGAATCAATGAGTGTGCGTATGTGGAGTTATTTCAAGTCAATGACCTGTATAAACAAAGTGAAGTAGGACAAGACACTGCATGGATATTACATACTGTTTAGCAGGCCTGGTCATGTGATCTAAAAGCATTTGTGCCTCACCCACTCTCTCATACTGAAACACTTATCTGTCTCGCCCACTTCATATAATATATACTGATCTGCATTTATTCTGTATCGAATACTTTAGGGTTCCAATATTATCTACATTACTCATGAGATTTTAAAGCTCAATCTGGATATTTGAGATTCAAGCGCCATCATGTGGCTACATGTTGTTCCATCACCATTAATTGTATTTGATGATGCTTCACTACAAGTATAGACTACATGGCATTTAACTTCAACCTGCAGCCCCAGTGTGTTTTGATTTAACCCTCTTTGAATTCTTATGGACGCCTTTTACATTGATTCCATTTTTTCTTATAATTATTCAGTTTGGTTTATTTGATCATTTTTGTTTTTGATTTGATGTTATGATTTCTGTCATCTTTTTTTCTGTTTTCCCATTTATATTTTTTTCTTTAGTGCATGGATGTCTGGTGTCTGGTCTTCTATAGGCTTAACACAGAGCTGACAATCAGTCTGATCTGTCTCACACACACGGCAGCAGGTGAGTCACCGCCGCGTTGGGCTGCATTCACTCTGTTGCTGAAACATGTCAGATTAAATGTGGTGACTTTAGTACCAGAAAACAACTTCTATCAGTAGCTGTCAGATAAAAGATCGGAATTCATGTGGGTTTTAGATAACATTCATCAGATAATATGAGTTACACCATCCTAAATCTTTAGTAGGTCAACACAAAGTCACAGCACTGGAGCAAAACTAAAAACCTGCAGGACAACTGCAAAGATTCTTAAAAAGCTGTTTAAGAGATTTTGCCACCTTGCTTGGATTTGTCCATTGTCTTGGAACAGGAAATTAGGACAGAACTCATCACTTCATATCTGCCTGTAAATAAAGAATCAAACCACCCAATGGCCAATCATATTTTAGAAACTAAAATAAAAACAGAATCCAAAAGAAATTTAGAATACAAACACATAAAACACAATAAAATGACAACCAAACAAACTATGTCTATAGATGACCGTGAGATGTATTTGAAAGCCAGAGAAAAAGCCAGTAAATGGACTTTAAGTTAAGATTATTTTCTCAAAATGTTCAAAGGCCAAGTTAAAGGATTTTAGGATGTTTTGTTTTCTCTTCCATCCTGTCCCCTTTTGGTTGAGATATCAGAGCCAGTTTCTTTTTATAATACCATAAAGCCACTGATACCACTGGTTTTGGTATTTAGGGCATGAATGATTATTTCTTGTAACTTCAGATAACTGAGTATGGAACTAAAAATCACTGTCAGATTAAAGAGACAATTCACTCAAAAGTCAACATAGGTTTCCTCTTTCATGTAGTGCTATTTTATCATCCAGATTGTTTTGTGAGTTAATGATGAGTTTTTCACATATTGAGTGCCAAAAATAAATCTAAAACACTCAACACTAACGTCTCTTATCAGAAACAATGACCTCGTTAATCAAGATAATCCACAGAGCTTGTTGTGAAGAGTTACTTCTAGAAACTATTTTCTTTCTAAAGAACAAAATCGGCCAACCAAATCATTGCACAAGAGGAAGCATTCTTGCTAACTTATCATATCATTAACTTAGCTAACGTTGCAGCCCAGCCATTAATTTTTACGTTTCACACTGTCACAAACATGAGCCTCATTCAAGCAAGCTTCCTTCTATGATATAGTGTGGTCCTGTAGTGCTGGGGTTGCCCAATTGGTAATCCAGTATTGTCAAACATTAAATCAATGAATCAGCGCTGCTGAATCAATTTCAGGTACAGGACCCTGCACCTGAGCTGCTCTGAATAATTTGAGAGGCAGACCCACAGTTGTAAAGGTAACCGAACATTTTATTAATATTCAATATTCTCCCCTCTCTTTGTTTTTCCTGCCTTCAGGTCGTGTAGGTCTGTGGAAGGACGTCTTCACAGTGTCAATGAACGACAAGTTTGACACGGTGTACAGACAGAAAATGGGCAAGTCTGACCTGACCTTTGACTTCTGCCTGTGAGGAGCACCCTGTTCCTCTTCTCCACTCCACTGATCTACTTCAGTACAGCTGAAATGTGCACACCCCCTGCCAAAACCCACGCTCCACTTCTCCATTCAGTCAGTCAGTCAGTCAGTCTGAAGTTTAATGGTACAGTCTGACAGTGGGATTACATCAAAGACTTTACTCAGAATGCAATCTGTCTCAAGTCAACAAGTCATCAAAAGTCCCACCCAGATTTATTTTGATCATTGTGATCAAAATATATTGTGAGGAATTTATTGTAATTTTTCATTGAATAGTAAAACCAAACATCCCTAAGCCCCTCCCTCCACAGTATGTTCCCACTGCTGTGTATGTATATGTGTATATACTAACTAGGGTTCGACCAATATAGGGTTTTTTAGGCGCAGAGACCGTTGCTTTTGAGCTGAAGTACTGATCAACAATATTTGAAGTCCTAGAATATTGCCAATTTGATTGCAAGGTTTCAAACTACATGTGGCTATTTGTGGCCAAAATACACAGAAAATCGCATGTCAATATGTCTTCAAGGGAAGAAAAAACATCCAGTTTAGCCATTTAATGGTTTCTAATGTTAGCTTCTGTGCATGGCTGTAAGGTATGCCAGAAATAAACCAGTTAGTAGAGTGTTGTCCAAACACATCAGGAGAGCTTTAATGAGGTGTAGATCCACTCTAGTTTCACATCTCTGCACACCTGAACAATGAGGCCTGAAGCAGGTGTGATTGTTGGATGGTCAGTGTCAGAAACTGGTTGTACACAGTCATTTAAATACCAAAGTCAGCATGGTGTTGAGCCATTTCACATGCTGTTCAATTATTCAAATAGTGGTTTGTTTGAAACTGCTCTTGAAGGTTTCTTTTAATCCTTTTTTGGTCATTACATTTTTATTTTGTACATCTTCCATGTGACCCAGCTAGTTAATTTCTTGTTTAAAAAGCAAGTCATCCAACAGGTTAATACTTTGACTTGTGATTTGCAGTGTTGATCAGCCACAAATATCTATAAGTAGCCTCAGTGACTCCCTCTGGTATTTCTGGTTGTCGGGTGGTTAAACCCTCTGAAACATTTACATCATCAGGAGACACTTAACCTCTCCGGGGAAACCAAGGCTAATGAAACACTTTAATGGTTAGTAGCTCCATAGGTCAAGCCACACACACACCGATTTAATGGTGGGGAAACTGGAATACATTACTGCCTTTAAGTCAGGAATGAACATACCCAGCAACACACTGCTGTGAAAACAATACTTAAAACACAGCTTAAGTGCAATGGCTTATTTACAATTAAAATTTCTAGATGTCAACTGTTACTGAGATATTGTGTCATATTATAACTAAACTAACTGCCCAAAAGAATTTCAGATTTTAGAGACAACACCCATATCTGCCCTTTAATGTGTCAAACCACTATATCGGTCTAATCCTGAATATGAGTGCATTAGCAGTTGTCTTGATGCAACAGTTGCTCCAAGCCAGGTCAACGCATGAAAGGTAATTGCAAGAGGTAAAGCCTGTGAGGAGGAAACCTATCACGCCTAAATCAACCCAGCAGCTCAGTGTCACAGCTGGGAGATTGTTGTGCTGGGTGATCATTGTCTTTTTTTGCTACAAGTCCTTCAGGGTTCTTAATCTCCATCACTGACTGTCCCTGGACACTTACGTATGAGCTTTATGTGTGTGTATGGATGCATGTGAGTGTGTGTTTGAGTTACAGAGAAAGAGAGAGAGACGGACGTGTGTCTCATTAATGCCGAGTTTTGCCATCAGAATGCATCAGAGTTCCCAGACTGACAAAGACATTCAGTTTGAGATTTCATCAGTGATCTGTAAAATGCACTTACTTAAAATGGAATAATATGTAACTCTGGCGCCCCTCAGTGGTAGTATCAAAAACAGCAGTGGTAGGATCTGACACAGGCTTTGTTCACATGTACACAGATATTTTTTCTAAACTGATTTTTTTCCCTCACAAGCAGAAATTAATCTATGTTCAAATAAAATGCAAAAACATGTCTGAATAGCTGTCAGGACAATGTCAAACCAACAGACAGTGAAACTTAACCCTATGGCTAAATATACCAATTAGAAGCAAGAAAAAAAGAGTATTACTAATAGGCAAGATGTACAGATTCTTATCCAAAACTTAAAAATATTGGCAGTGAGGATTTTGTTTTGTGAGTGATGCTTCTGTTCCTTGATGTAGCCTAACACTAATTGTACATTTGTGACTTAACATTTAAAAGGTCTTGTTAGCAAGGTTAACATCAGGACTACATTCTTATGTAGGCAAAAGATGCAACAGCTCAAAATTTGTGTTTTTAAGAAGGGCCAAATCATGAGGAAAAAGCTGCATTATGAGAAATACCCAGGCAGTGTGGACAAGACCTGAGATGAATGGGCTGAAAAACCAACGCATCACATCAGGCCATGGGATTTTTTTATTACTTTAAGTAGATTCTACAGATAGAAGCTGTAAGGAGTAGATTATTCCACTGCGTAACCTTTTGTTGGAGATTTTACTTGTTTTTTTTGCACACAAACATGTTGGATACATTGTCAGCATTTTATATGCAAACTGCTGCTCTGTATTTACCATATATATCACAAAATGTACACCCTCCAGGGGTTTAAATGAGCAACTGCTGTTCAGTTGCAGATGCAGCTGTGCCAAACACAGCAGATAATACCATATGTAATATGTGTAATCTCTCAGTGATAAAAGCAGTTTAATGTGGACAAACATTCAACATCTTTGTGTATAAAATTCAAAACATGGGGCCATGATACAATTTTTTCCTTTTCCACATGCATTTCTGTTAGCCAGATCACAAATCAGATTACAGTACATTGTGTTTTATTCTGTGCTACATGTAAATCAGTGTCTGTCCCCATTTCAATCCAGAAGATGGTGGTAATGCATCTGAAGCTGGTTGGTAACAGGTAAAAAAAAAAAAAACACCAGAAGAAGGGTACCTTGTGCTATCTAATTACAAAAGCAATTTTACCATGCAGTAAATTATTCCTTTGCAGGCTATGACTCATCATTCAAAGGTTGCACTGATCTTGGATCTGATAAACTATGCTGCTGCATGCTTCTTCTTTTATGACCTGTATGTTTAAATTGCTGGAGCCATTGTCTTCCCATCATTTTGCATGTAACAGGAACAATGGCTAATTTTACTGTTACTTTAACTGCCATGATCAAAGGTGTAGATGCTGTATGGGTCTGAATTGGATTTTAGTCCATTTTTGATGGATGACAGGTACACTTGGCATTTTATCATCAGATCTCACCCATCCAAGATGCATGAAATGCTTGAAAAGCTGTGCTTCCATTTTCTTGGTTGGTAATCCCTGCACCCTTCTATTGGGAGAACAATGCCACATATTACAACTGATGGGAGAACACTGTCCTCTCTCTCTCTCTTTCTCTGTGTTTCCCAGCAATGTCAGGTTTTGGCTGCAGGAGACGAAAAAAGAGCAGAGTATTAACCCATAACCAGCATTAATTGTAGTCTGCTTCTCACTGTAGTGTCACCACAGCAGCAGTATCAGACTATCAGAGTCAGAGTCAGACTATTAGCTTGAGGCAGCACTTACAACCAGTCCAGCACCTCCTCCTCTTCCTCTGTGACCACAGTAATTTCCAGTCCAGCAGATCAGTCCCTGCTCTTTACCGGACACTTGTGAATGTCTTTATTGTGTGGATGTAAACGACAACCTCAGCACACACTCGTCACGCTGCCTCTTTTACAGCTGCTCATTCTTCTTTCTCATTGTTGTCTCTTCTGTCTGTCACTCTGTTTACAGTCGTTGGCAAGGCTTCAGTTGCCAATCTCCACTTTTATGGTTTGTTTGGGTTTTTTATACATGCCTGTCTCTATTTCTTGGCCATCTTGTGTTGTATTTTACATGCTTTGCTTGCTGGTTTATTAATAAAGTTGTGTCTTCAGGCAATATCTGATGACTTTGTTCTCTTTCTATTGATTCTTCAGTGTCTGAAGTCTTTTTCAGTGCTTTAGCCAGGTGCCAAAAAACTGGCTGGTGTAAGAAATGAAATGCAGGTCAGATTGTTAACTGTTAATAATAATGTTTTTAATTATTCTGTAACTGTCATATAAGGCCACAATAGCGACTGAGAGGAAGCTACATAGTCTTTTAGGGAGAAAAAAACTATATCACAATACACATAACACTTAATTAGTGGCCCTTTACTTAAAAACCCTGCAATAACTGTTTTTTCAAATTTTGGCTACTAGTGAAAGCAGGATAACACTAGGCTGATTTGGACTATATCTACTTTACCAAATAAAGCTGTAAATGAAGTCTGTGAGCTGTAAAAGTGGACCAAAACCATACGCAGCCAGTTTAAAAGCCAAAATAATTGGCAAAAAGAGCATGAAATCTTTGTGGCACAGGTGGAGAAGATTCTCTTGTGGGTTTGTCATTGCAGGCAAAACTTGTCAGACTCAAGTAACCAAGGTCCACTGTTAAAACAAAGATTAAGGCATATAAATTGCACAGATTATTATGATTAATTATCAAAATGTAACATTGTCATTTGGCAGCAGTATAACTCTGAGTTATATATTCATATTTTGTGTCACTGGATCGTATTATTGATGTATTTAGGAGTGGACAGCAATATTAAAGTGTAGTATTTAAACGCAACCTGCAAAGTAACCACTAAATATAGCTGTCTAAAAATACAATATACAATCTTAACTAATGTAATTACAAAAAAGAATGGAGTATATGTACTTACTTACTTCTTTAAACTTACTTTTAATCACTTCTTTCTTTGAGTTAAGGTCTTGGTTTTAATTGTATATTATAGATTCCGTTTATTTTTGGGTGGTCTGCATCCATGGTGACAGAAAACCTGGCAGACTGCTTGTAAACAGTATGCTGTGCTTAAAGTTGTCATTTCACACACAAACACGAAGACAAACACAAACACGCACACACACAAAAAGAGAGCAAGAGATCATGTTCAAGTGTTAACTAGCAACCACAGTTCACCCTCCCAGTGTTGTTAATCACCCTAGTGTCCCCCACCTGCCTCTCTTTGTCTCTCTCCACACACAAGCATACATACACACACACAAACACACAATTTTCACTAAGAATGGCCAAGTTGCCGGCTCTTCACCCTACACAGAGGCAGCTGGTCATCGGCCCACATCCCCACACAGCTCTTGGCACTATGAGACATTCCTCCGCTGGAAGCAGGGGTGAGGGATTGAGGCAGAAATGGGTCTACAAACACCAAGGTGAGTGATTTCTCACCTTTTCACTTTCAACACTTGCAAGGAGGAGCACACTGGTTTCTAAGCGATTTCATAAAACATCAGAAAACTATTTACTGTTAATAAATCTAAGAGATCTATAGTTACAAATTATGGACTTTTATACAGTGTTGTTCACAAAGTTGGTCATTAGAAAACTGTTGTATGTCTTCCTCTCTGATGTGATGGTCAAGCAAAAGGTTGTAGTGCAGCAGAGGAGGACTCGCACACAGGGAACAAAGGAAATTCAACATAAGGTCTGGAGTTTAAATGTTTCTCTTTCATACATAACTGTGCAGACACTAAAAAAGCGCAAAAAGGACTAAGGTACAAATGTTGTAGTCCGTGTCGGACTTTTCTTAGCTCAATCTCTTTTATGTTTCCTGTGTGCAAGCTCTCCTTTCCAGCACAGGGAACCTTGCACTAGAGTTTTATGACATGATATATAACCAGTTATACCATATGAAATTACATATAGAGCCAAACATATCTCAATTAATTCAGTAAATGTATGTGGGATTTCAAGAGAAGGAAAATTGTCACACTTGCATACAGTATATGAGCTTACAGTATGTTACCAAAATAATTGAATGCTCCCAAGTAACTGTATGTTCAGTCATGTCAACAAAACAAAGAACTAGTCACTGGCAACCCAAACACACACCTGTCTTAACTGAGGTCTGTCTCTCTCCATGGCAAAATACTTAAATATCATGACAATTTCAAATATCTTTAAATGATTATAGTCAGGTCATTCAGTTTTTATCACCACTGATATACATAATAGATTACAAGCAAATAGTCCATGTTATCTTTGAAATAAGAGCACGTGGTCCCCCAACAGCAGACCTATCACAAGGATAACACTCACCAGAGCAGCTGATGCTGATCCCATCAGTCCGCACTTTTCCTTAGTTATGTGCAGTCGTATGTGTTTCTCCATTGTGAAAAAAAATCCCCTTTAGGGAAATTTTCCCCAAAAGGGCTTCAAAGTGAAACAAAATCTTTCATCCTAATCTGACCCCCTCAGTCCATCCAGTGACCCACCATTCAGGCCGGTGGTCTGCTCTGGAGCAGCTAAGGCCCCTGATCAGTGGCAGAATGGGGAACATCAAATCAGCCTTTATGGCCATGGACCAAGATGGGACAGGGCTGGTGAGCAAAGAGGAGTTCAGACGAGTTCTGGAAAGCCTGCTGTGCGTCAGCCAGAACCAGCTTGACACTCTGGTCACTGAGGTGAGAATAAGCAAAGTTTGCCAAGTTTAGCACCTTACCAAAGTGGCTGCTTTGTAATTTAGGCTTGAGTGTGGGGCATCCAGTATAGAAAGTTTCACTCGCCCACACACACACACATTGTTTTCTATGAATTCAGACACTTTTGTGAGGTCCTAAAATAGTGAGAGCAGAAGGTGCTAATGAAAACCATTAGAGTTGTGTGACACAGGAGGAAACTGAATCTAACCAAAGTTGTATCAGCATGCTTTAAAGGATGTGGGAACAAAGAAAGTAGATTTTAAAGTTTTCAGTAAAACAATCTCGAGGAACTTAATTTTAATTTAAAAACACATTTTTTAAAAGTAAAAATTCAATGTGCTCCAAAGAAAAGTAAAACATTTGCATTGCAAAAAACATACTATGCTTGACTGTTTTTCTTGTCTGACTAAAAAAAAAAAATCTTTTTCTAAGTTTCTTTTCAACCTGGAATTTAAAAGGAAAAAAACCCAAATGTGCTCATAAAAGCCTGATAAGAAACTAGCAGGTGATTGAATATTTTGTTGTGTAAAGAAAATTTTAACAAAATTTTTTATTGTATTTTTCTTTATGAGTTTTTCAGTGTCAATAGTGCAGCAATTGCCAGCACAACCACAACACACACTATAAGAAATGACACAATTTCCATGTGGGAGTCAATAAATAAAAAGATAAAACAAGTTCTTTGCATTTTAAGTAGATTTCTTTGTGCACCACTGCTTCAGAGGTTGGTTCATTGGTTCTCTGAAGGACCAATCTTTAGATGGTCTGAGAGGAAGTGTGTCTGACCCTGTGCTCTAAACTCCTTTCGTGGAGGGTAGTGGAAAAGATACTGCAGGTTAAAAGCCCCAAAAAAGAAAAAAATCACTGTATAAAACCTTGACAGAAGGATCCAAATATATCTTGTGTCTCTAGTTTCATTACATTCACACAGTCCAACTTGAAGAAGGTCCTGAGGCAGACTAAAGGCACTTTAAAGGGAATTTTTGCTCAGTTCAACAGGGATGCTTTGGAATCCCTCAGAGCAAGCTACCAGTACTACTAGTATTGTGACCTGGAATCAGTTACATGATTTGCTAGGCCTTTTTCTCCCTATATCTGCAATTTGAAAAATACACTTTTTCCACGCATCCTAAAGCCACACAGTGGGACCAGGAGTCTCACAGTGCTGCTCTAAAATGTATAGTTTTTTTTTTTTAACAATTTGATAACATCTGTTTCTAAAGTTTAAGCTCAGTTTAACATTTAATTGTTTTCTTCAACAGAACCTCTAGTTTTAGAATTTAGAAAAAATTAAAACAAGACTTCTCCCTCAGTCATACCTGTGTTGTTATGTGAGGCATCATCCAGAAGATGGCAGTAGAAGATTTTTTTAATCTTTGCCAGGCCGCTGACAGTGACAAATGATGCTCTGTGGCCGTGGAGACTGGACAGAGGAGAAGTGATTCTGGCAGCTGTTAAAGCAGACGTTATTTGTTTGCACCTCTGTTGTAATGGCTGGCATCAGTTTTCCCCGGAACAAGCTCACACGCATATTGTTTTCTATCTTTCATTTCACAACACAATGAAGGCATACATTAAAAAAAGCACTCTTGGCTATGGAAGCAGCAGCAGTAATATTACTGGCTGGTACAGGGTGTAGAAGTCGTCAGTCTGCATCCATGAGGACTAATGAGAGTGTTGAGGCCTTGTATCAGGATGCTTCTCATCTCTGGCATTGATCAATCGAGCGTGCATGTGTGTGTGTGTGTGTGTGCTCTGTTTGGGGTCCGTGCATGGCGGCATAATTCCCCCTCTGCCTTCATCTTCATCTGTGTGCACGATGCCTCTGTCACTCTGCTACGCCACTGTAATCGTCTCCACTGTTCCTCTTTGTTCCGTCTCAGCGCTCACGCCTGACAGTTTGACTGCCTGTCTTTCCCGCACAGATTTCCTCCCATAATATCAGCACTTTGTGTCTTCTACCCCCCCCAAATACACAACCCCACATCCCTCCATCCCCTGCCCACCCCTCCCACTCACCGTCTTATTCATTAAAGACACTGTGTGAGTGAGTGTGTGTGTGTGTGTGTGTGCTTTCTGGAGAGTTGTGGAAAGTTTACTTTAAAGGACTATCACTGGAGTAGCAGCTGTTGTTCTGGTGACATTCTGATGTGGAAGTTGCTTTGTGCTTGAGGGAGCAAGATGCCACAGCACCCCTCTGCTCTCTTCCTCTTCTTCTGTTATTGATTTATCTATCTGGTCTCACCCGTTTTTGCATGCTGCATTTAAGGAGTGAGATCCTTTTATGTTAAATATTAATCAATGATTAAATGTGCACTTCAGGCCTGTAAAGGAGAAAGTCTTTTGATATTTGGAGCCTCATAGGGAGGATGGACAAAATGACTATCACAGCAGACTAATCTGATGATAAAGAAGGAGTAGCTGACAGTCAGACTCATGCAGAGAACAAGACAGAGAAAATCCACTGCATCAGTATGGCTCAAGCTCAGTCCCCTCTCTTGCTAGATGTCTTTTTTCGTCTGTTTATTCAGTGTGATTAGAATTGATTTTGATTCCTTTTAAATGTTGCAGCACACGTCATTCTTTCACGAAGAGTCAAGTTAGGAATTAAAGCCTAATTTGTACCCACGTTTGAGACAAAACTAATGTTATATCGTGCATGATTTAATGATCAAAAACTCTCCCCCTCTGGACCCAGTCTTACACAAGCTAAGTTCATCAGTCACAAATTTGAAATGTGGATGTATTTGAATGTGATCCTGCAGTTTAAACTGAGATTAAAATGTGTGAAGCTGAGGTAATTAAATGGATTTTATTACTGGATTTCCCATTTATAAGTCTTTCAAGCAGTCTACATCCATACTTTATGATGGCAGGTTAATGAAACTGACTTTTGCACTCATGCCAATTTCTAAAATGCCTTAAAGCTGCACTAACAATGTTCTTACTAGCATCAAACCCACAGAGAATTGTCACACTGAGAATTTCTAGTCCTGCTCAGCTCTCCTGAGCATTTAACCTCTTTCAGCTGTTTTTTTTTGGCCTTATAAAATGTAATAATACCACAGAACACCACATGGCTAACACCGAACAATAGATAGAGAGAAGGTGTCTGACTAGATGGTGACCTGAGTGAAGTATTCAACAGGCAAAGAGATGAATAAACTCTCAGAAACTGGTGGAGACAAATACAGAGCTAAAAAGAGACTGAAAGTAAGATGTACATTCATCAGTTGGAAAACACATAACTCTACAGAATAGATAACACTGCTCTGTATCTGCTGGATGTGCACATACACATATGTTTGTTGTACCTGCTTTATAAAGTGATAATATGCCATTGTTGTGTTTACAGCTTGTTCTACTGCCCCAAAGTGGCCAATAACAAATCAATGTAGCTTTGGAGTCCAGTATTTATAGTAAACAGTGAATATGGATTTCAACAGTGAAATGTAAGAGCTCATACACATTTGTTTCAAACTCTGCACCATAGCTGGATGGCAACACTCACAAGACAGCTGTCACAAACTCTGTTGGCTGCATCCCATCTCCTTCTAGATGTCTATGTCTTTTCTGTACATCTATAGTCTTTGTGTCATAAATTCAAATGGAGATGATGGTATGTGCTTCAGGATCCCTGTGTCTTGAGGGCCTACATAATGTTGAAGTAAAGTGATGGAAGTAGTCATGTAAAAAATATGCAAAGAGAGTTTGAGAAGTCTCTGCCCACTTTTACATCTGACCTATTACTGATTAAACTTCATGTAATAGTCACATTGTCTCTATTGAAATCCTAGAGGGTGTGGAAAAGGGGGTTTCAGATGCTGTTAGGTAACAAAGTTATTGCATTGACAAGCATCTTTTCGGATGCACATGAAGGTCCTTACCAGTATCTTGTGAATGCTGCTTTTGAGAAATAACATTTAAAATTGATTTGATTCAAAAACAAAAAAAATTAACATCCCATGCCAGGCCTGAAAGACATGTGCATGTTGTGTCTTATGCAGGTTGTGAGGCAGTCAAGAGTATAATTTTTTTCTGTGAAGATGGTCACAAATTTTCTATCTATGTTTTGTGACCTTTAGCCTACTTTTAGTCTATTACATTTTATTTGATAGTCTCTTCCATGCCTGTAGTATTTCTACTATCATTCTCATTTTGCAGACAAGTTTGCATAATTAAATAAAAACAAGTTGCAATTTCAAAATAAAGCTTGCATACCATACCATTTCAGGTGACAGTTTAGATAGGTTTGGTTAAGTGTAGGCACCAACAATCATTGCTAAGGTTTGGGAAAATACTTTCAAAGACACAATAAAAGACATATATGGCCCACTTATTGATATATTGTTTTTTACTGATAATTTGATGAAACATTTTTTTAAAAAATGTTTAGTTCTTTTTTTGTACTTTTACTTTTATACTACAAATATACAAGGATACAAGGAAGTTTACGGGTCATAATTTCATTATGCAACCTGTACATTGTAAATATCTGTACACTTAAATGACATTGCTGTTGTTGGAAAATGAACTAGGAATTAATTTATACTGATGACAAGTATATTTTAAATAACGATTTTCCTTAACACATCTAATATATTTTTACTTAAAATAACTAATTTATGGAGATTAACTGACGCAAATATTCTTTAAGGCATTATTGTTCCCCTCTGTAGAAAGAAAAGCACCCAGTGAAAACAATGAAAAGTAAAGCTAAGTTAATATTCACAGATGATCTCAACACATCTCATGGCCCCACCCCCCTGGACCATCAGCCACTGACCTCTGTCTGACCTTCAGCCTCAAACTGAACTGCAGGTGTAACAACGCTTTCACAGGTATATAGAGCATGGAGAGTCCTGTATCCCCTGAGGTAGGGGCTGTGTGTTACTGCTGATAGCGGTGATAATTGGACGGTGTGGTGTCTATAATAAGACTCAATGCTAGGAGCTCCACTGGGGACTGCTGCACTGGATTACACCATGGAAGGATGTAGGGCAGGGCAACAGGGACTGTACTTTGATTATGAGCCACCAAAATAGCTATACGTGTGTGTGTGTGCTTAGTATTTGTCTTTTTGATTGAATGTATGAGTATATTTCTGTGTGTGTTTTTTTTGTGGATACTGGTACTCTGTTTTTGTGTATTTAGGTATGTGCCAACTCTTTACAAGTTTTTCTTTGAGTATGTGTGTGTGCGCCAGTGCACTTGTGTGTGAAAAGCAGCACAAGGTCAGAACAGAAGCATGCGGCTACATTCCCCAGGTGTGCTCAGTTCCAGAGAACAGCGCCTAGTGTATTCCCCAAACAGCCTCGTCCTGAAAATTACTGCTCAACCCACCTGACGCCAGCCAGCCAGCCACATCACCACGCCACTCTGCCTATCTCCACTGAGATGCCATTACATGTGCTATTAGCACAGTCACTGCTACTGGAGTACAAAAATGTTTCCCTCACACCGTCATCTTCATCCTCCTCTTGCTTTTCATCATCATCAGTCTCACAGTCCTGTTGTTTTCTGTATGTGGCTTCATTTGTTTACACATCTCTGTGTTTGTGGCTGCTGCAGGTGTGTGAGAGGAGCGGTGAAGCAGTGGACTACATGCAGTTTCTGAGGAGCTTCAGACGAGCTCCTGCGGCCCACAGAGCCTGCAGCAGCCACAGCAGTGTGAGGTACACACACTTCTCTCCTACAGCAGCACAGCAGACGTTTTCAGACAAAGAAATACACACTGCATTTGCATTTTAAGACATTTGGAGGCAGCAGCTGAGCATGCTTTAACTCTGTGTGTTTGTCCGTGTTTCTCTCAGGTGTGGTCCTCAGAGCAGTTCCATGTCCCTGTCTGACATACAGAAGCATCTAAAAGAAAAGGTGTGTACCCTCTGTTTCCCCTCAGTCATCTAAACATTAGACTTCTTCATTGTTAAGAGGTGCAACCTGGTATTAATTTTTCACTGGTGGTCTGATATAGAGGATCTGTTTCCATTAAAGGCTCAATGTGCAGGAAGCATCAAGCTGTGAGGTCCTAAATTTCAAAGTAAAGTCAAACTGTCATCACCCTTCCTTTCTACGCCTGTGGGAGAACATGGCAGACTGTGTTGAGAGGGATCTACTTCTTCTGTAGATATAAAAGGTGCATTAGGTTAGGTGCATTAACTTAGGTTCTAATTTTTAGGTAAAAATACACACGTAAAAACATGCCTAATTATATATTACATTTCTGCAATAAATTCACACAATTGACCCCACTAGATTTTACACAAACTTTATGCAGAAAATGAACAAAAGAGGGGACAAGCATTTAAAATATTTCATGAGTAAGGAAATGTAAAACCATAGTATAACCATAGTATCATTACACCAATAAGGATTTGTTAAAGTCAGAGCAATTAACAAAGTAAATCAGAACAAATCTTTTGTGTTGAGTTCAACTTTAGATTACTTAGATCTGGATTTACACTATTAAGCCACAGTGAGCTGTCTTTACAGTGCTGCTGGTCACAAGGGAGTCAGACTATGTGACCTGGACAAACCTTTGAGTTTTCCACACATACACCTTTCCGGGTAAGATGGAATATGTTGACCCAGGGAAGACTGAGTTACAAATAATGCTATGCAAAACAAGGGGAAACCCCAAGTGCAGGTTAGCATAGCAACATAACACTAGTACAGACAGATCCATGGCTGGTTCGAGGATTAGTGGTTACTAGAGCAGTTTGCCAGTCACTGTGTGGTGCTGCTTTATCCCTTGTATTTCAAGAAGAAACATGAACTTTCCGGTGTGACCAGCAAATTAGGCGTCTAAATTATGAACCATTTGTTTTAAAAAAAAATGTTTCTTTGAACATGTTAAACAAAAATTTTGGGCCAACATCACTTTTGTTGAACTATGCATCCCGCTTAGGTTTGTGACCATGTTCCTCCTTCCAGTCATGGGCGTGCAGTATCACTTGCTGAATGATAATGTGAGAGCATGAGCGAATTCTCACTTTAGCATCTATTAATGCTGCAGTTGTGCAGACAGTGCTTCAAAAAACAAATGAATGAAATCTTCCAAACACCAACATGACTCACACAGCATCCTCAGAGTGTGTTTGTGAGGGGGTGATTCATGTGGCAGCAGCATGTGTTTGCGGGGCCAGCTCTGGCAGAAATCAGGCTCTACGTAGGAAGCATGACAGAATTGACTCTGGATTTGTGCTGCTTGTGTTCCACATATTAAACCAGGCTGTTGACGTTGTTGTGAATCGCAGGAAATTTACCAAATCCCCTCTGTGAATATATGTGAATGCCTGAGGGCTACCAGGGCTGTTCTTATCCTTACAACAGGCATACGTGTGTGTTTGTGTGTGTGTATGGGTGTGTATGTGTGTGTGTGTGTGTGTGTGTGTGTGTGTGCGCGCCAGCATGCATGTGTGTGTGTTTATGTTAAACTGTATGCTTCTTTGTTGGCTGTTTTTAGGAAAGACATCTGACAACCCACATCCCTCAGTCCATACAATACACAGTCTCTTCCCCCCTCCCCCATCACACACACATTATAAATTTCTTTCTGTGCATGTGCTGTTTAGTTTCTTGTCTTACCAGCTGTGTAGACATTTTAAAAGTGACTGACATCAAGCAACTATAGAACAATGCCAGCCAAGGCCACAAAACAGCATAGAACTGTGTCAGAGTAACCCTGACTGAGAAACCAATCAACCTCGTCAAGGTATTTCATTTAATTAACAAAACCCATTAGGGCTGTAGTCAAACCACATCAATATTAACCTGATATTCTGTTTTTTTGTTCCAGTTTTTTTGTGTATCAATAGTACCTTTCACCAACAAGACAATTTAAAATGCCCCATATAAGACTTAAGGAACAAAGGATATGAAATAAAAAACAGGCATGCTAAACAATAGAATACAACATGGAATAAGTGCAATAACAGTGCTGTAAAAGTTATTAATGAAAAGTATCAAAATTATCTTAATAAAAGGCAACAGAATACAGGAAAGTTTAAAATCCTGATTTAAAAGAAACAAGAGTTTTACGAGAGTTTGTTCTAGATATGAAGGTGGAGCCATGGATTTGGAAGAAAACAGACCAACGTGGAGCCACACCAGCACCCATAAACAGCATGTCACACTTAACCAGAGTAAGCAGAGAATGCAGATTTGATTTGTTTGATTAACTATGATCTTTTGTTGAGCAATACATGACACAGAAAACCATGCACAGTGTTAGATAATAATGAAAACATGACATAATTGTGTGATGTTATAATCGTTGATCTGAGTCAGAACAGATCCTAACGTTACTCAGCTAAACACTACATTTCAGTGTGTTTCTAAAAAAAAATCCATGAAACAGCAAATGCAGCAAGAGAATCTTGATTCATATTTGATAAGACACAAAACCTTAAAAATCTGTTAATTTATAAATCTAGGTTCCTGAAGGAAAATGCTGATCTCTTGTCAGTTTCTTAATTCCCATTTAGTCTATTAATCAGTTAATCACCCAACTAATTTGTCAGAATTTCCATTTTTTTTCCCATCTTCTTAAACTTGAGAATTCTGTATTCTCTTGTCTCAAAATATAAAGCATTAAACATCTACACACTTTGGTCATTTAGTTTTAAGAACCAAGATTTGAGTCTGTTTTCTGACCCTTTTTTGAAATTATTTCAGAGTTGGACTGAATGCATCAGACATCAGTGGTCGTGCAGTGCTCAGGGTAGCCTGGGGACCGATCAGCCGCTTCCAACCAGCTGTTGAAGTTTTGATGAATTTCTGACATTTCAAAAATTTATGTTTGCTGTTGCCGGACTCTTACACAGTTGAAGCAGAGCCCTGCAATAATTCTCAGGTCAGCGCTAGCTATAAAATTAAAAAGGAAAATTTATAACGTAAAAAAGAAACTAAAAAAAGGTAGCTCGCCTATCCTGTAGCCACCTGTGAGTCCACTTATACTGGCTCCTCTTTTTTATTTAACTGTCAGCAAACAACATGAAGCAATTGATCAAGCCAGCATGTTTCTGCCTTGTTAGCATTATTGTAAACCACACTGGTATAACATTACAGACTGCAAGCAAAAGAAACTATATCTGCCTCAGACTTTCATATGAATCTTTATTGACATTTGTCACAAGTCAGACGATCTGCAAGGGCAGAATATATTTTTATTTTCCATTTTACGTTTACAGTGTGTGAGCACTAAAGTTGCAACAGAATGATCAGACCACACAGTGTGAGAACATAAATCATTAGCTTTGGCTTTACACCACAGAGTAGAAGCTTGGATTAAACACTAACATCTCAAAACTCTTGCAGTGTATACTCACTGTAAGACAAAGGGTTCTGTTGTCATGGCAGCAGGATTGAGATGTTGGCCTACCCAGGTAGCGACCCCTCAGTGGGACAAAAAGTGGCTCTGTGTTAGAGAAAGTTGTTATGAATAAATCAGATATTCTGAGGCCTGTTTACTGAACAAACAACACGGCCACCGGGGAATCCCTCTCTGCAGTGTACACAGTTTCTGTGACTTTGATCTCTGTCAAAATTGTTTGTCAATTACTGTAATAAGTGTGAGTATATAGGAATTGGTTTCTGAGTGTGTGTGCGTGTGTTTGTGTGTGTGTGTGTGTGTGTGTGGTCACTGTCTGATGACTCGTCTTGGAGGACCAGCTGGGCCTGATAATGAGTGATGCACACACACATATGATGAAGTACCAGTCACAGCTGTTTACCCCGTGTGCTCGCCTCACTTATCAATATTCAATTAAGATCACTGAAACCCCCTCTACCATTCCCAATACACACACACACGCACACACACACAGACGTGCATACACACACACAGACGTGCACACTTCCACTGCAGTAGCCATCCAAGGGTGGAATGAAGGATGTTTCTCAACTGTTTATTAACTCCATCTGTGTCCTGATCTCCTCTTTGGGTTTTGTTCATTACTTTTGTTCTCTTGGTGTAGAGTTAAATCTGACAAGCATGGGCTGGTAGAGTACTGATAATCTGTACTTAAGTGAAAGTACAGCTACTCCCATAAAACATCACTGAAATAATTGGGGAAATTTTGATTTGATTTTTGAGCTACTCAAGTAAAAGTAAAAAAGTACCCGAATTATACATAAAAAATTAATTGGCTTAGGTTTTTGGATTGTGACCATGAAAAGTTCATAGTTGATGTTCAGCTTGGCACCTTGGTTGCATCTCGCTAACATTATCTGTCATACCTGTACTGTCTGTAAAGATATTAAAATGCCATAAACATGCATTCTGATCACCCACTTTGTACAATAGAAGAGGCTCTTTGTCACATAAGGGTGATTTTTTGGAGAGTCACACACTGTTATTTAGATGAATGGTAAGCTGTTGCATCAGTCAGTCCATGTATTTTTTGATGGATGCATCTAATTGAACACTCAATTTAAAAGGAATTAAAGCTTGGGAAAGTTGAACACTTTGGAACAGACCAATACTTTTCAGACAGGTGTGATTTCTTCCCTTCAGCTAATACAGTCAGTCTGTCATTTTAATCCCATTTTGGAAGTTGGAGCTAATCTTTGCCTGCCTGTCTGTCTGAATCTGCCATTTATGTGAAACACAGTACAGGTGTTGATTGACTGGTACTGCTAAGACATTGCTGGTCACATATTTTATCTGCCTGTTTTACATGTTATTAAAAAGTTTTTGTTTAAAAAAAACTGATAGTGAATAGACCATGTGTGTAGCAGTAAATCTTTTTGTATCAGATTAAAAGTTGCACTCAGGTATTTGAGGGGTTTCTAAGAGCCATTTAGACTTTAAGGGATAGCAATACTTAAAACAAGAGATGTAATCTATCTATCTATCTATCTATCTATCTATCTATCTATCTATCTATCTATCTATCTATCTATCTATCTATCTAT
>JAPZDV010000015.1:1562279-1576419 GCA_029814665.1 Acanthurus lineatus
TCTATCTATCTATCTATCTATCTATCTATCTATCTATCTATCTATCTATCTATCTATCTATCTATCTATCTATGTACTGTATCTCGGTGGTAAGTGCATAAGTGCATCTAGCACTGAGGCAGATAAGTTTACATGAGATGCAAGCCTGGTGCCTCTCACACAGATACTAAAGGGCACTTGGTGCATTTGTATGAGTTACTGAATAACTGAGTTAGCTTGGCAAAGTGTCGATATTTGATAACCTTGGAAGGAGATATCGCTGTGTCATGTCCCAGCCTGTTTGTGTTCATTGTCTTTTACTTCCTGTTTTGTTTTGCTAATGCCTGTCTCTTTGATTTCTCCATGTCAAGTTTCCCTCCTCTGTGATCACCTGCCTCGCCCTGATGTGTTCACCTGTGTTGATTACCTCACCTGTGTCTCATTACTTCTAGTCTTAATATAGTCTCTGTGTTTCTGTGTCAGTTTGTCTGTTTCTTATCCCTGGTTTGTGTCCTTGTCTCTGTCCTGCCTGATCACCATGTGCTCCCCAGTTTGTTCTTTTATTCAGCTTTTTTTCCACTGTCAAGTTTTTGGATTTTACTTTGCCTTCTCTGTCCTCTTGGTTTTTGTTAGTGTTTCAGCTTTTGTAAATAAAGCTCACCCTTACTTTCCCTTACCCATTGTTGTAGTGTTTTTGCTTTTGGGTTCTCCTTTGGTTTAAACTGTAACTGACTGAGAGTCCACTATGCCAGTTTGTGTTGAGCTATGAGGTCAAGAGTCTACAAATGAGACCTGACAGGGTTAACAAAATTTGTGCAGTATATGTGCGCAAAATGTCCCATGAGGTTTCAATATTACAAATAAAGTGCAACTGCCTCTGTGGAGTTCATTTTATTCCAAAATATGGACATTTGGAACCATGTTCACTTGCTTATGCTATCACTGTCACTGAGCACAGAGAAAATAAAAGAGACCATTGACTTATATTTTCATGTGTTTCACCTGAACCGATGAACCATTTAGGATGGTGAACAGACAGTTGGACTGAAACTACTTAGGTGTCCTTTGTCAGAAATCAGTGGGCATCCTGCAGCCAATCACAATTGAGTAGCCACCCATTACATGGTACAATCATCACCTGAATTGACCAGTCATAATCACAATGCTTTGCTTCCTTTCTAAATCCTGAAACACACCGAAAATGAACAAAATTTTTCTTTCAATCTTCACAATATAACTTAACTATCTGATTTTTTGTCATCAACAATGACTATCCAATTATATTGCACTTATTGCCTATTTATACTTCATATAAATGTAGTTGTATGACAATGTAATTTTTTGAGGCACTATAAAAGGTAACTCAGTCTCTGTGAAAACAATTTGACAACAGTCATTATTAAATTGTTAACCCAAATGTGACAGGTTTAATCTTTAACAATTCAAAATGTGTTTGTCTCATGCCACTCCCCTCTTAAAACAACAAGCATTTGGACAAAAATAAATGTAACACAGATGTTTAATACGTGTTTAGATGTGGAGTGGATGTGTCCCAACACAGAATCCTATTAGATCAGTGCAAAACAGGCCTGGGGACCTGCAAATGGTTTTTTTAAACATAAATCAAGTGTCTTGTGCAAAGGAAAGAAAAAGAATTTGCAATCTGTACTATCAACAGAGATCGTAAAAGATTCCCCTCCTCTCTCTCTCAAGCAGTTCCTACAAGCGACCTAACAGCAGAAGGCTTCCCATTTGGGGATTCCCAGGAGTAAATCTTCATCAAATAGGGGTCTGTGGTCTAATCTGCATCTATTTTAGGAGCCACAGTGTGAGTGTTTCTGGGAAGCCCTCTTGTAGACCCTCCATGTTGTTTAGGTTATGTAGAGCCTTTTGTTATACTAATGTTTGGATAGGGAGCGACAGCAGCAGAATGGTCCCAGAGCCCCTTATTATCCCTCTGAGCTCCACTTTAATGCCGCCTGTCTCTGGCACTCTGGAGCCCAACCAGAGAGAAATTAGCCCTCTAATTGACAGACAAAAGAAAGTTCATCTCTGCACTCTCTTATGATCGCTGTCTGATCTCCTCTTGCTTTTCTCTCTTTTCTCTCCTCTCTTCATGCTCCCTCTGTCACTTAGTGGTTTCTCCTCCTCCACTCTCGTTTGTGATCTGACTGTCTCCCTTCATTCCCCTCCAACTCTCTTCTCCTTCTCTCTCCCCAGTCTCACTCTTTCATCCCTCCTCTTCAGAGAGCCGTCCTATCCCTCTGCTCGTCTCCATCCCATAATTCATAGTGACAGGAAAGGTTAGAGCAAACACGGCGGAGCTCTGGCTGACAGAGAGAGGAGAGTCGAGTGTCTTTTAAAGCCTTGTCGTGACACACTGTTTACAAGTTAGTACAGATTGACTGAAAATACAGAAATGCTGCTTTATCAGTGACAGTAAATAAAGTCACAGAGACAGTGCTGACATGTGAGGATTAGTGCTGCAGTTACATATTTATTGTAACATGGCTTTAAATGTGTCATGTTTCATAATGCAGGGTTCTTCTTCCATTAGAGGTTGTTTTAGCATCAGTAAGTGTTGGTTCGCAGAAAAAAACATTTTTTGTCAAAATGATTTTTTCACTTTTCGCACCTTACATACACACTGCAAAATCAAACTGCTAAATTCAAACATGCACGTAGGTGAGCTGGGATTCTGGAGGCGCATAGACATCCCATTAGTCATTAATCATCAATTTAATTAAGCCCAGCTGAGAAGCTTCATGCTTAACAAATCATTGAAGATATTTTCCTGTGTTTAAAGAGGTCAGCTGAGATAAGCAAAACTAGCTTAAAGATCTAGTATCGTCACATGTAAGCACATTTATTTTTTGTACCACCTTTAAAATGTGTTGATTTGTTAGGAGCAGGTAATGATCTTTTTCAGAGAAATGTTAGAGGCTCTGGACCTCCAACATAGAATTGATGAACTGAAAAAGATTTTCTGAACTTTGCAAAATCAACACAGCTGTCTTAAACCAAATGTTTTGGCCTTTAAAAAATCCAATTTTTTTGGAAGACAAGAACACAGCACTACCACTATGAGTGACATTAAAAAGGGTCCAGTCATTCACATTAATAAAACAATGTTTTGTCTTATTCCTTTAATGGCATGTAGAAAGATATATTCAGGACTTTTTTAGTTTTATTTAGCTAGGTTATGAGATGTTGTGCAGTGGAAAATATTGATGGGTTTACATGGGAGTTTGTTGAAAGTATGGTTGTCTCACACAAATGTTAAAGTGTACCTTGAGCACTTTTATGAGATGCTGAGGGGCATGAGAAAGTGGTGATATCTGACAAGCTGAAAATGAGACCAGGCTGTTGTTTCTTACTGTATTTCTCCTTGGTTGTCATTGTTGAAGTCCTTTAATTTATTGTCTCAACATGCTTTTACATGGATGGCCATGGTTCCACATGGACTAGAGCATGAATGTGGTTTTGTTTACACTACTTTGGATGTCTGCATACATGAACATGTTCACACATTTGTTGACACATATATAGTTTCATGTGCAGTCTGTGCTGTCGTGGACTGATGCCAAAATAACATCCCAAAGACTCTTGTGGCAAAGGGACTCTGGAAAGACCCATTTGGACTGGCATTTTACTTTTTATCACAAAATCAGATATTTTCTAACACATCTACTCCTGTCTATACTCTGTTTCACGTCCATTCATACCTTTGAATTGCTCTAAATATGAGATTAAATGAATGAGATTTATACAACTAAACCTGGACACTTGAATTGACTCTACAACTTAGTAGCCTCACAAAAGTTTCATTTAAAATTTGTTGCAGCAACAAAGCATTTTCGGAACTACTATGGATAGAAATTACTGTGAAAAGTTTTAATGCTATTTCTTCCCACAAGAAGAATGAATCCTTTGAAAATTCTTCTCTGTGTTATGTGAATTATCCAGAGTGACTGGACCACTGTTCTGTAGAGAAATTCTACTGTTGATCTTTTTTAACGCCATTATCTGAGGCTGTAAGAACAGAATGAAATATGCTTCTTATTTTTCTTGATATTTGGGTGGACCGGCCGTTCCTAGCAGCCGTTAGGAGGAGAAAGGTTGAGAATAAACAGTGATCAAATGACTATCAGGCCTAACTTTGGGTCATGGCTGTTGAGATCATACAAATCAGCAAAGAGGGTAACACACAGACATCGAGGAAGGACAGGCACCACACACAGGTCTCGCTGGATTAGCATATAACAGGCCGGTAAACAAAAACAACAGAGCTTTCATTAATTAAGGACCAAGGGGCTGGGTGGGCAGACGGATGGGCGAGGGCTGCTGAGACACTCTGAGTGCGGCACAGCGCCAGGCCTCCAACCACGCCAACCAGAACACAGCTGCCTAATGGAGCGCTGGCACTGCTGAAGGACGGGGGAGTGGAGGGAGGAAAAAAGAGAAGTGGGGGGAGAAACTAGAGATAAAAACTAAATAATCAAGGAATTTGTAAAAGAAAAAAGAAAAGAGAGAGGCATGGGCTGAAAGACAAAAGGGGAAGAAAGAAAGGGTAACAAAGTTTGCGAGGGAATTGAGAAGAGGAGGAAACAAAGGCAGATAAAAGGAGAGGGGGAGTGTGTGTGTGTGCACAGGGAGAGATGAGATGGAGATAGAGAAGGAGATTGGATGATATCCCTCTGTCTCTGTTCATTAATACCGTATGATCTCCTCTCTCCCTCCTTTGTGATTTTAACACATTTCTAATTAGCACAGAATCCTTTAAGTTGGAGCGGGATGGAGTGGGGGTGGGGGGTGTGTGTGGGGGGGTCATATTTATATCTGTCTTTAATAAATTCACTTTCATTTGATCTTTTTTTAAACGCACACGCCGCTGTGCTGCGCCTCTTCCCTTTCCCCTGACTCTGACAGAATAAAAGGTGGTGTAAATGCAGGGCTAATTGTTATGCTTGTAAGGAAGCTTGCACGGCAGCTGAAGTTGTTAGATTACAAAAAGTGGAGATTTTCAAAGTTTTACTGCTGCACAAAAAAAAAAAAAAAAAAAAAAATCCCCCTGTGATACATAAATCCAGAAATCCAGAACTGAAATAATAGAAACACAACCTAACGCATTGCAGGAAATAGTGAGCTAAAATGTTCCAGAGGTCAACATCGGTATATTTTTTCCTTGACTTTAATCTATCTGCTCTATTTTGTGTCTCCATAGAGACAATGTCATTGTAACAGCACATGTGGGAAACTCACTCTATGCCTTTCACTGAGACACTTGGCAGCTCGTCTAATCAGAGTGCAATTAGACAGAGACTTCTCTGGGCGACAGAAGACTCTGATTACCCAGGAGTCACTGGGGGTATATTTAGTATCTGTGCTCTTGTTCCTCGGTGGTTAGCGTGGCGCCCTGGAGCTACAGAGCGAGCTGGTGCATGGCGGAGACATTGGAAGGCAGAAAGGCCTGGACTTGGCTTGGGTGCTCACTCAGACTGACTGAGTGACTTCAGCTGAGCTCTGACAATGTTAGCCTGATCCAAACCCTCATCATCTAGCTTCCCAAAGTGTCAGGGTGCTCCAAATTACACATATATCAAATCTCTTTGTGCCTGTAGCAACACAGAGCTGTGCTGCTCGGATCCTACACTGCATGTGTTCGTCAGAGCTAGAACCATACAATGGTTTGCCCATAAGAAGGGCCCATATTGCTCCCTCTACCTCTATTTAATGCTGCCCAGTTTCATTGGTAATTACATTTTGGAAGATTCTGCAGCTCATGATTTGCATCCAATGCCAACATTCAGCACCATGACAGATAGCACTGTTTCCCTGTGTAGCAGGCAGTATTAAAAATGTTAAAATGTGGATTTTTTTAGAACCTTCGATTAAGATTCAATCCAAGATTCAAGATCATTTAACTTTTATTTTACAACAGAAGGTAAATGGAGGTAGAACGTAATACAGGTGTGGTCCCCTTATGCAAGGGGATAAAAATCTGTTAAAGTATGATTAGTTAATTAGTTAATCCTAAAAACAACTTTTGATGTTCTTGGTGGTATCAATCACTTTCTGCAGAGCCTTCCTGTCTTGAGCTGTGCACATCCTATGTTAGCTTGTAATGTTTCCAGTCAGCGGGCTTTTATCCCTCTGCTGTCAAATTCACAGGAACTTGGCACTAAATATTTGCTTTCTCAAGTTTTCTTGAAAATAAGAGCTGACTAGGTACATAAGGTTGTGACTATTGAAAAGAAACCAAATGTGAGTATTGGTAGGAGATTGCAGATAGAATTTTCCAGTGTAAAAGACACTTTGACAACCATCTAGCCAAACCTCCTCCCTCCTGGAACAGTATTTTAAAAATCTGTACAAGAATGAAATTACTCCAAATGACCTCTTGTGTGCACATCCTCTTGCTTTATGTCCTGTTCCACGCTGCATCCTGCTTTTACAGGATCTGAGTGAGTCAAACAAGGAAAAACTCCAAGGGACATTAAGTGCTTTCTATAATAAAAGTCTTTAATATTGCATGGATGACACCATGGTAACAAGTGAGGCTTCTCCACCTTTGAAACCTAATTTAATAGAATTTCTAGTGGCACATGATGGTCTATAACAATTGTTTTTCTGCACTTTTTGGGCATGACCTTGTTTTTACATTCTAAAATTCTAATTAGCCAAGCAATTAATGAGCTGTCAAGGTGTCATGTGCATTGGATAATGACATACTTTTGTAATCTTTTTGCACTAATTCAGATAAAACACTCAAATGGTGTCTGTAGAAATGCTGATTTACTTCAAACCTTTAACATAATACACAAAAAAATGCAAGAATATCCTTTGCGCAGTTAAAACATTATAACTCTGCTCAGACTGAAATTCCAAATGGATTCACAGTATTGAAATTCTTCATTGAAAGATTTGCAAATGAATATATCTAATGGGGACCTCTAGTATTGAGTAGATATTCCTTAGATCAGATCACCTGTCGGTAGAACTCCTAATTTTCTGAATCAGATGAGCTTCAGACTCTATTTCAAGCTTCTATTCCAAATCATAAACCTCTGTGTGTGTGTGTGCTTTACTGACCCAGAATCCCCCACAGTGCCCACCCTCTTCTTCTCTCTTCTCTCCATTTCATGTGTGTACCAGTGATCTTTGCATCTCCTCTTTGCTCTCTCCCACCTCATCAGTTGTCAGCACTTTGGGGAATAGGTCCGGGCTTCCACACATCAAGGCAGTCATGTCAATAACCATGTTCACAGAGATGAAAGCTCAGGTGAGCCGAGCCTCACTAGTCGGTTGGGTTCAAGAGTTCACAGGCGCCGCCGAGGTGTAGTGTTGCTGTTGCTGTCAATCACTGTGTGTGAACCCTGCAGATTGGAGGCAACCTAAGGACTGTGATCAGAGTGCTTCGGCTATTTGACTACAACCGAGAAGGACACATCCAGCAGCATGAGTTCCGCCGCATCCTGGACAACTACTGCATCCGCCTGACAGACAAAGAGTTTCAGAGGTGGGGGTTAGAGCAATATATCTGACACAGTTTGACACACCAGCTTGCACATCAAATCTGTGCAGAAGCATGCAAAGGCCCACACACACACACATAAGGACTGGTTGACTAGTCTGTGAGCTGGGATTTCTGTCAACATTTGCGGAGTCAGAATCACTTCTTGTCCCAAAAAAAACTATCTACAAGCATGTAGCTCTTCATTACTCAGTACATGAGGTGTGATCAAAAACTTCAAAGACTGTTCATGTTCCAATCTGGATGTATGATGCAAGAAATCTGTTTTGTAAGTAAATATTTAAAGTTACATCACTTGATCATCATCAGCACCTGAGTTAATTATGTGTTTGTGAACATTGGTATATGTGCATTTAGGATTTTGCTGTGGACCAAAACTTGCACCTACAGCTATGATGTAGAGACCTAACTTGTTTTTAGGTAGAGAGTGGCTCCAGTTTTTTCCGAGGAGACATGTTGTCATGTTGGAGAGCACACTGCCCCACAAATCAGATTGTTTGTGCCACAGTTCACCTATAGCACTGCTCAATGTAAACAGTCTGACCCAGGGGGATAAATTCACAGTGCAGAAGCCCGTGAATTTCGAAGAAAACAATAAAATTATTATCAAAACTACCCTGCGAGATGACAGTTTTCATGCTGAATTTCTGCTTTAACTGAGCCTGCGTAACTCACAGGTGTGCACAAATGGCTTTGCTGTGTACGGGCTCAGGGTACAATATCATTTTATGAAATCTTGGCCCTCTCTCTGTCACACACACACGCGCAATTAATACATATTATTAAATTCTAATCAATTTTTTTTTTTTTTAGCAGACAGTACACACACACACCTACACAAACACACACACACAAGCTGTCAGCCAACCAGTGGCCCAACTATTTCCAGTATTCCCTGTGGTGAGGAGTCGTCTATCGGCTAGGACGATCACTAGCACTAACTTTTTGGTCAGCCTTTGTCTCAGTATGAGGGAGAGCTAATTGACTTTTAAAACTTTGGGCCCTGCGGTCAATTCCACTCCAGAAATGCCGCTCAACTTTTTTGACGCGGCTCTAGAGGATTGTGTGTGACAGGTTCATTTTCAATGGCTTTAATTGGTTTTAGCGCTCAGGACTCTCTCTCACACACACATACACACACTTGCTTTGTCTCTGTATTAGAATAGATAGAGTGGAGCATAAAGTATGACCTCTTTTCTCATCTTGTCATTGACATGGATATTCTTGACATTATAGGTCACCTGTGAAACTATTTATACATGAACATCCAGCATCTGTTTGCTTTTTTTTCTAGGTTGTGGAATCACTACAGTCCCGATAACAAGTCCACCATTTCCTATGAATTGTTTCTGGATAAGCTTGGCTTTGGTGCCAGCCAAAACTTCAAGATTGCTCCAGTCTGCACTAAACTAGGTACGGACACAGTGGATTAAATTGTGGACATGAGAATAAGATTGAGAGAGAGCAGGAGTGATCAAGTCCTTAGACAAGCTAGCTCCTGAAAGGGTGTGGCGTTGTATAGCAATGCTTTAAATCACAGTGCACAAACACTGCATGTGCCTCCATATCTGTCGCTGAGCTGATGTCTTACACCTATGTCAATATTTTTTTTGTGTCTCAGTCATATTCTAGAGACACTGACAGTGAAACAGCCACACAGCCTGTCTGACGATTTGTTGACATGGCTACTGATATTAAAAGGAAGATGTTCTGTGGTGCACACACACTCCTCACACAGTGTGGTCTCAGCATTGCTGCAAATCTACATACATTTACAACCAATTTCAAAAGTCAATTCTAGTGTCAGATGCATGTTTCATGAAATATAATCTCAGTACTGTGTCATATAGAGGTGTCCAGCAGAGGAACAACTCCTCTTGAGACAGTCAGACAGAAGAAGCTGCGACCAGACTCTCTTTCTGGCTCATATGATGTCCCATCAGTCCTGCCAGAGAGGAAGCTGAAGACTCTTTTCTATGACAAGGTAAAGGCTGGTCTAAATTACATTGTGTGTTCTATTCTTCATGTTTACATGTCACCATCTGGCCCTCTCCCCTGCATTATCCTCTTTAAAGACAGAGGGGTAAATTGGCTCTAAGTGGCGCGTCAGGATGCAAACGGCAGAGGGAACACTTCTAATTAAAATGTTTGCCTAGAAAAATCAGCTCCTGAGTTAGTGTGTTAATCATGGCTAATTTGCGGGAAAGGCGGCAGAGTTGGGGCTGGCGCTTCACTCAGAACAGAGCGCTGCACTGGGATGTTCTCCATGGCAACCAAAACTAGAGATGAGTCACTTCCTGTCCTTATTGAGGATAAACAGACAAAGCAAAAGAGAGGTCTGTCTTTGAAATATGAAGTACATCAGTGTGTTCTTCTACCTGTCAGATGTGTATGAACTCTACCCCAGTGTGGCAAGCGCTGCAGGCCTCTGACACCACCCACTCTGGCCTGGTAAAACAGGATGTCCTCAGGGCCATTCTTAGCACCTTTATATTTCCCATGAACCCTCACTCCTTCCATAAGCTGACCAGCAGGTAGGGAAAGCAATATTTTATTTATTTATTTTATTTCTCCTCACTCTGCCTCAACCTTCCTGCCCTTTACTCTTTAAATCTTAAAATCTAGCTATCATTGATTCTTTGTAATATATTTTTAATGCATGTGTATGGATTATGTGTGTGTATGCAGCTATGGTGTAGGAAAAACAGGGCCAGTGAGGTGGAAACACTTCTTGGGCCACTTCATGAGCCCGTTTACAGAGAAGTACAACACAAATCTCCACTCCAACAGGTAAGTTTGAGCTGTTGAATTTAGTCCATGTCACAGATGGAACCTGCATGACAAGAAAAGCTTTTTTGTCATCACATTATTCACAGGTCTCTTATCTTTTCTGCTGAGTCTGTTTAAACATGACACGACAGTTTCTGAAAAGATAAGGCTGCATTCATAACTCTACGTCTGTGCTCGTGCTTACTTTACTCAGTTATATTATCGTCTCATATTGTTACTGCTTAGAGTGCGCTCGGACCAAATTTCTTTACTTACACTATAAAACCTATCACTACCCAATGCAAATTAATGTATGCTTGTAATGATAACTTCAACATTTTTGAAGGTGCTATATGTAACACTTAACACTAATTACAGTGCATGTCAATTAAAAAGGTCAAATTAGTTCAAATTACTTCATTTAAAGGTGAATGGATGTCTAGTAAAAGAGCTGTATGGTAGTGAAATTAATGCTGACTGCAAGACATGGATCTTTTCCCATGCTGTGAATTAAAATTAGGACTTGTTTTGAAATGGATTTGACCACACTTTTAAGCCACTTCCATACAAAGTAATAAGAGTTTTGATCAATCGTCTTGTAACTGGCACGAAGATATTACATAAAGCAACTTCAAGTAATTTATAACTTAATTTATGAGCAGATACAATTATGTTATGGTTAAGAGTTGTGAAAGATGGTGGTTGTACCAAATGAATAATAGTTGAACCCTTTTTTAATACAGTAATGAGGCAACTAAATTACTGATCAGGATCAGCCACTGTGGGCTTAATCCGGAGTTAAACCCTAATTTGACCAACCCCAACTAAAGAACTGCTCAGTGTTATACTGCTTTTCTTTTTGGTCAACATTGTTGAGGGAACAGACATCTTGTTTTGACAAATCTTACTGGTATTGTCACCAGACAAACTGACAAGAGGTTTCATGCTAACATATAGTGTGAGCTTGAGACTGTGATCACCCAATTGATCCCTACAGTGTGTGCAAAATGTTTAAACAGGGCATACAAGATGCATAAAAGATGCATGAAGCTTGGAAAACATAGTGTTTTCCAAGCTTCATGATGGATTTAAACATGATGCAAGTGATTAAAAGCAGTCCCACTGCAGTTATTCTCACTATATGTTTTAAGTTATAGTTCATATCCCACCATTGATAGGAATATGGTGACACATTAGACAGATGTATTGCATGAGTTCAAGCTGTTTTTAATCAGGGTTTTTTTCCACAGTGTCTGTTTGATTTCAATCTCCTAACAACTTCAAAGTGCTTTCTTCACAGCTGTTGAGAAGTAAACCTGCACTTTATGTAATTTGCACACTGAACTCATCACACATAAGAATGTGGTAACCATTTGCACCCAGGAATGTTCTAGTTACTGCTCCCGTGAGAGCTGTGGCAGCTCAAAATTTAGATCATCTTACATAGAAAATCATTTTACATAGAAAATCAACTCCAGCTGTTAGTCCCACATGAAACATGAACATTTATGGGTGAAAGTACTTTAGAAGAAAAAAATAGCCAATACTGGAATTAGCGAGATGAGGAAAAAACATTAGGGTTTGGAATTATAGGGAATTAATAATCATACAATTTTTTTTTTTTTTTTTTACAAATCATACATCTTCTTTTCTTTTCTTGTCTTTTCTTGTCTTTTCTTTTCTTTTCTTTTCTTTTTTTCTATCTCTTCTCTCAGGGCTTACGAGCATCTTGCATCAGAGGAAGACATCTTGCATCTCAGGGACATTTACCCTCGACTGAATGAGATTTTTCATCTGCTGGACAGGGTAGGAGTCAGGATTGGGAGAGGAAATAATAGACCAAAATGGACTGATGAATCTCTCACTTTTCAAAAAAACACCCTGAAATGCTTTCAAACCTCTCCCTAATTTGCGCAGCCTTTCAAAAAGTGTCATGAAAGACCAAACAGAAATGATTTTGAGTGTTATAAGACAGGACACATGGGAGTAATCTCAGCAGATTGCTGAGAGACAAAGGCACATGCTCAGGTGTATGCTTTAAATATAAATGCCAGACAGCTTTACAGATGAGCCAATCATCATCCGCAGCTTTTTGATGGCCATAAACATGATTAGATGATTGCATATGGCCACTGGTTAGCCACTCAGTCACTAGCCATATGTTCATCTGACAGCCATCCCCTTCAACACGCCTCCGCATCCAGTTCTGCCTCTTTAATTTCAAATCAGTCTACTTCAGCTGGATGAAACTTTGGAGTTTGACTAAACTTTGGGGGAAGGGGGGTTGAATTTTCCATTAATTCACAGTTATGTTTGATGTTGTTGCCGCCACTCACAAAACAACAGTCGGCTTCCAAGTTTGAGGAAGTGTGTGCATGTATGTGTGTGTATGTGTGTGAAGCCTCTCCCAGATATGAATCACACGTATCTATCTGCCAGAATCTCCTCCTTTTAATTGCATGGGAGGGAAAAAAAAAATCCCCCCATCAACTGTTTTAATAATCTATTCAGCGGTTGGAGATCAAACAAGAGTGTCCTCACACCGCCAGCCAATAATGAGGTTTTTCACTCAGGCAGGTTCTAAGCCAACTATGGTTTTTAGACTATCTCTGGGGTAGAATTTGAGCTCCAAAGACTTTCTGTGATTCACATTGTTTGTATGATTTTAACATACACATCAGGTGGAAACGCTATTGTGCGAGTCTATAATAAGTGCTACAGTGCATTTTTAGGCACTTAAGTACAGTTTATTGTAACCCATCAATAGCCCTTGAATATGGGGACTATGTATTTTGTGTTGCTGTGTTGGATTTTATGTCATAGTTCCAATTTTGACATTCTCCAGTCATTAGCTTGTTGGTTTGTTTTGGGTTTTATCGCTGAAATATGTGTAAATATGAGATAAATACACCTGTCAACACTTAAAAAGGAGGGGGTTTGGATTAATAGCAGCAGATTTTGAGACAAGACGATTACTGCCCACAGCACTTAAAGACCACCCAGCCAGACGGCCCCAGGAGGAGAGGGGAGACAGCCGGGTTAAGAGCCATTAACCCAGCTTAAACTCAGGACCGCTCCTGGCTAACATCTGGTTGCAGGAAAATGAAATGGACAAAGTGTGACTCTTGTTAGTCAAGCAGCAGAAAATCACAGACTGTTGTGCCTAAGTCTTTTCAGAGACCTGTCTCCAACGCAACAACTCAGATTAAGGTTGTTTTACTCAACAGACCGACCTTGTTACAAGCTGAAAGACTCAGACTCAGGAGGAGGGGAGGCAGGCAATCCACCAGACGCAAATTCAGAAATGCACAGAATCATTTTCTGACTATATAGGTCTAAGTGTATATGTATATATTTATATAAACAACTGTATGTACATTATATTGAAATACAAACTTTCATTTTTTGTGCAACTCTGTGTTGAACAAATGATGAATAAATTACCTCGTAACTTGTTTAATCAAAAACAAACAACAACAACAACAACAAAAAAAACGAATATAAAAACCCAAGAACACTTTGCATGTTTAAAACAGAGTGCCACCATGAAATATCAATACAAAAAATTCTTGGAGAGACATTAGAAACTTGAGGATGCAGTGAGTATGAGTTTATTAATGCAGGCTTTTGACCCCAAGTGTAATTACTAAAAAGTGAAATGGCTTGTGCCTTCAGCTGTGGTCAGATGACGCATCATACACAGCAACGTTCACTTAAGCACACCAAGGCCTTTACTTCACTTATCTCCGAAACTTGTATTTTTTTGATGTATCAAACTTTTGCTTGCACTTATGATAATTAAAGTTAAGTTACCAAAAAAATAATGATATGTGACCATAATTAAATCAACAAGATGTT
>JAPZDV010000015.1:1576519-1617632 GCA_029814665.1 Acanthurus lineatus
TCTGACTATATAGGTCTAAGTGTATATGTATATATTTATATAAACAACTGTATATACATTATATTGAAATACAAACTTTCATTTTTTGTGCAACGCTGTGTTGAACAAGTGATGAATAAATTACCTCGTAACTTGTTTAATCAAAAACAAACAACAACAACAAAAAAAGGAATATAAAAACCCCAAGAAGACTTTGCATGTTTAAAACAGAGTGCCACCATGAAATATCAATACAAAGAATTCTTGGAGAGACATTAGAAACACTTGAGGATGCAGTGAGTATAAGTTTATTAATGCAGGCTTTTGACCCCAAGTGTGATTACTAAAAAGTGAAATGACTTGTGCCTTCAGCTGTGGTCAGATGACACATCATACACAGCAACGTTCACTTCGGCACACCTAAGGCCTTTACTTCACTTATCTCCGAAACTTGTATTTTTTTTATGTATCAAACTTTTGCTTGCACTTATGATAATTAAAGTTGTTACCAAAAAAATAATGATATGTGACCATAATTAAATCAACAAGATGTTTATTTCTGACTTTGACTCTCCATTTGCCCTGACGTCCATCATGATGTCCCTCTGAATCAAAACATTTGAAAAATTTGAAGAAGAATGCTCATGTAACTTTTCTCTCCAGAAGGAAGCAGGTTGGATCGCCCGAGCAGACCTGCGACATCACCTTGAGAGACCAGGTGGGACCCAGCTCCCAACCCCCCAACCCCGCCTTCATCATTCACAGATCACAGAGCTGCTTAAAACCCTGGACCCAGAACACACCGGGGTGATCCAACTTGCCAGCCTGAAGAGACTCAACCCCTACATCACCTCTGCTCCCAAAGGCTACAGGGCACCACCTCCCTCACCTGCTAGCACTGCTGAACCCCTGGGTGTCACTGAGCAGGCTGGAGACACTCCTGTATGTTTAAATAAACATTTATTTGAATGTGTGTGATCCATATGTGTGTGTGTGCAAGTGCATGTGAGTGTTCATGCATGCGTGCATTCCCTGCAGTAGTTACACACTTCCATTTAAAGCCATGAACATGTACTATGTTTTTTGTTCTTTTTATTTTCCTCAGGAGCAGCAAGAAACACCAGATGAGAGGCAGACCACACAGTGTGCTGATAAAGTGTCTGTGGCATCTGCTTCATGGAGAACAGTGAGTGTGTTAACACAACATACTGTGATCAAATATCACCCATATCACACATAGCTTACACCATGAGATCAAACAGAGAAAGAAAACAGAAGATGAGATCAAAAGAAGAAAGAGGGGTTAATTATTAATTCACAGTTTGTGTGTGTGTGGGGGTGTGTTTGCTGTACGTCTGTGTGTGTGCACTGTGTGTGTACTTGTAATTTAAGGTGGAGAATTTACTGCTGGACAATTTGTGTGAGCAGCTCAGTTCAGTGCTGGCGGCTCTGAAGTTGTGCGACCCTCAGCACACTGGAAACATCACACAGGAAGATCTAAAGAAGGTCTTAAGCAGCTATGGCATGCCCATCTCAGACACACACTTCAATAAGTAAGAAAAACAGCCAGACACACACTGCAGTAATCATAAGCTCACACAGACAAAAAAGACAGCAACAGTAATTTTCAGAAATACATCAAGGGACCTCATGAACTTAGAAATAATAACACCCTGTGCAGTTTAGCAGTCTCTCAGAGGGCTGACCCCAAACGGACAAACACTGTTTTACACCTTTGTGCAGTTAAGCGGCATGTACGCATGTCTTTGAAGAATCCCACACAGACATGAAGTGAGCACCACACAGCCAGGCCCCAGCTGGATCAAACTGTGCAGGTCCTTAAAAAGTCTAAAATACATTCTTCAGAACTGAGTCCTTATAATTTTGTCATGTCTTTAAGGGTTTATCAGATTATGAAGTCATTGTTGCTTTTATAACCTTGCATTCCCTCTAGTCACATTTGCAACAAAATTGCAAAATGAAACAGACAAGGAGCCAATAATCAGAACTGGTGATCTGAATTTAACACACACACAACTAGTTTGTCATGATATGGTGTGTGGGCTCTTGTGGTGCTCATAAAAATAGCTTATAAATTGAAAAATGATTTGTGTTAATGTTATTTACATCTAGTGTAGCTAAGCACAAGTTTGGTGAGGTCTGTGTGTCTAAAGATATGCATTTTGGGTTCATTTACTTTCACCTTGTGGGGCAGCTGAATTTGCCAGATCTCATGATCATGTGGTCTTTCAAATTCATCTTGCCAGGATATAACCAGTGGAAATCAGAATAATATACATCCTGTGTGGAGCTACTAGCAGCTAAGAGTGTTGTTTAAGTGTGCTTATAAAAAGGTTAGCAAAGATGCTGTTATAGCAGCAGTTACATCAAAATGGAGAATATTTTTCCATTAAAGGAAGAGTATGGTTGGTCTGGTTAGGTGAGGTTTGGCAACAGCTGCAAACCATTTGGCAGTATGGCCATCACCACCTTGATTTTCTGAGGCCACATGTGACCGTTTTCGGACTAGATGGTGGAGCTACCGAGCAAATTCATTGCTACTGTAAATTTGAAAATATGTTCTAAGGGGGTGAGCTGCTTTTTGAGCCACTCTTAAGTGGCCATATATGGAACTGCAGTTTCTGGCACTTGGCTCCATGTTTTGTTTTTGTTTTTTTTCAGTCCAGGAAGTTGCTGCTTGTTGTACATCACTAGTTGCCATAAGACCAAAAAAAAAATCTTAAAAGTAATAGAACACCCTGGTTGAGGCTCACACAGATCACAATTTTGTAATACAACAAATGTCAACTAATTTTTGACAGTTAAATGATGGAAGTATGACCTTCTCTCAGTTTGGGTTTACCTCCCCTCACTATTGAAATGTCTCTTTGTTTTTACAGGCTCTTTGAGTCCTCCAACTCATCACCTGATAATTCTGAACTGGTATGTTACACTAGCTTTCTCGGAAACCTGGGAGTACCACTAGCAGATGAAACATATACATTGCATCTCACAAGGAGACTAACAATACTGGGAGGTAAGTCTCACTGGAGTAATACTTACTGGTTCTGTGTAGAATTGTGGATTATATTTGTTTTCCTTTCCTGGCTTTCCTGCTTAAAATAAAATGTCAATTATCTTCCCCCAACCCTAACCACTAACCCCTAAACCTTAAATCCATCAAATTTCTTAGAGTTGATTGGTTACTACCTTTAAATTTTTTTTTTTTAAAGCAAGAAGCACAGGTTTACTGCATGCCTAATTTATCATAAGCATTTTTGAAGAGGCATTGTCCCATATTATGATATCAGGTTAGTTCATACCATGATGAGCTCTGATCTTGCTCTTCACTTGTAAATGGTTTGAAATCCAACATTTTTTGGTAATTTTAGACCTGTGCAAGCAAACTTTGACTGCAGCTCTGGCTTTATTTTCTTTTATTCATGGCTCTTTTCTTTGCCAAGCTCTAAAAAACTCTGTTCTACAGGCCATGCTCATCTCCTCAGTCGACCCTGCACTCAGTCAGGGGACGGGGGCCTCCGTCCAGCCTGCAGGTTGGTGACGACACCTGCAACATCCTAGACAAAGTTTTCCAGAGGATGAAACAGAAGTTAGAGCAACGGCACACCAGCCTGATTGGCCAAATCCAGACTGTGACCAACAGCTCTGATGGGCCCCTGTCAGAGACAGACGTACGAAAAGTGAGTGGAGAACAAATAAAAGTTACAGCAAAGTAGACACACTAAACACTTCCACTCTTTGCACAGATTTATACATAGCAGACATGTTTTGTATTTATAATGTGTATTGATATTCACATTTCTTTTTAAAATCTGAATCATGTATTCACATCCTCCATGCAGTAATTCTCACAGAATACAGAAACAAAACACCAAATTAAAAAAAAGATCAGCAGCCAAGCTGATAATATACATGATAAATAATATTGTGGTCTGTGCACAGGGCAGCTTATTAGCCTTAGAATGTGAATTGTGATAGATCTAAGAAATGTATCCACCTCCCTCAGATTGATATTGGGTCATTGATAGTGACTCAAAGCACTTGGCTCCCAGTATGAATTTTTCATTTTAATTTAATTTTTAATTCATATATAGAGAGATACAGGGTGGAGAAGAATTCTAATGAACATGTCTCATTATTTGATTTTTTTTTCATTATCAACAACAGGACTAAAAACTAACAGAGTTGGTCTGCCTCTCTATACATTTTAACTGCTGTATCCTGTCTGGCTTTTAGCTCCAAGCCCCTTGGTTTGTACTAAAGTTGTAAATTTCCAATCTCCAAAATCTAGTCATATTTTCTAAAAAGGCTCAGTAATTTCCAAGAACATTTGCTCACTGTAGCCTTTAGTGTCTTGAGTTGCAATGGTTAAACCATCACAAACTTTGGAAATGCCCCTTTAAAACTGCACATATCAGTTTTCATTTGTAATGCCATGTACAATTAAAGCACATGCCAGCTGTCATATATGGTGGTTCCTCTCATGTCTAGGTTGGATTGCACTGCACTGTGTAAACTGTATCTCCACCAGAGCTAAAATGCCTGCAGACACAGTTTGCAGAGACTCTGACTATCCTCTCAGCAAAGGCGGGGGACCTGTGATGTGTGTGAACCTTTGCACAAGCAGATAGGCAAATGAAAGAGGGAGGTAGATTGTGCTGAGGGTGAGAACTCTGAGTGTCAAAAATACCAAATTTAAAAGAGTCTGCAGTGACGATAATTAGATTCTAGAGCAAAAGATACACGTTTCTCATTACAAACAGTCTAAATCAGTCTTTTTTGTTTATTAAATGTTAAGCAAAGGGCATTATGTGGAATCATCACACACTCCTACCTGAACCTCAAAGCACCAAGTTTGGTCCTGTTATGTTTCACCCACTCAAGATTCTGACTAATGTTTTCTGGGCTGCAATACTGAATCATTTTTTTAAGCTTTTGTTAGAGAAGAGTTCCAGTTCAGTAAAAATTTGTTTTTGTTTTCATAATAATGGCAATCAGTCCTATTGATTACATTGTTCTCATTAAAGTAATAGCTGAAATTTTTAAACAAATACAAAAACAAGCCACAAAACAAACTCTCAGACAATTATATGCAATGCAATGCAGTTTTATATCACTTTACATTTCTACTCCACTACACTTCAAAGGAAAATATTGTACTTTTTACTCTTATCACTTAACAGTAACAGTATTTTAGTAAAAAGATGCTTTGTGGATTTAGGTTATTAATGCAAAATATTAAAATACAACTGATGATTATTTATTACAGGTAGTACAAAGGGGAGCAGGACAGAAAACAATTAACAACTAATAACAAATCAACCAGCAATAGAGTGGAATACATTAGACACTGTGATTCATATTTTCTTTTTATATCTGCGTTCACTATGATTTTGCGGTCTGAGGGAGCATGAGCGGAGCTTATTTTGCTGACATGAGCTGATGGCCCCATGACATCCAGCCTTTCACATTAAAATCCATATTAAACTGCTAGCAAAGTGGAAAATCTTGAAAATGTAGGGTTTTTTATGCAGAATTGAAAATTCATATCACAATGAAAATGTGATTCCTGTAGACAAAAAGCTAAGTAATTGTCCTTTTAACATTTCTTATGCATCTAAATATGAAACAGGAAATGCATGCATACATGTAATGCATGTAATTAAGTGTATTGTAATTTACTTGTCTCTTTGTTTGATTTGCTTTTATTTAGACACTTTTAATCTTTCCCAGCTGTTTAATAAAACATCCAGGTCAAATTTCCTTGCATACATGTAATAATTGGGGAGAGAGCTTAATTCTGACTCTGATAACTCGCAGTAACCTGGCCTGAAGTACAGTGCAGTACAACAGACTGCCAAACGTGTCCTGTTTCTCTTCTTCTGCCCCCAGATACTAGAGGACAGCTGGGTCATACTAAACGATAAGAATTTCAACAAGTTCACTGAACTGCTGGGCTTCAGGGATAGACGGATCGAGCGCTCAGCGTTCCTCGCCAAGTATGAGGGTGAGCGAGAAGAACGGAAGCCAGAACAACTTGACCAGCGGCGTCAGCAATCCCATCAGTTCTGCATGGCAGGGTTTTCAATGTTTAAATAGAGATTTTAAAAATCCCTTCCTACTCCCCACCAGGCTCCCGTCCCCCTCCACTCCATCTTGCCTTGCATCAAAACTCCTACCCCACCCACAGTGATCAAACATAAGCCCCCCGCTTCCTGTAAAATAATGTCTTTCTTAGCACATGAGCCATTGGAGAAATCATGCAGGATTATAAATATAGTAAGAGTGAGCCTCTTCGTCTCTCATTAGCAGACTGGAGAAGCACACAGATTCAGAATTGCACTCATTTCTGCTTGTTTGGGCTAATTATGTGCTTTGGAAGCAGAAAACAGAGCAGCAGGGCATCGCTCTAATTTGTACCCTCTAAAAAATAGAAAGAAACACAGTAGAAAGAACTGCAAAAGAAGAAAAGAGTTATTAAACAAAGCCAAAATGTAAAGTTGGTCTTGTTTTCAAGGAGCACAAGATTTCCTAGATTTTCAAGTGTGCCTCTAATTAAATGTAAATTAGGTCATGCAGTTAAATGCCCAGTGTGATTGCCAGACAAGAGGGGCATTCGTGTAGATAGTGGAAAAACACAAATAACACACAAAACAGAACAAAAGCTCCAATTTGTTGAATGTTTTTCGTTACAGACTTATGGATGAAGGTAAACGAGTATTTTTTGTGCCAAATATCCAACTTTTGTGATTTAACATCTGTTCTGCCCCACGGTGTCTTCAGAGGCCACAGCCAGAGACAGACAGCGGGGCTCTGCAGGTCGTAGTGGCAAGGATGAGGTCAACACCCTGCTCATTTCTGCTGAGCAGTGTCTGGCTGCCATGAAGACAAGGATCAAGATCATCCACGGGGTGAGCAGTATGTTGACAGGAAATTTTACAAACCAGCTGCTAATAACACTTTCACCTGCTATTTGAATGAAAAAAACAAGTATACCTAAAAAAAGAGACATAAATTGGCTGCTCTTTCTTCAAAATCCCATTGAGTTTAATGTAACTCTGTGCCTGTAAAGTACTTACAATTGCCTTGTGTCTGTATTGTGTTATATAAATAAATTTGGTTGCCTTGCCAAGGCTCTATTTATACTTGGCATTAGTTTGAGCATTTTTTCCCTCTTAAAAAAAAGACAGGAAAAGAAGGAGAGAGAGTCACGAGGCTGCATGCTGTACAGGTCCCTTGCCAGATGTTGTAGTTCATGGTTGAGGCCCTAAACCCCCCAGGCCACCAAGGTGCTCGATGGCAGGCATATTTCAGTGACACCATCAAATGTTTCTATATCTATTTTCTATATCCTGCAACCACCTCTCTGATTTTTTCACTGTTCCTGACTAAGTCCACCTTTTTTGTGTAGGATTCAATTTGCACACACGACACAACAGATTTACAAGGAAGCGATGCATGCTAGTGCTGAATGTGATGGCAGAGACGAAAGCTGATGCTGAGCATTTGTCATGTAATACAATCATGAGCTCAGTGTTCAAACAACAACAAACAACATTTGTGAAACAAAATGGTGAAGAACATGGTGGGTAATTACTGAAGAACCAACCAGGAAGGTAATGATAACTGATTAATCATCAATGAGATTTTTTTTTTTCGCAAATTTAGAATTGTAAGGTAGATAATGATAAAATGCTGAAGGACAGTCTCATCCTATTCAGATGCCCCATTAACATCAAAGCTAGATTCTATACATTGGTGTTGCTTGTTTTTGTTTTTTCGGGCTTCAGCAAATCTAGAGTGTGACCACAGACTTAAAATCACAGGTCATTTCAGAAAGAAGACATTCTATTTGCTGCTCTACAAATGCAGATGCACATGCACATCCCTTGAGATGGTGAAAACTCATGTCCAAACCAATTTCCACACTTAATTATGAGCTATGTCTGTGCTGGAGAAAATGAAAGTCTAATTCAATGGCCAAAAATTCTGCAGAAAGACATGCAACACTAGTGTACATTACAAAACACATAAGAACATATCAAAGCTCCACACATAATGAGGCTTAGGACTCATTACGTTTGATGCTACTTTACTGGTGACAACGACTGGCAAAGAGACCTGATGAGAAACTATGGGATCTAAATTTTGTGAGTGGACATTGTCATGTGTGTGTGCGGTGTGCTAGTCTCTTATCTGCCTGTCAAATGGCGACACAGCTACCTCTGAAGTGTGAGGCCTACCTTGGGGCCTCAAAGCATCGCAGGACAATTGACTTCTTCTGCTTCGGTTCAAACTTGTTGGTTTGATGGGAGGGACTTAGTGTTACCAGGCAGCAGAGTGAAGTCAGTGGTTTTGAGTTGTGTATGTTCAATTACTGCAAACTGGGTTAGAATTTTAAGCAAGAAATTATTCTTTACTCTAGCATGTGAACATTCAATCATGAATGTATATGTTCTGATAACTCAGTCTCTTTCCATCAGGACAACCTGACAGCATTCCGCCTTATGGACAGGAAGCGTAAAGGCGTGGTTGACTGTCATGATTTCAAAGAGCTGTGCGACAGCCTGGGATTTTTCTGCAGGGAGGGGGAGTATCAGTGGCTGCTCGATCTGATTGGCCTGCATCCTGGAGGCAACCTCAACTACAAAGAGTTTGTCAATGTTGTTGAAAATAATGGCAAACACAGACCAGGGACAGGAACAGCAAGTTTGTGAGTCTGATTTGGTCTTTATTGCTGATTTTTAGATATTTTGAGAAAAGTTGGTGCTTTAGTATTCCTCTACATTGGTGTTATAACTCTCCTGGCAGACAAGAGCAGCTCCATGAACTTCTGGCCAGTGAAGCACGCTACAAGTGGGCAGACATGTCCAAGGTCAGCAAAACCTACAGAAAGTACACATGCACACGATTTTTTGCATGAAACAAATATATGTACTTGTTTCTCTCTCTCCCATCAGGTGCTGTGCCAGTTTGACATAGACGGCCGGGGGTGGATCCATAAAAAGAGCTTGAGGGAACTCCTCTTCACCTATGCCCTTCCCATGGGATCTGATGAGTTCGATCAGCTTTGGTTGAGGTGAGAGATACCCAACTGAGGTATCACAGTCAGTACATTATACACTGAATTGCTCTTGTTTGTGCAAGCCACTGACTTAAACTTTATTTTGGCAGGTATGACCCAAAGTTACAGGGGAGTGTGGCACTTTGTGACTTTATGGAAAAGCTGGGTGTTCATAATGAAGTGGAACTTAGGCCTCGGAGCCAGGAGCTGAACCAAACTGTTGCCCAACAAGACACTGACAGACCAGTTTCCTCTGATGCTGCCTCACAGGAATGTGCAGAGTAAGTGAAGAAAGGTACTATGTGCACGTCTAGATCCACTCCCTCTTGTGTATGTGGGTCCAGGTCAGAAGCCCAGATGTCCTTCTCCTTAGTCATATCCTCATGCTCTCCCTGGGGCATCCTGAAGCTTTTCCAGGCCAGATGGGATATGTAATCCTTCCAGCATGCTGTGGGTCTGCCCCTCTGTCTCTCCCTAATGTTGCATGTGCTTAGAATACCATCACATGGAGGCATCGTAATGACTCTTAAATCAACTGAAATGTCTTTTATTGCCACAAACTGACTTTTTAAAAAGAATTTTCTCTAAGTAAAATTCAAAGAAATTAACATTATTCCTATTAATAAATTTAGCTTGGATAATTTCACAACTAAAAGGTATACATACACGGCTTTTTTTTTAAACAATAATAACCTTATTTACTTGTAAGCTAAATTAGGTCCGCAACAACATGATACACCATAACCATAGTTTTCTTAATGAGTCAGGCAGGATATATGGCCCAAAATATTAAACAGTGCAGAATAAATTTATAGATTGATATTTACAGATTGTTGTTTTCCGAACAAGCTTTGATCTGAACCCCAGAGTATCAGTACATTTCAATAATACATATGTTGTTATTTTCCACTCTAAATGAGCTTCTTGCCACAGGGGGTTTGGATAAACAAACATTTAAACCTGGTGCAGAAACATTTTACACATGCTGTGATTATTATTAAAAAAAAATCTGATAAGTATGGTGAATGACATTCAAAAACGGTTATTACATTCCACCCCATTTCAAGATAAGTTTAAGCCAAACATATTTATCAGTCTGAACAGAAATATTATAAAGCAGCACAAGTTTCATGTTTATACCATGAGCTTTTGAATTGTTTACACACTTACTTTGCAGGAGAATCATTGGATGTTGAATGACTCCCTGACTCACCTGTAAACAAGAAGAAATTAAATATTGACAGTGGAGCAGCTGCTGGGTCTATTACACACCTACAGCTGCCCCACTCAGACTGAACTTCTAAATACTCTAAGCAGGTCAACTCAGATCCTTCACCTTCTCTGTGGAGGCATGAAGATAATCAAAGACACAAAATTAAATTGTGTGGGCCATGTGTCTTACTCTTATGTAGACATGTCTGAAGCTGCTTTCTGAAAGTCTTTCATAATTTAATGTATGATTTTACTTTGGCACTTCATTAGGTTTATGTTTGATATTTGTTCTTAACTTGTCTTGAGTAAAGTGAGAGAGCTTGTACAGGTTTGGAAAAGTATGCAACTTCTGAATCAGAGGACGGGGAGATGACTAGTGTTAAAGAAAATCATTAATTGTTTTTTCCTTTAAGAGAATATTAAATACCGTAATGCAGTGTTCAGTGCTACAGTGCTACATAGTTGTAAAAATGCTTATTGCTTGAAATGATATATCATTTAGACGATCAACACTTTTTAAACATAGCTGGCAGTTTGTGATTTGTTAGTTTTTAACAGAGAGGATGATCCAGACCCTTTTATGGCAAATACATCTGTAGTCATGTCCACCCAACAATACTTTCTTCCGCTTATACTCCTATCACTGGAATATAATAGCAAAGTGTCCCTACATCCTTTCAGTCTCCTCCTATTACATGTTGCTGCTTCTTACTTTAATCATGAAAGTAACACTATGCTTCAGCACCACGGACAGCGTCATGTATTTATCCAAAGAGTGCTGTAGGAATATTAGGCTATGAACAAACTACACCACCACTGCATCACTTTGACATCACTTCTACTTAAGTTCCTGTGGAACTTAACTAAATTCATATACACATATTTGAATTGATAAGTCAACAATCTGTAAAGTTGTTTGCAGAGCTTGTGACAATGGACACTCCTTTAGAAATGGGTGTCTGAGTGTTGATTATACCATTACTTGAACTGTTCGACTAAAGGATATCACATCACCACAAGTCTGCAGCCACGTCTGTGTCTCTGTGTGGCTGTAATTCTGCACAACAGTGTTTTTATATAAATGCTAATGTAAGCATGCAAACATGCTCCCCCTGATAAAGCTGTATATAGCATAGTATATTTAGCAAGTATTCTTTATTACATTAAGCGTTTTAGTTAAGCATGTCGGCAGTTTTCTATAGTTGGCACTAAGCTTAAAGTACAGCTGAGGCAAACTGTTTTTGTCAAAGAAAAGTATCTCACTAATTAAAATTATGACTTAAATATAATACAGGGCAACATAAGGTATCACAACACATTCTATAGAGCCCTTAAATATCTGTGTCAAAATATGTGGCGATCCATTTAAGAGCCAAGCTGTCACTTCAAACCGAAAAAAATGTCAACCTCATGATGGCGCTGCAGGAATAAATCAGGCATTCACCACATTTCAGGATTCCTCCTCTGGGATTAATTAACATCAATACAAAAGTTCTTAACAACACAGCTTAAAAAAGTCATATTTTCTCTTTTCCATTTCCTTTTTGTTTTCTCTATAGACTCAATATTTCCATGGATGAACACCGGCTGTCTGCATTTGACCCCAAAGCAGAGAAGAAGTATGAGTCTCCTCCAGCGTCTCCTGATGCTGTGAGTCAGATAGAATCCTTGGACAAACTTAGTCCAGACATGGCTCTGGATAGGATGCGAGAACTGGTTACTGCCTCAGTGCCTAATCTACAAAAGGTAAAACTTTCATCCACATGCTTAATTTTTTTCTTTTTTTCTCTTAATTTCTCTCTGTCATCAGTTTCTCTTTCAGCTGATAACTTTTCTCTGGCTGCTCTGTTCTCCAGGCATTCTTGACTTTTGACCGGAGCGGCACAGGAATAGTTAAAGCTCTAGAATTTCGACAGGTGCTACATAAATTTTGTTCCCACCTCTCAGACAAACATTACAGATACATGCTGACGAAACTGGAGCTGGACTGTGAGAACTGCACTGTTAACTGGAAGGACTTCCTTAAAAAGTTTTCAGTTACTGTGGTAAGAAAAGAAGTTTCCAAGGCAACTTAAAGAAATAACTCAGTGTTTAAGGAAAATTTTTCACTGTCTTTCTGATCAAAAGACTGATAATATTGTCACTGGAAACAGGAGTGGGCAGCAAGCCTTATTCTGTCCAATGTGAAAAATATATCTACCAACAACTTTGAAGTAACCAGCGTGAGTTTATGGGGTGTTACATGTTGGTGCTATTTCTCACTGAAAAAAATGTTGTCCATCCACCACCAACTCAAAACCACCAAGAAAAAGTTCCAACACTTTACTCTGTAAATGTTCATTTTTACATCTCTCTTTCTGAAAAGTAAATTAAACAAGACACAATATCTGGATATGCAGTAAATATGTAGATATCTCTTTGGCCTTCAGCAACATCTTATTTGTCAGTAACAACTGATGCTACAAAAGACTGTACAGACATACATGATCCTCAAAAGATGAACCCTACTGACTTTGTTGATCCCCTGACCTTTTATTTAGAACTAAAATGGGTTCTGAATTTACTTTTTCTAGCAATACTTTGGTTTATAGCCAATTAAAAACTAACAATATCCTTGTCAGCTTCATACATCACTTTGTGTCGCATTTAAAAAGATGTCTGAGGTGGAGGTTGAGTGGTATCTTAGAACTCTTCCTTTGTTCAGGGACCATCTCCCTACTTAAAAAGTGACTTTCTTGACTCCTCCTTGTCTTTCCAATTCACAAATAAATCTGCTGTTGTTCTTAAATGAATGTCCATTCTCTTTAAGATGCAAAAAAACCTCAAAAGGTTTGCCTTGAGGAGTTGACCTTTTTTTGTTGAGCTACTCTTTTGTTTGATAGTTGTTCAAGGGTTATATAGCAAACAGATATGGTGATTATGTTCACTATGATACCCTACCTAGCAGCTGCATGTAACAATAGTCATTGTAAAAATGCTAGCATGTCAATGCTAAAAGTTAAGTCAAAGAGCCACTGTGCCTAAGTACAGTCTCACAGATGTTGCTGGCGCAGTTGCAGGCTCTTAGTTTTGTTTTGCTAAGTTAGGCTAACCACATCCTGACTCCAACTTTTTAATAAGAACACAAACATGAGATTGATGTCTATCTTTTCATCTCACGCTCAGAAAGCAATTAAAGTGTTTCTCTTTAAAATATTGAACATTTTACGCAGTTGTATGTGGAATACTTGTGTTTCTCATAAAGAGCACGTGCGTGTGCTTCCCCTCACATGCTGTAGATTTCAACTGACAAGTGTTCAAGTGGGATCTTGGAGGAAGGGGCTAAAACCAGATCTCCTAAACAGACCCAGACCCCTGTCACAGAGCATCTGCAGCAGATTCAGAAAGTTGTGTCTGCTCACTTGTATGAAATTACCAAAGAGCTGATGGATCTGGACCCCACCAACAACACTACAGTCTCCAAAGAACAGTTCAGACAGCTTTGTGAACGCCACAGCCTGAGACTCACAAACAATGAGGTAATGCCAAAAAACTGTGTACTACTGCTTATATTTCAGTAAATTAGAATTCAGAGAATTTCAAAAGAAAACATTCAAGAGAACAAGCACATTTCCAACAACTCTCCCAGAGCTTTCAAGCTGAGACAACACATACTGGCATCAGTCCATGGTTACAAATGAGAAGATGAATCTGAATTTTAGTACAGTTGCCAGTTCCATTCTTTTTAGTCTAGTATGTTTTCTTTAATTATTCTAATCAAAATCTAATTTATCTTTGCTGATAATTATTGACTGTGTGAGAAAGTTAGTCATCTGTAAAACCAATTTACATACTGTGCGTAACTGTCTTTGGGGTATTATTCCCCCCAGTGAGGATTATTATTATGTGTGTGTTTGCTTTTGCTTTTCAGTTTGAATGTGTGTGGAGTCGGATGCCTGTGAATGAGCAGAAGAAGTTGCAGTACAGAGAGTTTCTGAGGCGTTTTGGTGCTTCGGCCAGGACCTTCTACTCTAAAGCACCAGTTTTACCTGAGCCCAGAGAAACAGTTTCAGGAGCAAAATCCTGTCCTCCAGAAACTGCAGGTGTCATTCTGCACCGCAGTGAGGTACAGCACAGCACCATACACCTTTGTTCTTCAATCCTTACCTACTACAAACAGTTTAGGTTTTCAAATCATCATTTTATTATTGCTAGAGTAATAAAAACCCTAATTTATTCAAGATCAGTATGGATTATGGCAATGTAAGTTGAACTGTACAATACTGTTGTTACATGTTTTACTTTTTTTGCCTACGTCTTGTATGTGAGTGTGAGAAGTCTTGAGGATACAGAAATATATTTGTGTCTCAATCCTAAGGGTACAAATGGACATTCTGAGCACAGAAAAAGTGTTGTTGTTAAAGCGTCAATTATATTTTGTAGGGACATTATTTTTTACTTTTGCTTTGTTGCAGCTGTTAAATTTCCTGCTTTGTGCACTTACACACTCTTAAAAACTTAATCACAGGATCTCACACAGAGCAGAAAATGTTAGAGGAGGAAAGTAAGAGAAAATGCATGAGAAATGTTATTATCATGCAGTTTTCTGGCCCCAAAAAAGTGTTGGACTGAGAATAGATTTTTGTTGGATCAATTTGTAATATTTTTTTTTGTGTGATAACTAACATTTTTGAAAAAATATAAATGATGTGTTTGCAAAATATCTTTTTCCTTGCTCAAAATGTGCCACTGCATGCTCTGAACTGAGCACATCATGACATTTTGGAGGCAGCTTAACAGCCCTGTTGTTCCTTCAGCTCTCTGTTCCTCATTGCTGGAAACAGCTCTATGTTCCCTAAGCCCAGTGCTTCCTCCTTTGGAAACAGTGTTAATTCCCTCAAGTAATGTTCAAAAATTTACAGATTTGTAGAAGGCCCCATGTTCACTCAACATAAACCTCTTTACACAAATTGATTGTATAATGTCAAATTTTCCGGATAATTTTCTGATTTAAAATGGTTATGCTTAAATGAAATGATATAAGCCAAACAATCACAACATCAATGAAGCTGTTTCAGAGTTTTTTCAAAACACAAGTTTTTTGGTCCTTCAGGTGATGGATAAAGTGCTATAGTGAAGGATCACGAACTTGGACAGCAACATTCAATGACATATGATGAGCTTTGTCAGAAAAAAAAACAAATATCAGTTATCAAAATCATTTCAGAATGACCAAAAGGCAAATTGGAATTTGGTGAATGAGATAAAATGGCTAGTTAATATACAGTTTTACTGTCAAGTAGGCAGCCTCCTTTATGGTCATTATGTTGTTTGTGTTCCCACTTAGACCATAAACAGAAAGAAAATGTTGCAGAAAGAGAAAAATGAAACTTTATTCGCATAGTTGTTAGTCTGTTGCTTTGTGTCCATATCAAAGTCATTCCACATTTGAGGTAAAATGTAAATCTAGGTTATTTTGACAACTCTGCCTTAAGTCTGAAGTATCACAAAAGTGTGTGTAGAGGTGACCTTGTGTCTTAAACCATGACCTTTAGGACTTTGTCTGAATGCTTTAGGGAAGAGGGAGCATGAAGTTGTAGGAAGCACAGGGGACATGAACCTAAGGAAACATAAGCAAGCTCATTTTAGAATCAGCTGCTCTGTGCAAACCACTCCTAAATAACTTAGGATAGCTACACTTTTCTGTATAGTTTTGTACTTCTGCACTTGTGCAGCCGCTCTGCTTTACCTTCCCTCATCCTTCTCTCAGTCTGCCTCCCAGTGTTCCTCCAGGCGTCCTCCCTCAATGGGAAGGTCAGGAGCAGGAAGCCTGCTGGGCAGCATGGAGAGAAGGCTGCGTGGGGTGGTGCAGCACTGCTGGAAGGAGATCCTGAGGAACTGTACCAAGGAAGATCCTCAACAAGAGGGACATATCAGAATTGCTTCCTTCTTGGGCAAGCAGTAAACTACAGACAATCACATATGACACAGAGCTATTCCTTCTATTTCTGTATACTGATGTAATGTTTTCTGCCAGAGCTAACAACCTGAACTGACTGCTCTTCCTCTATTAATGTTTAGTTTCACCAAAGAGCAGATAACTCAAAATTTAGATCTTGATGAAACTGAAGCTCTTTCAGTTAGGATGGACTTAGAATGGAACAATAGAGGAGAATGGTGTTCTAAAAGGGAAAGGTATTTCTCAACTTCTTTTAAAGAAAGAGAAAGAGAGAGTACTGATAATTTTGCCTTTGCAGCTACTCACTTCATTGGTCCACTTCATCCAAATATAAATCTACTGCTAAGAATCTTGGCATCATTTACATACAGTATTCCACCATCATGTTAATAAGCTTGTCCAGTTCTCTTATCATCACTTAAGAAATGTTGCAAAAATTAAACCTAAATTTGTATTAAAAAAATCTGGTAACTTGCTCTGAGCTCCAAACTTTTGTAATGTGCCTCAGTCTGCTTCTGAATGTTTGCGCTTAGTCCTAACTGAAGCAGCCAGACTTGTAACCAGAGCCAGCTGTGGGTCTCATATTATCCCTGATCCTGCTTCCCATCATTGGTTCCCCGAAATATTCAGAATCAGCTACATGATCCCACTGATTACATATGAGACACTGAATTACCTTTGGCGAGTTTTGTTCCTGACCTCCTGTTACCCCTCTCCACTTCTCAACCATTTTTGATCATTTGCAGTCTTTACCCCTAATCTGAGAAATAATCTTTTACATTTTTGAAAGCTGCTTAACTTTTTAACTGTTTTAAACTGTTTAGTCTGTTTTCCGTTATATTACATATTATGAGCTGGGTTAATCTATTTGTTTTAATTTTGCATTATTGTTTGTGCAAAGCACTTTCTAACTGTATGTTATAAAAACCGCTAAAGAGCTTTACTTACTTACTTATGTCTAATTGCCTGTTACAGAGATCCTTCAATCCGTCAGCATCAGTGTGACTCCGGAGCAGTTTGAGCACCTTGCTGTTAAGTTCGACATCATGAATAATGGTCATGTTTCATATCACAACTTCTTTCGTCATTTCCTCCTGAACCTAAAACCAGCAGAGGCCAAGAGGGCATTTCAGCGACATGGACTCCATCTTACAATGCCACAGGTTAAATAGGAGGGTGGAAAAATGATTTTTGTTTTTGCAGACCAATGTCTTGATGAAATAATGTCTTGTAAGTCAATAAGTGTGTCAGAAATCCATCTAATATGCTTTCTCAAACATCATATTCTGCTAGATTTAGATCTGCTTTGTAAAGAACATCCTGTGCTCTTTTAAGGATCCAAAAGTGAGAAATTTCTTTTCTTATTTTTGTTTGCTTGCTATATGATGGTACCCCTTGTCTCTGCGTATTCCACGGAGTATCAGTATTTTTCCAACAGAACTACTTTGAATACAGCCAATGAAATCATTTCATTTTCAATATCAATATAATTTTTCTTATTGAATACATACATGTCACAGTATGAACAGCACAGGTGTAAATATTAATATAATGATAACAGAATTACATTTATCTACTTAGGTTTCATTCACGCCGGTTCATTTTTACAAAATCATTTAAAAAAGAAATCATTTGCCAATGCTGACAAAGGTAAACACATTCTTTTGCATTCAAAGACACACATGTTTGGCACAAGCTTGCACTTGCACAAACTGATTTAAAGAAAACAAACTATCAAACATTTCTAGATGTATTTTCAGTTGCCTTTCAACTCCTAAATGATCCTGTACAGGTGCAAGTTAACCAGTACACTGTTCATGTCGGTAACCCAGAGTAAGACTGAGCACACACAGTAATATCGACCTTTTGTCGGAAACTAGCCCTGGTGCAAATGCAGGTTTCAGAATATTTGTGCATAGACACAATAATGCCTGTTAAAAGTGACACAGGAACTTACCTGTTTGCAGTAAGTTATAATCCATTTTCGAGAACAATTTCCAGGTTTCACCTGACTTCAGTTTGCATGTAAGCATTTAAAAATATACTTTTCCCTCATGTATCCTGTGTAGACAGTCATCACTGTTGGAGTTCAGCATGAAATTGGGACACAGAATATGTTCTCTCAGCTACACATACCCATGCTGAGCAGCACATTAGCACATATAAGTTTAACTCTCCAGTCCTTCTCTGTTCTTCTGCTTAAGGTTTGATCTATTGTAGTTTTATTGGCTGCAAGTTTAAACTGGGTTAATGCAAAGTTGTGTGTGAGGGCTCTCTGGAATGTGAGGGGGCGGGATGGGCGACGGCGGGTTGCCAGATTGTGTAAACTCAGCAGGGACCTCCCACCCTCAGGCTCTTGACTATCACCTCCAATGACAAGCAAATTGGGCAAGTTTTGTGATTTGCTGTGCTTTTTTGGCATGGCGAGGTGTATATGAAGCTTTGAACAATGACACACGGGTGGGCACGCTGTAAAAGGACTCCCGCTGAGCAACTAAGCCGAGCCCCAAGCTTCAACGGAGCGTGTGGGTGAGGGCCTAATCTGGCAACCCACGAGCTGCAACCTTCCAAACCAAGTTTGGAATCACAAAGACCTGCATTGTCTCAACCGAACCCACCATCTGTGTAAAACTGCAGAGACCCCCTGCATCTTTTCTGATTCGATGGTGTGTCTGTGGATGACTTTACACAAAACCTCTTTATCTGATCACAGAATTAAAAACACTTTGTTTGTTCCGAGCCTCAGCTTGTGAAGAAGTGAAATATTACCGATAATGTGGGGGCTCTCACCTATATTTGTTGTTTTCTTTCTTGTTTGCGTCCTTCTGTTTGGGCCTTGTTCTTGGTCTGATGGGATCCTGAATGATCTGGTCCGCCTCAGGCGAGTGCGGGAGTTCTGAGCAAAGGCTGTGTGGATGTCATGCTGAGGATACATGATGTGGTCCGTTCCTCCTGGTCCTCCATCAGACGCTGCTTCCTGTCATCTGACCACACCCGCACAGGAGTGGTTTCCATCCAGGACTTCAGGAAGGTAAGGGCAGCTAAAGCACACAACCCTGCAGAGCTCCTCCGGCTCTGCTGCGATTGAGCGATGTCATTCAATGATAAACTGATTCTTTATGAATTATTAATGTGACTGTTTGAGCTCCAGTTGTGTCTCTTCTATCAAAATGTCTAAAGGAGAATGATGAAGAGTGACTGGAAATCCATGAAGACACACACACCAACACGCACACACCTGTTTACTTGACAGCCAATCAGTAATTTTAATTGTTCAATTAAGCTGAAGGTTGAAACAAGACCACAGTGACATTTTGGCCCAGGAGAAGAGCAGCTGACACTCCTGTTCTATTGTTGCTGCCATTTAGCTGCTGCACAATTTACTGATGACAACACTCCCTGAGCCAATCGATACAAACAATTAGCAACCAGGTCAGGGATGACATCTCTTAAACCCCCACTTAACACACTAGAACACACACATAAGTTCACACGTACAGTTCACACTCCAACTCTTGCTGTTGTTGCCCTGCAGGTGCTGCGCCATTTCAGCATGAGCCTGTCGGAGGAGGAGTTCTTTCACCTCAGCTCTTATTTTGATGCCAACACCACGGGCAAGATATGCTACGACAACTTCCTGTGGGCATTTCTTCACTGACATTTGTTAGTGTTTGCCTATGGCTGCTTAAGAAAGCTTGGTTGAACAGGACTGGGCAAAACGAGCAGCTGCCCTGAGGCCTAACACAGTCAAGTTCCCTTTGGATAATTCTGAAATCTAAAAATACTGTTTAGTGAAGTTGTTTCTGTTGTTAACCTAGACTTAAACAACCTGAACACTTATTTCACTTTAAGATTAAATAATCCTATTCACTTTAAGTTTTGGGATGAAAAGTTAGAGTGTTGAGGTCCAGCTGGTTAATAGATGTGTACCAAATCTGATTTAAAATCCCTGCAATAAAGTTAAACCTTTTTTTTACCCCTCACAATGATTCCTTGACCTTAACCATTCTCGTAGTTGCCTTGAGAAGATAATGTTGATTAAAGTAAAAAACTGGACTTAAATGACATCTGCAGTTTTATAAATGTCATGATGTCTCATATCAGTGTTGCTGTGGGGCCGTAGACCTGCTCCAACACAAGCAGATGAAGTTGAAGTCTGGAAAAACAAAGTTTGTTAGATATTAAGTGCAAAGAGTTTAAGTCAAAATTCTGCTGATTAAGAAACTAGAATGTGATGTATTTATGCTGCAGTAACTGTTGCTAGAAGCCGTTTATTTTTGTTTTTCACATTTATCAAAGAAATATGTAGATTTAAGATTAATCAATTGTTTCCCAAGACAGGAGAAACAGCTGGCAATAGGCACAACACCAGATCTATGAATAATAAATAAATCTGTGATTCAGGTGGCAGTTCAGAGCTCTGGAATCAGGCTAGCAACAGAAAGCAAAACACAGACCCAGCAGTGATTCTGACTGGCTTTTAAAGAGACCATGTGTTAAGGATGACTTTTAATACCTTTATTTTAAATAGAACCAGCATTATTGTTAATACTATGCTTGCATGGTGCATATTTATTAATAATAACTCTATACAAAATGATTACACTGATTACCAATACTGAGGGGGGGAATTGGGGCCAACATCTGCCCCTGTGCCACTTGGTGTGTTACTGGGGCCCTGGCAGCAAGACTTCACCATCAAATTTAATCTGCTGCTTACACGACAAATAGATCCATCAAGGAAACTGATGACTAAAAAACATAAAAAATAAAGATTAACAGGGAGAGACTGATAAACGATTTGAGAGTTTTTCCACTGTCTTCTCCACCTTCTGTCTGTTGCCTGTTTGACACTGATTTGTGTTCCAAAGCCAATCAAATAAAGTGCCTTTTTAATGATGCAGACGAGCATCACGAAGCTCTGGGTGCATCTTTTGTTCAGATGGGAAGTGTGAAGTGAGATGGATGACAAGGAGATGGAGGGGACGTCTGTCATTCATTCAAAGGAAATGCTACCGCAGCAAGATATACAGTAGCACTCAGAGAGGAGAGAAAAATGCAGAGAGCTAGGAATCATTATCTGAGCATGCAAAGAGAGGGACGAACAGATGGAAATAGAAAAAGGATGATCAGAACTGAGAAAAAGAGCTCAGTGCTGTGGCTGGAGAGGCAGAGTGAGAAAAAAAAGAGGGAGGGCGCTGGAGGAAGACAGAGTATATGAAAGCTAGTTGTATTAATGGCAAAGTAAAAAGCCGTCTGCGAATAAATTACCCGGTCTCCTCTGGGATTACTAATGTAATTATTTGAACGAGGGTTCTCATTAGAATGTGCAGAGGTGTGGAAGACCTGCGGAACAAAATGGGAGACAGAGACGGAGCGGTGAGGGTTTAGCTACTGGAAATTAACTCGCTGCTCTGGGCTCTATAATTGATACGAGACACAGATACCTTTGATTGGAACAAAAGGAAAGAACCAGGACGAGAAAAGTTTCCTCGCCACCTCTAATTTTTTTTCTCTAGAACAAGAAATAAAAGAGAGAAGAGACAAAGGGGAAGAAAGAGGATGGAAAAAAGGAAGCACAATCCACTGGTCACAGATAAGGTTTTATTCAATTGGTGAATAATCTCTCAGAACCAGCAGAATCCTTATGGTTTAAGAAAGAAAGGTACTTAACATTTTTTAGAGTTGTCTCCAGGAGCAACACAGTCAAATCTCGCAGCTGTTGGGTCTTCATTTTCTTGTTTTACAGTTTAGAAAAAAATGTCCCCAACAACAATGGCAAAATACCATAAGAAAACTTTCATTCCAAAATGCTATACATCCATTTAAGAAAGACCTGAAGTTCATGACCATCCAGTAGTTTTAAAATATGGAGGATCCAGCCAGTGAAAAGTTACTAACAATCCTTCAAAAAGTACCGCAGCGTTATGCTTTCAAGTTTGAGCTGTCAGTCATCCGGCCTGTGTAGGCGTCCCTTTTTCAAACAGTAGATATCTCATTTTGGAACAAAACTCTTCATATGCAGATTGTCTGAAAAGCAGAAGTCATTAACTCCTTTAGGCATGCCTCAAGAAATAAATCAAGATATAGTACAGCACTTTCTATTTTTCTTGGAAAAAACAGGAAACACGTAACAGCGAAGAGCATCAAAGTGAGACATCTAAATGAAGACTGGAACTGGAGAGTCAGACCAAACAAACAGCTTTTCATGAAACTTAGAAAACAAAGTCCCTCCCTTCTTTTGGTTTTGAAAAGTTCCCTTTGTTCCTTTTTTGGAACATTTTCCTTCTTAGACATGAATTAATTTAGTGTCTTTATTCATACTAGAATGCAAACTTATAAACTATTACTGACTAACCCTGACCTAAAAGTTTCCCCATCTAGTGCCTAAAATCCTGGTTCTTAAAAGAAAATCATACAGATATGATGTACAAGCATTCAACTAAGACCCATATCTTGTTCCTCTGATCCAGCAAAACCAATTATGAAAAGAGGAATTACCGCCTAAACGGTGTAAATGTTTGTCTCTAATGGACATATAAGTTATTGAGCGAAGATAGTTTGTAAGTTCTTTGCTCTTTAGCTCATAGATCCAGGGTTTTAATGCAGGTAAACCAGCTCAAAACAAGAGAATGAATCTTTTCTCATTGTCAGTTGATCAGTTTGCAATGGGATATAAAATATGGTATGTTGTTGAATACTACAGTGTCTCTCATAGAGGCAGTAACCTGTTTCCTTTGATCCTCTTTCATTTAAACCTAGAGAAGCACTCCCTCCTCTCTGTCTTGCCGGTGCTGCACCTTGCACGAAAGGAAACCCTAAATTACTGTTTCACATTGTTTACAGACAGTAAAAAAAAAACAATCATGTTCATAGTCTTTGTGCATCACTGCAATGAAGGTCCAATGTAGACAACAGCGTGTCCAAAACTGATGTTAGTGGGTTCTTTTGTTCAATGTGAAAGGGGCAATGGTATGCTTTTAATGTAAAACATGCAGGAAGTTTTACATTTCATCAGCAGGATGGTAGCTTGGTAGCAATCCAAACAAATGGCAAAGTACAATGTAGTGACCCTGTCAGAGGTAATGACTTAGAACATTTTTTTCTGTGTCAAAGACAAACTGAAAGCACCAAAGCAAAGTGGAATATCAATGCCCATATGTGAATTTTTTTTTTTTATATAAGTTTATGCAAGCCACACGTGTCTATCTTTTTCATTACTTTCACTTTGTGCAACTGTTATCGATACCAGACTTTAGGATCATCTATTTGTATCTTACTGGATCTATTCTTTTTGATAACATGAAATACACAGAAAAAGTATTTGCCAACTGTTGACTGTATTTGTCTTGAGTTTTCCATCTAATATCCATCATCAGCCGTTACATTTAAAAGCCTTTTACAAGGTTAACTGATTGTTGTCAATAAAACTATTATTGTCTTTTGACTTCTTTGATGCTTCCATCTTGATATAAAGTAGCATTGCAGCTACACTATGTTTATTTTTGAAGCTATTCATGCCTACAAAAGTTAGGTTAACAATCAGTGCCTCCTAGGAAATAATTTCAGTACTTCAAAATTTGATTTATGCCACATTTATAAAATGTTTGCAAATAAATGAAAAAGATTGATTGAGTTTTTGATGTGAAGTATCCATCAGTAGTGTTGCAGGGTAAGCTAAGAGGATATTTTATTGCCCTCATGATTGTGTGAAATATTTATCCTTGTGTTTTTTTTTCAGCCAATAACAATGTTATCCGACCTTCAGGTCACCTGTCAGAACAGCTTGTTCAAGGGCTTTCATATTAACAAATTAAGTGCTGGTTGTATGCTGTTCCAAAAGTAAATATGATTTCTCTTTTCTTAACTTGCCTGTTCTATCAAGCTGCACTACCCATATTCTGTAAACTCTGTGAACAGAACTTAAAACTTAATCTTAATTCTCAACCCATTTCTAACTCTAAAAATTCCCCTTTAGGAGGCAAGGATCTACCAAAAATTCCCTCAATTTCAGGACCTGAATTTCAAACTGCTTTACACGACATTAGCATAACACACACACACACTCAGGCACCAATGTGCATGCTCTAACAAGTGTGTGCACCTCCCACCATTATCCACAGACATGGGTTTCTTGGTGAGCAATTCTGCTGCTCCTTCCTCTTATGCCCATTTGGAAACATTAAGACATCAGCCGGCACAATGAATGCTGATGTGCTGAAGAGGCGAGAGTGAAGCGGGAGTAAACTGCAGCCTCAGGGAATGTTCATACATAATGTCGGAGAGCAGGGAGATCAAAGTGTGACGTGGTCTTGTTATGCTAAGCACATTCAGACTCTTACTGGGAACGGCCTGATTCAGAAAATAGAGCAAAGGGAAAAACATGAAAAGCTCTTCTTTTTTTTTTTAAACACAGACAAACTGCCAAGGGACATGAAAGAGTTAATAATCACCAAATGGGGCTGAGCAGCTTCACAGAGAAGGAAATACCATAATGAGCATTTACATTACTAAGAAATAGACCAAAGAAATGTAACAACCACAAATTTCTGGACACAAATATTAGTTACTTTTTTTTGAAAAGCGTATCAGCAACTTGGAAATCTTCAAGAAAAACTTAAAGTTTTTTTTCTTTACATTGACAGAGAACATTTACATAGACCAGTTACAGTACAAGTAATTACAGCTTTATTCCTCTTGAAAAAGGATAAAATGTTCCATCTCTCCCACGAGTGAAATGGGGGAGGAGCCTTGAGACCACCGCCGCTGCTCAGAGGCTGCATCAGCACGCATTTCCAGGAGTAGCATTAGCATGTAGCACCTTTATGCTGGATGTTGCCTGCTGTCCTTTTAAAGTCCGAAGAGCCTAACCTAAGTAATAGCTAAAAAGCTGAGCTTGTCATTCGCAGCTGAATAAGATGGATGGGAGGAGGAGTGGAATGGAAAAGAAAAAAAAGGAGAGGAGTGCTGCACGTGGTTTCCTCTGTGGCCTCCTCTCGGCCGGTTAAGAGGCTTATGGGCTGTAATGAGGCCCAGGGGAGCGGTGTCAACATGTTTGACACCTCGACTCTCACACAGCCCGTGGCAGAGACCTCTCGCTGCCCTCACACACTTGCTTTGATCTCACATCGACACACACACACTGGCAGAAAAACCACACAAGCACACTAAGGGCCCGAGGATGGGAGAGAAGCAGCAGGAAGATAAGGGGGGTGGTGGATGGGGGAGGGGGGGGGTGAAGAAAAGATGAGAAATTAAAATTTAAAAGAGGGAGGGAAGAAAGGTTCTGTTAAAAATCCCCCTGGCAAATGTTCTGTTGCGGCAAGACTTGCGTAGATGAGGCGCTGGGTTTCACTCAAGTTCAAATGTTTACAGTTCATTTATATGAAGTGAAAAAGGCCAGCTGGGATGTCGGGGTGTCTCTTTGTCTCTGGGTGAGCCACATCAGATTGTCAGTGCAGTAAAAGAGGACACAAAGAAATGTCCATTAGTGTCTCTCAGCTCATCCGTTTTGTCTTCTTCTAAGCTCAGTGTTGAGATTAAATGGTGGCACAAAAAATAACATTAAAAGCAGGATGAAGTGCCAGTCCCTCACTTAGTCCGCTTCAACTCCAGGATTGTGTTCACACACACCTCCATTATATTTACAGAATTTGGTCCGTTGTGCTGACGCCGACCTCACCTGCCTGCTTTCTCCTGATTAGCGGTAGGTGTTTTGGGCGGAGCCTCCTCTAGTCATGTGGCTCTTGGGTTCGGAAGGTCAAAGACGATGGGCGGGTTCATGGGCAGGAAGTTAACAGTGCAGGCGGAGGCATTGACGAAGGTTGTGGTGCCGTCAGTCATCATGCCGTAACCTGAGCAGCAGGAAAAAAAAGTGAACTGCTGCAAACAATCAGCACAGTTTTGTTTCCAAACATTTTTACACACCTGATTTACTTGCATGTAAAAGCACATTAGGTCAAAAACATTTTGTATTTAAGAAAGGAATAAGCATTTCTTGTGCCTTAAAAAAAATGCATGTCTTAGAGTGAATATTACCCAAACAGAACCCAACCAGAATTTTCAGCACTGCGCTTTTTTGACTGAAATAAGCATGGGATATATTCTTATTTTTTCCATTACTTTCTATTAAAATGTGGCCTTTGCAAAAGGATGCAAATCCCCAATGAATATTACCAAATACATGATAAAATGATCAAATTAAATTAAAGGAAGCACTGGGGTCTACTGTCAATCAGACAGGAGTCATTACAAACACTGAGGTAATCTCTGTAAAGTGTAAATGAGAAAAAAATGCTTAGTATCACAGAAATTCTTCATTTCCAAAACAGTGAGAATCCAGTTTGAGCAAATGTATGCACGAGAGTGTGACACTAACACCACTACAGCTAAAAATTTCTGCTCAAAAGGCACTTTGGATCAGCGTTTCTTCCAAATGGCAGATGTAAAAGTGTGACCATTTTGTCAAGCATAAGTTAACTAGGAGCGCTCATAAATTACTACAATTTAACTTTGCACTATCAGTGAGTTTTTTAAGTGGAGGTGTCGCTTTCACCCTCTCTTGGAACAGAACTCTTTGCATGTCTGTGTTAGTCCTTTCAGATTTGGAATACATGAATACAAAACACAGTGCAGATCGTTTCTGCCTTTCTGAATTTCTCTCACTCCTTATATTAATAAAGAGAGCTGCTTTCAGCTCATTTCTCCTGTTATAAAATCTGATCTAGTTTCTAATCTGGTTCTCTCTGATGGGGGACCGCTGCTCCACGGGCTCAGCACTGACCTGATAACCCCGAAAAAAGCAATCCTCAGTCTGGGGAGACGGCCTCCCTGCCCTCTCTGGCCTGAATGAAATACTGATAGGGATGTGGCAGTTCAGCTATTCTGTCATACACACTTTAATCATTTTCTTCAGTAAAACTATGGTAAAGTGTCTTCATATTCTCCAAGGCTCCATGGCAGGAATTGAATTCTCAGTCAATTTAATTAACTTCAGTTAAAGAAAAGATAAAATTTTAATCTAAATTACTTTGCTTTCTGTTATTTGTGCTATACGACTGCTGATTTAAAAACACAGTTAATAATATGTGCAGTTGGAAGTCTCTTAATCGAATTAATGAAAACAAAATGTGTTTAATTTCATGAAGTAGTGTGAGATCATTTGATTTGTTTATTTTATTGTTAAACAGTCACTATTGCAGATAAAAATCTGTCCTTCTGACTCAGGTAAAAATATTCACAGAGATAGTTACGTACTAAATTTTTCATTAATGTGTTGTTATGTATGCTGACATCCTTCCTCCTTCACTCCCTCCCTGACTGGTGTTACTCCAGCAATCAGTAAGGCAACAAAATAACACATAACTTTGAATAAAATTATTATAATTTCTAATGTAAACGTTGTTGGAAAATATTTGAGATAATGAAGGTACTGGACTTAAAAATAGTTATTTTTATAGAATTTAATTCAGTTTTGTTAAACATTGTAAATTAAATGTAAATATTTAGCCAGTAAAATATGAAAATGTGTATTGCCAAACTGTTACTATCAGAATGTGACAAGGTAGAGAACCACAAAACCTGTAATTTAGGCTCTCCTTTCTCAGTTACATGATTAATATGATATTGCTACCTATGATATTGTTTTTTTTTTAATCCTAAAAATATGTAAAATGTACTTCATAAATAAAGAGGGTTTAAATTTGTGCATCCCTGACTGAAAGGAAATCATATGTGGGGATATGACCACACATACGTACATCGCTCTGACATGGACAGGCAAAGTGTTCTTAACAGATTGAATTGGTGCAGACAGGAATGTAATTTCAACTGCTGAGGACTGAGAGGACATTTTCAAACTCTAATTTTTGTCCCCCTTAACTTTCATTATTTCACTTTGGTTAATTCACTAAGATGAATCTTTCTATCCCCTAGAATGCAGAGGGTAGAAAGTCGAGTAGATTTAAAATTATTAAATGCCACATGGTGATAATATGTTTGTATTCATGTGTGTACGTGTGTTAAAGTGTTTTACAAGCATATGCACGTACCTTCATGAATGTGACCAAACACATGTAATTTGGGCTGCACTCTCCTCTGGACTGTGTTGAGCAGCTCCATGCACCCGACACGCTGCATCTTTTTTGGGACCCAATCCAGGAAACCTACACAGGCGAGGCAGTGAAGAGCAAGACAATCCTGTTAAATTTAAGCAATGTCGTATTTCATATGCTAAATCTCTGGATATTTTTTATTAAATCTTTCAAAAATTTTACCATTACAATTTTAGGAAAACTGTTTAAATAAATGCCCTAAATATAAAAACAGGAAAATAAATTACAGAAACATGTCACAAATGCAAAGTTCACATCCTAAACAAGTGTTTTCTGGGGTGACCGTTTTATTTTTATAACCAAGTGTGATTAGTATTTGGCACGGTCGTGTAAATGTAAACAGGAAACACAGTAAACTTTCAGCTGCATGCAGAGTTCCAAGTTAAATTTTACCACAAGATAAAGGTTTAAAGTGTTAAAATGCAGTGTTAAGAGTATTGGATTCTTTTTTTCATACGTATCAATTCTTTTTTTTTTAAGTTTCTGTCAGATTTGGCTTAAACACTGAAATAAATAACAGGAAACAACTGGGTAAAGCAACTACCCATTCATCTCTCCTCAGCTACATAAACTAGAAGTTATACTGTGATGAATTTGTTTGGATCATTTAAGGAATGCATCTATCAGGTAACAGTGTAATGTTAGACTGTGTTAGGTGATTTTTCTGTGTCCTCATTGCTGAATGTGTCTCTGTAAAGGTTATAAATTTTAACACCCTCCAAAAAAACAGAAAAACCCCATACATTTTGGAACAAAACTCTCCATTTCAGACTCTCGTCTAATGGCAAACTGCACATCACAGCACAAAAAAATGACTCTTAGAAAGCAGCCATAGAAAATAAAGATCAATCACAGCCACACACAGATGCAGACTTCACAGTGTGTGTGACAAGGATGAAGCATGGAGTGTATATGATTTAGTGGCTGCTCGGCAAGGAGGGATGCTGCTGATGCTGAGTCAATAAAAGCATCAAGTCGGAGAAATAAAATGACTGAGGAGCTGCTGCCTCCATCTTCCCTGCCTTCTGTCGCTCAGCCCAGACAGGAAAAAGAAAGTAAACACAAAGGAAAGGAGGGGAATAAAGTGAAATGAACAAAAGAACAATAAAACAATGAAAGTATGTCCTTCTCAGATTCATCATTATATTATCAGAGCAGAATTAATGAAAACCGGGCCGGTAGTTAGTACAACACTTCAACATGTACATTTAAATGATGGACAGATAGAGGAACACATTTACAGAACACACACATCCTGTGAACGCTAAACCATGTGATAACTGTTTGGTGGAAAGTGCACTCTTAGTTATTAGCAGGCAAACTGGAAAGGACCAGCGACTTAAGAAAAAAGAGAGATCATTTCAAAGGCTAGAGGCTCCCTAACGATTTACCAAAAAAACAAGAGAGAGAGAGAGAAATGTGAGGAAAGGACTGTCTGTATCAGCTGTGGATAAACATCTATGGAGGAGAAGGTCATTACTGTATCTTTTGGGATTCCTCTGTTGTAAATAAAATGAAGTTATAAACAAATTGTCATAAACAAACAGAAAAAGGTCTCAACAAACATTGACTTAAATCAGGTCTAAAGTCTTAAAGTGCGAGTCAAGACCATGCCTCAAGTTAATAAGGGTTAATTCCAAGTCAAATTTTTCGTTTTTTAAGAGCAAATCCAAGTTAATTTTAAAGATTGTTAGAGGCAAGCTGAGTCTAAAGCCTTTAAGTGTGAGTTCAAGTCAGATCTTTAGTGATTATGGGCAAGTCCAAAAAAAATCTCATGTATTTCAGGACAGAACTAAGCCAAGTCTTTACAATCAAATGAGTCAAGTTGTGTTTGACTTGCTTCATTACAAAGGCCAAATGGTTAAAAACCAAAATGAGACTTTTTACCATTGGAAAGATTCATTTAAAGTCTAATTGTAAGTAATAAATCAAAGCATAATTGTTTTGGTAAACTGCATAGATTTATTCATCTGAGGTCAAATGTCCCAGCTTTTTTGCCTTCTAGATTAAATTAAGGTCAGTGAGCCAAGTCTCAAGGCAGACATGTCCTGATCGAGTCCTAAGTCGTCATGCTGACTTAAGTTCAGCCTCAAGTCTTAGATCTAAACCACTGACTTAGACTATTTGAATTTGCATCTTGGATTGATTTTTATTTACACAATATTTAACTTTATTCAAAATTTGAAAAGTAGTGTAAATTAAAATTTAAAGTACCAGTTCTATTGGTGCAAAATAAAAAAAAAAATGAGGGGAAAAAAGGGAAAAGATTCTCTGGGGATGACTTTCAGATCCTTTACATATTTTTATTTTTTACTGCCGAACAGAAGACTTAAAACCTCACTCAAAGCAAAGTTAATGGACCCTCTCGTACTCAACACTGACATAAAAACACCCATGTTCTCAGCTTGCAGTGAATCAGTCATGCCGACAAAGTGATAAAGTCTGACTACTTTGTCCTCTACCTGTAAAAAACATCATTTTAGTTCAGTTTAAGGTATGAAATGCCCTAAAACTGTAAGTGTATTCTTTACAAGCCTTGGGAGACGATGGAAGTGAAGTGAGAAGTTACGAGGGCTTTTTTGTGTCTCGGGGTAGTTTGCTCTAATGTGCTGCTTGTTTTAAAGCAGCTGCTGCTTTGGGCACTGAGCCTGTTTTCCTCTTTTTGTCTCTCTTTCGCTCTCTGTTGTTAACTTCTTCCTCACAGCCAGATAAAGAGGCCATATTTTTTCCTCTCTAGCCACCGATCTGCTGCTTTATCGCGCCTCATAAAAGACGAGCGCTTTTGTCGCAGTGCGAAATGACATCTCTCTTGCACTGCTTTTTCATTCACCTTCTTTTCCATCGTTTGTTTCTCCCTCTTTTTTAAAAATATCATAAAAGTTGATGTCGTGGCCTCTAACGCCTTGAAGAATACACCTAATTGTCTACAATTTTGTCCTCCACCCCTTTTTTCCTTTATTCTCCTCTCATTCTCATTACATTCCCTTCAGTCTTGCTCCGAGTCTTTGAGTCTGAGTCTGTGTGTGTCTGCGTGTGTGTCTGCGTGTGTGTCTGTGTGTGTGTGTGAGTGTCTCATGCATTAGTAGCCTGCTGTAGCTGCTCCATATGCCGGTGGCTTATGAGCAGATAGCTGGAGACACTTCGCTAAGCTGAATGGAAAATAAACGGCCGCGTTCACAGCCGAGACGCAGACACAGAAATCAATCACACACACTCGTCTGAACACCACAGCTGCAGCGGGAGATGAGGTGTGAAAGTGTGTTTGTGCGTGAGAGTAAGAGTCAGTGTGTGAGAGAGCGTCTCTGTCGATGTGTGTTTATGTGTGAGACAGACATTTGTACAGGATGTCATTTAGCTTGTGAGCCAGCATCTGTGTTTGCTCAAACTCTTGCAATGTTTGTGTGTAACAGGAGCGCGTGAGGATGAAAACAGGCTGAAAGGTGATCACTAATAATAATAATAATTTCCTCTAAAGGTAGGAGATAAATTGTTTTCAGGTGAAGAGGGACGAGCTGACCGAACTGTGTGAGTCATCTCTTTGATCCCCTCCACCCTTTATTCATCCACTCAGTACAACAATGATTCATCAGCACCTTTTCCACTGCTCTCTTTCATTAAAGAGGAGAACAAACCATCAAGAGTGTGTAGAAGCCGCAGACAGATGTGTGCTCATACCTGTGCTTTATGTTGTTTGTGTGATTTGTATGAACATCCATGAGTGTTTGTTTGCACACTTGCAGTGTTTTCAGTTTAAGTCCAACTGGGAATCTTTGTTCTCTGTCCTCTCACTTTAATCCCCCAAATATAGAAGATGATGGGCGCCAGTATTTCTCTTCTCAATATATTAAAATGTGTTTACTTTTAGGTCAATAATGAATATATTAATAAATAAAGGATTATGTTTTGATTATCTGGTCTTTTTCCAGGCACAGATGTGAACACATGCAGTGTATTTATCCATGCAGCAGGCTGGTGCTGCAGTCTGTGTCTCATTTGTACAAGTATTTCAGTGTGTCTGCCTCTGAAGACAAGGCGAAAACACAGTCCAAATGTGACTTTCAGGGAGGTTGGAGTCAGGAAAATGCAACAATAAAATCTAAGCTTGCATATAACTGAGAATTAATTATTGCATTTGGTTTTTATTAATGAACATTCTGACTGAATATTGTAACACAAACAAACAGTGGAGAGAACATTTATTTAGTTATCATCAAACTTAAATTTGAACTCAGAATCTTAGATTTTCTAAGATTCTGACCCTGCGTATGTGTGTGTGCTCTCAGATAAACTTGCAACAATTTGCACATACATGTTGCGTGTGCATGTGTATGCCTGTACACACTGTATGGTTATGCGCACACATATTCCACCGGGACATTTTTTTACCGGAGCTTTTGCGTAGGCACATGCAGAAAATATGTATCTATTTCTTTGCATAAACTTATGTGTTTGAATCAGTATGAATATTTGTGTGTGTGTGTGTGTGTGTGTGTGTATACATTGAAATGACTGCAGAAACGTGCACCTTTGGATGTATGTTGGAGTGTGTGTCTGTGTGGATAAATTAAAAAAAACTAATACCCACAAGAACCTACATTTATTGTTTATGAATGTACACATTATTGCAACATATGCAATGCATTACATGTGTGTAAATGTTAGCTCATGCATATGTATGTACATGTGTTTTGTGTGTGTGTGCGTGTGCGTGCGTGTGTGTTGTAATGTAAGTCTCACCCAGTGGGGGGCAGTGTGTGACCAGGATGTCTGTGTTGTCGGGGACCTGGTTCCACTTGTCCAGCAGAGCTTGACCCCGTGGCAGGTTGAAGCCCCAGCCGTAGTACCAGGGCTGCCTGCAGAGACACACACAAACACACAGAGACACACACAAACAAAAACAGTTTGGTTAATAATCAAATCGTCTTAAATATGGACATTCACATGTAGGACATCTTGAATTGTAGCAGCAGTCAGATGCCATTGTTTCTCACTCTCTCTTCAATCCCTGTTTTTAACATTTACAAAAATAGTATTGATCATTAAATTGTGACTGGAGCTGAATGTAACATAGAACTTAAGTTTTCAATTTACTCGAAACAGTTGCCATGTTGAGAACAAAAAAAAAAAAACAGCAGCAGCACATATTACACAACCTGCACCTATCACAACAGAGCGGTGTAAAGTAGTCAGCACACTGCAGGCGTTATTAAACATGCAGAAATGTAAATGTGCCCACAAACTAAATCTGAAACCCAAACATTTTATACAACATTTGTCGCTGGTGGGTGAAATCTAAAGCACAGACATGATAACTGAGTATCAAAGTATTTCCTGTCGAAACTGGATGTAACAAATGAAAGTAAAATGAATCCATGTACGTGAACATCGTGACATATTGTGAAAAAAATAACACAAACTTTGTTGAGGTTTTGAAGGTTGAATTTTTGCTTACACTGCTGTTTTTACTGGACAGTCATGATAAGCCAGTTTTCTGACAGGGTTCTAATATGCTCACTCTGCAGACTCAGGTTCTCTTGGCACAGGCAGCAAATATCTCGTAGCTCTGAAAATCATCTTCTTTTGACTTCAAAACTCATAAAATGCTGACTGTCAAATCTTATCAAAGCTGATGATTAATACCGACTCCGTGGCCTTTTTTAAATTCCAAATGTAATTTGCTGCCAGACCGATTCATGGGAGGAAAAAAAAAGTGCAAAAACACAAGATGAAGAGCAGAGATCATAAATCCAGCCTGACCTCTCACTCCTTTTTATGCGCTCTGCACAAACAACTGTCAGTCTCCTTCCATTTAGTGTCTAAACATGTGGTTTGACCTTTAAGATTTGAAGCTACCAGGGGGGCTTATGAAGAGCAGTCGTCTAATGTAAGAGAGGGGAGAAATCAAACACATCCCAGGATGGTCGGGCGGGTGAGCAGAAAGCTACATTAAACATCTCCTTGATCACAGTCACACCCTGGAACGCTCCACGACAGGAAGACGAGGGAAGAAAAAAGGGAGAAATGAGAAAAGAAGAAGAAGAGGAGAGCCTTGATGGCTGGGGCTCGTGTCCCTTTACTTTGATAGCGGACGCCTTGGCCATGAGTGACGGAGAAGAAATTAACATGTCACTTACAATCTGTACTCCGATCCATCTTCCTCTCCAACATGCCACACGTGTGTGTGAGTGCAACCGTAGGCGAAGACGTCCACTGCAGCCGCCTTTTTTTAAAATTGCAGAGTGCAGTCACTTGAAACGCCAACTTTATCGCCATGGCCGCCGTGCTGCACGTCCATGCTCAGTGCAACATCAGATGAAGATTTTTTTAGAATAATTTCCGGTGAGTATCAGTGTGTGTGTGCGTGTGTGTCTGACATGCTTGGAGACTTCAAAGACAGATAGGGGAGACGGAAAGACAGGCATGAAGATGGAAAGAAATACCAAACACACACACACACACACACACACACACACACACATACACACACAAACACACATAGAGTGTCCCCTCTCTCTCTAATTAAGAAAGCTAAAAATGGTGACTCGGAGGTCACCAGCGTAGGGAGGGGTGGTCAAGCTCATAAGGCAGTGCATCATGGGAAATCACGTCCTATTTCAGCTGAAGCGCACACGATTAAAATTCCATCACTTCCTGAACATCAGAGACTAAACATTTCTGACGAATGATCTGGTGCAGCCCATGAACACAATTTCAATAATTTACACTGCGAATATTAAAACATTTAGACTGGCCTTAGCATATTAATAGGGCCTGTGGAATGTAATATTCATGTCCATCTTAACATGAATGTCTCAATTAAAATGAGATGAGCTCTGTGGTGCGATTGATGCTCCCGAATCTGTCTGTGAATGGAGGGATGAAGAGAGGGCAAAAGAGGAGAGAAGAGGCGATAAAAAGGTTTCCCCCCCATAATGACCAACAAGCGGTGATTCATCCTAACAGACTGAGAAATGAGCAAAGGGAAAGATTCATGAGGATGGAGGGAGTAAGTGATTAGATGCTTGGATGGATGGATGGATGGATGGATGGAGTGGTTCAAGTCAACTCAAATGACCATATTGTACTTTTGCATTTTTTATTAACTAAATATCATGCACACTTTCAATTAACATCCATTTTTCCAAAGCATTCTCAGTACTTAGATTGATTTCTTAGCCTCCAGGGAGCTATTGTCTCACTTTGGTTTAGTTTCTTATGAAAATCAACTCTATCCAATCACATCACTTACGTATTGCTTCAGAGGAATGTTTTTGTGTGAGTCCCCATAAGTCTGTTCTCAGAGAGACATGGTTGTGTTGTCAGAAAATTAAACTTAGATGAAGACAACTGAAGCTTTCCAAAGGATCATGTGAAAAAGTTCGGGAGAACATGTGAACTTGTTGACCAGCAACTGCAAACAATATTGAATGTATGAGCACACTTGAATGCACTACCACACGGGACTTTGCAGCATTACCATGCAAGGCTAATGTAAGTGAGAAAACACAAGGCATGGCTGATGTTAAGTGTGATGCATTTGCTCTCCCTTTTTAGTATCTGAAGTTAATTTTAATAATATATCAAAATGAATTGACTGAACTGATGGTCACTATGTTTGTGACCACGGTTGGCAACAATGTTAAGGATATGCTGTAGTTAATGGGCTAAAAAAGATGGTATAGTCCTTCAGTCCACTGCACATGGAATGCGTGATTGATCACTGTTGCTTTTGCATTCTTGTCAATACATCTTAAAATATACTTTCTAAAATGAAATTCCTCTTTTTTTAATTTTTTAGGGGCTGTTTATCAAGAAAATCATTTGCTCAAGGTTGTCATCCAGTGTACCTAAAGCAATGCCAATCCAGTATATCATTTTGTCAACCGAGGATTACAGTATCCTTTATAAAGTACCGCAGCTTGTTTTAATTTTGTGACATCAATCATTCTGTAAGAGAAGGCGTCGCTCTTTTTCATATGGTTTATATCTCACTTTGCAGCAAAACCTCTTCTCGGCGTCCACCGTGCCAGGAAAACGTCTGCGTGCCGACTGTAGGCGTCTCCGTCACAGTTTCTAAAAAGAGATTATCTCTCGTGAGGAAATGACCGTAGCTTCTCTCCGTGAGAGACCCACTCTGTGTTTGCTGAGCAAACCCGAGACTAACTGAATGTCATTCCGCGGATAATATACCTGCTCCAGAATTATGATTTTTTTTTTTTTATCAGGTAAGGGATTACAATGGTACAAGTGATTTGTGTTAACTTAGAGGAGGAGAATCGGGCAAAGCGTGGAGCATGTAGAATATTTTGTTAATGTGCGGGGCTGGTATTTGTAAAGGCTTTTAAAAAAAGGAGACAACAGATGTTTGTGTTAGAGTACTCAATCCCCAGGCACATCTTCAGGCAGCAGAGTGGGAGAAAAACAACAGTGTTCAAACCATCACTTTCATTTCACCCACCCACCCACATACGTTCAGAGTTACTGGCTTCACCTCTCTCTTAAGGACAAGACGAAGAGTCAAACTTATCACTTTATCTAAAATGCATTAAGGTTTTAACACAAACAGGGCGATGCACAACTCTTTGCTTAAGTTTTGGAGCTTGCATGTTTCACTGTGCGTGTGTATTCCTGTGTGTGTGTGTGTGTGTGTGTATTTCACTGAAGGAGGCCCACTGATATCACTGGAATAAGTGCATGAATCATTGAATGCCTTTGCCGAGGGCAGCGACGCACCCATGCCTGCCTCTCTCTCTCTTCCCTCAGTCTCTCTCTCTCTCCTCTCTTCCTCATCTCTCTCCCTCATCACAATGCTCTGTCAATTTCCCCTTTTCCTTCTCTCTCTCCTTCCATCTCTGTCTCCTCTTGACATATTACTCCATCTCTCTCTCTCTCCTTGTCTCTTTCCTTTTTCATTTTTCCTCCTCACTCTCCTCGTTAGTAAGGGTGGGGGCCGGGGACGACCTGCTGCCAGGAGAGCAGCCTTGCTCTTTGAGAGGCTGCCTTCCGTGCTTGAGAGGGAATCTTTTAAAAACGACATCAACAGTAAAGGTACTCTGAGGTCCAGCAGGGAAGAGAGAGGCAGAGTTTGGAGACAGGTCAGCAGGGAAGTAGGACGGGATATTAAACTTGCAGTGGGTTTATTAAAGCTTTTTTTCGTTGGGAAACTTTTGCCTGCTGTGGCAGAAAACAGGGTTGATGAGGTCCATTAGAAAATGAACCAACACAATGAGCTTAAGGACATTAAAACAAAGCTTCAAATGGCACGATGAATGATGAAATCTGTGGATTTGTGACTATGAGCAGCACTTTTCACATTACACACAGTTATTCCAACTCTGATTTCATACAAAACAATGTCCAGCTTTAAGTAACAAATTTGCTAATATTAAACAATATTTCTTGAGTGTTTATATCGATTAAATTATGCAGGAATTAAAATTCAGTAAGACAATGTATTTAAAATTGCATTAAAGCTAAGAATATTCAACTCTAAGTGTAAATTCTTCAAGTCAAAAAAATCCTGTGCAAAAAATCAAACCAAATATGAATGTCTCCAACTACAAAGTATTTTTGACTCATCCCACATAAATTGTCCTTCTGCTCCAATGACTCACTCGAGCTCTAAATGTGGATTAATCAGCTGCAGAGAACAGCTCCTTAAAAATGCACTTTTACCTTCTCTTCATTTTACATCTGCAAAAAACTACAGTAACCAGCTGTTGAGCTGGAGCTTATGTTTATGATGAAAGTGTGTAATTGTAAGAATATATGTCCACATTGGGAATCAGAGGGTTTGAGCTGAGAGCCACAGACAGATAAGGTGAGTCAGAAATTATTGAGAGACAAACTAACACCTTTTGGCTGTGATCATATCATACCAGTTATTAAGAGTAACAGGAAGTAATTGAGGAACCAAATACTTCTGGTATCAGGACTGACACTCAGGTGTGGCACCAATATAACTTTTCAAAAAAAAAATTGAATGTAGAAGGGGAAGAATATCACAATAAGCTCTGAAAAAGGAGGGAAAAGAGGAGGTGAGGTAGGGTGCTGTGGTTTTAGGCAAAAAAAAAAGGTAATAAAAATTAAAGAAGATTATTGTAACGAGGTCCATCTTAATGTGCAACACTGGCCTTTTGCTAATCACTACATGCACTGACGCAGTGAAAACACCACCCGTGATCACCTCTGCTAGATTTAATTAACTACTCATGACTTAACGATCCTAATAACAGCCTGGGAGGCAGGTTGGGGGAGTGAGGCGTGACGGTCTGCATACACACACACGAGCCACACATGCACGTTTGTGAAGCAATGTTCCTTCTGTGTTTGATGTGCAGCACAGAAGTATTGATGCTTATTTGCACATGCACTCATGCTTATTTATCGGAGTGTTTTCCGCTCAGCTTGATTTCCACGCTCCCTCTGCCTGACTTCCATTTCTTTACATCCTCGGATCTTCCTGGCATCCTCACTGGAAATCATCATGGGGGAACTGTTTTAGTTAAAAACACACAGAGGGCTTGCTGCTGTTCCTCTGAGAGCCCTCTGCTCTGGCGGAGGTCTACTCTTAAGCCCCAACAGGTGAAACAGCCTGCCGGTCTGCCTCAGAAGCAAACTCAACTTTTATTGTTTGCTCCTGAAGCGCAGCCTGAGGCCAGGTTTTCCTCACTGCCTCTCTGTGCTGTTCCTGCCATGTCGGTGGAGTATGGTACCTGTGTCGACTCCACAAAGCAGAGGTAATACAAGATTCTTCACCTTCACTTGTTCACTCATCAGCTGTGTGGCTGACTCGCAACAACCAACCATATTCATGTAGGTATCAAATCAAGTCAAGTCGAATTTATTTATACAGCACAAACTCACAACATGGCATGCATGGAAAAACCTCCTGCTAACGACAGAAACCTTGGAACCGAATCAGAGGTGGGCTGTGATGAAATGAGTCTGCGATGAGAGAGACAGAGAGAGAGAGGCCACATTGTGTTCTTTACAAGCAGGGACTTGTTGCTGATGGTATATAGTTGAAGAACTTTAAGTTTATCCTAAATTTAACATGAAACCAGTGTAAGCTAGCACTGATATAATATGGAAACTCTGTGTAGTCTTTGTTTTTAACTGTGCTGCTGAGTTTTAAACTAATTATAAGACATACAAAGGCTTCTCGGCTTCAACAAGAAAACAGATTATTACAATAATCAAGACGTGAGGAGATAAAACAATGGATGAATTGTTCAAGCTGTTAGAAAGATTAATAACTAAAAATGATAGGATTAACTAACCAACTTAAGATATTAGATGGAGATGGATATTGGAGATTAGAGATGGATATAAGAGCTAGATATGAGATTAGATAGAGTGGAACTCTGATTTTTAAACAACTAAAAATTGTACAAAGGATTTTGTAGCTCCAGAGGGAGCTGTGTGAAATGTGACAAATGTCCTTAGCGATGTTACTTGAAGATAAAATAAATCTGTTGGTGTGGAGTTTGAAAGCAGTGAGCCTTCCAGACCTCTGTAGCCCGCTCCGCATCTCTGCTTGAGATTTGTGGCTCGAGGCTGCAATTGCTGCTACCAGCATAACACACTTAAATCTGTACAGTTGACTGAATCAAGAGGGTGTGTTGGGGGGTATATAGACACCAGGTTTTGACACTGAAAAAGAAATTGGATTCTGTCGGTGTTGTAGGATGCAATACTGAGCCAGTGGAGTAAGAGTTTAGAGACTGAATGAAACCTCTTGCTGCCTGCATGACAGTCGGACATACCCAACCCCAACCCCAACCCCAACCCCAACCTCCACACCCTTTTTACCCCTTTGTAAAAAGGGCACAATACTTTCTGATTTATCACTAAATGTTGGCACTAAACATGGATCATGAGCTATGTACTATCTGGTATGGAATTTATTCAATGGCATCCTCAGCTAAACTATTAAATAAATGGATCAGTATGCACAAGATTACCTGGACATTTAAGTCATGTCTGCTCCAGAGAAAAGAGCTGTATCAATGTGTTTATCAATAGCTGTTTAACAGCTGCAAAGTATGTAGGTAAGGTATTTGAAACTTCTAAAAAACAATTTATTATCTTCCTGTTCCAGCTTGCCATACCCAGCAACGTAAAACTTCAACTGAGTATTTACAACTCCAAGGCTGCTGTATTGATCCAAATACAAAGTCTTTGTACTACTACCTCCAGTTACAAAAGATAACTCCAGCACTGTCTTTTCACCTGCCCACAGCCACAAGAAATTAGGAGTTGCTTTGTAAAAAGTAGCTCCAGCTTTTAACTAGAGCTACTAAACATTACTGTGAACAATAGACAAGCCTAAAAGTCTAACCTTGAATGCAAGCAACAACTGTGTGGAGTGTTGGAGCCAGAGCCATTGTTTCCTAAGGACACTCATGTGACCTGACAGGAAGGCAATTTAAAGCAGATACAAGGAATCAAAACACAAAACAACAAGACATCAGAACACGAGACCAAATTAAAAAGTTTCTCCTATCAGCTAGACATTGAGAACAACAGTGATTTTAACAGAAGCGACATGTGGAAGCTGCGTGTTTGAAAAGCAGCGGCTCCCACGGCCTTGCTTTCCTCCTGCCATCCCCTCTCCCCTCCCACACGACAGGATTAGTGGCGCTCTTCTCTGCAAATTTGACAGTTATAACTCAATAAACACAGTTGTTGTCACGGACACATACAGGCGTGCGGAAGAGGCAAAATGTGCACGTGTGCTCCTGCGCTCACATAGCCTGTGGTGGTACATTGCAAGACTGTGAG
>JAPZDV010000015.1:1617793-1650153 GCA_029814665.1 Acanthurus lineatus
CTGTGAGAGTTAGCCTTGGTCGGCCCACTCAGCACAGCGGGGTGCTGAGTAAGAGAGACACAGAGAGGGAACAAGTTGTTTTATATGTTGCAAAGAGACACTTCTTCAGTTTAATTATTAATCGTGACTCAAAACCACTGCAGACACACGCTATTCGATTCCTGATTCCCGTTTCACTTGCAGACTTTGATGTTTAATTGTGGGCCAGCACACATGCGAGTCGGCCCACCATAGTGGGACGCTTCTCACAGCACGAACACACACTGAATGAGAGCAGGGAAGACTGGGAGACAGAGAGAGGGAGGGGTAGAAGATACAAAGACAAACTTCAAATTTAATACAGCAAATAAGACGAGATGGAGGGAACAAGCAGCACAGTTATGGGTGGAGGTTTGATGAGGGAGATGAAGATTGAAGAAAGCAGAAGAGGAATGGGTAAGTACAAGGAGGAGGGACAGATATAGTGAGGAAGGATGAGGAAGACAGCGCTGGAAGGCAGAGTATATCTGACTCTGACAATAAGGAGGATTAGAGATGTGACAGAGACTAGCCTGCAGCGCCCTTCTCACTGTCACTCTGTGTGTGTGTGTGTGTGTGTGTGTGTGTATGTGAGTATGTATTGTGTTGTCCTAATACCACCTCACTTCATCCATCCCTAACTTCACATTTTTTTTCCTTTTCAGACATCCTAAGTAAACCAAAAACATTGTTTATATTGTTTGTTACAAATGACTTGTAATATTTAACATCAAAGCAAGAGAAAACTTTGATTTTCATTTGAGAGTATTAAACATGCTGATTACATTCATGAACAACAAGGTTGAGTGAGGTTTTTTCTAAGAAAAGTGTACTTTTGGACTAGAAGTTTAAACAGTTTTTAATTCCATGACAACTAGACAAACACCACGATGAAGATCATGTGATGTTTCTGAAAACTTCACTACAGCTTCTAATGGTTCCCCTCAAGGTGGATAGACTGCATTTATAAAGTACTTTTCCAATTAAATATTCAAAGTTCATCGCAGTTTTGCTTTGCATTTATCAATTCACACTCACATTTACATACCAGTGGTGCTGCTGTGAAAGGTGCTGGCGTACAAATCCAAGAAACTCAGGGTTTAGTGTCCTGTTCACTGACACGTTGGACAGGAGCAGCTGGGGATCCTAAAATATCCTGATAAGTCCTAACACTGATAAAAATCCTTCATTTATAGCTATGATGTACTATAATGTACAGTATATCACAGTTGAAGCAATAAGTGAGTATATAACCTTTGACAGATGTTTACAACAGATGATTTAGATCATAATTTTAACCTTTACCTTTATTTTACGGTTGACTGACATGGAGATTTGCTTCTGATCATTTGATGGATTTTGCTTTTGGATCAACGGTACCATATTACTATGACCAAAAGTAGTCATGATGACAGCAAAACAACTAAAACATTTATGAAACTACAGTTGAAATGAACTAAATGGATTTTTAAATGAAAATTTCCATCATTTTCCAAAAATACCTGAATGCACCAACAACTAAGCATCAAAAATACTTTCTCATATTAGAGTTAAAAAAATAAATGGAACATAACCAGTCTAGAGACATAATTGTAGAGGAGCAAAGAGAGAGGAGTTTGTGTTGCACTGCTCCTTTAATCTGCCCTTCCTGTGGCCTTGGTTCCTCCTGTGTGGCAGTGACTGTGTCTTCACCCCCACACCTCTCTGCAGAGAGGCAGATTGGAGACATGTTGGCCCTCAGCATGACTTATGTACCTCACAGCAGGTCACAGGACACACACACATGCATACACACAAACACACACACAGATAACACAGATGCAAATGCACACACATGGTTAGACCTGCTTTTGCAACATTATCCTCAGAAATAGAGGGTTTTAAGGGCTTCTCCTCTTACACTCAGGGAGTATTTCTTTGTGGGTCTGAACGCTTGTATGTGTGTGTGCACATGTGCACATGTGCACATGTGTTTGTAAAGAGAGAGAGAGAGAGAGAGAGAAATGTAATGGTATAATTGCAGGTAAGCAGTGAGTGCAGCAGGGGTCTCAGTTGAAAGTAGTGCAAGGATTAGAAGATTGCCAGAGCTCTGATTTACACACAGTGTTATACCAGACACAGTTTTCTCTCCGCAGATACTCTAGCAACACACACACACAAGCTCACACACACACATATACATATAAACATGCACACACGTCCGCACATGCATCCTCACACACTCAGTCGAGGGCCCAGTTGGGTTTAGTTTGCCTGTGTGTGTCCAAGCATCCTGTGAATCCTGGACAAGGACACTGTGGCATCACAGAGCCCATCTGTGGGACACAGAGTGGGGACATCTGTCCATTTGACACACACACACACACGCACACGCACTCACACACAAGCACACACACAGACAGATAGGGAGAGTGAGCGAGCTTAATCAAGAAACAGTGAGAGGACACAGAGAAACATTACACAGGAGCTTTTCCCTCGTCTGTGAGTGTCTGCGTGTGTGCGTGTGTGTGAGGTCTGGAGTGTATGCTCTGCACTAGCTTGTCTGCTCACAGCTGTGCTCATTTACACCTTTTATACTCATCAGCACTACCACACATACACACACACACATGCACATGCACAAACACACACAAAATTCATATGCACTACTGATGATACAGACATTTCTTGAGCGTGCTGAATGCCCACTTCTGTCCCGCTGTTTGTGTGACGAACTATACTCACACATATGTGTGTGTGTCCTGCGGTACAGAAGTTATACCATACAACTGCATGTGTGCAGCCACATAGATGCTGCATATCAATTTAAAAACATAATCACCAGGATCTTTACTGTAGAGCTGTACCAACCAATTGCAATTAAATTGCTAAGTTGTTTAATTTGTAACAAAACCAAGCTATTGCATTAGGTGTACACGGGTGATTTAAAAACAAGTTAGTTATTATAGTTAGGGAATATGGCTGTTCACCATCACAGTGAACAGATGCAGCAACAGCAGCTGTGACACACAGCTCATACCAAATTTCTGATTCTCACAATCATAACTAGAGCAGATCTGAACACAAGGACATTAGGCACACATTTAGATTCAGTGAAGTAATGTCTTACGAACATTGAAAATAAATATCCATTAATATGCTTGGAAATCATCTCAATTTTAAGTTTTCTTCAGTATCAAAGTTACTCAGTAATAGCAGTCTGTAAATCTATGGCTATGTTACAAATAAGAACTGCTCATATTTATTCAACGTGGTTTCAATGATGTGAATTTTTAAGTAAATATAAGTGTATGCTGAAATATGAGGTTCAAGGTGTGGCAGACAGTGCTGTTCACTGACTCATTAACACGAAGTGATATGCAATGTATTTGAGGATTGTAAGAAGATACTGCCATGGTCGCTGCCTTGTTAGATCCATAGTCAGATTTTTTGTAAAGTATTTCTCAGTGCATAAATTTCACCCTCAGAATTTTGAAAAATAAAATGGAAATATATGCACTATTAAAAAACACTGGGTGGGGGGTTTGGTTCATTTATTTATTTATTTATTTTTGTTTATGGATCAAACCAGTTACAGAAAAATGACACTGGACTTCTTAAATGAGTTGGATGAAATCAGAGGTATTATCAATTTACCCTTTTTAGAAAAATTAATGGCAAAAAACTATTGGGTATTTTGTGAGCGGGAAAAGTTTTCCAACTAAAGAGCAGAACAGCACAAAAAGTCTCCAGCTGAAACAGTGTGTGAATAATCTGCCTTCCTCTTCTCAAACAGCACAGACTTCATGTCCATTCCCCAAGTGATCGCTGTCACCGGCAGCTGCCTCCCTAGAAACTGCACCACCTTCATGCTAACTTTTTCTCATTTACCCAATCTGTCCATCCATCTATACTGTAGATCCATCCATCCTTCCCGAGGGCTGTGAAATCTGCTTGTTTGCTAAAATGCTGAAATATCACACCTCAAGGCCTTCAGTCAATTACACCCTCACAAACACACACAAACACTCAGACACACCTGGCAGGTCTCAGTCTCCTTGATGTTTCCTGCTTTAATAAGAGCAAGTCTGCAGTCACAGAGGGATGGAAGGTAGGGGGGGTGTGGGGGTGTGGGGGGTAGAAAAGAAGAAAAAGGAGGAGAGGGAGGCTTTGGGGATGAGGAATGCTGGATATGCAGACAAAGACGCAGAGCAAGCACTGAAAGAAAAAGGAAGGCGGCAGGAAAAAAAAAACAGAATTGAAAGGAGATACAACACCGCCAAACAAAGACATGAGGAGTGAGAGCTAAGACAGACACAGAGTGGGGAAAGTGGGATATTGCAGGACAAGCAGAGGGAAGGAATCATACACAGGATTAGTGACAGATGAATAGTCGAGTCCCCTGTTCCTGCTCTCCTCTGCTTTTTCTGACACTCACTCCCTCCTTCTCTCTATCTATCTCTCTCGCCGCTTTTGCTCTCTAATCAAGTCTGATGTCAGGAGCGCCAAAACTGATTCCAGCCCTCCAGGGAGAGAGAGGTTTCATGTCACACCCCCTCAGTTCAGAGGATTTGGTCCTATGGGGAGTGTGATCAAACTATTTGTGGATATAGTATTGAACTGCAGACAGTGACAGAGCTATCCCTCATTGAAGGTACATCACACGTACACTGTATAAATATTCACAAACAATATTCGTGTTTTTATGACTGCAGGATCACATCAGACAGGAGACTCTAGATGTTTCATGGCATCATTTTAAACACATTTCTCCTGCATTTATAACACTGTGTGTTCTTGACTAGAATTTAAAGATATGAATGTTTGAACGGAGCTTGAAAGCACAATGCTCAGTTTGCAATGATAGATGTGTCAGAAGCTCTGCGGGTTTTAAAAGGCTGTTAAAAGTATAAAAAAGTGTAATAAATTATTGCTTTTTTTCCCTGACTTTTGTTCAGACGAAACAATACTTCACATTCAGTCGTTTTCATACCATGACTGGTTTATACTATTAAGGAGCTCTTGCGCAAACATCAACTGATTTCAACAAATCCTCCAAATTAAATGAACACCATTTGTAACTGCCCTTTAGATTAGCAGATAAAAGTGTTTTCTGACTTTATTGTCATCTATTGTAATCATCTATTGTCTACTGTCATCTATTGAAAATCAATCAATCAATAAATCTGTTTTTTGATGCGACAACATATGTTATTTAAGAAAAAAAGGATTTGTTTAGGTTCAAGAAAGATCATAGTTTGCCTTAAAATAACTACCTCCTTTAGGTGACCACTGGCACAACACACTAAAAATATACGGTTGATAAAAGATAGGAGACCATAAGAAAAGGAGGCCCCTGCCAAGACCTTGAGCCAAATTCATAATAGTTAGCAAGAATTTATTTGACACACAGTCGGGGTGCAGCTTTAGGGGACCTTGAGTTCTGGGCCCCCAAGGCAGTTGGCAATCCAGCTGTGTCCTACCTTTTTTCTTATTAGCACATTCATATTCTACCAGTCAGCAAAAGGAGATGGGAGCAGATATATTTGTACATAATTACAGCAATGATTTTTATAATCCTCTAATTGGGATCATTGAGTCATTTTAATAAAAGTTAAATTAATTTAGACCTTTTTCACTCTCTGGATCGCAATTTAAGGACCCCCAATATTCGATTAGATTCAATTGTGCCTTGTTAATCTACTTAAAAACACTATTTCAGCGTTCCTAGACTTTTCAATTTTTGTCAGAGCATAAGCACTTAAATGGGCCTGTAATGGTTCAGATAATATCAGTCAAAGTAAGACAGCTGTGTGGAAGCAAACCTCCACCAGAGGGTGCAGAAGATGTGAAGCCTTGATTTCTGGACTCGAGGAGGTGATGATAAATTGTGTCTTCTAATCAAACACTAAGAGAGCCATTCTTTTGTTCATCCATTCATCTGCTATTATGACTTGAATCATTTGTCAAAATTCAGCAACTTTCAAGGACACTGAGGACCTGCAGGAACGGTGCACTAGAAAACTCATTCCATAGCCATATTATGTGTCTGACTGAATCCACCGCTAAACTTTTACCCATCTTCGTATTCGTGCATGACAGAGAAAGCGGAAAATTCAAGTGATGCTTATGTTGACAAGGAAGACTTGACTTAAAACAGTTGTCTGGCTCCTGGATAAATTGATCCACACACTCTGATGAAGTCAACATGCTGAAAAATGTCTGTTTGAGTCATAAATCTTTGCTTCCATTGATGATTTCCTCCTTCCACAGTCTCCAAGCCCATCTCATACATCTTGTAAGTAGATGACGCTCTGCCAGGGCGCCATTTCCATTTCACAGTGCAATACAAAGCCATAAACAAAACTGCATGAATCACTGTAAACAATACCAGCAACATGACAAACGCCACATGGAAATGTTCTCAACATGCGCCACGTGACTATCCGCCGTCCCTCTTTGCCGACAAGAGTTACTGTCAGGAAACAAGACAGTAACAAGCACAGGCCGCAGAAAAACGCTTTGTGACGCTCCCCAGAGCAGCCAGTTCTAGACAATCCTCTCCACCCCCCAACCCCACCCTCCCACACCCACACACACACACACACACATTCACTGCTCAACAACACCCCCAATCTGCTGGGCTCGGCAGCGGGAGGGAACTGGGATGTGACAAATCAGCCGGGACCCTGGCATTCAACTTCATGCCCGGCGATAATGAGCTCCCGCCGGAGACGACTCTCACAGGGAGGGAACTGCCACGTGGAAAAACGTTAAAGAAGCGCTAATCGGCCGAGACAGAGTGTGCAAAGAATTTTAAAAAGAACAAAAAAATTTAAGTTATTTTCTCAGGGAGCAGTGTGTGAAAATGCAAGGAGGGGAGGGTGGAGGGAGGGAGGAGAGAGTGATCTGAAGACAGACAGATGGGCAGACAAACATAACCAGGAAGAGGGGATGAGCGTGGCCGTCTCTGCGGAGGCTCAGAGTGTGTGCTGGATGTGCAGGGGATGAGGACGGGCTGGATCAGAGCACATGGTTTCAGCGCTGCGTAAGCCTCCCTCTGTGCGGCAGGTGGAGGATGCAGCGTGTGTGTATGAGAGTGTGTGTGCTTACAGAGCAGGTGGGTGAGTTGCTGTGTCATTTAAAAAGTGCCTGGAGCTGCACCGGCACCATAGGAGGCCTAATTCAAGTCTGTGTGTGGGGACTGGGGGTGGCAGAATAAGGTGTGTGCATGGGGGCAGCGTTTCAATGGGGCCTGTAGTCACTACTGATTACTCTCGCTGCCTGCTGACTGCTTAGTACAGCTTTTTCCTCAGATTGTTGGCACAGGCTAAGGGTCTCATAGAAACAAGAACTTTAAACTGACTTAAACTTGGTGCTGACTCTTCTGGAAACTAACAAGCTCTCCAAATTCAAAGACATGTTAGTCCATGCCCTCAAAAGTGACACACAGAGATGACAAAAAGTGTACACAGTTTAACCACTCACCCAATACAACAGTGGTGTCCCACGTTCCTGTAGTGCACCTGTACACCTGTTACACTGCCCTTAAGTTTAAAGAGCCACTTGTTATATTAAAGTCCACCTGAAACGGCATTACAAGAGTGTCTAACTTCCATATCCTGACGTATTTCCAGCAAAAATATGAAATATATGGGCAGCATAATAAGTTTGGGGCAATTTGATTGGACCATTAAAAAGCAGGCCATATCAAAGCAATCAAACTGCTACTACTCTCTGTCAATCTTGGTAGTAGTAGATTGATTGACAGGTGGATGTAATGATATTATTGGCTGAAACTGCTGTGGGCCAGATGATGAAAGTCATGTTTTTTTTTTTTATCAGAAAGAAAATCATTTACTTTGCTTTAAAAAAATAGGGAAAGAAAATCTTTGTAATTTTTTGGCTACCATTGTTAAACAAGTAAAAAAATGTAAAATACGACCAGGGATGTGGTCTACAAGGAAAAAGACATTTTTCGTTTCAGTTGGACTTAAAATTAAAAAAAAGAGAGTATTTTCTGAAATTTCCAACAAAATATTTGTACCCTTCAAGTTAAAGACCCCCTCCTCTCCATAATGTGTTTTTACTTTTTTGATATCTCCTTGATACGCTGGCTTGTGTTGGTGCAAAGTTTGTCACTAGAGAGGTGTCTTCACATTTTTCTATTGAAGGGGGCGATGTGTGCACACTTCCCTAAAACCTGAGATATATTTATAGTATTGGCCTGTCTACCTTGCTAGATTTGGTTTATCACAGCTGTGACAGCCAATCACAGGTTAAGAAACCTGTGATATCCAGCAAAGAGCAGATTTGTTAATAGAGGGTGAAAGTATTGCATTAGCACAAATGCTAACACTGTGCCTGCCGAAGCCAGTTACAAGCCAAGTTGCTAACAAACAATATGAACAGATAAAAAGCCACTGACTTTTGCAAATAAACCTGTCGATCACTTATTCAGGTGCACAACAGACTCCTCATCTGAGTCTGTCTAGGGCTCATACTTGTATGACTAAATCTCTCAATTGTTTCCTTTAATGATTATGCTAACCACCTTGGTCTTTCACCACACAACCTTGTGCAAGCAGCAGTGGGGGCAGGGCTTTGGACCTGTGACTAGTGCAACATTTTTCAACAATGAAGAGAGTGATCTGCTTCCTGTCACTTTACAGAGATTCTCTTGAAACTTTTTTTATGCAGAAAATGTGTTAGACAAAATATCAATCATAGCAAGGGCATTTTACACATTTTAAACCATAATTATAGAGACTTTATCACAATTGCATTATTGTAAGACACATAATATAGATATCACCTAATACTGTACTGTTTTTTCTTTTCCCTATTGACTCAGGTCAATGTGATCCTGGGTGTGTTCAAAGTGCCATTTTGGTTGTGTATTCCATTTTATCCATTTGGCTTGACTTTATTCTTTGAAACCAGATCACTAAGACCAAAGGCTTACAGTTCGTCTACTATCAGAGTGTTGGTGGTTCAATACCAAACTCCACTAGCCTGCATGTCAAAGTGGCCGTGGGCAAGATATTGAACCCAAAACTGCTCTTGATGGTTGCTTCATCAGTATGTAAATGCATGTGTGTGTATGGGTTCCTGATGGGCAGGTTGTCACTTCGTAGAGAAGCCTCATGTCATTAGTGTGTGAATATGTGGGTGAATTTGTGTTGTAGAGTGTTTTTAGAGGTTGATACACAAGAAAAGCACTACGTAACTGCAGGCTCTTTACCACTGACTGAAGAAGCAACAGTACCTGAATCAATTTAAACTAAACCAAGCAAGTTAATTTAAAAGCAGAATTGAACTGCCATGATGCTTCTGGATCGAAGGGCTATTGAGAGCTAAAAAGGTCAATCATTAAAAACACTGACATATTAAGCAGTAAGCTGAAGAGAATCAGCAGCTCAGCCTTCAGTCAGTAGCTTCCGTGTGCTTGACAGGTGGATGACAGCTGTCTGAGATGCAGATTCTGATAGAGAGCCACTGAGATGCAGGACATTCATGCAAATTTAAAAACTCTGTGATTTGATGTTTTAAATAGCAAAATTATTATACCAAGCTTCATAATATATTACTTCAGTGCTGTTTGGAGACACAACTCTGGACTTCTCTTTTTATCTCAATATTAAAGTCACAAACATTTGAATTTGGGCATGGATATTGATGAGACTAAGAGACACTGACAGTGTGTGTTCCGACATGGGAAAAATTGCCCCAGGAATGATTTGAACTACAATTTTCACATTAATATTGCTTTTTTTGTTTGCTGCAGGTGCTGCTATGCAAGCTTCTAGTTTGAAGTACTGCCACCAATCAAACACTGATTTGGGGTTTTGTGTGGGAGCAGGGAAAGGAGCTCAATTTCACTGCACAAACCTGTCAGAGCTTTTCTTGCAACGCATCTCGACCGATGGATTGTTACTCCGAGCACTGCTGCAGCCACTGATTGATTTTTTTTTAACAATATCGATGGTGGTAATGACAATTTGTGCCCTACTGCTGTAACCAGAAAAACACCTCTTTTTTTCCCTTGCATTTCTCTAAATCTAATTCCTTTCCTTCGGCTCATCCCTCAGGTTGTGCACACAGCAGATTTCGACATAATACAAACAGACGCAGCGCCGCTTCACCTGTTTTCCCGACTCTCCAACTTTCTGCCTTCAAACAAACCTCCATGAAATGTCACGGAAAGGAAGAGGAAGAAATCTTCCCTCACCTTGTCTTGTCGTGTCTGGACCACAGCATGTGACATTTTACACAACCACCAAGACCCCCCCATCTCCATCACCATTCCTTACTGTTAGTGCAGCCATAATGAAGGGCCATTTAACTCACATTTAGAAGCGCTGGGGGAAGCACATTTGTCCCTTCCTGTTCTAAATAATGACCAATTACCAGGGAGTGTGAGGTGGGCTTCAGCACTGCAGAGGAGATGTTTCAGACAGCGGAAAAGCTGTCATTGGTGGGGGTTGGACAGGAGGGTTTAGGCCTCTAATTGGAGGCAGATTTCACACTGATATTTCTGATGATGGTGCAGCATGAAGGATAGAGAAAGAGGAAAAAGATGGGGCAGGAGGAAGAAAAAGGAAAGAGGTGGGATGAAGGGCTGAGCAAGAAAAGAACCCACAAAGAAAGAAACAGACAGATAGTAGGAGATGGGTAAAGTAGGAAGAGGAATGATAGAGAGACTGAGAGAGGGAGGAAGATATGAAGAGGAATGGGAAAAGAAAAAGAGACACAGAAGAGAGAACAGGCCCCGCTGCTGTTTGTCTTGCAGGGATAATATTCCACCAAAGTCTAATTCTGTCCATAAAAGCTGTTGGACTTCTTTTTTTTCTTTCCTCCCGCAACCTGCCCCCCCCCCTTTCCTTTCAGAGTGATAGTTGCCTTGGCAACCGTGGCAAATCTTCCTTCTCTCAAACAGATGTCCCATTTAGTTGGAAATTAGAATGTGTAAAAAACCCACGAGACGCAAATTATTTCAAAGTTCTCCGGTGGAGAGAAGGAAACGAGAGGCGGGGGAGAGGAGAAGAAAGGAACTGAAAGACAATAGAAAAAAGAGAGGGAGCCCCCCCCCTCCTCTTCTCTCAACTCCTCTCCTCTTGTCTTCCCTCCCCTCCTTCGGTCTTCTGCGCTTCAGCGTGTGAATTGTGGAGATTAGCCAGATCATCCAGAGCCTGTGGCTTGTTCAGGAGAAGTGGAGGAGGTGGCTGGGTGGGCAGCGGGTTGAAAGGAGGGGTGACGGGGGTGGCTCCCTCTCCTGCATCCGGGATGGGGTGGGGGCAAGTGGCAAGAACTGCAAGTCCAGTGCCAGCATGGCAGAAGGGACACACTGCGGTCTGGAGCACCGAGCTGCCCTCGGGGGAAGGATAGAGCTTGTCCTGTGGTCTCTGCACACTGCAAGAAATATCTCAACTGCCTCATTTAAAACAGGGAGCTGAACTTTTAATCTGAACAATTTGTGTTCCTTGTTTTAATGCAAACAATTTTGTGCAAGGTAATAAGCACCTTAAGTCATTTAATGTTGTAAAAAGTTGGAAAAAAAGACCGTAATGATTTTCATGAAACTTTACTCAACTTGTTTTCATTTGGATAATTGCTCTTGTTCCAAATGCAAATTAGTTCTTGAAAAAAACACACACACTTTTAACAGATTATTTGATTAGATTTAAAGGAAAAATCCACTCAAAAACACTTAGCACTTCGCAAAAAAAAAAAAAAAAGAAACTGGCCGGGCTGAGTGATTGACTGGCAAAATGGAAACAACACAATGTTCTTCTGAGACATTTCCAGCAGAGCAACACCAGAAAGACTAGCGCTGATGTTCATTTAACGGGGAGAAATCCATCATAGAAGACACATTAACAGAGACCGTTGCACCACAGATAGGCTCAATAGACCAAAATATGCAATGCAGCCTCGAGACATGTTGGATCTATCTAAAAGCTGAGGAAGCTTACAATTTAGAGGGGTTATAAATTTTTAGGAGGGACACATACTGTAATGAGATTTTCTGTGAAGGGTTTTTGAAGAAAACATATGAACGTTTGTAAGAATTAGAACTCACATTGATTTTGTTTGAGGCAAACCCGGTAGCTTAATCCAAAACTAAAATGTGCCATTCAGTTTATTCATGTTGCCTCTGCTGCTTCATTTGAGTGACAAGCTGATGTTTCTGTAAAGTAGTTGCATTTTAGAAAGCGAGCCACCAGATTTTTCTTTCCTCATGATTTTTCCATATGGTGTTCAATCCAAAATGTGTCCTTACATTATTTCTTGGTTTGACTTTATAAGAAGCGACTAAAACCTTGTTCATTGACAAGGCAATAGGGCAAAAGATGAGTCAAAGGGACAGACATTTTAGAAACACTGTGTTAACCTTTAAGTTTTAAATTCAGGCAAATCATTACGGAGTGAGTATTATTTTGTTCACATTGAAAAAGCACAATAGAGCCAGAGCCAAAGCCCCCCCAATTTCTCTAGTGGACTCTGTAATCTCTAAATTTTCTGTAGTCTTCATATAACCTGAATCAAGCACATAAAATAAAACTTACATTGCCTTGATCGTAAATAGACAGGCTGGTCAAAAACAGACAAAACTGAACCACAGTTACTATCACCATCTGCCTTGTAACACATCTTTGACTACTGGTGACTTAAACTTGTTTTCCCCAGGCCAAGAACACAAACATCCATCCATGAATGCACTGAACAAGCAGAGCAAGGCTTTTACATTGCCCAAAATCACATGAAGGATTTTAATTTCCTGCGGCACTTTTACATTTTACCACTGGTAATGTGCTCTGTTATGAAGCATATTTTTCTTTACATTTTCCATACTGTTTAGAATATTGCCATTTAAAAATTAACATATAAAACCAATCTATTTTCCAGCTCACAGATAGAACTGGTTTGACCTGGAAAGGGTCCCCAGGGCAAATATGGAACATGGGCCTGATTAACAAATGTTTAAATCTACATATTCCATCAACAAATTCTTGCCAAAGACTTAAACAACAAACAAAACTTTTATACTTTAATACTAAAATTACACTTTCTAATTCAGAACAGGTTACGGATAATGTACATGAACAGCTGAATGAGGGAGTATTTATAGGTAGTGTCAAGTCTAAGTTTTGCCCTTACACTGAATAATAATATTTTGTCATCTGAATTCAAAACCAGTAGCTGAATGCAATGAGTTTAGGACAGTAGAAACTCTGGTAAATGTGATGAAATCAACATTTATTTATAATTATGTTGATTCATGCAGTTAAAAAAGAGTAAATAACACTTCACAACAAATTAACACCTGAATTGACAAATAAATAATTCCAACATTATGCAAAGGTGTGATTGTCAGTATCCTCTATGAAGAAATCAGTGAGTAATTTCACTGGATCAACATGTTTATTTAGCTTGATGAGCTCATTTTAATGCAAGTGGATCATTCTGAGTTAATCCGCCTTGTTTCACAGTGAACACATTTGTTTGTAAAATTACTGCAGGAGATGAAACTGTATTTAGAGGGAGCAGAATCATCTTGTTTGCCGGTTTCAAGCGTGCGAAGAGAAAGACAAAAATAGAAATGATATGACTTCTTAGCGTGGACACTTTTTGCAGCGTCCATGGCATCCTAACTCCACCAACTCTGTGGTCAAACACCGAACATAACCGCTCGTTGATGAACTGGCAGGATGGAAAAAAGAGGAGGTAGAGAGTGGAATATGCGTGTGTGTGTGTGAGAGTGTGTGTGTGTAGAGGCGAGAAGAGAGAGACTGAGGCGAAGAGGAACATAAGGACAGAATCACTTTAATTCAGTTTTTTTCCTCCACAATGCCACATGCCTTGGGGAGGGAAGGCATGTGTGAAATGGAGGAAAATGCCCTGTAGCGTGCCATAACACAAGCACACACGAATGCTGACACACACACACACACACACCCACGCACATTGAAGCCCTGCCCCTGGAGGCCATTTAACAGGTAATTTAAAGAGAAATCCCTCCAGGGAAACGACACAGTAAATGTCCTCCCGTCTGCTCTTCCTCCCTTCATAACTGTTTATTCAGCTACGGGGCTGAAGACTGGCAGCACTTACTGAAATTGGAGAGGAGTAGGAAGAAAAAAAAAAGGGAAGGGGAGGCGGTGTGTGAGAGGGTGGGAAAGTGACAAGTGTTAAAGTAGGCCAGTTCTTTTTTCTTCTTTCCTCTATCAACCCCCTTAAGTACCCGTTTATTAATGTTCAGTGTTCGTAGGCTACTTTATTTGGGTCCTGTGGGAATGTACGGGCTACAGGGATGGAGGTGGGAGATAGAGGAAAGAAGGGGTAGATGAGGGGAGGAGAGAGAGGAGAGGACAGAGCCCAGGGGGGTTTGAAAGTCTCAGAGTGAATCGGATGTTAATTTAGTGTGGGCTCTGGTGAGGAGGCCCAGAAAAGCATGAACTCCCAACTGTATGTCTCGTTTTACATCTTAAAAGCAGCACACCAGCGGTGCTGCATGTTATAGCCCATTGACTACAAACTGTGCATACATTACATTACTGCCGACAGCATTGCAGAGCACTTCATATGTTTTTAGACTGACTTCTTTTCTCCCTGACAGCTGTTGGTTTCAGCTCATTTCAGCGGACTAAAATATTCAACTTTGGAATGCGTCAAACCTGTGAAAAGTATCAATCTCATGGACCACTCTTGCTTCAAAAAATTATCTCCTAAACGATATTAGCTGTGCTTTACAAAAACCCTTCCATGACCATTGAAAACTTGTAAAGCGTGTTTGTTTTCTGATCTATTGTTAACATTTGTCACAATTGCTGAAAAACACCAAAGATAATTATGTTTGAATGCAGACACTATGAAAAAAAAACATCGGCAAAACATGCCGGTCACGGTTGTCAGAGTGCATTATGATCTGTCTAGGTCTTGAAACACGAAGTTTAGGACTTTAGACTTGACTTGGGAATTTTAGATCTTGTGTGTGTGACTTTGTGACTTTTTATAAAAATGGTTTGTTTCCGCCTCAGCCAAAACCTATAGAAAAGGTTTGCTCTGCTGTTTAAAAATGTCTCAATGATTGTTAAGTGGCAAACGAGTGTAGCAACTCACTATTACTACTTCTAATTCTACCTCCACTATTACTCCTTCAAGAGTCACAGCACTTCAGAATGATGCATACGCAGTGGAGACTTGATTATGTGAGCTGACATTTCAGCATAAGCATGTCTTCTTTAAAGCTCTGAAGAAGGTGAACTGCATTGTTAAAGCTCTGACACTGAAGAAACCTTTCTGTGGCCAAAGAGTCTCTGCTGTGTGTCATTTTAAATATCTGTTGGGAATCCATTCTTAATTTAAAGTGGGTAGAGGAACACTTGTTTTCTTCTAAGCTACTTGATAAATGATGTTAAAACTAGTTACAGCGGTCAGCAGCTTTCACACTATTTACTGAGATACTGTTACTTACATATGAAAAACAATGATTGCTCTGGAAGTGAACTACTTTGTGGTGTACAAGAGCAGTGGGGATGTCACAAATGAATCTCCATTTAGAGAAAGACATGTAAATTTCTTGCAAAACATATACACTCAAAGGCTGTAGAAACATGAGAGGCGAAAACAGTCTGTTACTTTATTTAATCTGTAAGTGAAGTCGAATGTTACAAAAAATTACAGCTTAGCTTCTTAGAATGGACAGCCACAAGCACAATAGGTGGTTTGTTTGAAACATTTTATAGATTTGGAACTAATGGCTGATGGTGTCATTTGCTTATAAGTATTAATCAAGCTCCAGCACCTTTTCACAGCACTGATATTTGCTTATTGACAGTGTTCTTGATTTTATTTCCAGTTTTTTTGCAGCCATTTCTCATACTTTTGAAATCAGATAGTCCTTGAACACACCAGAAAGAACTGTTCCTTGAAATGGTAGCTGTTTGCAACCACAACCCCAACTGATTAAAGTATTTAAAAAAAAGCCACTACTTTTAGCTATCTACACTTGGTTTCTGCAATTTGATTTTCATAGCATCCTGAAATGAAGTGAAACAAATGGCTGCCTGGGAGGAAAGAAATCAGTCTAAAAACACAGAATGCTTTGGAAAAGGGTTGACAGTAATGTAAGCTAAATACAATTTGCAGTTAATGGGCTAAACCATGCAACGCAACCAGTAGAGTGTTTTAAGAAGTTGAATTTGTCACTCATTCATTCTTTTTTTTTCCATCACTCAAACTTCTATTTCTCTGAAGTGTTTCCTCATCAGAGGGAGAACAAAGCCAGTTCCAACAGCTCGGAGAAGAGAAAAAGGTCATATTACCTTCATGCCATCTCCGCCATCATTAGACTCATTATCTTTAAAGGGAAAGCTTTGCGCACCACCATCACATTTTACCTCTCCTTTTCCACCCCTCCACTCTCCCTCCTCACTCCTTTACTCTCAGCGAGGCCGTGAAAACAAGCAAGTTAATTAAATTCGGTGAGAGTCCCTTCCATTTCTCGCTCATCAGCAAGGACAAGCCATCAAACGGATTGCAGGTAGTCCATTTTTTGTCAAATGAGAGAGTTAAGGAAGAGGAGATGGAGGAAGACCAGACGGGGGGACAGGGAGGAGGAGGAGGAGGCCTCTCTTCATCTCTTTAGTTTTTGATGAGCTTTCTTAATTGGGCCACTATAGAAGGAGAAGTGAATCCTCAATAATTAAAAAATCTAATTAAGGAGTCTTTTGCATCTCTGTCCTTAATTATTCCACGCGGAGCAGTGGGGAGCGATACATTTCTGCCGTTTTCATTTAAAGAAGAAAAAAGGGTCTCTCGCTTTTTCTCCCCTGTCGCTCCGCACAAATCCCCCATCAACAAACAGACTACTTTGTCTCATCCCAGTGTCTGTATGTGTGAGTCTATGAACAAGTCGCCCGTCTCCCCTGCCTGTCTAACACTCGTCTCAGACCATCATTATAAACATTTAAAGAGATTTAACCCATTAGTGCACACACACACACACACACATACAGTTCTTCTTGGCTCTCCTCATCTGCCCCTGCCTGTCCTCTCTAGCTGCTTCTGTTTGTCTCTCACACAACCTTCCTACTGATTTCGGCAGCAAAATGTACTCAAATGCAAGAAAGTTCTTTAAGACAACTACTGTCAACCTGAGTTAGACTTAAATCTTGACCCTACAAAAACATTCCCTTGGGATTTAGAATCCAGTCTCTAACCCTATTAGCTTTTAGTTATTAGGGCTGCCCTCTAAAATTCAATTATTCGGAGCATCTGTTAGAGACCCTCAAGCCAAATAGTCTCTTGTCAAGGCTTTACATGTCTGCTGTCGCCTGGAAAATAGGCTACAATTTTGGAGGATAAGGCTGGTGACATTCTCCCTCTGCATTTTCCCATGAAAAAGACCCACACCAACAGTGAATGCATCCTACTGACAAGTATTGTGTGGGAATCAAAGCCCGATCTATCTTTTTCCTCTGTGCTATATGGCTCCATTGTTGTTGAAAAACTATTAAAAACACATCAGGGAGCCACGCAGTTCCTTCATTACCATGAACACATTCAGGCTACTGTGGTTTATTTTGACTTTAAGCCACATACACTGACCAGCTGCCAAAAAACCTGTCTGAGTAATGCTTCTTCAAACTACAACTACCTATTTTTTAACTGAACGCATGTATTTGTGAGTCATTTTGAAAGTAACTGTATAGAGAAGTTTGTGAGCATCAAGAGACAGACTAATAACAGTTTGAGCTATGTATCTAAATCTTGTCTGAATGAATGAAGCAGCTGGAATACCAGAAAAAAATCAAGTATTAGCTCATAAGGCGCTACAGTGGCCGATCAAATGTATGCAAGAGCTGCTGACAATTACAAATACATGCAAGAACACACAGATGTTTTTGTAAAATGAAAATAGTATTCATAAAGAAGCTGCTGCTTAGGAGACAGAGCTGGTCATCTTCTTATCAGAAAGTCAGTGGTTCATTCTCCTTCTCGCACAGTCTTCCTGTCAACGTGTCTGTGGCCAAGATTTTGTGCCCCAAAGCTCCTGATGCCGTTTTCCATCAGTGTGTGACTGTGTGTGTATGAGTTCCTGATGTAAAGCGCGAGACAAGAAGAGAGCTACATAAATAAGCTCTATTTACCATTTTCTGACCATATCTGATTGTAAGGATGACAGATCATCAACTCACTGCCGCTGTGATAAACTCTCAGAGGTGTAAAATTCTTTGTCAGTGTGATAAACTGCTCTTCTTATTTTCTGGCATCTGTTAAGCCTTCAAATTTAAAAGACTGTTACTCAAACTGGACCCACGCTGCTACGTGAAGTATCACTCCAACACACTAGGCTGATTTCAGTGTGAACACTCAAGGCTAAAGACCCTTCAGGCCCAAAACCCCTCACTCAATATCAGCTGGCTCAACATATTGTGATTAACTGCATGTTTGAAATTTGGTCAACCAACATGCAGTTTGAAGAATGCTCTTTATTTTCATACATGCGGCCTGTAGAGGGAGTTTTATGACCTTAAATATATTTGTTTATATTTTGCTAAATTGTTAAAAAGTTGTTTTTAATTAAACTGCAAATTCTTTTTACAGTAGAATTATTATTCTATCATGAACTGTGAGGCTATAGCCAAACATTATTAATACATTTGATTTTTATTCATGAAACTGATTTCATGATTCTGTAGTGCACATATAGAAAAAACTGAAAAATGTCAAAGTTTACAGCCAAGACAGGAAAACACAGCAATAATTTAAATTTGAGAAATGATTACTTGATGATCAAATTATTGTGGGTTAATTTTGTGTTTTCTGTGCCCAATCAATTAAGGAGCATTTGGAAATAATAAAACTGACATGTACAACAGTGGTTTGCAGCAGGTATTATTAATGTAAAGACATTTTTCAGGATCATAAAGATGAACTAATGATAAGATTGAAGATTTTATTTGACTGTGAATTCTCTACATAGGATGGGACCAACACAATGCCTTTAATTTCAATATGATACATATTGAATATATTAAAAGAATACTGAATCACTGTGATAAAGACTTGTGTAAGAAAAGATGTTTTTACTCCTCTTCCTATGAAACATGACTTTCCTCTTAATTGACTACTGATGACAAAATTGCATGGAGCGAGAAGTGCATACTCATGGCTGTGTTTGTGCTCGTAGAGGATCGGATCCATAAATGTGCAAAGCAGCATGTCGCGGCCATACAGCTCATTATTAATAATGACTCAGAGGTAATCTGCCGAGGTTGCCAGATTGGTTTCTGCTGCCGAGCATCTTACTTGCTAAATTATGAGTAGAGAGTAATTCTCCAATACTGAGCATCCGAGATCTGTGATACCAGCTGGTGAAACTATTATGTACAAATTTTTTGTGTGAATATTTTATTCCAAAAGTGGATTTTTTAAAGCAATATTCAGTCCAGAACCAGAAAAAATGGAGCTTAACTCTAATTAATGAAGGAAGAACAGATAATTCCACCTAATTGTATGCTTATAAAATGGTACATAAAAGCTAAGATGATCTCGTCTATATGGTATATTAGTACAAAAAATCTTTATCTGAACTTATGATTTACACTTATTTGTTCTATATCAGTCATACAGCACATAAGTGAACACATTTCTCTCAGATAATGGTATTGCACTTTACTTTCGAAAAATGACTACTTAAATGGTTAAACAGTGGGACCAGCTGAAAATCTCTCAATCCATTGGGTTCTTTTTTTTTTTTTTTTTTTAGGGCAAGGAAAATAAGTCTTAAAAGCTCACTGAGATAGTAAATGTAAGAGATTTTCTTTGGTAGAGAAAGTTGACATCTTATAAAAATGGCAGCCTAAATATAGCCGCAGAACATTTTTCATGAGATGCTTAGCCCCTGTTGTTTATTGTTATTTTTGGAAATGATTCTGAATCACTGGACGATATTTGTTTAGCAAATAAATCAAATCTTCTACACACCCATACACTTAATTAATGTTTGTTTCTCTAAATTAGCTGTATTCAATGGAGATAAGAGTACGACATCTTTTATTGGTTTTCACAGACAAATTTTGCTTCAGACTTGCCGTTGTTCTGAATTTTCTAGAAAAATGGCTTAACAAAGTCAAATATCTTTCAATGCAATTTCAGCTGCAAACACTATAACAGCTGCAGTGTGCCTACGTTATACACTCAAAATCCTTCAATAAAAAAGGTTTTATTCAAACAATAGGTAGGTGGGCTCATTCAGCTGCTTGGCCTTTACATAGCATTGTTTGTTGTCTGAAATCAACCAGAGCAGATTTTTGTGTTAAGAGATCCGTGATATAGCTTTACTTCAAAAGCTATGCTAACACCAAATAGATCTCCTGATATTTTTATATATTTATCAAAACAAATTACAAGGTGACAGAGGTAATATATGTGTGCATCAGCGAGAGTGAAGGGATTTTGCCAATAAATCAGATGATCAAAAGCACCTCAAATATTCAATTATTTTTATGCTACTTTGTGTTCTCAGTGAAAATACATTTGGTGGATTAAAAAGTGTGAACCACCAGATGTGGTACCAATCCTAAAGTCTGACTCTCAGAAAGAGAGGCTGTGTCATTCTTCTCTGACAAATGATGGAGCAGAGCAGCACCCCCATGACATCCCTCTGTTCCCACCAATTCATGTAGTGACAAATTTGGAGGATCTGGGGTGAATGGAGCAAATCAGATCTAATTTAGGTTGGGATATTAAGAGGTTTAGAGGAGGATATGTGTTGTATTTGTGTGTGTGTGTGCGTGTGTGGGTGTATGTGTGTTGGTGTGTGTTTGCTAGCATATATGTAACAGCATTCAGGTGTGGGATGGACTATAAGAGCCAGCTGTGAAGCACACAGCATCAGACTACTACCACTGTTGAGAAGAAAAGGAAAAATGAAGGGATGAAGTAGTAGTGAGGAATGGCAGAGGGGATGAGTTAACGGCCCGTTAAGCCAGACAGACAAAGGGATGGAGGAGTAGGAGGAGACATAAACCTTAAAGACAGTGGCAGAGAACAGGAACAAGAATGAGAGGAAGAAGCAGACTGAAAGGAAAAAAAGAATCAGAACCTAGAACATTAGAAAAGAGAATACAGGAAGCTGGACTCCTCTCATCATCCCTTCCTCTATCACCTATCTTCTTATTCTCACCAATTCAATCTACTCTTAAAATCTCCTTCCTTTTATTGTTCCTCTCTCTTTTTTATTACCGGCAAGCAATGTGAAAAACAGTAATATTATGTTAGCATGAGTCCCGCTTCAAGCTAGTGCTGACAACACTTTTGCAAGGTAAAATTAGAGCAGCAAATAATATCAGCGTTAGTTGATCAACATCAATTCAACTGCAGCCAAAAATTAAACTTTCCTTCTAGATAATGTTCCCTCTGCTAGCCAGTGTCTATGCTCAATCAAGTCATTTTTAGTGTAAAGACACACCCTTCTAAAACACTACTTTGCTGCTGTGAACAGGCATGCTAACAACTCTGTGAGGCTACACTTAAGCACTGTGCTGCTTTTAGCTAGATGCTAACATTAGCATCAAGATTTGATAATATGATGACAATTAAAGCTAACATGTTGATAAGTAGTGAGTGAAATGTTTACCTTGGTAGCTGGGTAGTATTTTAACTTTATGCTAAACACAACACACATCTGAGGCTAGTGAGAATGTATTACTGCATTATAAATATTGGACATTTACAGATTTTAGGAAAAAAAAATGTGTGCACCAAATTTGAAGGCCATTCAACAGTCACTGACATTTTCACTCTGATTCATATGCCAACCTAATGGTGGTGCTAAGGTAAAAAACAAAGGGCCACCAAAGTCATTAGCATAAATCCTCTAGGGAACAAACTGTACAAAATCTTTAACGACAATCTATCTTATAGTTGTAGATATACTTTATTCTAGACCAAAGTGATGGACACTGACAGTATGACATTTGCCACGCAGCAGGCACAGCTACAAACATATGGTGACTCTCTTTAAAAATGACCAGCTGACAGCATCACATCTAAAGAAAAAACCTCAACAGCAGGATCTCCAATACTCAGTCCTAGAGATTGCCACCTAAATAAAATGCTATACAACCTCATCCCTGATGACATTCATGCAATCTACCATAGTCTATATGTAAAAACCATATTTTTTCTTATATTAAACAAATTTGTGTTTTTACAACATAGTTCTATTATTTATTTTTATAACATAGTTATATTTACTTTGGAAAGGTGTTGTAGATATTTCTTTTGTTTAAGCACAGCTTATTTTTAAGCAAAATATTCTGTGGCAGAGTCTATTCAGTTCATAACATTTGGCAAATATATGAGCATTACTGGATCTGTATTGAATAAATTTCCAGTTAAGCTGTGATTTCAGATTCACAAACAGATGACTGTAAAGCACTCAAAGAATCAGGCGGTCAGATAGTCAGACAGTGGGATAGCACTTTGAGTTGGTGGAGGTGATGGTGATAACGGTTGTGGAGGGGCAGGGGTGTTAATCCACGAGCCATAAAGCAGCGCCAGCCTGGCATCGCCATGGCGACAGAGGGACTGATACAAGCATTGTCTCGCAACTCCTGCTAAAGAGTGGAGCATGTGGAGAAAGTGGCTGCTGTGTGTGTCCATCTACATGCAGAGTTCATGAAATGATTGGAGAGGTAAGTGCAGGGATGGAAAAGGGTGCACAGGTGAGGGAGAGGAGGGAGTTTAGGGAAGAAAGGAGAAAGGAATGAATCAACAAAGAAGGAAAGGCAAGAAGAAGCATGTAGCACACAGAATGGTTAAAGAATGCCAAAAGGAAAAAAAGATGAACAGAGAGGGATGGAGGTAAAGGGCTATGAAAGAAGGATGGATGGAAGGAAGCAGAGAAGGATAGATGGAGGAGGTGAAGAAGCAACAAGGGAAGTGGGGAGCAGACAGTGCAGAGGGGGGACACATGGAGCCTCCAGCTGGAGCCCCTCTGCGCTGCAGGAACACACCCCGAGGCTTACGCAGACACACGCGCGGGCATGCAGTCCAAGGCAAGTGCGAGCACACACGGGTTCACTCCCTCACCAGAAGTGGACACACACACTTATGCATTCAGGCAGAGTTAGTCCTACACACACACTTACTCTCACACACACTCACACACAGACATAAACACACTCGTCATTGCATGTGCCCATTATACCCACCCGGGCTAGCCACCTTATATGAATAAATAAATGAATAAATATATGAATGAATATGAATAAATATAATCTCTTCCTAAATGTCCATCCCTTCCTTCCTTTGCCAGTCTCTCTCTTTCCATCACCACCTCTTCCCTCTTTTCGACTTTACTCCTTTGTTTCCTGCCCTCCAACGGTTCTATTAGTTTTCCATATTCTCTCGTCTTCTTTCCCTTTTGTGTTCGATCTCCATCTTCCTCTCGGTCCACCTCAGGCAGCTCTCTGCAGTGGCCTGAGCAATAAACTCAGGGGACCCTGCTCCCACAGCAAACCAATTACCCAGCACTGGGGGCACGCACACAATCAAACATTGCCCTCGGGAACCTGTCATTAAAATACACACACACACACGCACACCTACACACGCACACACACACACACACACACACACACAGCAGATCACAGACCACCACCCTCAACACTTGCACAAGCAGGCTCATAGGCATGAACTGTAAGTGCATTTTTTTTTAAAAACTTCTGTCCACAAGGAGTTGAGGTAGAAAAATAGAAAGCAGTGCAAGTCAAAGCTAAATAAAGAAGCAAATAAATGATTCATTTGAAATGGTTCAATGATGTATATATTAAGTTCAAAAGAGGTTAAGAGAGCATTGTCACAATACTAAATTCTGCCTTTGGCACCAAGTAACTTGCTACAGGGCCCATGGAAAAATGAGTTATCAACCCTTTGCTATTGAGCCTCAGATCTATCCTCAGATTTACCATGTGCCTTTTGGACTAAACACAAATGTTTGTTTGATCTGACCTCTGACCTCATCAGTTCTAAAAAGGGAGCACAAAGTACAATAAAGCAGCAGTGGAGAGTGAGAATAATAACTTTATTGCCTGGTGACCTGTACACACAGAGCATAAGGGGGATGCAGGAACTCATGAAATGCTTTTTTTCACTATCTGATACAAATACACCGAACTGGTTCCCCTATGTATAGGCTGATGCATGAGGATGCTCACAGGGTTGAAGCACATACATTCTGTGCCATTTCTGGTGAATGCTAAAAAGCATTAAATGATTAAATGCACACATTAAGAAAAAAAAAAACCTACAAGAAAAATACTTTCATCAAAGCAGCAGCAAACAAGCACTCCAGGCACAGATATATGAATTCACCAACAATAGCTCAGTATGGAGCTCTACCTAAGAGTTTCATAGATCATTTCTCCTATATAAGACACTATTGGGAAAAAATGTAGGTCTGAGAATTCTGTAATTACAAACAATTATGTCATAAAATATTCTTTAATTTTTAAATAATGCTGTCCTCAGGGTCACTAAGGTGCTCCCTTAAAACATAAGCCAAAGATGTTGTGTAAAATTGATCCAGAAAATGTGTTTATTTCTCAAAATCTGGTAAAAAATAATGCTGTGCTCACATTTAGGCAGATGGTAAACAGCAAAACAGAATCATATCAGAGCAGGGTGGTAAAAATAAGTTTGAAGCTAGTGGAGAAAACCAACTCACATACCAACAGAAGAGCCACCAGGAGCAACTTGTTTGCATTTGGTTCTGTGTTTTGCCCAGGAACACTTCAACACACAGACTGGAGGAACCTACAGACTGTCTCCTGAGCCGCAAGTAGATGACAGTGTTTCCTAAGTTAAAACATATCAATTTTTTCCCATCCTCCATGATGGAATTTACAACCAGATTTTATATAGTTCACCCACTCAAGGAGAAAACATGGGTGATCTTCTTTCTTCTTTCTGCCATTTCATTTACTGTGCCCTACAGAAGGCAATGTCCATCTGCCCCCAACTCTGTCTGTAATGAAACCTCATTTTCTTTTAAAACCTGCACTGGGTTTTGCTCCTGTGTGTAAGTTCAGAAAAAGGGGAAACTTACCAGGGGGAGCCATAGATCCTGAAGCAACGCACCGTGACCTCAGAGTCCTGCAGGTATATGCAGTTGGTGAGGAGCGACTGGACGTTCTCGTAATTTTCAGGTTTCAGCTTGGAGGCAGATGGGAAGTAGTAGAAGTCCTGCTTGATCAGGTCAGCCATGAACTCCTGGTCAAAGGTCAACTCGTGGTTTCCAGCGATTACAATCTTGATGTCATATGGCAGGGTACCTGGCATGGGAAGAAAGGGGGAAGTTGAGAAGGACAAGAAGGAAAGGTGAGTGGAAAAAATGCAGGAAAAAAGCAGGGTGACAAAAAAAGAATGGAAAAGGGGAAGAGCAGGTAAGGAAAAAACAGCAGAGGGAAATAAAAGGGAAGTGGGAGTGATTAGGGAGTGACAAGGAAAAATAAAGAGAGGCAAAACTTGATGAAGAAGGACAGATTGAGGGTAACAATGACAAATTATATGGAAAGATGGGGCATAAAAGAAAGACAGGAAGGGGAAAAATGAGAGATGTAGATTATAAAAGAGGAAGTGGGAGCAGTATAAACAAGACAATAAAGGAAAGGAGGGGTGACAAGGATGGAAGGTGAAGGCCACATAGAGGAAGTGATAGAAAATTAAGGGAGACATCAGGACATGAAGACGGGTGATGGAGGGAGAAGAGACGTAGGGTGAGAGAAAGGAAACAAAGGAAACAGGGGTGGGAGGAAGAGTGGGGAGGGACGAGAAAATGGAAAATTAAGGATGACATGAAACCCATCCCAGACAGCTTGGCATTCACATGCATACGAGGCTTCCTCATTGTTTTTCTCTTCATTTCCAGCAAATCTGTACATCTGTCTGAGCTTCCCTACATCATTAAGGGTCTCAACCCAGTGCACTGCTGTCTTCTGTTCATGGGAGCAAAGCTGAGCACGTGTGAATCTTTATCTGAAGGAAAGATGAGGACGGGAAAGCAGGAAGAATAATCATTGTGAAGTTTACGATGCAGAATATTAAACATTTGCTGACTGTGGCAACCACTGCCACATCTTTCCTTCCTTTCTCTCTCACCAGCCTCCTGTAATCAAACTCCCACTCCTTCACATTACCCCCCATTTTCTCCTCCATTTCAATGGCTTTAATTGGCTATTCAGAGCCTGCCACAGTAGGGTGCGCGATCGATCTGCACCCATCAAACCCAGCAGCGGCTGGCCCTTCACGAATCTACATGATGTTTTCAAAGCTCTGCTGAGGAAACTGAGAGCCAGCACTGACAAACATACGGGGGTCTGCTTTGTCAGGTAGAGTGGCTGACGGAGAGTTCAATCACAATGGCTTTTTTTCATTACTGCCAGGACGGCAAGGCGTGCAGCTGAGCACATCAGTTTGTGTGTCAGCATGTGTGTTTGTGAGTGACTTTCCCTCGTGTGTGCGAGTTTGCATGCATCTGTGCATGAATGTGTCATGTTAGTGAAAAGGAGTAATTAAACTGAGCTTTAGAAGAGGCTGACAGCCCGGCGACAGCTCTGTCACAACAGCCAATCACAGCCAAGTGACAGAAAGAGAGAAAGAGTTGGGGGATAGAAGGAGGGAGAGGAAGGAGAGAGCGACAGAAATACTTTAGGAAGCCCAAAAATCCTTGAGTGTAAAGGAGGAATAATAACAAGATGAAAGCAGCTGTCAAAGAGTGCCCATGTCTGCGATTTGGGCCGGGGCCGCCCCCTCTCCCCAACACAGCTCCCATTTGTTTGGCAGAAGGGCTTGTGTTTAGTTGTCATGCAGTCACCAAAAAAGCCCCGTAAATGAGGGGCTGCACCTCCACAAAGGCACACGTACACACACGCCACCACACAATCAAAAGATGTTTTTAGATTCCTCTCCGTCAGACTGTGGCATTTGAAGTATAGTGTTCACTCAGTCGTACCTGGAGGAACCAAGGTTAAAGAATACTTTGCTCCAAAACAAAAATTAGATCATTATTTTTATCCAACACAAAGTATTGAAGGTAATGGGGCTGTCTTCTTACAGTTCCAAAAAATGCATTAAATCTATGCGCATTTTCCAATTGTTTAAAGCAGTAATATGTTTCACATCAGAGGACTGCGTGGTGTCCTAAAGTCCGATGTTTACTTCTCTCTATGGGTCTTTTAAGTATGAAATATTAAAAAATTCACTTCATTTTACACTTTATTATACCACACAAATACCATGATTTGAGTAATAATTAGCAACTACTGGTTTTTTAAAAATTTCCCAAAATAAATGTACTGAAATTTACCCCTGAAAAGGGATGTTTGTGAGGATTTTGTTTTTCATCTCATTAATTGCTCCGTCCCTATTTTCAGGTAATTATAGAATTATCAAATCATGAATATCATTTTTTATTTCACACAAATTTTGCCAGTAGATCTCCCTAAATCCCACAAACATTTGGGTATGACAGTCTTTCACCTGTTAACTGGAACCGGGTATCTTAGCCCCTCTGTACACCTGCTGTACACCTGCATGTCACCCACCCAGTGCACCCCTAGAGGTGGAGACTCCTGTCAAACCTCATGCCAGCCGAGACAATGAAAGAGGTTGCAAGAGAAGAGCAGAGCAAGGAGGAGAGCAGGCAGAGAACCACAGAGAACTGACTGCAACCGGATCCCTGCCATAAAACTCTTGTCACATAGGAAGAGTGAGGACACTAAATTCCTAATATGTAATTTTTGCCACTCCAAGTTTCTTAATCCATACTAAAAAACATGAGACATAGTTCAATGACGGTGTGAAGTAGAGTAGGATCATGAGATTTGTTTATTACATTGTAAAACAGCAACCACTGCAGATGAAAATCCATCTGACTGACTCCAGTAGGAATGTTCACAGACCAAGTAATGTAGTAAAGTTTAGTTCACGCTATGTTTAGTCTCATTTGTTGACTTCCTTTCACACTCTCTGATTGGTGTAATCCAGAAAGTTAGAGACAGGCAACAAAATGAGAAACGCTTATATTTGAATATAATTATTGATTTCTATGAGTCTGAACATTGTTAGCCTCATCTTGAATAACGTAAGGACACAACTAAGCAAAATATAAAACAAAGATATACTGTATTTAGACATTTTAATGTGGAAATGTTCCATATTGTATTGTAGAGTAAAGAAAATTATGCAAATTACAATGAAGCTGAATCTCGATCATGATTACAAACTTCTTCTCTCTCTCTTGGTCTCACACACACACACACACACACACACACACACACATCCACACACAGAGAAGAACATATCGGAAAATTAAACAAAACTGATGGAAAAAGTAAATGGTTGAAATTTTAAAAATTTTAGTAGCTTGCAGAAAAGAATTGAAAACTCATTCAAATTTACTGGCCTGCTGAGGAAAAGTAGGACTGAAACTTGTTGGAATTAAACTGCAACAATTCAGTTCACAAAGTAACACTAGTTCAAAGGTTATCACCCCCTGCTGGCCTGTTGCAATTATTAGCTTAGATAGATAGATGAACAGATATAAAGATCGATACATACATCCATTCACATTTCCATACTTACATATGTAAGGAAAAAGATAAATGCTGCTAAAAAGCTTCATAAAAACTGGATGGTTCTGCAGAGTCGGGTGACTCTGTAAGTCTTTCAGATTTCATCAAAATGGACCAACGTTTTTAGACTTTGTGTTTTTGCTCCTTTCGTTAACATAAAAATATTACTCAAAACAGTTAACTTGCTTTTATCACATAGATGACATTCCTTACAGGTCTTTGCTTATTCATATACAAATCTTGTTTTACTAGATCTCATACTGCCTCAGAGATACGTAAAATTTAATGAGATGACACATATTTTCACTGTAATCTTAATGACGACTGTGATAGCTTCTGGAAAAAGAACTCACCAGGAAAGGAGCCAAGTAAATGCATGAGAGCGCAGCGTCTACCTGGAGATTTGTTTAGCCTCGCTCTTGTCTCAGTCTTTGAAGACTGGAGCAGCCTGAGTGTGAAGTCATAGATGTAAACGGGAGTGACCTGAGACTGCATGCATGGCAAAAATGCAAAATATATGAGAAAAACTATTAGGTCAAGATGAAGCTAGCTTTGATCTTAAAGTTTTATCATTTAAAATAAGCTCTCAAACTATATACCTCTGCTCTACTGCATGTCGGGCCAGTGAAATTTTCTCTGCCGTGGCAAACATTTACATCAAATAGTACAACTATATATACCCGCATCTGCAATAAGCATAAAGAAATGTAGTGATTCAAAGGGAATCATCCAAAGGGTTTGCAGTTGTGTTTCAGAGGAGGTAAAATGAAAGCCCCTTTGCGAGATCTTCAGCCAAATGCTTAAAAATGAAAAATTAAGTGAAAAGAAAAAAGGACATACAGTATGTGTCCGTGCCTGTGTGTGCGTGTGAGCCTGAGGGGAGATAGACAGCAAGGCAGCAAGGAAGTGACAGCGATATAACAAGGCGCTCATAAATTTTCCACAAATAAACACTATCTGTGTCTCCTCAGAAATTCTGCAACGTGAGCAGTTTTTCACCCATGTTTGACGGCCAACTGTAAACTCCGAGAAATAAATCACAGGGAGAATTATAAAACTCCACCAGCTGGACACAAATACCCCACCAGCCTCCTATAAACACACACACACACACACACACACACACACACACACACACACACTTACTTAGCAAAATTAACTTTCAATTTCATGGATGAATTTTTTGAAAGTTTCCCCTAGAAAACAACTACTGCAAAATGACAGTATGAGAATTCCAACAAGCTAAACTTTAAATAGATGACTCGTGACTAAGGGCAGCAAGTGTGTGCATCAGTTTATCATAGGAATTCTCTGTCCCAGCCGACTGCTGTTAATCTAAAAAAATAACAATACCAAAAAAAGAAAAAAATTCAACAATGCAGTCTTTATTGTGCATGTCCACAAAGAAAAAATCAATCCCAAAAAGACAATTTCTGCATCAAATTAAAATAAATGTGTTGCTGCTGTGACAAAAGAGAGAAAAGAAAAGGGGAGAGGATGCGGATGGAAGTATGTGAGTGAACAGAGGGGGGCAACTAAACATTTGGGGCGACATCCCCCCAAAAACACATGGGCCACTCTTTGTCGCCCCGTCATCTTTTGTCTTTGAACTCAAAAGGCTGCTTTCAAGCAACAAATAGTTTTAATTTGTCTGTGAGTAAATCAGCAGCGGCGCAGGGTGGACGGCTATGTTTTTCCATGCGTCAAATAAATAACAAAAGAGGAAGAGAAAAAAACAAAATCAATGAGTGACAAAGAAGGAGTGCAAAGATTTAAGCAAAACATAGGACATTGCAGGCTGAAACAGCTGGACCCCAGTCTTTCCTTCTGTTCCTTCATCCCTTTATTCCTTTTCTGGTTCTGGTTCAATCCTTTCTCACTCAGTGTCTTTGCTCTTTTGTCGATCGCCTGCCCCCCTCCAGTCATACACATCCCAGATCTGCTGTCTGTCACCACAAAAACCTCCGTCCTCCCTGGAGTTCCGCAAGGCAGCCTATGTGTGTGTGTGTGGTGTGTGGGTAGATGTGTGTAAAAGTGCCACATCCAGCCTACAGGTATGTTTATGATCATGGGGGACTGTGCTGAGCATAATCTGTACAGCATGGGAATGCATAGGACTGTTTGTGTGTCTATACATAACACTGGCTACAGTATGTGAAAATGTGCATGTGTGGACTCCCACCCCCAACACAAGAAATCTTCCGGAGTTCGGCCACTATTGTTCCGACGCTGCGATGGGTGGTCTGCTCTTTGAAGAGGAAAATCCCCGTTCTGCCCAAAGCTCTGGCATGTACAGGGGGATTACTGCCCATTGTGTGTGCATGTGTGTGTCTGTCTGTGTGCATGCAATGACAAAAAAGGCAGAAATATCCTGCCTGCCAAGACAAAGTCAATTCTTAAATGTGTATGTGTGTGTGTGCTCTGATACCGAAAACTAGTAGCCAAAACATCCTGCCAAATAACTTAGTACCAAAGTGTGTGTATGCGTGTGTATGTGTGTGTCTGGAACGTCTATGAGTGTGTGTGCAGTTGCAGAAAATAGGGGCCAAACATTTCCTGCCAACCAAAAATGCTGAAATTAATACCAGTGTGTGTGTCTGTATGAGTAAATGCATGTGTACAAGAATCAGTGGCCAAAACTTTTGCTTAAATTATAAGAAAAAAGTCCAGCATATTACTACTTGGATCTTATTTATTGTAGCATATAAGTCTTCCATGTGTGTAACTAAAAGTATTACAAAGTGTCTTTTTCTTTCATATACTGGTAACAAACTACATCTGTTGCTTGATTTCACCTACACACTTGTTTGAGGTAACATAATAAAGCAAGGAATGTTTGTCATTTTAAATTTAGGTTTTACATTTTTTTTTGCTCTTACCAAGGGTGTTTTATAGGAAGAGTTTGACAATTTAGGAAGTTTACTTTTATGCCAATGTCCGTGGGCTAAGGAGAGCTAGGAGGCTGTTAGCTTAGCATTAAGCAGGAGGAAACAAGCTTGGCACTGTCCATTGTTGAAAAATACGCCTACCTTTGCTGCTAAAGCTCATCAGGCATTATGCTCACACAATACTTCTAATAAAACAACAAACTGCCATTTTTATTTTCCTATTTAGTGCATGAATTTATAACACTTAGCTGTTACCTCCTGCTCCCCGGCCTGAATGCCAAACTATGCTAACCATCACCTGGCTCTTGTTACTTAGTGCACACACACGATTCTTATCAAGACAGTAGAGCATTATCAAAGTATTTTTTTAACTTTTCTTTTTGCCACACTCATGCATAATCACTTACATGAGTTTAATGCTCATGGTAATTCCTGCATGCTGTGATCGTACGTCACTTATACTTTTCATGTCTGCTTGGCTGCAAGAGTCTTTGTCTCTGTCCAAGTACATGACAGTCCACTGTGACCTCTGCCAGACATCCACTTACAGTCCAAATTTATGAGCAGACAGCATGAACTGACCACACTACCTGCCTGCACATGTGACGGCACACATGTGTGCATACGTTGAACGTAGAAGCTCTAAACACAACCATGTGTGTGTCTATTCTCCACATCTGTATAAAAATTATCCATTCTTTTGGAATCTCTTAGCTCAAAAAGCTTATCGTATCAAGTGGCCCTAGCATAAATATTAACCTCAAAATTAACCAATTTAAAAAGAGAAAAAAAATGTAGTTTTTTAGTAGTGGAATGGATACCTCAC
>JAPZDV010000015.1:1651468-1665162 GCA_029814665.1 Acanthurus lineatus
TATATTTTTTTATCTTTATTATTGAAAGTATTCACATCTACAACTAGAAAGCAAAGTAGAAGCACAAAGTGGAATTAAATTGATTGAAGTAAAACTATATTTCTGGTCAAAACATGATGAAATGTGTTTTGTTACTTTCTGTGACAGCCAGAAGGTAAACTTCCTTTTTAAACATTCATCAGTTTATAGAAAACTTCTTGATTAAACCTCAACTACCACACACGAACAAATTGTTTTTGTTTGCAAAAAGGGATATTTATAGGCATTTCAGGTATTTTTGTAAATTAGATTATCAGGTAAACTGTTGGCTTGTTTATATCTTGTCTGATCATCTAACTGCTTCTATTTCTTGCCATGTTGGACTTTGTTGTGGCAAAGGAAGGATAGCCACAACTCCAAAAACTAGATCCAAGTTTTGATAAACCAGGATAATGCTTTATTCTGAACTCTGTGACTGTCTGGTTGTATGGCAAGCACATATGTCTGTGCATATTTGCGTATATACATCCCATAACTTATGCATGTCTTCTTTAGGTAGAGAACATGTTGAGATTATAGCCAAACAGTGCAGCTTTAGACGGCCTTTATCTGTGCGTGCTTAAACAGAAATGCAATAATTCAAAGGGAAGCTTCAAAAGCGACGGCAGTGATGTTCAAAGACAGACAAGCTAAAGACTCAGCTTGGATCAGTCGTAATTCCTTTACAGCATGTGTGTGTGGTGTGTGTGTCAGAGACAGGGAAGACTGGATGTGAGAGAAGAAAGTAATATGTCACATGAAAGAGAGAAAAAGAGAGAGGTGAGAAAGAGAGAGACATGCAACAAGGTAGGACTGGATGATGGAGGCCGAGAAGCGAGGCTTCCGCCTTCTCACCTCAGCTTAAACTTAATGCTCACTTGTTTCATTTAACTCACCACCCACACACTACTGCGTCTCATCATACACACAACCACACACGACCTCACACACACAATCATACAAGCAGACGCAAAACAAAGACAGCCTGCAATTATGAGACGGCGTACACAAACACCACCTACTGAGCAACGCATCCAAAACACACATTTTATCTGAGTACAGCAGCACCTCCTAACACTTCACAATGTCCTCACTGAGCATAATGCATTACACACACACACATACTCGCACACATGCATAAAAACACACACACACACAGAAACTGTGACAGAGACAGATACAGCGCATCATCAAGCGGCCTCGTAGGTGGTCTCTCTCTTCTCTTTCTCCCTCCTACACTCCATCTCTGTCTCTTTCATCCTGTCTGCTCCACTTCCACGTTCAGTGTGACGACGTCGCCCCCAAGATAAAGTGGTTGAAGATTAAGCTGCAACTTTCAAAACGAGCGACGTGGGCTTCTGATGAATGCTGATAAATTAAATGACTGGCCACTCGCCATCTGTCCCATGTCTGTTTTTAAACGGGATTTCTACTGATGCCATTTTTTGCTGATGTTAAACAAACTGCCATATTCCACATATGTACCTTAGTTTGGTTAAGGGCATAAATATGAGACTATTCTGAAACCAGTTAAGGGTGATGTGAACAAGTGTTTTCAGCATCCTTAGATTTTCTTTTCTCTATTTTGTTGTTGCTGATTTCAGCTGCTGGTCCATTGAGGGTGAAAACACCAATGTGTCGCCTCTAATATACGAGAAATCACAAGTTAGGAGGTTCACCATAAAATCTTTGACAAACTAACAAGGAAGAGTTTTCATCCTGGTACATGATGGCAATGTCACTTTGACAAATGGCACTGTGATGGATTGCTAATTTCAGTCAAATCCAAGTCTCTGCTTGTCATGTTTTTCATTGTCAAAAACTGAAAATGAAACTGGCTTCCTGAATAATACTATTGTATCTCAAACTAAAATGATCAGCAGGAGTTGTAATTTATGGATTAAAACAAGCAAACTGGACCTCTTATAACCTAAATGTTAACAAATCTACACAGCAACTTTACAGAATCCTTTTTTGTAGTGAAATGGTGGTCAGACATTTGTTTGACCAATCATGACAGACTGAACTGCTTCTGATGCTTTAAGTACTGATTGATTCAATATTAGAATATAAAAACAGAACTCTTGACAATGGCTACACATTTTGTTGAGAACTTTATGTTTCCTTTACTGCAGATTAAATCAGGATTTTACTATTGCAATAACATTTCTACATAAAATGTCTTAAAATGACTATAAATTTGTTACATTTACTGTAGTTTTCTTAATGTACGGTAATTAAATAATCCCAAATGTCTCCAATTATGTTCAAACTTAGAAAAATCTATAATTTTACTCAAGGTTACAGAGCGTTTTTTTTTGTCACCTTTGGCTTACATTAAGGATGACACCTGTCTGAGTGAAGAAGGACACTGAAAAGTGTGAAAAACCTGACTAAAACTTTATCACATAACATGTTTGTGAACATTTCTGCCTGAGTTTGTCAGACAAATTTTCATTTGCAGTGATTTTTAACAATGAAAAAAACACACTTCACTATCAGACACATTTAAATGTTATTAAACTACATCTTTTGTCTTCATTGTTTGGATTATGGGACCTTAAGTAGCAGAAATAACATATTTTGCATTTTATTAGTAACTACTAATTTAATAGTATTAGAACATACACCTGGTGCTTTAAAGTTCAATCAATAATAACATTTAAAATTGATTCGCAAACATTGATTTAATTGTGGTGGCCCGTAGCATTATTAATTCAGACCAGGGTTCATTTTCTTTTCTTTTCTCTTTTGAAAAAACTCTTATTTTCTTTTTTTAATTTTGGTCCTCTATTTTTTTTTAATCTTATTACATTGTTTAATTTTGATCGGCTCAGACTCTTTGTTTCTCTCTCTGTCTCGACACATTGACAACTGACGGTCTGTGAATAACTCCCACTCTCCATGCACATTTTGAATAAAAACGTGATCATGTGCAACTGATGCATTTAAGTTAACTCTGCAAGGTAGTCTGTGGTTATTATAGTAAGAGTAAATAAGTTATTAGTAAAAATGTGAGCAGCAAAGTGAGGATGACGGTGATTTAATGAGCTGTCATTTATGAAAAAATGGTCAAGCAAGTTTGCTTCATCAGTAAAGCAACACTTTTGAAATTTTGTTATTTGTTTGCTACTAACCTTACACAACATGAGGAAATGGAGCTGTAAATATTGCTCAATTACTTATTTTTGTCAAAAGCACTTGGCAAGAAAACATTTGCAGTGGGGCATTTTTCACACAACATTATTTAATAATTTATTTCCACACACCCACACTTTCCTAAATAAACCCCATTACCACCACCCTCCTTAACTGTTTATTTATCTCTACCTGCATGGTGTCTCTTCTTTTAGCTAACTATTTGTGAGGAGGGTGGTAATGCAGATTAAGCAACAGTTTAAATAAAGCAAAGTTCTGACACTGAACCAAACAAATCCAAGACAGAAAAAGGAAGAGGAAGAACAAGAAAGATAAAGAGTGAATAGAAAGAGGAAATGAAGAAATTATGAGGAAAAACTCCCATTATTTCATAAGTAATATTCACAGGCTTATGGAGAACTTGTTTGAGAGAAAAAGTGGTTGTTTCCTAAGACCATTTCCTATCTCGTTGTATCATTTTTCTTCCTCATGTACACACAGACACACATACAGATACACAGACACACACAGTCTTTCAAGTGTGCAAATAGAAGACACAAAAGCAGTGAGGGACAGATGGGAAACGGTTTGCTCAAATTTACAGTCTCTTGAAATTCTGTCGAGTTTCCCAATGTTGAAAACCATAAAGGAGTGTCAAACTTCCATAAAGGAGTGCCAAACTTCCTCGTTATGCTCTCCTCACGGTAAACATAAAAGAGGGGGTTGAAGGAAAAAAATAAGAGGGAAGAAAGGTGGAGAGAGGGAGAGAATGAAAATGAAGGACAATTACGCTTAGCGAAACGAGAGATAAGGAGAGAGTGAGGAGAGAGGACACTGGAAAGAGTGGGAGAAGAGGGAAGAGGAAAGGAGAATAGAAGGAAGGAAGCAAAGAAGGAGAGAAGAAGAGTGTGCCAGAAAAAGACAGCAGTCATGAAAGTTTAATGCCCTCGCTGTTACCAAGCTAAAGGGAGCAAGCTGGGAGGAGAATGAGTGAAGCTGAGGAGGTGAAGAGGTGGACCAAAGGGGAGGTGGGGGGCAGAACACCTGACGGAGGACTGAGATAGAGGGGCAGAAGTTTCACACACACACACACACACACACACAGCTGATGCGGTAGGTGCGGAACAGGACACGCTCTCCCACTCCGAGGCAAAGAAAAAACACACACGCATTTAAAGTGCCTACACGGCAATCGCATCATGGTCGTCCCTCATCTATTATTCAGCAGTAAAGGGGAGCAGAGTAGAGTAGGTGCTAAATAAAGAGTTACTGCAAAGATGCTAAAGGCTGTAGACCTCAAAACCCAGAGTCAGACAGATGGTGAGAAAAATTTTTATTACCAAGATGAAAGTTGGCTTTCACCTGTTTCTGATGTTCTCAATACATTTTTACCTTCAAAATGCACCTTAAGCAAAAATCTATAGATTTTTTTTCACATTAACAGTAGATTAAATGACTGTGTAGAGGGAAAGATATTGCATTTAGTGACAAACTACAAAGAACAATCACCTACCAGGGCAGTTTTTAAAGCTATTTGGTCTTTTGGCTCATTATTTTGGTTTTGAGCCCCAAAATTATGCTCCCATTAAAATCTTTTCCCAGTAGCAGCAAGATTGTTTAATAAACCCACTGTAAACAGTTACCCTAGACCCATATGGCAGACAAAGTTAACAGTTATCTGGTGGACATAGTGGAGCATTAAGCAACCAAAAAGCCAATGTTTTTTTCCCAGTGGTTGGTGGATATAAAACAAAAAAAAGCTAAAAAAGATCATATAATGACAATAACCTTTATCGACTGGCCTGAAACACAACTAAAACTAAAAAACAATGTATTTCAATGATTGCAACTATTTGCTAATATGCTCAGCTTAGCAAATTGTCTTAGTAGCAATTTTTCAGTGAATGTGGCTGATTCTTTGAGATACCATGCTTCGAAAAACTTCCTGATATTACTGTCTGGTATCAAAGGCATGTAACCTGGGGTTTGTTTCATATCAGTAAAAGCAACGTTTAAGGCAGTGACAGTTCTCTGGTCACTTCATAGAGTAAGCATCTTTGGATCCATCATTATTTTACTGTTTAGGCAAACAAAGAATAAATGATCCCTTTAATTTGGCAGTTTGCATCATAAAACTTGAAATGATTTCAACGTATCATTACTTCTTTAGCATTTCTGCACATTAAAAAAAAAATACCACGATAATACTGATAACCATGAAAATCCAGATCACCATAATCACGATATGACATCATTTAACTCTACAGTTCTATATATCTGCTGAATATGCAAACAGGCCACAGCCACACATTAGTCATTAGCATGGTATTTTAATTTGCCAGTTAATACTACATTTCTGAGGCCAGTACTGATATTTAAAATAAATAATTAATATTACTTATTTAGTCAAACATTTCTTTAAAAAGTCTGTGCTTTGGGAAACAAGTAAGGAATGATGTTTTTAACAAGATTAACCTAATTGCCAGGAATATAAATGGAGGAAGAAAATTGTTCTCACACATTAACAGAAAAAGACAGACAAACACTACAAATAGCCAGTTGGCTGATAACTGATCTGTATTTTTGCATGGTGAATCTTCAGTTGCCTACTTTTGCCCGTTTATGGTCTGTATGTCTATTTTGGCAGTAGAGCAGACACTGAACTGAAGTTAGACAAGGAGGGAGACAGGCAGAGGGAATGAGCAAGAGAACAAAGCCTTTAAGAATTAAAGCTGCTCCTCTCTTGACCTCAAGTTGACTCCGAAGCACAATGAGATCCATATTTAAACACAACATTCACTGCAGTATATTCCCACTCCGCTTCTCCAGCTCACGCTATCACACGGCATGAATAAAGACGCCACTCAAGTCTACAGTGAGGGCTGCGCGCACAAACAAACACGCAAACACTCAGAGAATCGCTGGCCCGGCTTACGAAATCCACATGGATGCTTGTTGGCGTGTATGTGCTCAAAGCCGCAAGTGTGTGCTGAAAGCCTGATCAAAGAGGCCATTATTGGAGACAATTGGACTGAAATGCTGCTGCTCACGAGCTTGGGCTCGCCTCTCGCCCTCGCTAACCCTTTTTTTTTCTCTTCCTTTCCTCTTTCTGAATCCTCTCACCTGTCCCGCGTAATCAGCCTCCATCCCGTGCAATCCAGCACTTGCTCACACTCAGCACGAACAGCGGCTTTTCAACACTGCTTACAGTCCTTTTAAGCCAACACAGCTCTTCAGACTTAACCATGTGCTTTTTGGAACATTAGTGTTTCACACACACACACACGCACACACACACACACAAAATTTAACACAGCTATCCTTATTGGGAAATTGCATTGGGTTCAATTAGTTTTGCAGAAACTAACCTAATCCTAAACCTGAACTAGTGCCCTTAAAACATGGTTGTGTTTCTTAGTCCCCACTAGGACTAATGGTCCTGACAAGGTTTTGTGTTAATACTGGAAAATGTTCCAGTGAAGTAACAAAAAGCAAGGCACATCTACACACACACACAGAGACATCTGCAGTAGATAAAAAAGCAAGCAAGGAGTATTACTGATGAGAGAGCCATTGTTTCACTCAGAGACCATTTTTGTGACAGAGTTTTGTCAAATTGCAGACACGACAATCACACGACAATCACCTGTAACTCAGTATCAACAAAGTCAAAGAGTATTTGGTAGACTAAAGTGTTTTCAATATGGATGTTGCTTTAAAGAGGCTACGAATACTAATCTTGGCCAGGCAACTGAAATTAGTGTAACCAATTATGTACGTGGCCAAATATAAAATATAGTATCAATCTTCCATTCTGGACATACTTTTTAACTTGATAACTGCCCACTTTAGTCCATTGGCACCTTACCCAAATTACCAAAAATGTAAATAAAAATTTTTAAAAAATACTCTTCGGTTTTGCCCCATCTTAAAAAATTCTACTCTATAATTAAAATGCAGATGAAGTAAGTGAAAAGATATGATCTATGGCACATAAGCTCTGTGAACAGTTGCCATACTTTGTGTTCAATTAATCCAAAGTGAATAGCATCTCAGAGAAGTGAACAGTGAACTTGACCTCTGACCTTTGACCACAAAATTCTACAAAATTCATTCTCAAGTCAAAGAGGACATTTGTGCCAAATTTTAATAAAATGTTCTTACCTCTTTTTACATTCACAGGAGAGGAACTGATGTGAGGTCACGGTTCCCTTGACCTTTGACCTTTGACTTGGGATCAAGTCAGTCTAAGAGGATAATTGTACAAAATTGGAAGAAATTCCTTCCAGGAATTTCTGAAATATCATATTTACACATATGGGACACATAAACTGACTGCAGGTACACACGCACACAGCACACGCTCAGGTAAACACATTAAATGCATATCAGAAATGTAGGTTTTTAGCTAGTATCAACTAAAGTAGCGTTAGTTCTGCTGACCTTTTATCTCTCTTATATCTCACTCCCTATTATTGTTAACTCTGCTTGGTTGTGAGTGTGTGTGTGTGTGTGTGCGTGTGTGTGTGTGTGTGTGTGTGTGTGTGTGTGTGTGTGTGTGTGAGTCTGTCTGGGTGTGGTTGTGCGTTCCCTCCACCTGTCAGTCAACCTGCACACCTGCATTCCATCCACTCATCCAGCTCCTGCAGTACGCCTGCTTTACACTCAGATTTTGCTGGATATTTCTGTCACCCACAGCGGTTGTAAACACTATAGGCCTCTTCCCCCACTTCCTGCCTTTATTGGTAATTTACTGGTTCTTCTCTAATGCCATCTGCCTTTCTCTCTTTTCCTCTTCAGAATCATACTCTCCTGCTTACCTACTTTGTGCCGGCTTTGTATCCTCTCACAATTCTTGCATCATGAAAGATGTCTCAATTCCTAAATTGCATATGGAGAAGAAAGGAGTGAGAGTGAAGAGGCTTGCAGGAGGATGCACAGGTGTACCCTTTGCAGAAGCCTTTTAAGCTTGGTATCAATAAAAGAGGGCTGACAGTGGCACTCTATACATATAATGTGTCACTCTTTATATTTAAAGTAAATAAATAAGTGTTCTCTCGTACAGTATATTGTCATGAGCACTGTTAAGTTCATCTGACAGAGATCATAAAATACAGTGAAAGGCTGTGACAAAATAATGTATAGATAATTCACTGTGCAACACATCCTATTTAAATGAGATTGTTTTAAAATGACATCTCAATGTGAGGAATTTTGATTTTGTTTGATGCCTGTTGCTGGACTCCTCTCTTCTCATATCTCTTTTCACCTCAACTCTCATTTGAGATGGGACTCAGAAAGATGTAAGAAGAGGAGGCAAGGAAAGGAATCAAGGATGTAGGAAAGGTTTCATTGCATTCCATGGCAATTGAGGAAGAGAGTACCGTGGAGGTAAACTGGATTCCTTTTGGACTCTGGCAGACAGATGCTAAGACACTGGCTTTTATTGTGTCCCAGCTGTTTTGTAACATGCTATTGAAAAGATAAAAGAAATAAACCTTAAAAGAAAAGGTTTGCTTGAAAAAATGACATCTGTATGTCTACCAGCAACAAATGGTAGAAGGAGAACCTCATCCAACAAGACCACAGAGCCAGATCCTGTTTTTTCCACACAGACCGAGCTTGTTCAAACACTGTTTACACTACAACAGGAGGACTACAACCAGTCTGAGATATATGATTCTCAGAAAAGAGAGGATTGGAACCAGTTCTAAGTAGAAACAAAACATTCCCACTCCCAGCTCATCGCATATGGAAGCTTGGTCTGGGTGCCCCTTTTAGCGTCTGTGTGCAAGGCGTAAAACCCTCCTGCCAGAAAGCCTTTCTAACACGTGGTTAACCTTGTGAAACAGTCGCAGTTTTACACACATGTTTGACACTGTTAAACAGTCGCAGTTTAGTTGGGTTTAAGCAGCCGCAGACTTTTGTTTTCGGTGCCCAGGTGCAGCAGGTTTTAAAATACTCCAGAGCACAAGAGATTTGCAGATATAGAAAACAGTGAATGTAGCAAATTCTGGCTTTGGAGCAGCAGAAAAAATATTTGACATATTTAGGAAAGACTTAACTATTTTTCAAAATTAATAATGAGTATTTTTTTTTTGTGTTAAATTAATTAACAAAATGGCAAGTCATTTTTAACAATACATTAGCAAAACCTAAATAAGTGAAGAAAAGTTACTGACAAGATTGTGATTGTCTTAAATTGACAAAATCCCAAAACTGATATCCTCCACACTTCAAGAAGTGTAGAGGGAGCAGCGAAAAAATGACTATTCAAAGCGAAATACACACACTCACACACACACACACACATGCAGCCTTCATACAGTGACTGACAGCTGGACCTGCATGGATCACCATGACAACAGACGACAGAAGTTTGTCATTAGTCTCCAGGACTATGTGCTGTGAGTTTATCCAGGTAAGCAGCCTTCCTTCAGGGAGAAGCCTGGAATGTCGCCCTCATTCTTTCCGTCTCTCCTCCCTTCCCGAGTCTTTTTAAGCCTCCACCTCCTCCTTCTTTGCCATTTCCCATCCTCCCTCCTTGACTTTCTCCCAGCATGAATTTCATCTTTTGCCTCCTTAGTCCTCCCCTCTTTTCCTCTCTTCCCCCCTCTCCTGCAGCGTTCACCATCCCTGACAAAGCCTTGAGCGGTTGCCAGCGGGCCCCGAGAGCCGACTGACTTCCTGCTAAAAATAAGAGCCGAGAGAAGAAACCCAGAGAGCTGCCACCGTGCGAGGGGAGGCGAGAGAAAGGGCTGAAATTGGTGAGAGGTTTGGAGAAAGTTAAAAAAAAAGAGAGAAAAGAAAAAATCAGCAGTGATAAAAGAGATGGTGTGCTTGAATGAGAAAAATGAGTTTGAAAAGAAAATGAGAAAAAAAGAACCAAAGGAGATATGCTAACCAAATTATGAGTATAGGAGAAAGATAAAAAAAAGACTACAATAAAAGATTAAAAAAGTAGAAACTTTGGGAGCAGATAATGTTACCTGACCAAGGCTTAGTTTGCATTAACTCCTCCGAAATGAATACGTTAAACTTGATCTTCCCGTAAATCTGCTCTGCACACACTAAACAGCAGGAGTTATACTGATCTACAGAATGAGATGGTGTGTGTGTGTGTGTGTGTGACAAAGACAGGGAGCAGGAGGGAATGAAAGAGAGAAAAAGAATAGGTATAGCCAGATTATAAATATTTATACCGGAGGAAGAGGAGAAGATGGCAGAGTTGCAGGGGAAAAGGAAATAACAGCAGAGGAGGAGAGGAAGGAATGGAGAGAGGAGAGAGTGACTTCAGAGGCAGCAGCAGGCGCGTTTGGCTCGGTTTATCTTTTCTTTCCCGTCTCTCCCGTTGCCTATCTCGCCGCTGGAGTGCGGGCTAGCGGATTTGCAGCTCGTGCTCCCTGCAGCTTGTGTGTGTGTGTGTGTGCATGTGTGTGCGAGTGTGTGTGTGTGCCTGTGTGAGGAGGAGAAGGACAACAAGTTCTCCCCTTATCTACCCCCTCTCCTCTCCCTCAGAGAAAAAGACGAACACACAAAGGCCCGCACACCCGCTAACAGGCTTCTGCCGTTCCTGGGGAGGTTTGTGCCAGTGTTGATGACATCGACGACAGTGATGATGATGGCGATTATAGCAGGTCCGCTCTGCTCCCTTCAACTGTTGAAGATTCACCGATTCAATAGTTTTTCCGTTGTATGGCTTTGTACGAGGTCATTTCATTCATTCCAACAGATATCAGGTAGAAATGATAAGACTTACACTTGCTCCCAACTCAGTACTGAGATAAGATGCTTCCAGTGGAGGCTGGTGATGCAAAAAGTCATAGAAGACAACTCTACGTTCTTATACTTATGCATGAAATAAATGAAATGCCCAAAATGTGCTGCAGACCTCTACTTCCAGCACTAAATAACACACTTTTCATAGTTGCAGTTGGAAACCAGAAATGTTTCATGCTGATTAAAGTTCTCCTTGCTAATCTACATCACACAATAGTAATTTTATTTTTTATGGTCAATTTTATGTGGAAAAAAATGTATCTTCCTGTCTTTTTCAGTAGATAGATTTTCCTAATTTTTCATGGATATGGCCAAGTTGAGCAATCTTGACAACTGAGAAAACATCAGCACTTGCTCCTGTTTTCTGCATTAAGGGAAATGCATGAGTGTACCAGCTTATGTCTTAGGTATATTCAGTACACATATTATTAATATTTCTGTGGTTGGGAATTGTCATTTATATCCTGATATAATTCAGATTCACAAAGTCTGTAAATATAACCAGAAACCCCCTAACCTGATGCATTATTAAAAAGATCAATGCTTTCATTAAGAACTGATTTGCATTGTTTTGGAGATGTTGTTTGTTTTGTTTGCCTGTGTAAAATGATGGAAGAAAAGTTGGAATTAAATTTTTTAACTACTTTCATGGTCATTCTAAAATATATTAAATTTTTGAGGTGTTCCTGAATGCACCACAAAATCCTCTGTCAGCACCTATGTGCTTTGCAATTTGAAGTGATGTAGATAAAGGTGCACTGAAAGGGTTATAAGAAAAAAAAAACAACAACAACAGAGGATATTTTGTATGAGCTTCTGTACAAACTGCAGTTAGTTATCTACACAGACTTTTTCACATGTGCGCACCAGAAAATAAGACCCCAACCTCAAGCAGCAAGAAAAGCTCCTTTGTTTGTTGTATTTGGCTGAACAGCAAGAAAAAGTCAGTGTGGCTGCTTAACAAGAACAGGTCCATGATGATGAAGAACACAGTGTATATGCACAGTGCATGAAACAAAAGTCCAGTTTGCTTTTGTAGCGTGTGCACAGTAGTTGCACAGATGCCTGCAGAAGAGACCTTCTTGTACATGGATTCACAATGGAATTCATGTCAATTGTGACTAATTAGGACTATCAACTGGCCATAACAAAAAATAAATAAACTGCTGTCTAGAGAGGCAGTTAGGAAATGTAAATACGTTAAATGACTACTGCTTTAAAATTCATCTATAGGTAAATCCATCCATAAAGGCAAATATCATAAACTATGTGAAAATCCTCTACCTCCCTCAAACATCCGCTTCAATCAAATTGTGTTTTCCCAACATTTATGTCACCTAAAATGTCAGAGCTTAATTATACTGACTTGTATCTGTACAAAGTCACTAGGAGATATTTTCACATTCTTCTACTGATTTCTGTAAACTTCTCGGAAGTATAAGATTTTATTGCACGTCAGCTCAACTAGATTTGTTACTCCACAAATTTAAGTGCCAATCGCAAGCCAAGAAACTCAAAACCTCAAGAGCAGAGTTGACGTGTCAATACAGAGAGTAAGCGTTCGAATTAGCATAACCACTAGCACTATCAACCACTGCCAGTTACTGGCTAACAAGCTAACAAACAACATAAAAGATCCTAGCTACACTTATATTCTGATTTGCATGCTAGTTGTTGATTTTGGTGAACAATAGACTCTTCATATGAGTCTGAGTCTGACTGAGACTCAAACATGTATGACTGAATCTCTCCAATGTTTCGTCTAATGCTAACTTGATGTGCACAAATCTCCCAAAGGTCAACTTAAAAAGCTGCAGTGGTAAGCAGGGCTAAAGGCCTATAAATCATAGATCTAGAATTTCTCAATGAGGGAGAAAAGTGCATCCAGTGGAGCCTTTTTACATACTTTAAAACATGTATGGAGAGAAAATTTAAGCTTTTAAAAACCTGAAGAATTAACCTAACTGGCCTGGTTTGTTTCAGTGGTTTGTTCCTGCTGTTTCCCAACAGAAAGGAGCTGTCAGCGTTTAACTACACAGATATGAACTGGGACATCTCTGAAATCTCTGTCAAAGCTGAGAGGAGTGAAACACAAACCAGACTCTCTCAGCACCACATCACGCTTAAAGAACCATATTGAGAGTTTGCATGTTTAACACAGATCACATATCGGCCTGTCCCTATGTTACTGCGGTTTGTTTTCCAAAGCACAGCATCAGGTTTTATGCTGGATTTTTTTCTTCTTTTCTTTAGTTTCAATTCATGTCAGTGCGCTATGAAAATGTTGCAGAGACTCTCTCTTCCTCCCATCACAAAGAACATTCAGTCAACTGTCTTTTTTGTCAAACTTGCCATTGTGTGGAAGTGCAGTTATGAAGAAAACACATTTTAAAACTTTCTTTTGTGTTGTGTTCAAGGAATTCCTCAAGGATTTGAGAATCAGTGTCCACAAAGCGTCGCTTTGTTGTCAGAAAATTGAACACAGAAGACAAACAATAAGCAGACCATAAAATCTTGCTGCAAAAATGTTTTGCAGAAGTCAATTCAAATCTCTAATGTTATCAGAGTGTCCTTGAACTCACCAAAAAAGGAGCAGAGACTATTCAGCAAGTTAAAATAATAATTTAAAAATGTATGGCCTGCTAGGCAAAAGGATAAATAGCAAAGTTTTTAATTTGTAGTCAGTGTTCTAAAATGTGAAAAAAACCAGGTGTGATTAAAAAAAGTGAGTTTTTGAAAGCTCTGACTTTCTACAAACT
>JAPZDV010000015.1:1665262-1687975 GCA_029814665.1 Acanthurus lineatus
AAGAATCATTCTCTATTCAGAGTATTCTTATAAACTTTTAGCACGCAGAATAAATTTAGCCTGGCACTGACCCTGGCCTTATTAAAAGGTCGTCACAAGAGGACCCAGTTACAGAAAACAGGCCCCTGACCTGCTCTGCATCCAGAGCTACAACTTTTTAAAGATGCTGACCTAGCCAGTCGTTGAACTTCTTGACCTCCGAGGGCAGTCCCAGCTCAGTGAAGTCCCCAGCGTGGATGAACACATCCCCATATGGCATCTGGATGGAGTCGGTGCGGGAATGAGTGTCCGAGATGCACACGAAGCGGGTGTAGCCCGGCGGCTTGGGCGTGTCGTGGGGCATCGGGTCCACCCTGAAGAACACAACACAAAAAAGTTAGGGAAAGTTAAGGGAAAGGGGGTCACTGCGGCTGTTGGTGTTCTTGAACAACACCAAAGAAAGAGACACGGAGCTGTATGCAAAATCTCTGTGGTAAGGGGCTGACAATGAAAGAAGTTAGACTCAGTATCCAGAAGAAAATCATCCCCACAGACTGAAACAGAGGAGGAAACGAGAGATATAGTGGGAGCGAGAGGCCACAATAAAAGTGTGGTGCTGAGAGAGACAGTAAGAGAAATATGCAGAGATAGAAAAAGAATAAAGCACAGATATAGAAAAAGAGAGTCCTGTGGGATTTTGAGCGAATGTGAAGATCCATGAGGTCTCCAGGGGGAAGAGGGGAGCTGGTGAACAACCGTGGCCCACTTAAGTGAGCTCTCCTCCAGGTACGATATCACCCAGCATCGCCTCCTCCTCCTCCTCCTCTCCTCCTCCTCCTCTTCACCCCACCACAAGAGAGATAAAGAGAAAAGAGGAAATGGAAAAAGGAGATATACATGCATGTAGGACAGCCGGTAAGAAGAATGAGTCACGAAGTATTAAAAGTTCATGAAAAATGTTTCATTTCCACTGTTTAGTATACAGAACTGTAAGGAAATGTCATTTTGCTTTGGGGAACTCCACTGAGAAATCCTGTTGTATCAATATGACTGTGTTCAAAAGACAGTTTTTCTGCTTATACAAACTTCATTTAACCAAAGTTAAAATTAAAGTTAAACTTAGATCTAGTTAATTTATTTTGTGGAGCTTCTCAACAAGAACAAAAACCTAATCCCCCCTAAGACCGTCTAGTTCCTAGCACCGGTTAGAATCATAGCTCAAACTTTTGGTTATAGCCAATCAGAGGCAGAGTAGGGATCAGTCTCAGCATACTGGGTAGGCGCATCCGGTGAACCAATTTAGTCTCTCCCGGTTTTCTCTGGTGATTCTGTTGCGCTGTCATGTTTCTGCAGCGGCCTCTAACAGACCCACAGAACACTGGCTTTACATGGAGCACTTTGCAGCCACTGTTGTCCTTCTTGGAGGTGCAAGCAGAGGAACATACAGTTTGTTCGAGTCTGCAATCTTACTGCTAGATGCAACTAAATCTTACACACTGGACCTTTGACAAAAATCAGAAAAACAACAATGTAGAAGCAGTTACAATTCATTAATAACTGAGAAAGGTATGCTTATTAAACTTAAAGCAGCAGGGTGGTGAGTATGACTTGAATCCTGCTGTTCAGATCATGGCTGTAGCCAGATACAAGCCCATATTTTTTGATATTAAAAATTGGATATAGGATATTGGTATTTTACAATTGTATCATCAGAGGTTATAAATGCCTGTCACATCCAAGCAATTCTCAAAAGTCTGCCTAACAGCATTAGTTTATATATACTTATAATTTTATACATTCATGCACACTGTGTAAAGAGGCAGGTAGTCAGCTGGTCTCAGGCCTGTTGACGCTCTGTTATTCTACTTCAGCTTCGCCTCCACATGAGTCTATTCAATGCAGCGAAGAGAGGTTGAAGTACTGAGGCAGGTACTTCTGAAATGTTTACTGTCAGTTCAAAGGAATAATCATAATAGTTCTTCATCCAGGGAGAAGTGCAGAAGGCTGAAGATGTCCAGCAGAAGAGGGAGTTCAGCACAGGAGAGAACGGCAGGGCAAAATCAGAAAATGGTCTGGTTTAGTTCTGGGTGATGTGGCAAACAGCTGAACTGCACATTTAGTCGGCTCTGCTTGCCTATCTGTATTTAATGACTAGTTAATGTTTAAAAATGACGACATTATGTCATAATTATGTCATAACTATGTCATTTCAGCAGTGTATTGTATTATATATATTTAGCACAGCAAGCCTGGATCTGTGAGAGATTTTCTGTTTTGTTTGGATCAGGTTCCAATACACACAGAAATCAAATTAAAAACTTTTCTTAAAGATTTTTTTGAGGTACAATCGGTAAATTTTAGAGTTTAAAATTGTACTTTTTTGGTCTAGTCATGACGATAAGTCAAAATGATATCATCAGAACATCAAGTTAAGATATCTAGAGCAGAGCTGCAACTGCTACACAATTTCCTCTAACGGGGGTTTTAAGTGGCGAGACAGCAGAAGCATACTGAAGGTCTCATTTATTTTTTTTAAAAGTTGTTATTATATCCAAGATGCAAAAGAGAATGATCTGAAAAAAAGTTTTTAAAAAATACCCGTAACTGTGCTGTAAATCTGTGATGTGATAGTGGCTTGTCCTGTTTTTGGTCACCCTCCAGATTGAGATTTCTTCATTTTATTTTTTCTGATATCTACTCACATGTGGACGTGTGGTGGCTGGAAACGTCCCTGGTTGATGTTGTAGAAGGTGAAGGCCTGAGTGGGGTTGGTGCTGTACTCGTCCACCTCCACGGCCGTCCTGCTGCCTCGCTGTGTGTGTGTCTGAGCCTGCGACTGCTGCCGCCTTGCTGCCATGATCTCTGACAGGGTGAAGGCCATGACAGTAGGAATGAAAGTACAACGAGTGGACAAGAGCGTGGTGTTGGGTCGGGGAGTTAAGCTGCTTGTTGTTAGTTTGGGTGACTGGTCCGGCCTGAGGAGAGGCGTCCTGACAGAATCAAACCGCCGCTGAGCGAACAGTCACAATGAACTGAGGAGAGAGCATCCTCTTCTTCTTCTCTGTAGCTCCTCTGCACCTGAAAGGAACATAGGAGAGCAGAGCTGAAATGAAATGTGGATGGTAAAGATAGGAAGATGAATAAGTGGTGAAATGATCATTTGACTGACAAACTGATAATAACTGTATTTAACTTTATAGTTGAATTTATACATCCAGCCATTTTTTGGCTTCATCTTTGAAAACTGAATGTGTTGGGGTTCATGAAACCAATTTGAATACCTTGGGCCCTATCATACATCCGCGCAAATGCGGTGCACCAGTGGCACCAGGTCTGTGTGCTGAGGGGCGGAAGCTCTGAGAATGAAGGCGGAATGGAGGTGTGTTCTGGCATGTTTGCTATCGTACACCTGGTGCATTGAGATCAAATGCGCAAGGATTTTAGACCAGCCAAAACCTGGTCTAAACGGAGGCGCAGACGTAAAAACAGCCTGTATCGTGGTCAGAAAAACACGGAAATTTTATTATTAAATAATAATTATTTATATGAACCCTGAGTCAAGAGTTCTGTCTCCTTACCACTCAATCGCCTTTCTTCATTTAAATTCAATATCAACAAGCGGCTGAAAGAAAAACAGTCCGTCAACCATTAATTACCACATGTATTCTATACACAAAATGAATTTAATTTTAAGGTGTGTTTATGTGTGCCTGCATGCATGCATGCGTGCCTGCGTATGTGCACGTTTGCCTGTGCAGGTGAAAATATATTGCAGAAATATAGAAATATTTGCTTTCTAAACAATTTGACTTCAGGGGGAATTAGCTGAGAGCTGTCTGACACAATACATTCATTGAGCATTGTCTCTGTCCAGCCGAATAAATGAATGAATGAATGAATGAATGAATAAATTAATGAATATATAAATAAATAAATCCTTGTAGTTCAGCTGTTTATGTTTGCGCCTGGTGTACGATAGCAATACGCCTACACCACTGGCGCATGGCAGAACCAGTCTTTAAGGGGAATGAGAGCGGATTCTCCAATCGGTTCATGCATTTTTGGCCAGAGAAACACCCATGAAACACCTATGAATCGCGGAGATGATTCTACACAGCTGATTGAACTACCGGCTGTGCGCCCGTGGCGCATTGGACGGGGCAGAGAAGGATTCCTCTGCTGCTCCTGGTGGCAAAGGTTGACCTGGAAACTCTCCTGAATAATTTGAAACTTTTCCCACCCAATGCGCCAGTGGCGCACGGTGGAAAGCGTAGGATAGGGCCCCTTGTGTTCTGGCAACATGTCACTTGTCCAATTTACCCCAAAACTTATGTAAAAAATAAAAGAGGGAGGAGGTTCACCCGCAATTTCTGTTCAATGTTTGTCCATTTTGAAGGCGTTTTAGCAATGGTTTCCAAGAGGGTTTAGTTAGGGTAGCAATAAGGAGGATGTTCAAACATGTGGGTGTATTTTGCAATGCCTTCATACTCTTAGTGATAAGTTACTTTTTATGTTCCTTTGTATCTTTGCAATAAATGAGCAAAGAAAAAAAGGGAAGGAATCCTGCTGTGAGAATGCAGCTTAAGTGACAGAATAATAACAATTGCAAATAAAGATACATTGTGCAAATCACCAGCAGCATTGTGCTGTCTGTAAAATTCAGTCGGCCATAAACTGTATTCAAAGTGCTCTGACAAAGTCTTGGCCAATATACAATCATCTTTGAAAGACCAGTGCCTTCACTGATGTGATCTGATGAACCACATCAGAGCATGTCTACATCAAAGCTAGCAAAATCATAAATACACATTTTACACTAAAATTGTAAAGAGAAAATAATCTTTACATCTTAGACAAAAAAGCCTGAAACTTAAGCTTTTTAGGTGATGTGTGAGGACAGATAAATGTCTAAATATATATTTCAGTTTAGATTTCTGATATTTACCTCTATCAAAGCCAAGCAGGACACAGGTAACCTAAGCACAACCTTTCACCTTCAATAATTGGCTAAATGAAAAAGAATGTTATTCAGTATGATAATCAGGCTGCAAACTGAAGCATGATTGCTTGAATGATTTATTATTTAAAAAACATTGTTTTACTCTTTAAATGTGCCTTGTTCCCTCTATATGCTGTTATGTCTGGTGTGTTAATTTCATTTGATTTTCTTGCTTAAGAGATAATAAACTGAATTGATAAAATCCTTTCTGTCCCCGTCCCTGGTTTGCGAGTCCTGTATGCAAGTTCTGCCTATTAAGAATGAATTCAGCTGTGCGGTTCATTTTCCAAAGATCTGGCGACTGCTGGGAGGGAGAAGAGCCGCTGAAAGGTGCTGAGATGACGGGGATGCTGGGAGACGGAGGTGATAATTTGGGGACAGGCAGTTTTGGCAAAGTCCGCCTGGATGGCCGTGCGATGTCGGCGCGCCATCTCAATTCCTCATTCACTGCAACCTCACACGCCGATAGTACACTGACATGACAGATACACACTTCACACTTCACACCACGGTTGTTTGTCACGGGCAAATCCCGGCATGCTCAGTGGATGTGTTTTAGGAGTGCATACATTCCATGCGTGTGTTCTGTGTGCACACAGGTGGATGTGTATGCAGGCCTGTGTATGCATATTTAAATGTGTTTCTGTTGTTATGAATGTGACAGTGACGCTGCCAGTGTGAGACAGAAAGATGCATTAGCAGATGCTGCAAGATTATGACACATTAGGCCCAAATGTAGTGCTTAAGATCATATAGGTGATCCAGGACAAGTGAATTATCAGTGAACAAACTTAAAGAGCACCGTCTGCTCACTGTTGACCCTAATTTTATTCCCTCTGACTCTGTTTAGAGTAAAATGTTCTATTTCTTATATCTGTCACATAATTCACCCAAGGAGTATTTATGCCAAAGTCGTCTGTGACTCCAGCTGGGGTCTCAATCCTTTAAACCTGTTATTAAACCTATTTAAAAATCACCTTTCAACATGTGTAACAAAAGATTAAAAAACTAATGCCCAGAAATTTCAGTGAAATCTCTACTTGTTGTATTAAATAATATCATTGCTAATGTAACCTGGGAAAAGCAAGTTTTGTCATTTAATCAGATGGAAAAGACAACATTAGCAGGCTGCTTATGTTACCTGACTGATTTTTACATCACTAGTTGAAAAAGAATGAGGAGGGACAAAAGGCTCAGTAAAAGGATTCATTAGCCCCTGAGCTTGGCGTATCCAGCATTTTAAAACCAAATTCAAAATGGGATCTGTTTGTGAATTGGCTGGCATAAAAAGCATTCTGCTCTAAAAATAAATAATTTCCTTCCATCATCTAAAAGTCCCTCTAATGTGTTGTATCTTTGGGTCAGTAATACTTTTTTTTACTTTACAGTTTTAGTGCCAATACAAAACCAATTCTTTTTTTGAGAGAGCTTAGTTAAGGTAGGTTTAATAATTTTTCTAGAGCACGTGCATGGTGAGGTGTATTTACTGAAGTGCTGTGTGCATTTCAACGGTACTCACAGTCTTGTAAATTCTTAATCCACAAAGTCTCTTTTCAAGCCTGAAACCAAATTCAAACTTTGATTGAGGAGCGTGGATGGATTATATGAATATAAGAACTTGGGCACAGAAATGTAAGAGACACCTCAAACCATCTACACCGATGGAAGACATCCAGATCTTTTGTCTGTCAGCCATTTGCATTTCTTAGTTGTTAAGTCACATATTTTTGGTTGCTTGGCATGTCTTTGTATTCATTTTGTGTCTGTATATGGCCGTTCTGCATTTCTTCATAGTCTCTGCATTTTTTTGAGGTCATATCCTATTTCTTTGTTTTGTTTTGTTTTTTTTTACAATCTATGCTGGTAACAGTCTCTTGTTGGTCATTTGTCTTTGCCCGATGTTTGCTTTACATAGTTTTATGATCCTTTGCGGTCATTCTGTGTTGTGGTTGTTTTGCATTTCTTTGTATTTATTTTGCATGTCTTTGTGTTTGCTTTGCATACTATTTATATTGGTTTTCATTGATTTGCAATCTCTTTGCGAACACTTTGCATCACTTAGTGCTTATTTTGTATCTCTTTAAACTTGCTTTGCATTTCTTTTCTGTTTAGCATCTTTTTTTTTGTTTTTGTGCATTTTTGAAACCATATTGCATGTCTTTATGCTCATTTTCATTTTGTGGGTGTATTGCATCATTTTGCAGGTAATCTGCTTTTAATTTGCTTATTTTGCAATAAGGCTATCGTCCATCTCTGAAGGCATTCTGAATATCTTTGCAGTTCTTGACATCTCTTGCCGTAGTTATGCATTCAATCTTGTTGTTTTGCATCTTTTTTGGTCATTGTGCATTATGCAGTTATTATGCATTTCTGTACTAATTTACCTTTTGCTACACTCTGCCCTTGAATGCAAACAGGCCAATCATAGCGTAGTATCTGCCAGCTCTGACCAGGGCCTGAAATGTTTGGCTGTGCTTCATAGAGATTCATGCAATCTTTTCAGATTTTCTTCATGTTCAGGCTGGTTATGTGGATTTTGAGCTAGTTATGGTTAAACGTTGTGTCTGGGGCACGTTTAATACACATTATTTGGCAATGTCTCAAAAGATACATGTTCTTTAACTTTTCAAAATTTAAACACTTAAAAGTGTAAGGCTATGCTCTGAGAAAACTATTCATGCATCCTCGTTCCCCGTTAAACCTCTCACAGTTTAACAAGCACAGCTTGGTCTGCTTCGCTAACGCTAAAATGAACACTAGGACCATGTGACGTTTTGAACAAATATTAGTTTGTTCATTTGAGTTGAGAATTACTGTAAGAGTACTAGCATGCCTAGTCAGCTAAGCTTTAGTCAATGGCTGAAGTCTGGAAATAGCAGCTCTGAACACTTTGCAATGTTGATAACTCAAACTTAAACCCAATAAAACAGCCTAATTTTAATGTTAATATACAAAGAGACATGTCCTCCCTTTCTCCTAAATGAGTCCTAAATTGTTGTAAGAGTCCTTGCTTGTTTTAAAAAAAGTGAAACACAAGTTGAATCAGCTGCAGTATGATCTGTACACTTAAGCATATATTTTGATGTTTATAATCAATTCACCTGTTTTCACTGTCGAGTCAGTTTGACACTCTGTGTATATCATTCAAAGTCTTATTACAGACCCCTCTGTCTCCACGCTCGCTCCAAAAGCCTGACAGGCGTAGTAACAGTAACTAAGGTGGGGTGTGCATAAGCAAAGGGTCAATCAAGAATCTCTTTTTACTCATTTTGCATCGTTTTGTGCTTGTTTTCCACCCCTCTGTGTGTCCTTTTGTGTTTTTTTATCTTATTGTTTTCATTTTACACCTTCTTTCTTTAATTAAACATCTCTTTGGTTGTAGTGCATCTCTTTCTTGTATTTTGTCTTTGTCGTTGTTGTCACGTTGTCACTGTCTTTGTTGTCACTCAGTGCCTCTGTGTTAGCTATTTTGCATCTCCTTTTGGTCATTTTGCATCTCCTAATGTTTGTTTTGTGTCTCTTTGAGGCTATTTTGCATCTCCTTGTTGTGGATTTGTGTCTTAAAAGTAGCATTATAAACTTTTTGACAAACAATGTTAACATGTGCTCCAAATTGACTCACTGGTTAAGGTTGACCCTTTGGCTTCTTCTCATTCATTTTTCCATTCCTGAGGAGGTTATCCTCAGAATTCTTGAAGACAGATTGGGGAGTCAGTGTGATGTAACAAGGAGGCTCTTACAACTGATTTTTTGATACAACTCTGAGTGGTTCCCCTAAGAACCAGCATAAATACTTTTTCTTTTAAACCCAGTTGGGAGACACAGTTTACATCCTAGCTTTTTTGATTCACATTGAACCTTTAAGCCATCCAAGCTAAAACATGGCCATGTGGTCCGAGGAAATAAAACTGTAATGAAACTGTTGGTCTATGCAATTAAGAATCATTTAAGAGAGGTCAAAAGATAAACTTCCTTGTTGAAGTAGCCTGTTATGGAGGGCACACATGGTGATCATGTATACCACCCAGGTCAGAGGTTACTAAAAACTTAACCTATCAATGGAGTCAATGGTATGTGGATGTGATTTCATGTGTATAACTTTTGGACCACAGTTACAGTTGTAAGTCCCTTTTACAAACAAAATAACAAATTCAGTTTTATCTTTCTGAGTATCTTCATGATTTACTCCTACAATTTTACATTTAACTAATTTGTTTTACCTCTGTTTACATTCTGCTGTATTTTACACTAATGTCTGTTGTAAATATCAGTACTCCTCAACATTCATTGTATTTAACAGAAAAAAGTTTCAAGTCTACATAAGCTTCTCTTTCATAAAAGAACAACTTACGCTTATTGAGCTGACTTATCTTTATCTAAAATTACTTATTTTTGTAAGAGATCAAAATACACAAAAAGCTCCCAAACACTCAAGTCTGCGCAGTCATAATCACGTGTTGCTGCACAGACTTTCTGCAGGCACACAGAGCACATCCCTGGCCAAAAACCAGTGTTGCACGTTTTTGTAAAATCCTCAGCTGAATTACAAACATCGCCTTAGTCTATAGAATTGGCTTTTTGGAAACTTATTTCTTTAAAGCATGAAGGGAGATTACTTATGAAATGTAGTACAGACAGTTTTCTTCTATCTGGGACTGAAAGCTGATTTAAAATCATACTTGAGTGAAAGTGCAGATCAAGGTTTATAGTGTGAAGTAGTAAAACAAACCCAGTTAAATGATCAGTATTTTCCACCCATGATTGTGCCCTTTAGCTCCAAAATGGACTTGCCTCGAAAATAGATCAGCAGTATGAGTCAGAGTCAGAATAATTATTTTCTATAAAAGGAATTTGTTTTAATTTAGAATTAGCAATAACATAGTAATAATAGAGAGGTTCTCTCACATGCATTGTTTGAAATGCTTTAATAGGCAGGAGTCTTTTAAATGTGGTCCTCACTGCCAGAATAAATTAACTGCTGCTCATGACACTACATGACACTTTGGTGTTTTATAAGGACTTCTTGAAAGGTTTGCTGTGTAAATGACTCCAAAGCAAGGTACTGACAATCAAAGCTCACAGATTCCTGTTTAGGGGCCCCTGAAACCTGCGGACCCTTAACCTGTTCAGTATTCAAAACCCTTAAGAGAAGAGCAGAAACTGGCAGAAGCAGCAGTGTGGACAAGAAAAGCAGATAGAGGACTTTATTGTACATCGGCGAAGCTGTTGAGCGGCTGATAAATGAAGAAACAGAAGAGAGGCTGTCTGATTGATGCTCCCTCCTCTTGGGCATATTTTTATATTTAACAAGCAGCCATCAAATTAGACTTTGTGGCAATCTTCTCGGCTTATTCGCTGGTTTTCTGCCACATATGGACACACACAGAAAATTAAAGTGCATCTGAGTGTGGCGCTGTATAACAGTATCTCTTTTATGCATAGCCTGGAGATCTTAGGAGTGTGTGTGGGTCTGATTAGGAGCCGTAGCTCTGTGAAATGTAGTGAAAATTCAATATAAATTAAAAATTTAAGATTCAACCAACATATAAAAAATATGGAAAAGATATTGGGAAAAGGTGCTTTTTGGAAAATTAAATATTTCTCTTTATTCCATTTACTTATACAATTAACCACTCTTTTAATCTGGCTTAATTCACTTTTAATTTACTCAATACAATTTGTTTCAATTAATTATATCAAAGGCAGAATATTGCAAACCTTAATTAAAAATAGAAATTAAATCCCTTCAGCTGAATTATTAAAGTCTTCCTGTGAATTATCAGCCTCATGCACATTTAGTAGAAGTTTTCCTCCACTCAGAAGATTCCGGAGTCCGCTTTCTGTGGCCTGTAACTGAACTCGAGTCAAACTTTTCATCCTTTTGGTCCCACAGGCTGCACAGACTGTCTCTGGGAAGCTCCATTAAAAGCCTCCACAGCCTGTAAGGTAGCCCTCCCGGAGACTTTGCCCTTTGGATGTTGCGCCTGTTACTGAAATCTGATCTAACATTAAAGCGTGCCGGCAAGCACTGCTGGAAACCGTTTGGGGACTTGAATGTATGCTTTTATTAAAATCCAGTCTAAGCTACTCAAGCGACCGCAGAACCCCTCTCACATGTGAAAAACAACAGTGAGATGAGGGCAGAGAGCGAGATACGCAGCGCTGCGCGGGTTCAATGCAAATCTCTGCTCCGGTCTTGCATGCATATGAAGACACCTCTGCATAAATGCACTGAGAGGATGATGAGAAATTCACCTACCGGCTCCTGTGGTCGGCTGCGGTAAGGCTGCTGGCTGCTGGCTGTGGAGAGAGGATGGTGTGTGAGCTGACAGAGAGGCGCGCTGGTCAGTTTGAATGCGCACCCCGTGGTGCACCGGTGGAGCGTCGTGGACAGATCTGTTTCCTCTCTCTCTCTCTCTCTCTCTCTCTCTCTCTCTCTCTCTCTCTCTCCCCCAGATCAGTCCTGCCCACCGTATTTTCCGGTGAGCGGCACGATGAGGAGGGAGGGAGGACCGAGGGCTGCTGCGCGGCTGCACGGAGCTCAGTGGCACAGCGACAGACAAAACGAACCTAAGGTTCCCGGTGGGACTACCAGGGCCGTGTCTGCTGTTTTATCAATACCGAGGTTACCAGTCCCCCACGCGACCCCACCAACCCTTCACAAATATGCCTCCGGGAGAAAAAAGTCTTTCCTTTTTTTTACAGATGTATTTTTTTCTGAGCTTGTGTTTTCTGTACATATTTATCTTCCAGTATGACCTCTTATAGGCAATGTTAAATTTTATGATACACACACTGCTATAAAAGTAATGCAATTTACAGAAAGATACATTGTTTTATGATTTAATTATCAATGAACTAAGTATTCTGATCTTTATCAAGAAAAGGTTAAAAAAAATGAATTCATTTTACACTTACTTTTACACTCCACATAAAAGTCCTCAAGTTCTAAAAGTACTCATTATCAGTATTACACTGTGTACACATAAATCGTGTATTATTTTTCATTCAGTGGTTTATGGTGTTACTGGTTGATGTCTAGGCCATTTAACCTTCTTTATGTACTGATGGTGTGTAAAAACATTGTATCTATTTCATAAATTGATCTTATATGTTAAAGTTGAAATCTTGATATCAATGGAAAATAGTGCTACATAAAAATGCTGTGAAGTAGAGGTATAAAAAGTAACAGTATTGAAAATTTGGTAAAGCATAAGTAAACAACATCAGAAATGTAACTGAGTACAGTTCTTTAATTCATCAAGTAGTATTCTTAATTTATTTTCTACCATTAGTATAAATCCACATGTAATTTATGCAAAACTGCTGATTATAAACCAGATTCTAAATAAAATGTTTGAACCACATGCCTTGAAACATAGGCAGACTTGACCTTAGTGACCTCAGTGGCAGCTGTGGCTCTGATTGGTTCCTCAGGATGTGCACATGTGTAACACTTGGGTATAAACTTGATGTGTCACCGAGGATGAGCAAACACCTCCATGTGAATAAAATTTGGCTGATAAAAGACTCTCTGGCTCTGAAGAGTGGGTTAGTTCTTAAGAGGAACTAAAGTAACAAATATTATAATTATCCATTATTATAAGTATTGTTAGTCCATGAATGAACTGGTTTAAGAAATGTCAACAATACTGAGATATCATTTTAACAATTATCTTAAGTCAAGATAAACATATTCAGACAGATTGTTTTAGCCAACAAAGTGCAAACTTTAAAGGTTTTCAGTAAAGTATAACAAAGAAAACCTACATACATGATGATCTTTAAAGATAATTTTAACTGTTGCTTAAAAATTATTACAAAAGTTGCTGCTGCGTTCTGTGTAACGCTAATTAATCAGTTACTGGGCCACTGGCATCATCTTTGGTCCTGCCTTGTCCCTGTGATATTCCTTCAGGGACCTACTGTAGTTTGATTTGATGCACAGCAAAAATTTTCACAATTTCCAAGTCATTTAGTCCGTTATTCAGTCCTTGAATTGTAATATTCTGAAGTTTGACAATCAAGTCATAGACTCACTTGTTCCAAATGCAACTTTTTGTTATTAATTTCATGCATCATTTTCTTGATACTGGAGCATGAATCTGCCTCTTCTCTTTCATTTTATGACACAAGGCCTAAAGCAAAGGAATTTTCTCTCCCTGTAGAGAGACTTATAAAAAGAAAAGAAACTTAGCTGCAGCATGTGTGTGTGTGTGTATATATTGCATATATATATATATGTGTGTGTGTGTATGAGAGAGAGAGCCTGGTGTGTGTGTGTGTGTGTGTGTATGTGTATATGGGCTGTCAATTTATAAAAATTTTCAATCGTGATTAATCGCATTAGTGTCCTGAGTTAACCCGCGATTAATCGCAATTTTTTTACCCTGCCCTTTTACATTTACAATAATTACAAACTACTTATGTTTTGTCCAGAGCACCATCGGGCAAAAGTTTAAAGCTGAACTTTTCGTTTAAAAGTCCATTTTCTGTATCCATTTCTGCTTTGTAACCGTTTGCAATGTTACTTTAGCGCCACTTCCTGAAACTACGGAAGCTGGCAAGGCACAGACCGTGCGTGCGTTAATCGCGCGTTAAAAAAAAATTACTGCCGTTAAAAGGACTTTGAGTTAACTTCGACAGCCCTTATATATATATATACACACACACACGCACATATATATATATATATAGAGAGAGAGAGAGAGAGAGAGAGAGAGAGAGAGAGAGAGAGAGAGAGAGATACATACATACATACATACATACATACATACATAAATACAAAACCAAAAATGTATTCTATGATCAACACGTTAATAAGCTTCAGTCTGTAAAATCACTGCACTTGTGCTGAAACAAAAAATGGATTCACTCCCCGTGATTTATTGGCTGTGTATGGGATAATCAGTCAAATTACAGCATTACAGCATATCACCACCTCTGCTCCTGTTTATCCGCAGGTAATTGGACTGGGATTTAGCCTGGTAATGAGCTAAACAAATAGACCACAATCTGGAGCTCAAACACATGCATCCATAGCCACTGTGCTCAAAGTTATGGGGGGGGGAGTTTCCTGAGTCTCAGGTTGGAGTGAGCCTGCCATCTGCTGGTAATATATGGTCAACTTCTCAAGGAATTTAAATCTCCTGAACACAGATTCATCAGCTCCTTCTCCCAATGTACTGCAGCTGTAAGGATGGAACGTATGTCAAATTAAATTAAAAAAAAGTAAAATGACAAAGTTGTCAAAGTTTCTACACTTCTAAAAAAAACCTTAGTTCACTGCCTACATGCTTTCAAGTAAAGGACATTATCTTAAACAATAAAATACTCTCAAATCCCATTTCTACATATAATCAGTTCAATTTCTCTTTCAATTCTTTAGTCGTTTTAATTCTTAGTTTCAGTCTTCTGAGAGTTGTTACTGGGCCATTTTGACACAAGAAAGCAAGCTTTAAGTGTCACCTGGTTTCCAATCGGCTTGCAAGTTTTTATATTGTGGACACTGTGCAGAAAACATTTTGAAGAGTACTCCACAGAAACCAGAGACATCAGGTTTGGTGCATGTTGGTCAAACAAGTAGGCCTTTGAAGCTTATATATACATGAACGAAAATACAAAAAATGTGTAGAAAGTAATAATAATGTAATAATGTCAATCATGCAGCCCAGAAATCACAAACAAAATCTTACAAATCAGTATGGCATATGCTATTTTTTGACCAATGAAAAACCATAATGGAAAATACTAGATGAAACCTCAGAGGAGTGATCCATCTTCCAAAATGGATAAAAATACATTTTGTATGTTAATAAATATTCAAGATTTTTATGTTGCATTTTTATTGTCTTTGCATACATAAGAACAAAATGGTAATAGTTATAATAATTAGGATACTTAGTAAATGTAAATAATGATGAATATTCTCCAGGAGGAGGTCAAGCAACTTCCAGGCTGTTATGTTTATCAAACTGCAGATTGTGGCTCTGTTACACACACTGCTGCATTGTGTGCTGCACATACCAACGCTTTACTCTGACTCAACAGCAACCTCACGGCAGGATGTCACAGAACACTGTGCGTATTGCATCAACTACAGCCACAGCTGATGTGGCTCATAACACAAAGCAAGTGCTGCCAAGACATGGAGGACCTGAGCAACACAACAGTCTCTCCACCATGGAGACCTGGAAAGAGATACTTTGCAAACAAAACAAGAGGTCAAAGTCAAGGAAACAACTCACAGAGAGAGAAAAGAGACATGGAGACACAGATTTCACAGAGGGAGAGACAAGGACACCATTCACAAGGACAGAGGACGAACAGAACAAAACAACCTTTACATGAAGGAAAAGGAGACAAGGAGAATGTTCACAGAGAGGACAGAGAGACAAAGACACAGTTTGGATAAAAGGAGAAGAGACAAGAACAACATTCACACAGAGGACAAAAAGACAAAGACAATGTTTACACAAAAGGAGACAAGACAAGGACACCATTCACATAGAAGGAGAATACACAATTACACAATTTACACTGTAGGAGAAGGGACAAGGATACAGAGAGGGTCAAGACACAAGGACACAATAAAAGGCAAAGAGATAAGGACACAATTGGTTTAGAGGATGAAGAGACATAAACAGAGAGGATACAGAGAGGAAGAGGGACAAGAGACTTTTAGACAATAACTGTTACAGGTGCAAAGGCTGAAAGTAATTGAAGAATATGCATTGAAAGTTAGAAGAATTGAAAGCTAGGGTCAAAGGTTAGATTAGTTTGGATATAAAAAACTCAGATAGTTAGTCAGAAGAGATATTTTCCAGATAAAGACACTATGTTAAGGCCCTGCAGCCTGCTACTTTGCCATGCTCACTGTACCTGATTGTACCTGTTAGCCTCAGTACTTGCACTTTTTGAACTTCATTTTGTGCAACTTCAAAGCAATATTAGCTTATTTTGTGTCTATCAAGTGCTGTTAGTGGCTAAACAAAATCAATATACATAAAAATATAAAGCTTTAACAGTTATGAGTAAATATTACCTGGCAAATAAAAGCAAATACTTTCTGGAAAACCAATGACAAACACTGTCTGAGTATTTTACTGATATGCTCATTGTCAGCATTTTGCAGCTACCTCATTATATGTTTTAAGGACCTGATGGCACAATATGCTACAGATCTCTATGATAACACTGTGCCGTGGCTGCATTGTTGTCTGTCTCTTACTTCCGCTTTGAGCTGCAGGTCTGAAGACACATACACATGGCAGAGAGGAACAATGTAAAGGAATTAAAGGATAATTTTGGCTATATTTTATTTCAGCATCTGCTCGCTGGGTTGTCCAGAGGTGTGGGTGTGTTTTTAGTGTTTTAGAACCTAACCGCCAAAATAACATTTTACTTCAATATTCCATCACTGCTGCTCTCAGTCCAGTTGAGCGAGGGAGAAGGAACCGACTTTAAATGACTTTTCTGAGTTTAAAAACATTAGCATTTAAATAAACGTATACATATAAATATATGTATAGAGAGTTGCCTGACAAAGTTTAATTTGAATATTCACTCCATTAGCTTTGTTTCTTGTCTCTAACTCTAAGGGCAACTTCCTCCCTTGGATCCATTATTCAGTACCGCTTACATCCTGTTCAGCAACAGTAATGTCAGTGTGTCTGTTTGCACTGTTAAAGGCTGCAGATCAATCACCGTATTCCTATCTTTTTTCCCCCTCCGATGTGTCACAGTACGTTTTGCAACATGTTTAATAGAGTCATTACCCAATCGGGCTGTGTACTGGAATAATCTGGTAATTAAACCAAACAGCAGGCTAGTTGTTTTGCTACAGTTTGTCACACAATCAGCCTGTGTTCTGTCTTTATCACTTCATATGCAATGAACTTTCAGTGGAGCGACTGATGGAGGGAAGGCAACAAGATAGTAAAGGCAGAGTTATCTCAGCATCTGGCACAGTCACATTTGCCTACAGATGCAGACTGCTGATTGGACGTCCTGGAAAGATCATGTAGGAAATATCAGATCAGCCTGTCAAGTATGATTAATGAGCAACAGCAAGGCAGCTGAGAAGTTACAGTAACATTCTTAACAGGCTGTGAACTCCATCATCAGAGGAGACTGCTACCGTCAGTCAGAGTTAGTTGTCAGTTATAGGCCACTCATATCTGGGTAAATACACTGAAACTGATTATTCTGTAGTCCAAACTCATCTAATTCTTTTGAAGATGCCCTGAAAAGAAAAAGAAATAGCAAAATGCCAAAGAAATGTGTTTTTGGGATGCATCATTTGAATTTGTAAGGTGATATGTTTATTTTCTGGAGCAGACTCTCTCTTCCTTTGGTGTCAGCTGACTGACAGGGAGGAGAGTGTCATGTAATGCAGCAGTGTAATAAAAACACTCAGCTCAGGCACGATGAAAAAATTCACAAGCAAAATTTGACCACATCTAATGAAAATGTCACAATGTGATGGATTATCTCACCCTGTGGAGGCTGTTTTTCATACATTATAGGAACAAACAATGGCAAATTGCTAATTTTGTATAGACAGAGCAGAAAAATTGAGAAACAATACAGGTTTTCACACAGTCGTTAACATTCATGGTGTTAAACTTATTTGTACGAATGAAAAGGGACAGAAGAAGAGAGCAAGTGAGTGGTTAATATTTACCTGTGTGAGGGGACAGCCACTGAGGGCTTTCACTAACGTATGAGCAATATTTTGTTCACAAAGCCTTGACTCCAGTATAAAAGACTGTTACATTTACTAAAAAATGAACCAGAAAAGGCAAACAGAAAACATCCACATCACATTCTTACTCCTGACTCATCATGTGTCGCTATCTAACACATTTAGTTAAAGAGTGTGATATGAGTAAAGCAGTCCAACCAAAAGGCCCGTCTGAAGTTTCATAACTACAACACAGCTACTTGTTTTGGGTTTGGTGAAGGTCCTTGACTTTTGCATTTTAAACACATCAAATTAAATAAACATTAACATACTCAAAAAGTAAAAATAAATTCTTTGACCCAAAAGTCTAATAATTTATCATCTTGAATTACTCCACATTAAGATTTGTAGCTAATGATGTGCTGCATGAGTACAATTTCAGTAGGCTAGCTGCCACTGCTTGAAACTAGAGTGGAGGCGATCATCTCTTATTTCTCCTCTTTGCGCACATGGCCAAAGATAACTTCCCCCGAGTCCCACCTTCAGCAAGGTGTGCAAGGTGTTTCAGGCTCTTCGATGACCCAGGAAGTGTTTGCTTTGGAGCAAGCTGATGCCTTAGATGTCCAGTGTGTAGGATTTAGTGGATTTAGAGTTGAAAGCAGTAAGGCTGCAACCAAATGAATACATGGAAACATGGTACTCTAGACATACTCTATCCTTACCCTTCTTGCACACTGTAAACCTGATAAGTTAATTAAACTAAAAAAAATACTTGAAACTGATTACATCAAATTTTTTTATGACACTAACTCAATCTTTAAGTAAAAAGTTACCTCTTTTTTAGGTAAAAGTTACTTAGCTATTTTAAGTGACACTAACCCAATTTTAGAAGTTATAGTAATAAATCTTTTTGAGTAATCTGAACTTTTTTTTTTCAGTTGACATTGCTAATGAAACTTAAGCTTTACAAACTCAATTTTTTTGTTAAGCTTTACCACAATTATTTTGTTGTCTGTACGTACTTTTTTATGTAATGTTAACTTAACTCTTCTTAGTTAAATTCAGCTAAACAAACTTCCCTATAATTAAAAAAAATCAGTAATTCAAACTCTAAACAACATGTTCAAGTACTTAAAAAATTTCTTTGAAACTGATTACATAAATATTTAAAAGCTGCTTTAACTCAAAACACACTCCAGATACACAAACTGTGAGTGAACAAAAAAATCTTAAGTGCAAGTCACTTTATTAACTATCTGAAACATTACCCAACAATGCTGTCATGGACTCTGCTGGAGCTTCTTAGCTCCACCCTTCTCTTGCTCCTCCTGCTCACACCCCCGTACTCATGCTCCAGTCAGACCCTGCCAGCTTTTCCCGCCATCACTCTTTCCACACCCATGTGCACTCCTCCTGCATTATCTGTCTGCCAATCAGTAATCAGCCTGTTCAGCCACCACACACCTGTTTCTCATCGGTTCATTCTCCTCTCAGTACTTATACTGCTTAGTTTTGCCTGGTGCTTGCCAGATTGTAGTTTGATCTGATGCCTGTGTTGTATCCTGCTTGACTTATAGATTTTGACCTGTGCCTGTGCCTGTGCCTGTTTGTGTTTTTTGCCTGATGCCTTTTGTTTCTCTGTCTGATCCCTTTGGGTTTTGATTTTGACTTTGTTAGAGAGTGCATTCAAGTCTGCTGAAGAAAACTCAGTAAATTTCAGTTCTTTGCCATATTTTTGCCTCTGCCTGTTGATTTCTGCATTTGGATTCTTTCTGGTTTATGACACTGTCACCAGTGTTGAAAAGCCACACCAATATTTATCCTTGTCTTGCTTTGTTTCACATCATCCCTCTTCTTGGCAGCAGAGGCTTAAATTCCAAACTCGATAAAGGCTGTTTTCTGTGAGCTTCATCCATTGTGATTATACCAGCAGCTTGCACTAGCTATCCAACTACTGAGAAAATTTTAGCTTTTAGCAGTGGTTCCCTTCTGCTGGCCTGACTTCTTCATTCCACTGGCTGCAGCATACCAGAGGCTATAAAGAGTCGGTATCAGCATCTAGTGACTTAAGCTGAATAAACAAAATAGTATAGTGCTTAGCAGCCTGTATCTCTGCAATGACATATATGGGCAACTTTGGCACTCACCAAAGCTGTTATCTCTGGACACTCTGTTTATTGGGATAGCTCATTTTATTAATTGTTAAAATTACATTTTCTTCTAGATTTTACAAATGGCACCTTTAAAGCTTAAACAAGACAAATACTATGATTTTGTGAACAGTATTTAAGTAGAGTTCAAAATGTACTTAAAAACCACGGCACAATTTTCCTCTCTTTTCTCTCACCCTTGACTTTTATAGCTGCTTCAGCTGCTCTTTTAACAACACAACAGAAAGAATTACTCAACTATTGAGTACTACCCTCACTCAGTACATCTCCTAAACTAACTGGCAACTTCCCGAAATTTATTCCAGTCTGCTCTCTGGAAATTAAGTCTTCTCACTGCTTCATCTCTTTCTACTGACAAAACTTTAACAAACCTGCTTAAAATTGGAAAATGATCACTTGCCAAGTTGTAACAATCCATAAGGTCCCAATCCCCTCACCTAGCAAGCTTACCTAACACCAGTTAAATTTATTCATGGCAAGCTCTCACTACCTACCTGAAATTTCGAATACCATCATTCTAGACCACTAGATTATGTATTTCCAGAAAATCTTTATTAACCCCCCCATTCTCATCTCTTTTTTTCCCATGGAGGATTATGAGCATTAAAATCTCCTGCCCACACCACTGGGGGTTGCACTTGCTCCATCATCCCATCCAACTTCTCCATTTCCAACTAAAGAAAGGGGATGTAAAACTTAATCGATGAGAACCTCTTTGCTGTGCTCCATACTTCAATCACTACACATTTAAGTTCTGATGTTACATTTATTCTTCTATGCTGAGCACCTTATTAAACAAAAACTGCCCACTCTCCTCCAGAAAAATTCCGATCTTCACCAAAACATACAAATCCTGGAATAACATGATCTAATAATCGTTTAAGCCTTGTCTACTGTATACAAACTAACAGCTTTTTCTTCGAAATCTTTCACAAACCTCTTTAACTTCTGACTGTTGGCTACCAAACTTCTGGCATTCCACTGGAGCATGCAGAACATCAGCAGACTAAACATCATCTCCATTTTCCATTCGGTTTCCACTATTACTTGCCCTCCTGTCTCTAGAAAACACAAAGCTGCAGAGGGGAGCTGGCTCAGCCCCTCCAGAACCTTGGGGTCAGCAGCATGCACCACACAGCACCTCAACAATCAAAGGTAGGAAGTTAACCCTACTTACCACCACTGAATCTCTTATGACACACGCCACCTAAGGAACGACTTCCTGCTCTCTCTTCCTTGCTTCCTCTGCCTCACCCTGTTTTGTGATCTGTTTGACTGCTTTGGCCTAAGATGTTCCTTTATTTGCCTTCCTGTGCTGCTGCACCTTAAGCGCCTGCTTAAAATGCTCACACTCACAACTGCCAGCAGCATGCCCTCCACCACAACTTCCACACTTTAACACACTTTCCTTAAATTTAGAAAGCTCATGGTCATCATTACACGTTCCAAGCTCCTCAGCAAGCCGCTGCTTTATTGCTGTATCTCTGGCATTTAAAGCACCTAAAAGGTGGTCACTTATAGGGATGAACTTTAAAGGACAAACACCCTAAGAGAACTCTGGGAGAACCTCTTCCTGAAAAGTCAACACCACAACAATAGTATCACACTTAGCTTCATCCCTGAAGACCATTACCCAATCAGCATCTGCTTGCACAAACCCCTCCACATGCCTCACCCATCAGTTTTACAGCTGAGTGTAATATGGAAATGAAGTAAATTAGTATTTATAAAATAATCAAAATTTTGGGGGCAGTTTTTGCCCCTTGGTGACCTAGTTTTGTTGTGTCTGTCAGGCCTTTGACTACAGCTCCTTGTTTAAGACACATACCTTAATCTTCTGAATTTGTCAGTAATAGCGTAATTAATGTTGTTTCTTATTGATAAACAGTTTTGTTTTGTATTGTTTTTAAACTATAATTTTCTTTAAGTGCAGGCACACAAATTAGCTTTCTTGCCACTGGTTTATTTTAAAACTTCTTTCCAAGTCCACAGTAAAAAAATCAACACAAAGGATATACACAGTTGTAAGGGCCATTTTAATGGGTTAATGTGCGTGCATGTAGGACACTAAGTTGTCCGCTAGGTGTCACCTCTATGTATTGGGTCACATGCCTACTTAGGTAGGAACCTCTCATCAGGTAACAGGTGTTGCTAGACGGTGGGAGCACAAATAGTTTTTTGACCGCAACGCCGATACGCCAGGTTGTATGAAGTTGTGTTGATTTAATTGTGTTTGCTGGATTTATGGATTTGATGGACACTGATTATTGGATTCTTGCATTGTAACACATTGAAGACCAAAAGGGTGAGCAAATAAATAATCCATAAAATTCAAAGCACAAGACGTCGGATGTTTATTGTCGCAATGCACAACGAAGCGGCGCACGGCAAGCGCGTCAATCATGTTTAGCCCGTCTATGCAGCCCTCAGTGGCTTAGCCGCTACAACAGTCTTATCACAACACAAACAACCGCATGTACAGCAGGGGTCACCAACTATATTTGTCAGAGGACCAGAATTTTACCGGACAGTTACTTTGGGGGTCAGACCCTCAAATAAAAATTCAATAAAAATCAAATTTTGGCATAACATTATTATTTGATGTTTATTGTTTATATTTTTTTCTTCATTTCAAAACTGAAGGCATTTTTAGCCTTTGAGTCAGGCTCCTATCACCTATACCACAGTCAAACACCAGGAGTGATGGAGATATTTTGCCTCGACTCAATTCAAGTCAACTTTATTTATAGAGCACCTGAAAAAAAAACACAGCGGAAGTGAAAGGAAAAGGCCTCTTAACATAGGTAAAATGGCACTCTCAAAGGCCATGAAATGAAAAGTTGATGTGGAAAACAGATCCTTTAATGATGACTGGACTG
>JAPZDV010000015.1:1688075-1755575 GCA_029814665.1 Acanthurus lineatus
GTGGGTCCACATGATCGAATGGAGGATTAGGTTAATGGAGGAAGGTTAGGGTTAGGCAAGGGTGTTTTAAATGTGGTTACGGTTAGGGTAAGAGGAAGGGCTTGTTACTGTCAGGGGGCTGGGTGGGGCACTTCTGGAGGTCACAAGGGGACTGTGGAGGAGTCCCTGGGCCTGCAGGGGGCTTCCTGGAGCTGGTGGGAGAGAGTGTAGGCCTTCTGGAGGCTTCCTGGGCCTGCTGGAGGTCACCAGGGGACTGTAGAGAAGTCCCTGGGCCTGCACTATAGGCTAAGGGTTAGGCTCCTGTCACGCTAAAAAAATGCACTTTCATAATGCCCAAGCGTGATGTGTGACAACGACGTCGGAACATGTCTGACGCAAGGGATGAGTAAAATGTGTGATTACAAATAATCCAAATTTGATTCAGGCATCCAAAGTCACTGTATTATATTTACAAACCTCTTGTAATTCTAAAAAAATCATTTTAATAATGCCCAAACTCCATGTGTGACTGCGACGTCAGAAGATGTCCGACACAAGGGAGGAATAAAATGAGTGATTACAAATAATCAAAGTTTGATTCATGTTTTCAAAGTAACTGTATTATATAAAGAAGCCTCTTCTCATTCTAAAAAAGGTACTTTCACAGTGCCCAAACTCGGTGTGTAACTGCGATGTCGGAACATGTCCGACGCAAGGGATGAATAAAATGTGTGATTACAAATTAATCCAAATTTGTTCCAGGGTTAGGTTAATTACGGGGCGCTGTATTGTGGCGACCCCCAGTTCTCCTGCTCCTGTCCTCCCCTTGTTCACTGCATTTTTTGGTCTTTTTATGTTTCTTGGATGGGATGTAACTGGAAACCAAATTCCTTGTATGTTGTAAACGTACTTGGCCAATAAAGCTGATTCTGATTCTGATACAAAACTTGTGGGCCACACTAACATTAAACTTCCATATCAAGGTGGGGGCCACAAAATATCGTCTTACGGGCTGAATTAGAGGGTTCTATGGCCTGTTGACTTGATCACTTAGTTTCCAGCATAATGTAGCTGGACTTGCACTGCAATGTTTCTGTTGGTTGTTGAAGTAGCTGCATATTTAGCTAGCTCTACTATGGTCGTGAGGATTTTTGAAAAGATGCAGTTACCAATCAGATTGATGGCAGCAGCTGTTTCAGGATTTCTGCAACATGCTCTTTATGACTCCCCATTGCTCTTGGCAACTTCAACCATTTCTCAAATTCAGGGTCTAGCTTTAATGCTTAAACAGTACATGAAATAATCTTATTCCAAAAATTTAGGAGCCCCAAAATTAGGACGGACATGACACATCCATTTAGGAGTTACTCCCAAATCAGCAAGTTAGGTGCCAATTTTAGCCTTAAGATGTTGCCTGAATAAAGCCCCTGATCCTCTGCACAGATTGAGGTGCTTTGAGATTAGCAGTGTCAGCTAAATTTTATGGAAGCATACTTCAGGCCAGTTTTGTGTTATGGCACGTGGAGCCACATCTGAGGAAAGATAAGAGATATAATGAGCAGATACAAGCCACTGCAAGGGCTCCTCTCTGCCTGTTTCACTGTGGATGAGAAGATTCTACAACACACACAAGAGACAACTTGAGTCTGTTTTCTGCTACTGTTTTATTTAATTTGTTCAGTACTGGAGTTTCATGGACCAAACAATGGCACAACACTGCGTTACAGTTTCTCTCTTTGGGTACAACCGACTAACACAAACGTTAAAATTATTCCTCTACAAATTGGACTAAAGTACATACATACACAGTCTCTTTCTCTATCACAGGCACCCTGCACAAAAACTCACTGCTCACAGACACACACACACAGATACACAGAGATACTCACTGCACACACTTTCATCCTCTCAGCCTCTCATACACACAGCCATTCACAATAGAATACATTCTCAGGAAAAAAAAAACCAGTCAATTATAAATTTTAGAGCATTTTATATCATTTTTTTTCCCGTAACACTCATATGAAGCCCACAAAGCCCACCTCAAACAGTAAGTAGGCCGTATGGTAACATGTTTGGATGGTGGCTGTTTGGCAGGGCCTGGAGCAGTATACCAAATGGCTATTATTTTGTTTTATTATTCTGTACTTATTTTGAAAGATTACTTGATGGTTCTCTAAAATTTCACTTCGATATTTGAGAGTCCATTTTAGTGGGTGGTTATCAACCAGTGTCTGTAAAAATGTTTAGAATAATCTCCCTTGTATTTCCTTCTCTTGGTTCTCTTAATTATTCAATATCTTTGTTTGAAAGAAAACCTTTAATAGTGACTAGCTCAGTACCATCAGTATCAAACTTGTGGTTTTGCATGGTTCAGCACATTAATCCAAATTCTTTACATAACTTAAGTCTATTTGCCAAGCACAGTTCCTTAATTGATTTCCTACTTTCTAGTTACAGTATATTGGTTTCATTTCAGTATCTTATGAAAAAGAGCATGCTGAGACTCAAAAAAATCCATCTCTGGGGACAATTCTCATTTATTTTGACGTCTGCTTTGCATGCATCCTCGGAATATTTTTACAACGTGTGTTAGGCGCATTTTCAGAATATTCCAACGTACCAAATTTTAAAAGGCAGATACTGAAAGTATTATGCAGATGAGCTTTGGTTGGACTACCAACCAGTTATTGTTCACTCAGATGGAAAAATTCAACTTATCTCCATCTCCAAAGTAACACATGTTTTGGTCAGATTAAACAAGTCAGATACAAACTGTTAATTAGTGAGTTGTTGAGAAGTTGTTTGGCTAGACTTAACCTTTGGACACAGCTAGGCTAGCTGATTCCCTGTGTTTGCGGTCCTTATGCTAATCCATGCTAACAGCCTTCTTGCTTCAGCTACATATTTACACATTTACTGTTCACATGAGTGTAATATCAAACTATTCAGACAATGAATAGATGCTTTACTTAAAGTCACCAGATTCCATATAAACCACAGAGCTGAAATCCCAGTGCTTTGAAAAAATGACTAGGCAACATACACAGTTTGTAGTTAATGAACAAAAACATGCAAAACCTACAGTCTGGTCTTTTAATCTATGACCATCAGTCATAGCTCTATTGAGCTCTGACACCTTCCTTGCGCTCAGCACAAAGATTTGAAGTTTTTTTTTTTATTTTCACAAAAAGCGCTGTAAACAGGAGTTTAGATTTTACAGGAGCTTTAACACCAATAAGGGATATTATATATGCATTTCTATCATCTGTCAGGGGAAGCTTACTTTCTTTATAAATCAGAACACACAGACAAAGTTCACTGGCTTACAGTCAAAGCAGCAAGTGCTACGGACACAGACACTCAGATAGGAGATGCCTCTCATTCTGACTGTGTCCCTGCCACTACATTCACCTCCAGACCAACACTCCAGTCACACCATTTCTTTTTTTTAAACCCCACTTGCATTGTGCAGATATACAGTCCATCTTCAATACGCGGTATAATATTTCATAGACATATTAGTACCAATGGGAATGACAAAGAAACATTTAGCTGGGTTATAAAAGATAAGCATAGTTTACACACTATACTTCCTATTTAATGGAAAGAGATTGCATTTGGATGAATGCAGATATTTAAGTAGATTTTGTTAGAAACAGGCATATACTGTGGTTGTATGTATGTAAAATGCAATCATACAAGAAGCCTTAATGATGGTGCTTCTTCTGTCTGGCTGTTATAGGACATGTTTGCAGGATGAAGCAGGACTGGGCAGTGAAAACACAGACATACTGTAGTGGCGGTGGCAGGTGGAAGTTATCCAATTCTTACGCTGTCTTTTCTCTGTGCACATTATTTTAACAGACCGTCTCTGCTTTCAGGATTTTGCAGCTTCGACCTTGATGTTTCATCAGAGTGTGAATGAATGAGGCTTGAAGCTACTCTGAGAGATTTGGGGTAACTGCAAAGGAGCAATAACAGGAGACACAGCTGTCTTTCTCTCTCATCACCGCCACACGTGGCACATCTCAAAACAACACAAAAAAGGTAACAAATACGTAACTTAGATTTTTTTTCCTACAGCTTAAAATATAAAATTCAAGTGCAATTAAAGTTCCAAATATTAGTTACATCACATACATTTCTCTAAAGTAACAATCTGTTACTTGCAGGTAGTTTATCTCATCTTGTTATATATCCTTTTTAATTATTAAAAAAAATTACAATATAAACTTTCTGATTCACCTTATTTAATCTTTCCCTGTGCTCCAATGGATAAAGCAACCACTGAAGTGGAATGGTTTAGATTTCCCCACTTTAAAATTTCTTTTAAATCCTTTTCCATGTTAAAATCTGTCTCAAGTGCACAAATAGTTTTCTTGTCTCTGTCTCGTGCACATCAGGGCCAATAGAAAAAAATCAAATCTAGGATACATCCACGTATGCACACTGTGGGCCAATGCATCCTCATATGTTATGCCGTGCATGTCCACACAGACATACATGTCTTACACATTTGTATGTATGTCATACCTATAACATCTGTGATGTGTGGGGGCTTCTGCAAGTTCTGACATGTTCAGTATAAATATTACAAAAACAAAGTAACAACACAAAAAACCAAAGCAGAGCAAAATAAAATGAGGGGTGGAGAAGGTGAAAGGAAAAATGAGGGTCCAGGAATGAGGAAATGGTTGAAGGACAAGAAAATAAGTTGTGCAGAAATAGGGTTTGACCGATACATTGGTTAGCTCAAACTGGCTTTTTACTAAATCCTAAGATACAACTTTACAGATTTTATAAACAGACAGAGCCAGACTAGCTGTTTCCAGTCTTTATGCTATGCTAAGCTAACTGGCTGCTGGTTGTCGCTTCATATTTACCATAATCCCATGTAAGTGGTAAATACAAATTATCTTACTAAATACAAAACAAGGGCTTTAAATGTATTTTCTAAAGTCATAAACAGCTCATTTAATGTAAATAATGCAGTGTAACATTTATTTGATCTATTTTGTTGCTATGTTGTGAGCCAATAATAATGTTGTTAGCTCACTCTAATATATCAAGTCTAGTTGGGGATCTTTGCTGTAACTCTGTCCTCCACATTTCCTGTCATGTCTCTATTGTTACAGCCTAATAGAGACATTGAATGCACCAAAATCAAATTTACTGGTTAACTGTAAATGTAACAGCTGATACTGAATTTTCCTTCCAAGCAACGTGGCTAAATTGACAAAAAAGTTGCTTTCTTGTTGTTCTTTTCAGTGATAAAAAATAATATATAGTGTGACAATGATAAAACTACTTATTTCTAAAATGGACCATAGACAAAGTACATGAAGGTCTGCTATGCCATTTTATAGGTCTACTTGACCATTCATGTTTTGATTTACATTGGACCTTGCGCCCTTCCAAAGGTGACAGATATTGCACCTAAACTGATGTAGCACACAGATGGAGTGAACTACTCTACAAAACTGAGATAAAAAACCCCTCAAAACTTCTACATGTTTGATTTAAAATAGTCTAATATAAAGGAGCACTACATACAGACATTACATTGCTCATCCTGTGTCTTTAGTTGCATCATGATGATACTAATACTGGCCTTCAAAAACCCATATCGGTCAAACCTTATACAAAAAGCTGCACAAACTGGAGGGAAGGGTGTCAGTTGATTATGTCTTTGTAGTCAGAGGGGTCAAAGGTGAGGAAAGGCATCATGTGACAAAAACAGGAAATTAAGCTATTTAGTCACAGAATTGATACATCAATGTACTGAATCAGGAGGAGAGAAGTAGATGGGAGGGGCAGTTGCTGGATTTGGAATGACGCAGGGTGATGAGGGTCTTTGACAGGACAGTGGAGAGCCCCTGTCTATTTGTACGGCCTCAGGAACCTGGTGACTTTGGAGCGCAGCAGCTTGATGAAGGAACGAGGGAACATCTCTTTGGACTCCTGTGCTGTGTACCTGAAGTAGTTCTGAGGATGGGCCAGCACATCAAACAGTGCCTTTATCAGTTTCTTGTCCTGTAGTAAGAACAGAGGGACAGAGAGTGTCATCCCACTGGACTCATCATATGAGATGTGTTTTTTTAACATCTGCTCTTTAAACTGTAAATGTAATTCCCTTAGAATCAAGGACCAAGCACCATATGACCATAAGGTAGGTAATGTATTGTATCCCTCAATACCTTCAGTATCTCCTGATGGTTCTCAGAGGCATAGAGTCTCCCATCTCGCACTATGTCCTCTATCAGCTGCTGGTAGTCCTCTGAAACACAACACAGTTAAGTGATAGAGGCTTCATTTATAATCAAGTAAAAAGAATTTTGTTCAATGCTAGTAGATGGTTGAAGTAAAATCAGCAACAACAATTAATCAATCATGTGATGGATTATTATTACTCGTAAATGATCAGGAGCTCACTAACTGTGTAAGAACGGATGTAACTTGACTGTCTGAGCTGTGCTGAAGGTGACTCACCATCATAGGTGACATATGGAACTTGGAAGCCTTTGCCACTGTTGCCCTCATTGGACTTGAACTGAATCCAGAGCTTGCGAGAACGAGAGGTGAAGGCGATGGGTCGTTCATATGTCTGACACGTCTCGTAGGTGGTGATGGAGGTAGGATGGGCTTGAGGAAGAGAACAAACATGTTAGAACAGTACTCCACATTATGTGGATTCTCTAGAACTAAAAGAATTTTTTGTTCATTAGCTCTAGTCTGAATCAGTAGGTGAATTCTTAAACTTCTTGCGTTTTCCCCATGGCTCTGTTTCTTCTTACAAAAATAAAGAAAATCAAGCAAACTGCAAACTTACTGCACTGTTTGTAGTTTGCTTGATTTTTATTGGTCATCTTCCCAAAAGTTAAGAAGGTGGCATTTATCAGTCAAAAACTAAGCTCTAAATTTTCCAAAGCTATCTGCTATCAACTGTCCATTTTTCTTATCCTTATCTCTACGTGCAGAGCACATTTGGCAACAGGAGAATTTTAGCAAAAATAATTGCCGAGTACTTCTTGTAGTTGGATCAGTTTGAGTTTGGATCATAAATGAATCCCTCCAGAATCAATTTGTTTCTTTACTTTCTGTAACTGGTCATGGTGAACTTGTTTTGATCCACACTTTACAGCTTTAGCAGTCAACCGTGTTAAAACACAGAAGAAGCCTGTATAACAAACTGGAGCTTGTAGATGGTTCTTAAGTCTGGGACAATCAGCCTAAAATTAGGACAAGTTCAAAATCCTAATCACTTTTTCCAAATCAGACTTGTCAGTCCCTGTTTTAAAAGTCAAGATTAAACCACCAAGCTCAACAACAAAAAAAAACAAACAAACCCTAAACAAAAAGTTGGCCTTGAGTGGAGAATGTTGTGTCAAATAGTCTTCAGTTATAATGTTACTTGAGAAAAAAATCCTGTGTATGTCATGACAGCACCATTGCTATCTTTCTCACATGGTTAATCAAGTGTAACAGAGGACTGTAGTGGGAAAACAAAGAGATACAAAGCCTCACTGATGAGGAAGAGGTTACCATTCAAGCAGAATCTGATGGCACACAGGAACACACAGCAGTCCTGCATTTTTTTCATACAGGATAGTATGAACCTTGTTGGTGATGCAATGATCTGAAGTTGCTTTAAATATGAGGATCATCTAATTAACTTATAAATTATCAACAAACAGACCAAATATCTGTCTAATCACTTCTGTTCTGTTAAAAAATGAACTTAAAATGAAATGAATATGATCAAAATATTTTTTTTTACCACTCTTCCTCATGACCAACACATCCCCACACTCGTCCTCAATGGGCAGGAATATCTCTGGTACCACAATGAGAATCCGCCTCTTATGTGGTGGGTTGATGGTCCAGACACAGTCCACATTGGACGGGTAGTCACCAGGATAGTTGGGAGACTCAATGTAGCCTGTGTATTCTCCCAGCTCACCTCCACACAGCTGATCTGGAGGCAAAATAATAGATAATACAAAAGCACAAATGTCTGAAAAACAAACAGCTGTCTCTGAAGCCTTTTCTCCTTTGGCACTCACAATCAGTCAGTCTAGACAGTATCAGTTTAACACTGTAGGAGTATGTTGAATGTAAATGCTGAGTAGGATTACTTTTGCAGTGGGAGACATTGGTGGCACCATCAAAGTCAGTGGTGGTGTTCCCTGGGCAGGTGATGCAGTAGTTCTGCCCAAACTCAGACTGGTATGTCCCTGCTGGGCAGCGGATACAGCGGTGGGTACTGGAGTTGTAGTAATGTCCAGGAGCACAGTGTACTGAGGAGAAACAGGAGGGAGACAGTGTGAATGTAGGGTAAACATAAACAGCAGACACATAAAGAGCAGACCATCTAGGAGCTACATCACACAGCTGTGATAATATTCATGCCTTGATTACAAAACAGGCAGATAAACATAGCACTAAACCCTGTGGAGATGACTTTATCATCTGCTTATGCAAACCGCCATCTCATTCACATCTGCACACTGCTTTATGATAGCATTAAAAATGAAACTGCTGACAAATGGCTCGAGTCATTGCGAATGCCAGTATTAACATTCACAGTTTTAAAGTAGCAAATAAAACCTCCAGTTACACAAGAGAAAGCAAGCAGGCTATTGAATATTAAACAAGACTACTATAAGAGTCTAGAGCCATGCCAGTGTCTGTGTAAGAATGTGCTTAGGGATGGCAAGGCTTTAAAGAAGCATCAGCATGCTACCATGCACACAATGACAAACATGCTGATGCTATAAAGGTATAATGTTATGTTCATCGTCTTAGCTTCTCAGCATGCTGACATTGGCAAATTATCACTTCACACAATACACAGCTGAGGCTGATAGGAATGAAAGCCTCAGGCTGTACAAAATATCTTCCAAATCTGTTTTTATAGATGTTCAGTGCATGGCTAAAACATAATGCTTCACATAATGGATTGTATGTTTCGATCACAGGTATAGTGGATATTAATGTCATCATGCTGAGCTATAGATTGGTGAATGCTTGTTTAATGTGGAGTTTAGTAAACTCCACAAACTAAGTAAATCTACATTAAAGGTGCAAAATAAAAGCATGTCACCCTTTTCATTTGTCATGTCACATGTCATTTTAGATGCTCCTATTAATGTCACAACAACAACAATTACAAAAAGCTTAATATCAGCAAGAGCAGTACGTTTGTAGTGAACTACCAGAGGAAGAGGGTGGAAAAGTGAAAAGGTTTAACACATTAAGCCTTTTGGGGGTCTAAATAATGGGCTCCCAATACTGAAGTTCTCTTCAGAAATAGAGTTAGCAGGCTCTTCTTTCTGAGGAGACACAGATCCTTTAGTGAGAGGAGCATTGCAGATCTTCTACCATTCTGTTATAGTCAGTGCACTGTTTTTTGCTGTGGTGTGCTGGGATAGTAGCATCAAGGCTTCGAGGTCAGCATTCTCAAAAAGCTGTCAAGAACACCCAGCTTGGTGATCGGATGGGAAATGGACAAATGGAGCACAGGAAAAACTAACGGCGTAATAGACCCATAAAGGATGGAAAGAAGTCTTATTGCAGCTCAATAATCATAGATCACGTAGACTGTGTCATTCAGTCTTCAAAGCAACAATCCAACAGCAACATTAAAAACTACTTTACCTTGAATAGCTATATATAGGCAACGCCATCCTCCCATGTTGTGTATTACACTCACAGGTTTAGATGTTGTTTATGTCTATGTGTGTGTGCATGAGCATGTGCTTGTGTTGGGGAAAATGTGAGGGCCCAAGAAAAATATTTGCAGCAGGGTCAGTAGCAACTAAGTTACATGGCTGGTGTAGAGGCAGAGGTGGAGACGAGGACGAGTGACAAAACCAGAGCCTCCTTTGACAACCATTGTCAACTAGCTCACTCAGCCACTGAAGCTGCTCACTCAACTGTACAACATTATGTTTGCAGCGTTACTTTATGCCCAGTGCCATCAGAGTGTGTAACAGCAGCATTACATATTTACATGTGTGTGTGCATGTGTGTGTTGTGTGGGCAGGGCTCTCCCTCTCCTCTGGCTTCTAGATCTCTGCTCATCCAACACACCACACCTGATTTCAATCTCCTCATCACCTCCCTAGTAGTTTAGCTTTGGCTCCTCAACCACTCATTCCAAAATCTGTCCTCTGTTTTAGAAGTAACCAAACCTGCCCAGTCAAGTGTCTTTTGAGGACTCCTTCTTATGTTATTGCTTAGATTCCTATTGTTTTTCCAGTTGGTCCTCAGGATTACCTCTCACCTGCCTGCCCCCCTGCCTTCCGACCCTGTGCAAACTCTCTCTATCCCCTGGTGTCAATGCCTCATTCAAGATGTCTTTGATCAGGATCCTCATCCTTGAGATATTCAGCCCATCATCTTCTCTCTTTCTCTCTCTGTCTTTGTTCTTTGTTACTTCCTGTGTGAATGATATGTTTAAGATTTGCTCTTGTGAGTCTTTATGGTCTCTCCTAATCTAGGTCTTGATGTGGGATTGAAGGTTGGTTGGTAAAATAGAGGGTTATTTGTCCTTTCAGATTTTTTATTTATATTTACAATGTATCTGCAACCTTTTTGTGATTTTTTTTACCACAATGTTGGTCTGTTCTGTACACCTGTCATGTACTGCATGTCTCTCCATTTTATTAAGAAAACTTAATTTATGCACCTTTTCAGTCTTTCAGCCACTCAAAATGTCAGCATTCACCCATGCACACACACATTCACAGACTGATGGCAGGTAGCTTCATACACACACATTCACACACCAGTGGAACACCCAAGAGGCTCAGTATCTTGCCCAAGGACACTTGGACATAGGGACCATAGGAGCCAGGATTGAACCACTGACCTTCTGATTAGTAGATGATTGTAAATTCCTCCTAAGCTACAGTGGCCCAAAAAAGAGGTCCCTTCTGCTGCTCATCCTGTTTTTTTTTTCTTTTTTTCCAAAAACAGAAATTTTCCACTTCTGAGTCAGGAGTTGAGAGAAAGAGGGAGTTGTTCGCTATACAGTAAAAACCCTTTTTTCTTGACTTGAAACAGAGGTACATGCATATAAAATGATAATTTGACTTAATATTTCAAAATTTGTCAATCGTTTTTTTTGCTGAAATTCTGAAACATAAAAATAAAAACTGAGTGAACACACAAAGTGTAGACAGGATGATAAACACACAGCTACAAAGCCCTACCTTTGGCTTCACAGTCCCTGAAGGAGACTGATCCTTCATATTTGGTCATGAGACCTCCTCCACATGGGAAGCAGAGGACCCGGCCTGGTTCTGGTTGGTAAGAGCCCAACGGACAGAGCTGACAGGGACGGAACCCATCAACAGAGAAATGACCTGCTGGGCACTGACCTGAGGGAAGCATAAAAGAAAGTCACCTGTCCTCATTTTGTTTTTCTCTGTTATTCTCTAAAGATCTACATGAATTACACAATGTAGGAGTGTCGTTTCAGGCTCTCAGTATAGGGTCAGTAAAAATCTCTCTAGTCTTAGCTTTTTATAGTATGCTTAGAAACTGAACAAAACTAACACTGGCCTCTTGCTCTCTTATGACTTAAACTACCATTCAGTATGCATTAATGGCCACAAGATGGAGCCAACCCAACATCCTTTCAATATGATTTATATGGGTGTGTCTCAAATGTAAAAGACATATTTTACTTCATGCTCAGAAAGATAAGTGAAACAGACTCCTACAGTTAACTTGCAGTCAAAGGAAATATTGAAAATTCTAATAAATCCTCATTCAGTCCAGCTTCTGTATGTTACTTTGATTAATCCTCAAATGGTTTCAGTAATGTTGAAGAAGGAATGCAGGATTGGAAGCTTTTAAATGACTGTAATAATGGGGTGGGGTGGTGAGTTACCTCCACACTGAGACACATTCTTGGCACCAGCAATGCCCTGTCCTTCAGTACTGGGACATGGCTCACAGGACAGCTGGCCCACTGTGTCCTGGTATGTGCCGGGAGGACACTGGACACACTGCTCCTGCTCCCCACTATAGAACGTCCCCACACCACAGCTCACTGAGGAGGACGGCACAGGTGAGCACTTTGAAGGAATTACTTTTTGTTGCTCCTACCAGTCTTTCTCTTTATAAAATACAGAAACATCATAAATCTAAATTACAACAAAGCAAAACTTACCACATTTTCCCTCACGGAAGACTTGTCCTGTGCTGCAGGTTTCAGCACCCTCTGGTACCCTGGACGGTTTCTGAGCAACCTCGTATTCTGTCCCAGAGAACTGAATGTAGAACTGCTGTTTGTTGATAGACTTCCTGAGGGTTCGCATGGCGCTCTGCAGCTTCTGCTTCATCTTCTCTCGTACACAGTCCACATTACACGAATCTGAGGCAGAAATTGGTTTATAATGAGAAAAAAAATCACTAATGAAACTACAACTTCATTTATTTTATAATATTTTTCTAATATTTTTATGCTTGAATTTTTTAAACACTAAATTCTGATAAACATTTTTGTTTTTTTTCTATGTACATCAAATTATAATTATTACATGGCTGAGCACTACAAGAGTCTTTCGGTATCAATTTTTTAAATTAATGATGTGATAAATTCAACACTAACTGCCATCTCTTCTGCTAAAAAACCCTACAAAATATTTTACATGTACATGTATTGAAATCATATATTTAAGATTTACATCAGACACTTGTGTAGGTAACCTCTTGTAATTCCCTTTTCACTGTATTAATGTTTCCTATTTCACTTCAAGCAGATTTAGAAAAAACAGGTATAAAAGTACATTATACCTGAAGCTTCTTCTTCCTTCATCTCCATCTCAAACTCAGCTGTTATGTGGGAAACCTCTTTGGAGGGAGACTTGCGTCCCCGTCTGCGCTTCTTAGATGAGTCACACTTGAGGTTGACAAAAGTTACCTGACAGTCATCTGTACAGGGGAAATGGCCTCCTTCCAGGTGACAAAACAAGTGAAGAACACGGAAGGAGAGATGAGGAGATCATAATGTGTCACAATAATTTGCCCAAAAGATATTTCCATTTTATCACCTTCCATTTTATCACCTTCCAAAATATTGCTTATCAGTGGTCGTGGTGTAGATGCAGATCTGGTACAACTCCAGTTTACTTTAGTGTGGAGTCTTTTACCTTGCAGATTTTGCCTGGATGAATCTCTGTGTTTCTCTTTGTTGCGGGGCCTCAGGTGACACTTGGCATCCTTGATCTTAAACCTGGCCTTCTGTTTGATGGGCGGGGCGAGTGTGTCTTTACATGGCAGAAAAAAAAAAAAGACTGTTAATCATAACAACAGATGAACTTATTTTAACTATTATATTTCACACCTCTGATGTTAGCAGCTGTCTATTTTGACTAGCAGGGATGTTATACACACAGATACTCACAATACCCCTGCAAATACCACCTCCATTTACAAAGACTGCTTGATAAACCAGTAAGAACTTGGTCTCTGATACATACCTCTATGAAAGTGGTTTACTTAACATTTCTTCTGCTTGCAACTTTGTTGTAAGTTCTTATATTACAGTGGTCTGGTGGACTTAAAGTTAGATTTGCTCATTTTCTTATCCAGAGTGCCCTAGAACAACTCACCTGCTGTAGCTCACCGTGGCTACTAGCCATTCTGATGCAAGAATATGTGGAGAGGAATCTAAAACTGGTGAAATGTAATAAAAAGGTGTACTTGTAGTCCTTCTGTGTAGTTAACAGGGTCACTGTTGTCTACGGGTTAAAAACTATGAAGTCACACTTAAGGCCTGATTTACTGCAGCTTGTGCATCTGTTTTTTATGTGTAGATAAATATTTACAATTTATTTATCAAAGAAACACAGCAGGCTGGAGTCACAGTTTGCTTCACCACATATGAATTTAAGGGAGGATTGGACAAATAATAGCAGGAGACATGTTAACAGAGGTTGATTCTGCATTTTGCTGGATTTACTGGGGTCACTCTTTTGCCACTGTAATTTTTGCCAGGAAAATTCTCCACCTCTGAAAAGGAGGCGTAAACACAGTGAAGATGGGATTTACAGGAGCAACAGGGAGGATTGTAGTGGGGAAAAGATATGTGCATTATATAGAGACCAGAACATATAGGCCTACAACTAAAGACTGATTGGCAGAAAAAAAGCAACTAGGCTACAACATAATATCTGACTGCAATGCAAACTAAAAGCGGACTAAAGAAATTGTGGTTGATGTCCTTTCCTGCTCTCTCTTCTTTTTTTGTTTGCCATGAACATAATGTACTACTGTTAATACACATGCTGAAGATTATAATATTATCATTTAATTTAGAATATTTGTGTAGAAGGTACAGTTTGTCTAAGATAAAGTAAATATTTAGCATTCATTACTTCATTAATATTTCTTTTCCTGCTAAGTGCACACATAGGAATTCTGTACAGCTGTGCTGCTGCTATGAGCTCTCTTTCACTGGCAGTTTGCATCTGCAGGACTGCACCCAGATCAGTCCAGATCCTGACAACATAATGAGCTACTTTCCTAGTAAATATCAATTCAATGAAAACCACAGTATACTGTTTCATTACGGCATTGTCTAAGTAAATCTAGTCTTGAATCCTATGTTTCCCATCATGCTTAGCCTACTGTACCAGCGCAGGTGGGTAAGGCAGTGGTGGCATTCCTCTTCTGAGGAGCTCTACTGGGTTGGACTGGCACTCCGCAGCTCAGTGTGTAGCTGTTCTCTGAGTCTGTAAGACACATGTACACACACACAAACAAACAGACAATGCACTACAGTGAGAAAAGAAAAATGAGACATGATAATGAGACATAAGGAAGCTAATAGTTCTGGTATGAAGGGCTATGTGAAGGGCTATGTGATCAGATTGTTCTGTGCTATCAAACATCTGAGTTGGAATATATGTGTGTCTGAGGACTAAAAAGAATTCTATAAATGTTGTATGACCTAACTGTCCTGTCCACATTCAGAAACGAGACAGGGAGCCCAGGGGAACGTCTGATGAGACTTTAAACACTCTCATTGAGAAATAAAAACCCCAGATAAAAGAGCCATGGACCCTGTCTTTATATCTTGAAGCACACGTACACACAAAGATGCAATTCAAGTATGAAATGAAGGATGGAGCATTCATAGGTCATAAAAGGGAGATGATTAAATAAGAGCCTGGGCTGCATTCAGCCACAGGAATTTACATGGCTCCCTCCCTCTAAAATTAAGACACTCTCCAAAAAGACAGAAAAACAAATATTTCACCTCTTGACTCAGTGCTCTCCATCATTCTCACACGATGATTGCCAACCTAAACAGACTAAGGGCCACGCTATGGAAAAAATTGCGCGATCAAAGAATGTAATTGATTTACAGATGTGTGTGTTAAGTACTATCACAGGAGGAGAAGCAGGGTGCCAGCCAAAGTGCTGGGACGAGTGAAGCCAAGAAAATCTTGCAGAGTGAAAAACACATCAGTCTGAGTAGAGAGCCCCCTGAGGAGTCAACAAATACAGCAGTAAAGACCATGAGCACCTTCATCAAGCATCAGCAGCATCCAGACAGAGGATGGCAGCGAAAACTGCAACTGCAAGCCAACACCACCAGAGGGCAGCAATGCCTGCAGAATGGCAGCTCAGACTGATAAGGGCACGATGAAGAGGTTTACAGAAGGAGAATGAATTTTATTTGCCAGATCTCCAACTTACTTCCCACGGTGTGACTAACAACATTACACTTTTACTCTTGTAACTTGGAACTATGAGAGCTGCAACAGGTATTCAAGTACACCTTTTTTCTTCTGTAACTTTTAGGTACAGAAGACACATTTTGAGTGAAAGGTGGGGTTCAACAGTTGCTGCAGATTTTTAGAAAGAAAAAAACTTCAAGTATGTACATTTAAAAAAAAAGTATATTTCAAAATGTGGACTCAAAATTCTCAAAATTACCTGCAAAATTTGGCTATCAGTATTGGTCCCACTTTTTTTGTATTTTCAGGGTCAGTTATTTGTGTTTCTCTGTAAGTAAGTGGGAAGGTTGTGAGTGCAATACATTTTATCTTCTCTGATCTGTCAGCTCTTTTTGCGCAGTATCAAATGAACTGCCTGGACATAAACACTGTGTGTGTACCTGCAAGAAAGAGGGCGTTGGAGGGGCAGGAGAGCGAGCAGACCTCTGCTCCTCCACTCTTGGTGCAGGTCAGCTGGGCTCGGGGCGCTGGCTTCCCATTGGGCAAACACTTCACCGCCTCTGAGGAACACACAGAGTCACATCACCATGACAACCACCTGGACAAACACACACCTGTGTTCAGGCCCGATGTGAGGAATCAACCACACAACATGTGGAGAATCTCAAAGCAGACAAACACAAAGATATGCACACACACACACAGAGCTGGTGCTTACCAATGCAATCTTTCTTGTTCCAGTGGAGCTTCTGTCCTGGTGGACAAACACACTCATAGCTGCCCTGGGTGTTTACGCAGCCGTACTCACAGCCACCGTTGCTGATGCTGCACTCATCAATGTCTGAGACACAACAGTAGACAGCATGATACATAACAGCTTTAGAATCAAAGGCTCAGGTAACACCACATGAAATTTGATTGGTTCAAAGTACCCTTTTCTAGCAGACAGATATGTTTTCTTTCACTGTTTTGGAACATGATCATAAGGTTGTTTATTCTTTTTCCACTTTACTAGTACACCTAGCTAAAACTAAAACAGTCCAGCAATATCTCCACCCTTCAAAATTAAAGCATTCAACTTGTCTTGAAACTGTGTTAGGGAGTTTTTTAATTAAACTATTTGATCAATTTGGAGAATGTAGGTTGTTGTGCATTTGAACTGTGGGCCTATTAGGTTATATTAAAGATTTTTTAAAAAAATTATTTTGCCCTTCCCTTTATATCAGAAAGTGCTTAATAAAAAACTCCTCCCTTTTTTAACAAACATTAAAATCATTATCTTGGAGGATTTATGCAGGGCTGTGGTATTAAACTGCATTAGCCTTGCCAGATGTACCAAATAAATTGGCAGCAAAGTGTATATATCTGCTGATGCAGAAACATCTGCTCCTGCTGTAGTGATCATGCAGACTCCACCTCTCCATCAGTGACGTCAGTCAGTTGAATGACGGGACAATCAGAACTGTATGTGATGACTGAGCTACAGGTGTGTGACGACACACACATAATACACACAGAGGAAAAAAAAGACCGACCAACACACACTGATGAACCTGCTGGCACACACAGACACTCACTGTACTCACACAAAGATGCAGGCAAACAAGCACACATTACACACATAGAAAATTGAGGGAGGAGTTATTCAGGGGAACTGAGGTGTGAGAGTGCTTTCAGTGGCAACTGTCTGCACACGCTCAGTGACCCCTCACCTTCACACTCTGACAAGCATTTCCCTTTCAGATGCATACACAGAAACACACACATTGTATCTACTCTGTCACACATAGCCTATTCCAGCTGTGTGAAACAGACATTCTAGAGGGAGTTTGCTGTTTCATGCATTTCTCCATGCTCAGATCAATGGGGTAGATCTGAGGACACTTACCACCACAGTGAGTGAGGCCATACAGGATGTATCCTTTGTTGCACAGGCACTCAAAGCTGCCAGGGTAGTTGATGCACGTGTGATCGCAGGTTCTCTCAAAGGAGCACTCGTCAATGTCTGAGGGAGACCAAGAGAAATGTGACTGGTAAGTAATTCTGTATATATTGCAGCTGAGAGGGTTGATATCAGGCAATGAACACTAGTCACCGCAAGAGATGTTGTCATCAGTGACGGCTTAAGGTGCTGTTTTTATTCATTGACTCATAGTTGTTTCCAACTTAATTCATCACAGGGATACCCTCTACAGCAGTGCCATGAAAAGGGAACATTTTTTGGGTAAAAAATCTCCCTGATTTTTCAAATATTATGGTTATTACTGATGATCCTAATAAATAATATCCTCTATGGCTAAAATGACCCTAATGACTGCAAATATCAAACAAAAACAATGTGTTTGAAAAAGTGTGAGTTTACCAGGCAAGAGGGAAGAAAGAAAGTTGTTTTTGGTTGAATTAGGGTAAGTTTAAGATCCAGCTTTTTTAAAAGCAATACTAGAGATTAAAAACCAGGACAGCTGAGTGTCTTTTGCTTAAAATTTGACAATTCCTTTATTACTATTTCTACTGTAAAAGGAAAATGGTGCAAATTAATTTTTGTAATTGTTAATTGGACAGCATGACAATATACACTGTAAGAAAAATACATTTTACTACACTGTGGTAGTTATACCTGCAATGTGACTGTAAGCTAAAATTAAATTTAAAGGACTAAGTAAGTACTTTGATTCTTGTTTTGTCTGCAATATTCACTCTGATTGACATCTTTTTTCAGAGTGGACCTGAGTCACATGACTCAGATTCCAGTAAGACTGAAGTCACAAATTGGATGAAAAAAAATGTAAAACTTGACTTGGTCTTTAACTTCAGTGACTTGTGACTTTATTTGGACCTGAGTCTTTTGACTTGGCTGTACATTCTCAGCAAAGTGACACTTATTCCTCAGATTATCTTTATTTGAACTGATCCAACTAAATCCATTCAAGTTGCATAAGAAAACCGCAATGAACTACAAATGATGGAAAAAATGTTACAAAATATGCAAAACATGACTTGGTCATATTTTTTGGCTGCCAGTGATCACCTTTACCTGCATTTAAGCCAAGTGACAAAACATGAAGCCAACTCTTCCAATGGCCACTTGAGGCTGGATCCAAAAGGGAGTAACTTCTCATAAAGCCCCATATAAAAATGCCGAAAGTAACAGCAGAAATAAACATGTTTACAACCTGGTACAAAAAAAAATATTTTGTCCTCTACAGCTCACTTCCTCATTGTGACACTATACAGGAGGTGTGCTTTCATATAACTCACTGATTCAAATTATATTAAGGCTTAGCCTTTTAACATCAGCCTTTTTACCTGTTTGAAATATCTAAATGGAAATGCTTACAACAGAAAACTGCAAGGCTAAAATGCATATATGACTTTTTGGACTTTTTTAACCTCTAAATATTTATTAATGACATGATAACCTAAAATGTATTGTACAGCTCAGTGTTAATAGATCAAAACCGTGTCAAATTTGACAAGCTTTGATTTAAGGGTTGCTGAACCAGTTACAAAATTTAGTCTACCAAGTCACATGAAAACCTGTTGATGTCCTGTAGATGGTGATACAGCTGTAACACAGGTGTTGCTGGATTCCATATTGTACTTGTCTCCTCATGGTTTAAATCAGTCTGAGTGCACAAAGGTTTTGTCCCTCTGCAGCAGTAGAAGCAAAGGTCAGTGGGATGAGTGGTTTACAGACACTGCAGTCTTAATGGCTCATTTATGGACAAACACGCCTGCTCACCAAAGACTAAAAAGGCCATCCTATTAATCACTGTGGACATTATAGCAAACAAATACATGAGTTCCACACTAAACTAGGACAAGAGCTCATTCTGACAAACCGATCCGGAAAAACTCCACTGGTCTGAGGTTGAGATGGCTCATTCTCACCGTTACGTCAGGGTCTATGTGATTATTTGTGTGTATTTGTGCGCACGCCTGCATGCACATGTGTTTATGTATACTTGTCTAACACCAAATATTATTAACCTATCAGGAATGGAGGCCAGTGTTTCAAGCTCACCTGGTTTATTTCAGGCTTTTCCATGGGGCTTTACAGGAGCTAAAAATAAGACATGTTATAATGGAGTTTGTCATGTGGAGGAAGTTGTTAAGGCCTGGATGTTGGCATGGTAAATATTCCAGGCAACTGTCCATGTGAGGACTAAGGAATAGCTTGCTTGTTTCAAGCTGGCCCACAAGCAAAGTTTACATAAACTGAGCCGGGCACACATGAGTTGTCTACAGCTGTATAATGTAAAAGAAATATATGTAAAAGAAAAGTTGATTCCTGGTTTGGCTGTGTTTTCTGTGAGACACACCCTTGGTCATGATGAGGTTTTTTCAGCAGTGATTGCTGACATTTATCTAACTGCTGACAACATTCTCTCTATCTCTCTGCCTTTCTAAACATTTAGAAGAGAGGGAACAATTTGTGGGAACTGCTTATGCAACTATGGCAAACGATTAATCTTCCTGCTTTGGTTTCTTAGCCAGTTCTGGCAAATGCTCTCACACTGGCATGTACAGTGTATCACCAGGAGCTATTTTCTCTGGAAAAGCTCACTGGCACAGAAAGAGCTGACAAATTAAACATTATATTTCATTTTAAGGTCACGTTGAAGCTGAAGCTGAACAGTCCAGATGTCAGTGGATGGGATAAACCTGGCAGCTATTGGCTGGCATGATGCAGTGGCAAAGGTGTGTCAGAAATAGCACTGACACTGATGTGGCTGACAACACTCAACACCACATTATTAAAGACTCCAAATGCACCACTGATGATGCATGGTTAATCCAATGCATATGCACATGCATACACACTGTCTGTGGTTTTGGGCTGTGGACAGAAGCACCTCAGGGTTTTGCTTTGAATAAAAATCATTTCTTGTTTGTCTGCTCTCCCACCCTCACTTGCTACGACTTGTAAGCAAGAATCTGCCTTTGGTCAGGAAAACACTAACAACTGATTACAAGGAGGATTCTACAAGTATACTACCGACTACATTGTGTTTTCAGGGAAAGATGACTGTGCACACTTAACCTTTCCTTGTTTATGAGTTTTGTGTAATGGATTTACACATTGAGACTTTCACAGTTGAGCAGCTGGAGTTTCGAGAGACAGTTTTTTTTGTTATCTTCAGCAGAGTCAGATGAGATGATCAACTGAAGTTTCTTCTCTGTGACTCCAGTAGGTCCACTGGGACTAAATGCAAGCACTGGAATTGATCAGAATATTTTTTTTATTGAAAACTATTTCCCTCTTAGACCTATAGTATCCCTGGACTGGATGAGAGATCAAATTAATATAGATTTTCTCATTTGACTCCAGGAAAAACTTCATCTAAGGCTCCAGTTTCCCATTGACACATTCATTTGCCTGATCGTTTCAGTAATGTTTGGTAAACCCATTGTTTTTCATGCATATGACCTCAGTAACCTCAATGGCTGCTGTCTCATAGGGGACATATGTAATTCAATCAGTCACAGAGTCTAATTGAGACTCAGTTTGATCTTGAGCAGAGTGTCATAGGCATGGGCTGAGCAATGTACTAACAAAATCACATTTTGACAGGCTAAAATAATCAATATCTGTTTGAGTGTACTCTATATTTTATACTTATATTATCTTGCTGTGAGACATTCCTTTCCTTTGGCACTATATTTACTCAACTGTAGAGCTTTTGTATTTTAATACATAACTGCAATTCTGCCATGTACTGACTTCTGCTACAAATCAACTGTCAAATTTTCAGTGCTTCGTGGAAGAGACAACAAACACAAGAAAATAAATTAAAAGTGAATTAGACAGCATCAATGAGGGATACATTTATATTATTCTGTGGAATATGATGAAATCTATATGTTGACTGGGAAACCTCTGTGTTTGGAGAAGCACAAGCATGCTCCATCTGATCTGCAGAGTAATATAGTACATGGAACAGTTGTGCTTATGCACAGGAATAAGAAAGATCTGTAGTTGAGAAATTTAGTGCCAATGCATGAGGGCTTTCGGACAGCAATGTAAAGTGCTGAATAAAATGTATATACAGTGTATACTTCACACATCTTTTGGCAGTCAGTGGGTGACACTCTGGGTCTGATTGCGGGACTGATGATTGACAGCTGTCAGTCACTGACCTTGGCATGTCCGCTCATCAGTTAGCAGTTTGTGGCCTTTCTGGCAGCTGCATTCAAAGGAGCCCACTGTGTTCCGGCAGAAGTGATCACAGCCTCCATTGTTTTCCTGGCATTCATCAATGTCTGGACAGAGAGAGAAAAAGAGATGAAAACAGAGATGCTATCAGTAAAAGCACAAGTTTGTGTAAAATCTCAACACATTGTTCTCAACCCTTAATATGTTTACGGAAGTCCACCTGATTCCCGACACATCTGCAGCAGATGAGCTGCCTGAGCATAAAGGTGATGTACACACATATTGTCAGTATGTTTCTCCAGGCAAACTTCAACAGTCAAACAGCTCTCTTACCAGTTGGAGTACTCACAATAATACAAAACTCAATCATTATTACCATAAATCTGCATCTGACCTGTAAACTGAAAGGCAACATAGAGATATATCTTTCCCTGGTTTCAGCTTTAAAGCTATTCAAAGCCATTGGTTTAGAGGTCTGTACTCGCATCAGGTCTCAGCTATGTTGGACGGAGGATTTGTTTTCCTTATTCTTTTAATTTGTGTGGTTCAGTTCCTTCTTTTAAACCACAATACCCACATGGCACTTAAACACAAAGACACACACTGTTAACAGGTGATCACTAAACAGTGGTGTCATAGAACATCCATGTCATGCTAACTGTCACAGTGATTTCATGTTTTGAATTTATTCCTGGAGTAGTCCATTTTTGCCTTGTTTGTTTAACAAGGCAGTGTGGATCAGTCTTTGGAGGTTCACGTAGGGGCTTGGTGAAAGGGCTCCCACTGTCTTATCCTAGCCTGTGCTATTTACCTGAAAATAATCAAGTCTAGCTGCTTGGGAGAGAGAGAGAGACTATTGTTCAGAAACAAGTCTGTTACTACCCTTTGCTTTTAGAGGATGGGTAAAGGCCAATAAAATAGGTGACCTTCACTTCCAAATATCTGATCACCCTTACTCTTGAATCAAGGACTTTACTGGGAAACATAGATATATATTATCAGTTTTTCAATGACCATCAACGGATTAAAGATGCTCTGGGGAAAATAAAATTGATGTATGTACAGCTTTCAATTTAGTCTACTTTTAGAGCATTAATAGAGACCAAATATTTGGGTTGTTCTGAGGTTTGAGGAACTTAAGAGCAATCTTTGCCTGTTTTAACTAGATTTGTATTACTACAATGTAGGTAGTAAGGTGCAAGTTAATTGATTTAACTGTGAAATGTAAAATTGCTCATAAAATATGAGCAAAAAAATTGTTATTGTATTTCCTTTACCTTGCCTAAATGTTTTTAGAAACATATCTCAGTGTACTGTACTGTAATGAAAGATCATTTGTGACCAGTGGGTCACCATGTTGCTTCCTGTTTAAAGTAATACACAGCCCTTAACTTCTGTTTTCTCTGATCATGTAGCACCAGTTTAAAACAATATCTACATCTTTGTATTGCATAAACAGTCCACTTTAATCAGAGAACCATCCTTCCAGCCGTGAAATACCCCTTAAAGAAAAAGCCGACAAAATGTGACTCTATTTTTGTTGTCTTCTATTAATTTGTTAGGGAGAAACGTAGTTGCCACTTGTGTTACTGACCATAATAAGGATTTTTAATGAAGAAATTTGCAAATTCACATGAGACTAAGTATGTCTTGAAGATGTATTTATATGTTTTACTTGCTTACGACAAATAAAGCAATATTAAATGTTAATGGTCATGATTCGTAAACAGACAGCACTTGTTTACATGATAGCAATTACATTCCTGCCAAACACATTTGCCAAAACGAAATAATATTATATAAAAGCGATGTCTAAGAAACAGGGTTACTTTTTTATTATTTCCAATGTGCAGTCATTACCATAGTTTTGTGTTCTTAACAGTTACAGTTATTACCCCTTGGCAGGTCATCAAGTTACTAAGTTTAGTGCTTTTAAAATGAAGGAAACGCTGGATGATTAACTTTATGTCTCACTTGGGAAAAGATGGAAAGTAAAGAAAATTGAATGCACATAATTAAAATTACATTATCTATGTTTAGGGTGGTGTAAAGTCATGTTCCTGTCAAGAAAAAGGAGGTGATAAATTCCTTCTCTGTTGTCCTCCTGACAGCCTGGTTTATTACCTAATGTGTTGTTATCATTGAAACATACTCTGCATCTTAGACTGGCATGTGAATGAAGGGAAAATATCAAAACAACACTAACAGCTCTTTTGGGTTCAAGAATTTATTCAAACTATCATTATTTAACGCTGGTGAGAAGTGTTTAGATACTGACAACAACATTTACTTTTGTTTCCTAGTGAAGCAAACAAATGGGCCTATGGTCCTGGGAGAAAAAATTCTGCTGACGCCCTGTAGAATAAAACCTGGATACCTGAGCTGTAGCCCAGGTGTGGTGCAGCAATTCAGAGGCACAGATTCTACATTAATAATAAGGTGAATGCAGTTGCCCCGAGGCAGCATGTTCAGTGACAACCACAACCTGCTGGCAGATCTGCTTTCAAAAAACCCAATCATTCAACATCGTTCCTGCATTTCATCCAGCCTACAGTGCCCTCAGATGAACCCAAACTGCAGAGTCAGGCCCTCAACTTCTCTTTATAATTAGTGCTTTTTCAAATGAACACTACTACTTATCTCTCATTTATGGCAAGTACACACCATCTACATCAATACATTTTTCAGAATGCTACTTAAAAGAACTTTTTTTTCTAGAGGTGAAAAAAGGGCAAGTAAGAGAGATCAGACTGCAAAGATTTAGACGGTGGAGGAGGTGGAGCAGAGAGGGGACAATAGTCCAGCAGATTACACAGGTTAAACTCTTTTTGATTGGTGCTTTAAGTGCTAAAAACTGTGAGAGATCAATACCCTCAGCTGGGGAATAAGCCAAGCAAGACACCATGGAGAAACAGAAGGGCAGGAGGAAAAAAAAGAGAAAGGGAGAAGATGGAACAGACTTAGGAAAGGAGGAGACAGTAGCAGTTGAATGAAGAGCAAACTATTTCATATTTCAATTTTTAATGTTTCTTTGCAACAAATCTTAGACTGAATTCACTGATGATGGCTGATGCTTCTTTATCGTGGACATGCATTCGCATCTTTGCTAAGTCCAAACCTTGAAACCTAGACAGACAAAAAATAGTGTAGCATCCACCAGCTCTAACCAGGGTCCCATAGCTAAATGGTCATGCTTCACAGACTCTCATGCAATCATTTCAGATTTTTTGGTTTTGTGGATTTTGAGCTAGTCATGGTTAAATGTTGTGTCTGGGCACTCATAATAGTAATACTGATTACCTAGAGGGTTTAAAAGGAGACATATGTTTTTCTTGTTTCCAAAACTAAAAACCAAAGCCAACAATAAATAAAGCAAGCTATTATAGTGTTAGCGACATGACAGCTTTGGGTCATACTTTGCAATGTTGTTAAAAGTAAACTAAAACTGTCTTATCTAGCCACCTTTCTAATAATAAGATGTTTTATACTAAACTCTTGCAAACCAAAGCAATGTAAGGGTTGACTTTCACCAAAGTCCTTCAAGGCAAAGCCTTCCACTAACAAGCCATCTTGGCAATGCCCTATTACAGCTATATTGGTCAAAGAGGGATCGGTCCCCTATTTAAATAATAAATCAATAGAGAGCTATAACTTTCTCACACTCATTATGGTAGGCTGGGAAATTAAATCAATGACTCAATAAAAACAAACCCTGTTGGTCCTTCCCTGACATTACAAATATTTTGGGTCAGTAAATGTCTGCTGTCAGTCAGTCTGAAGCGAGTTTGCTGGGAAGCTGCTCTGTCAGCTCCCCAGGCGCTGCTCACAGATCTCCACTTCTGTGGACAAAGATGCTGTTTGCAGGGCAGAGTTGATGTGAATGGAAAACTACAATATAAATGGTGACATTAGTAGCGCTACTTAATCACATTGCCGACAAAACAGTTTAGTTTGTTTAGTAACACTCATAAGTTTTGAGCATCCTGCCATAAATCAGGCTTTATGTACACAGCCTGCAACAGCCTGCAACATTAAAAAAAATGTCAGGGTGCTAAACAAAAGTGTTTTGGGAAGACTTTTGATGTCAAAAATATGTGTGTTTCTAGCTAAGCAACACTGATCATAAGTTTTAAGCGCCCCACCATAAATCAGGCTTTATGTGCATGTGCAGTAGGCTACAGCTTTTGTTGCTGTGTGATTTTCATGGATTTTGATGTCTAATAATGACACAATATGGGAGAGCACTTGTCATTGACAAACAAAATAATTTCAAAACATAAGAAATGCCAAGTGCTTATCAAATTGGTGGCTGGAATGCCACAATGAGTGAAGTAAAACATGTGGGTCAGCTCATGAGGCTATACTAACACTGCAAATATTTAAACTATTAGTATGCAAGTATGTCGCTCGATCGGTTCAGACCCAGCTATTAACAGGGTCAAGAGGAGGTGGTGAGAGCACAGAGAGGTCCAGTCAACACACACTCTTAAATGGCCCTCAGTGTAGCGTGATAGGAGCCTTATAAAACAGCCAGTAACTCGGCCACTGTGTTTTTCCATCAGGGTAGACTCAGGCCTCCCTGGCCTTATCCTCTCACTCTCTATCCTCAGGGAGCTTCTGCTGAATGAACTCTTCATCTAAATAAGGAGCCGAGACAGGAATCCACAACGAGCTGGCTGCACGCCGTGGTAAAAATGTAGTAAAGTGCATGTCCCGCTGTGCCCTGTCAGCTTCCTTTTAAAGGGATTGTCCCTCCATCTGGCTCGGCTAAAACGGATTTCCCCGTGGCTGACGGAAAGAGAATGAGGTTTTTTTTTTAAGAGAAAATGGACAGGTAAGGCCATTCAAGTACACTTAAGTATCTATATAACATCCCAAAACGAGATGTCATACCGGCAGAGAAGCATTTTGACTGATTAGCTTCTGGTAATTTCTCTCTCCTCTTCACTGCAAGTCTATCACCTACTCTTGACTGTCAGTTTTTTATCTTTTAATTTCTCTTTGTCTGTCTGCCCATCTTATGTTCTTGTTTAAAATTTATTACTGTGTTGCTCGTCTCTTTGTTCCTCCAATGTTCTGCAGTGTCATGTCTTACCTGAGGCGCCGGCTGCCTCAAAGGTTTCATATCAATCATAGCCACTTCCCTGTTCTTTTTTCTTGACATGCTGACAGTAGTTTGTGTGGGATAATCCTTATCTCTGAGACGGTGGGAGAGATGGCTGCCTTTCTCCCTTGAGGTTAGACACATAATAAACAATTGCCAACCCTGAGACTACAAAAGGGAAGTAATTGTTGAGCCTGGGAAATTTTAAGGTTAAATTTTTTCTTGCTTCTGGAGAATTCTGAATGAATTACTTAATAAAAATATGGCACAAAAAGAAGTAGAGGAAAAGCTTCAGGGGTGAGGGAATCTGGAGTTGGCAGGACAATTACACAGACAGAAACACACACACACACACTATTCCACAACATTCTCCCACTGCCCACGTTGTCTCTGCTCTGATGCCTGTGTAAAAACAGTGGATACCACCCCGGGTCTACCCAACACAGACAGACACAGCTTCATAATTATTCTGGCAGGCACAAACACTGGCAGAAACACTGCATCTACCCACACTTAATGGCCACTCTGGGGACAGCTAGGCCTTATAACGGGGTATATAATTACCTTTAATGGAGCTTAAATAAGCTTTGAGCTAAAATAAATACATCAAGCCTAAAAACATCTTGAAATGATAAAGTTTGGAAAGAAGAGTGAAGACAGATAAAAGCGGTTCAGGAGAGTGGGTGATGGGAGAATGAAGGGTGTCCTTACGTGTGGCAATTCTGAGACACAAAGTTGTTCTTCTGGTGTTTCACCTCTGTATATTTAGAACTGCTACAGTAATGCAAATTATTTTCTGGCCTAAATCATAATGAGATGAATCCTATAATCTAACTGCTGCTAAACCTGATACTTTTTCAAACTAAATCATGTTGAGATGTATTCTTCCAGTACGGTTCATCTAGGGGAAGTGTGGCAGCAGCTAAGAAAAAATGTCTGTTAAGACTAAGTTTACACAGTTTATTGGCTCAATGAGCTTGTAATGTTCATTATTCTGAAAAAAAACTGTTAAGGGTAAGGTCCAAAACTAGTTTTTGATCTTACGTTTTGGAAAAGTAAATGTAAAAACTGACCATAGCGCTGTGTCAGAATAAAGGTCTGTGAAAGATCAGCAGGGTTATTCATGCTGGGCAGATTAAGATGCATGTTTGTCAGGAAGGATGGTAGTCTGAAATCTGCTCGATGAACACGATTTTTTCCATCTGTATGAGAATTCAAGGGGCTTCAACATATTGAAAAATACAGTCTTTAAATCCCCCAAAATATTTAGGTTTGAACTGTAATGTATCACTGGTGTCAATTATTAACGGTTTGACATTATCATTAACATTATTAGTGTTTTGATCAGTGTTTACCTTTATTACCATCTCAGTCTTTTTGTTAATGTGATAATGTTAGCCTATTAGCCCTACAGTTTTTCATTTGGTTGATGCTTCAATCCAAAGCAACAAGAGAGTGAAAAAAACGAAGAGTTACAGTAGATCAAGACAAAGCCTAAAATAATATGTGATGCAACACTCACTCGCTCACACTCACATGTTCCATCTGACACAAGGTTGCAGGTGTAGTCGAGACTGATGGGAATGTTTTTCTTCTCAATATTTCCAATATATTGTCCAAGAAAGGCACACATCCAAATGTATAAAAAAAATGTAATTATGATGCTGTACAAGATGACAACCAAGGTCATAAAGATTAAGGCTCCACACACAATAAAAATCTAAAATAAATTTCATTGGAATCCATCCAATAGCTGTTGATCAATTTTAGACTGAACCAAAACTGAACCTACATAGACATTTTTAGATAATCCATAGGTTGTCATAAGTCTTGTATGGCTGTAAAATGTACAAATACCTTGGTCTGTAAAAGAGTGTAGGTTGTGTTAAAGCAAAATCATGCATAAATGCTGTGTTCACATGAATGGGCACCTTCATGTCATCATGTCCAAACATCTGGGGTGCCACAGGCCATCTTGCCTGAGATGTTTGTTAATAAGGACACTCCTAATTAACTAATTAACACTCCATTCAAAGCTGCACATGGACAACACTGAGACACAACAAAAGGTTGAATCGGAATGAGAATTCACCTCTCCTTGTTTTTAAGCAGTCTCACATATAATTTAACGCTTGTACACAGATGTACACAAGTGCATACACCACACAGTAAAAATGTTATGTCTGCGACTCCCATGTTTCCTCCACACACACCCATCTCTTTCCATCTCTGTCTGCCCTTGTGAGAGAGGAGTCATTTGTCACTTTCACTACCCAAGGCCTGCACAGACTGCCATGTGTTTCTATGCACACACATTGGATGTCTCCCTGGACCCATCTCTGACATTTACTCTAGACGATCAATATCTCGCTCCAGCCTTCAATCAATAGTTCCATCCTTCGCCAAGAGCAGTGTGTCTACGAATATCACACAGCTCTCCCAGTCATTTCAAATCTCTTACTGACAGTCTGGCGATGTACTACTGCCTGCATATGACTTATCATTTGCAGGTTTCCAAAAGCCAAATTCAGCCAAATTTAGACTGGGTCTTTTTAAAGCTACCCATATTTTGTTTAAAGAGCAATGTGACAACCAAACTAAAGACATTTAAAGCTGGCTAAAGCTGTGTATTTACAATTAAACATAGCTAATGAAAGTTCTCAGGCTATAAATTAAAAGTTAAGAAATGTTCCATGAAAAAAGTTTTAAGAATACTCTATCTGAATTAATTCACATAGGCTTTGTATTTTGTCAAACTTATTTTGTTTGTGTTTCATGAGTCAGGAAATGCTGTTAATTTCATTAAAATAAAACACAATGAAAATAAAACACAGCTGTTATATAAGAGTTTCTCAAAATCATCTGGCTTTTAACCACATTAAATGGCCCAAAAGTATCATGACCCCAGCAATGAGAAAGTGTTCCTGACATAAGTCAAGTTTACGTCCAAAGAAAACGCAAACGAATGGAAACATGACGCCTCTGTTTGTTTCATGTATTCATTTGAGGAAGGTTTCTGTCCCCTCATCCCTCCACACACATCTGATTTTATTAGCTCTTCATTGAAAGCTTGAGTAATATTTACAGCTGTTTTCACATTTGAACTCAGTTCAGTGTCCACACAGTCAGATATAGTGTGGCGTTGCTCTTTTACATATGTAGTCCAGAACCAAAATTATCCAAGTCAGACATTCTGGCAAATATAGAAACAGCCCACTGGGCTAAGGTGAGAGGTGTCACCTGGTTATTGTGTACAAGGGTCATGACATTTCTTGTACATTGACAATGGCTAATGAGGCTAATAAGGTATCTGTGGTAATCTGACTGTTTTTGTATTGACATTGATACTCCACGTATATGAACAGTTCACCAATAAAAGAGTAGAGAAAAAATGACAGGCAAACAGAAAAGAACATGAAGCAGCTGCACTCCATGCACTTTGGATCCCAGCTGAGAAAAAAATCTGCAGTGTTTTGACGTGTCCAACAGCAGCATGAGAACATCAACTCGCCCACTCTTTTACTTCAACTTTCCCAGACAATGACCTGCCCTATTCACACATGGTCCTAATTGCAGATTAAGTCAGATTCAGGACTAGGGAGCTAGCAGGGTAAAGCCCGGCCCAAATAATTTTGACATTTGCATTTCTACATACAGCTCAGCTTGTGGATGACCAAAAATTTAAAGATTCGAAGTGCATGTCAACACATGCTTCATGTGCCTTAACATCGAGCCTGCTTCCACTGCATTTGGTTTTATTTTCTTCTTGATAAAACAAGGTTTTCCACCTTTTCAGTATTTCTTCTCAGGTTTAATGTGCTTATTGAAAATACATATAAAACACATGTATGAACTTGTGATATCAGAGACATTGCTGGTACAACATGTCTGTGAAATCAAATACATGTCCATCTAGCCAGTCTGTCTGCACCGATTAGAAAAAAAAATTAGGGCATTTTTTTTAACACAATATTTCAGTAATCCAAATAGCAGGTCTCCTTTACAAAGGAATTTTAATTGAATCTACTGGTTGTTTAATGGTAACCTTGAGGAAATGAATTTTTCCTTCAGGGTAGATATTTTGGAAATGAACTCTTCATATACACTGTTCTGGCCGCAGAGAAGGCTGAGGGCCAAATGAGAAGGCTTGCTAACATCTACCTTGGCCAAAGGAAACAAGCCCTCCACCCTCTGCCTTTTCCTCGGTGAGCCTCAGGCTCTGTTTGCGGACCTAATGTTTGAAATAAGAAACCTGACTCTAGTAAAGATCCTGATGCTGCAATGAGACGCAGCTGCCTGATAAACACCCTTCAACTGACCTGATTGATCAGTGCTGCAGCCTAAACCAACCATCATCAATGGGGGTGGATTGAATTAACGTTAACTCCTCATCTCTGACGCCAGCATCCTGAGTTCAAGCATTGGGTCAGCCTGTTATGTAAGAGACTCGTCTGTCTACCTCGTTCCTGAGAGAAAAACTGAGATGGGAAATGCAGCTGAAACAAACCAACCAAGAATAAAATTCTTACGTTGTCACCTCAACCACATTTAGACAAGCTTGTATGTGCAGCTCATACCTTCAGGGTACGAGCAGAACTTAGTGGAGAGTTTTACCAAATATAGTTTTACCAAATATTTGCAGTAAAAAGCAATTAAACGTAATACATTTGCAGAAACCTGAACTTCTGCAAATAATTACCGATGGAGAACAGAGGATCTAGTTTTCTTGGAGAGTGCTGGTTTTCTTCGGAGGATGTTGCCCGTGGAGAGGACAGACATCAGGCCGGGAGGTAGCGTGTATTTGTTCAGGCATTAAACAACCCCAGCACTCGATTTTGTCTAATAACAAACACTCCACTGGTGCATGTGGGCCAAAGGAAACTCTCAGTTTTAAACAACAATAAAACAGCCAGTGATCTGGACCTGGTTTGGCCAGAGCCTGGACTGATGGTGCAGTCATGTAAGGTGATGGAGACTATGGCGTTTTGACTGGGTTGGTTGGTGTACCTGATAAGTGTGGATGCTGAGGGGACCACTGATCTGACTCTGTACTAAGGCAAAAGGTTCACTCAGGCTCCTACTGTGAAAAACTCCAACAGCTTATATGCACATCAAACAGAAATATTACATTTCTAAGTATCTGGGCATCAGGTAGTGGGTATTTGGGTAGCATTTCTGTTTTCTGAATGAAATAGCTTTTTGGAAGATGAGCACTTAGATTAAGTGGTATAGTAGTGGAGCATCCTTCTACACTGAGATATGAAAGACTTGTATGTATAACTCACTGGGGCACTTCTGCATGACGGTGGCATCACCACTCAATTTTTGGGCTCATGCCTAGGACATCTCTGCTGTAAGGGAATAAAGACATGCAATCCTGAGTATATCTATACACAACTGCAGAGGGTGAGGAAGGAGGGGAACTGATCCAAAGGGGGGTGAGAACTTATTCTATTGTTTTTTTTTTGCTTTGAGTTGAGCTGCTACATTTAAGTTAACTCAGATTTGCATTGCAAATGTGCCAAAGTGTATATGCCAGTATACCCATACAAACACAAGGGGTATGTGCACACAGACACCCACTTACACAAACATAGGTGAACAGGCAGTCTGCTTTTTGTCCCATTTGGTTTCCTTTTGGGGGTGGCGGGGTTTCGAACAGTTAGATCGGAGAGCAAAGGCCATTCTAGTTATAGTTTTTTTGCCTGCTTATGCAGCATGTGTTAAATCTTGGCGGGAACCTGACTACTGTGCACGTGTTTATATAAATATGTGTGTTTACATATATATGATGCTCCTTTATTGGAAACCTATTAGTTTCCTGGTGAATGGATGTGAATGGATGTCCTTCCCATGGGGGTGTGCATGTGTGTGTTTGTGTGTTTGTGTGTGTTTTTCAGGTCTTTTCAGGTAGAGGAGGAATGCAGGCCAGTGGGGACGTGTCTCAGTTACCAATACACATGGTGTACTGTACAGAACAGTACGCCGACCACACGCTATCCACAGGAACACACACACACAACCACAAGCACACGTGCACACACATCCAACTTTTAATGAGCTTGTATTGGTACAAAGTACAGACTAACATGCAACCTAAATCTGTGTCAATTAACCTTAAGAAACCATGCACACACACACATACGATAACTGATCTAACCTCAAGTGTGCGCCTTCTAATCAAACATCTGGAATCTGTTCAAAAAAAAAAATCTCCTTCTCTTTGTCTCAGTGTCTTTCTCTCCTTCGCCCAGTTGTCGGCACGAGAGCCCTACGAAGAAACGCCTCCTCGGTTGGCATGTCTGTCAACGTGAGAGGCTGAACCGCCTCGTCTGTCAGCGCAGATGAAAGGGCGTTTATCAGACTGGTGGGTTTTAAACATGCCCTACATAGTTTATATTGAAATGATTATGATAGACAGGCACGATAGGGCACATCCCCGTGGCTTTAAAGCAAAGTAGACACAGGCAGGAAGAGAGACAGAGAGAGGAAAAAGAGCTGTCTGTCTCTATCAAGCAATTTTGTGGCACATTAGATGAGACCACCTCACAGCGTGGCACTTATCTTGCCGCTAACTACTATGTTCAGTTAACTGCTAAATGCCAGCAATTATACTCCAGTCTGTGCACTACAGTACACTGTGAACACGACTGTGATTACATGTGCCACCCTGGTTGATGCACACCCACACATATACATATACACACACTTTTGGGCTTCAGCAGGAGATATTGATTAGCTGTCTCTTGGACAGTCATTGCAACCTGTGCCAGCTGTTGCTAAGGTTACAGGATTTGGAATTTATTGAAAGTAGTCTGGCCTCATCAGAAGTGAAAGTGCCAAAGCACAAACCAAGTTCAACAGGGAGAAATGGCCAGCAAGCAAATGACGGTGATAAAATCTAAAATCAGAGTGGATTCATTAACACGGTAAGAGCTGATGAAAATGTACATCTGTAGTGACTATCAGCTAAACTTGGTCCTCAAACAGGAGCAGCACAGTGAGTCAGGTGGGTCTAAGTTTAAACACTGCCAGATTCAAAAACATGCAGTTTAGATTAATGGGGACCTGCTCAGTGTGTTTATATGTAAATTAGACAGAACCACTCCAGGAGGTAGCCTGCCTTTTTGCTTATTTCAGGCTGGAATTAGCTGTACCCTGAACAACAAACGCAGCTTAGAAAATTGGTGGATGAGTACATCTTGATGGCTGACAATGTTAACACATTGCATTTCATCAACAATCTCTTACTACTCTTATTTTAGGTCTGTACTGCATTCTATTTAGTAAAAAAGAAGAAAAAATGCATTCATGGGGTAGACTGAATGTGCAAGTGGCCTGTGCGGTCTGCATTCAAGGGTCAGTTTGTCCGAGCAAATATTTCTTTTATATAATATGTATTATAACATTATGCAGAGTACACAGTGGTTGTAAACTCAGAATAACAGAACAGCTAGTATAGCAGTTTAAATATAATCTATTGTTACGCTGCAGTGAGGACAAAAAGCACAATTCCGTTCATCACTGTACTAAGATGGAAGTTTTACTCTCAGAGTCAAACAACTTAAAACCTGGATAAGTCCATCTGTTTGATATAGTTTTGATAATTTGAATAATTTGTGAGTATACAGTAAATGGCAATAATAAATACATTTTACCCCACAAAGGCAGGGACACAAGAGCAAATTTCACTGTCTGAAAAACTCTTCAACCTTGAAGGTGACATGACTGCCAGTTGTTTCAATCACTTTTGCTTCATCTCACTTTAGTAATATAAAAGACTGAGTAGAGCAGTGAGTCCACACTTCTGGCTTAAAAACTCAGAGACCTTGTGTTTGATGTCAGATTACATTTGAGCTGGGCACATCATGGTCTGAGTTACAAACAACAGCAGTTATGGTACGGGGTCTCTGACATGAAGCACACTTAATGTGTGTATTGTATTGTGTGATTTTTTTCTGAGTGTGTGTTTTCCTGCTCAGTGCCCAGGTGATTGATTCTGATCGATGTGTGCTGCCTGCTCTGTGTCTCTCAGCTCCCCTCAGCAGTGATCCCCGCTCGGGGATTTATGGAGCCCAGGGGCTGATCCAAAGCCAAATTATGTGGGCGGGGCACAGCTGGACTGCAGTCCTATCCATCTTCCCCTCTCAACTCAGTCCCAAAAAAGAGGGGAAACTTTTCATCTTTCCACCACTGTAAATGTTGAGTTCTGTCAGGACCACAAATCACTTGAGGAGACAGAGTGGAAGTGTTCACACAAGCTGCTGGGCTTGAACTTGACATCAGAGCAGCGGACGAGATGTTTTTCCCAGCATGCAACTGCAGTATTACATGCCTGACAGCAGATGAATCTGCTGGGAGGGCTGCTGGAGCCAAACGGCTGGCCTCATGAACATGGGTATTCATTCTTAATATGAACTCTCAGCCAAATGAAAAACAACAGTAACTGCTTTGTTAAAGTTCTGTCAAAAGCCTCTCTAACAAAGAAGGAAGTCAGGTGACATTGTTTTATTATAAAGATATGTCATTATAGTATATTGTGCTATTGTTAGTGGTACACGTCATGCCTCTTTATGTTCCATAATGCCAGCATGCAATCTAAAATCACACACTGGGGCAGCGTTACACTAATGTTGTTTGCTTCAGTTTAAAAAACAAAGACAGTGCAGTATATTAAAACGGCTAACACTGGGGACCTCCATTCAATGCTGGCTCACATTTACTCAGTGTTAATTATAGTAACTATAATGATGAAGGTCCTTAAGCTTAACTAAGAACTTCTTTAACCCAAGCCATGGTCTTCAAGAAGTTGTTTTGCTCCCAAACCTAACCAAACCATAACCACAGAGTTATACATCATTAAATGTTGTTTTATTTTTAAAGAATGATTTGTTACAGTTTAGAAACACCTTTACAAATGATCAGAAAACACACAAAGTACTTTTATCAAACCCAATTTGATGAGACAAAATCACCCTTTAATTATGTTGTCTTCTTATGTGCAATTATTATTATGTTAATCTAATGCAAAACTTCAGCCAGCCTGAGCGTGCTGACATGGTAAAATACTTTTGCATTATTGATCTAAGTGCTTAAAAATAGGAGCTGATTATGTAGGTGTATTCTAGATAGGTACGTTTGCCACTCGATTGCTGTATTTATTGCATCTGCAGCTGGATGGTGCTGTCTTGGTGAATGTGCATTTGCCATTTGTGAGAAAGGGAAAGACAGAGAGACAGAGAGAGGGAGACTGAAAGAGGGAGAGAGAGAGAGAGAGAGAGAGAGAGAGAGAGAAGAGAGAGAGAGTGAAACAGTGGCCAGTGTGGGCCTCACTGTTCAAACATCTCAAAGTTTGCCGACGCGTCGTCTGCCTGCGAGTCCTGAGACAGCTCCGGCTCCAGGATTTCACACACCTACATGCCACATTCTCAAACTGCCTGACACTCATTTTGCAAGCACACATACTGCATAACACACATACACATTCAGTGCTATAGAATTTAGAGGAGCACGTTCACATCACACCAGATGTCTTGATTCTGAAAGAGTCATGTCGCTGGTGGAGTTGTGCCTCACTGCTTCATCTCTCTCTAGAAACTGAGAGACAGAACAGTGCCATTGACCACCATACATTACAGACAGAGGAATACAGAGCCTTCTTATCCTTCCTACAGTAACTGAAGGAAGTTTTACACAAGAAAAATGACTGAGGGAATACCCATTTTACCCAACAAAAGAGGATTTTTGACATGAACCAGTACAAAACAATGTGTAAAAATTTCATTAAAGTTATTCAAAGACAGAAATACATTTTTAGCCTGATTTTCAAATGTGTTGGGTTCATTAATTTTCTTACAATCAAACGTGTGCCCTAACACAATAGTCTGGTGTCAAAACAAACACTGAAAAGGTATGGTTTGCTGTATTCATTCCTCCTGTTAACACCAGCCATTAAGAGATTCCTTCTATATGCAATTGCAGTGGAAGTGATGAGGGACAAAATCCACAATCCTCATTCTGTACAAAATATGCTCAAAGGTTTGTGTGAAGCTAGAGTGAGGTTTCAGAAGTCAGATGTGGGTATTTTACAAAGTTTTTCTTTTAAGTCTAAAATTGCTTCCCAGTGTTTCTTTATTGAGCTATGGTGGAGGGATAGAGAGCAGAGAGCATACGCTGTAATAAAACCACAGTAAATTTTGAAGATGAGGTTACTTTAACAATGTTTTACTGTTTTAATGTTTAAAGAAGAAAAAAGGACAGTAAACTTTGTTCCTTACTTTTTTATATAGGAATAATGTTTGAAGGAAATCTTTTCTCACCCAGCATGAACAGGTCAAATTACAGCAACCAATAACCGTTTCACTGTTTATATGGGAATGTGACTATAGGTATAGATCAAACTCTAGTATGTTTTCTTTCCTTTCACTGCTGCTTTATCAAGCCTTGAGGAAATAAATTACTTCTGTCTGTATGGACTTGTGTTCGACTTAATTTAAACCCACAGGTCAGTCTCATTCATTCTTTTTTATTTGTTTAGAGGAAGGCTAAAACGCTACAGTAATATGTTTGTGATGTTTAGGCCCACGCGGTGGAGACCTTCTCCTCGGACCACTGTCATTGACGTCACCAGCGGGCTGTCGGAAGTGGATAAATGCTCAGCAGCAAAATCAACAACAACAAGTGGCTGCATTGGCAGTGACCGCGACCGGATCTCTGTGCAGTTGGAAGTGAAGCGGATGGCGGGGTTGGGTTTGGCTCTGGATCACTCAGATACCAGTCATAGCAGACTCAGGTGCATACACAGAGCACTCACTGAACAGCAGCAGTGCACCATTGACCCTTACAGCAGGCTTACAGGCCTCACACATGTACAACCCCACCCTTTTATGCATTAACAGCCTGGTTATTAGAATCAAATGTCACCATTGTACAATTCTGCAAACTATGGTCAGGTTAAATTTGTATGTTTCACACTTATGACGTAAACATCTAATGATATGTATGTATCAAGGTAATGAAGTTCAGATATGGCTATGGATATTAGCTGACTTTCTCATCAGGAGGAGGGGATGGTGGTGGCATGTCACCAAGGTGAGATGGCTGCCAAGCAGCAAACCATTGTTTGAGACCACTTATCGACAATCTTTCCCTTGGAGTTTGGACCAACAACACCAGGCAGTTTTTTGAAAATCAAGATGCATTTTCTAGTTGTGTATGGGGCAACAAAGCAAGGTATTTTAAGCCTAAATATTATCTTTTCCTATTCCTAGCCAAATTTTTTCTTCACTCAGAACTTAAATCATAGCATTATCACAAAATAAAACTGGAAACTTAATCGTAAACAATGGTATCGTTTAACATAGAGAAATGCAAAGTTTAAAAATATTCATTGCTTTCAGAAGCAGAAAATGGCAACATCTATTCTGCCAGTTTGGTTGGTATGTACTGACCTTTACAGGTTTTGCCATCTGGCTGCAGGGTGAATCCCACGGGGCAGCTGCAGCGCACCCCAGTGGCTGTGTCTTTACATGTTCTGTCGCAGCCACCGTTGTTTACGGCACAGGTCTCTGCAGATTGTGGGACAGAGATGAAAAAAAAGAAAAAGAAGAAGGGGGTGTTAACATATAACCCCTGCTTCTAAAGACCATTACAAAGAAAAAAGTTACACTGAAGGTGATGTGGGTTGAGACAAAGCTTCATGCAGTAAAAAAAAAAAAACACAGTAGTACAGTAGGACATAATGTACTCTTGTGTTTTCCCATGTAGCTTTGTAAACATACAAATAAAGAAATAACATCATAACATGAGTGGATATATTTTGAAATAAAGATAAACATAATGTTCATATATAGAGTCACAATCAGGATTTGTTTATTATTGACATCAGTGTATAATTATAACATCACAAGACAAAAACATGTCCTGATAAAGGAGGGTGAAGAACTCTTTGGCCCAAAGGTCGGTCCTGTTTCCAAATACGACAAGAAATCAGTTATAATACAAAAAAAGGCAGGGTTAAGGTAAGTAGATAGAAAAATAAAGTTAGTGCAAGGTAAGTCTAGAACACACTCAGTAGAACTGGCCTGTATATTATTCTCCAGAAAAATGTTCTTGTACGTGGCGTAGATAAGGTTTGCTCAGACTTGTGAATATTGCCTGAGCTAATCCTAAAACAAACACAAGCTCATGGTAACTCTAGCTCACCTGCCTAGCCAATGTTGCTTTAGCAAATCTCAGCATACACTTTCCCAATGGGCCTTAAGAAGTGCTGAGCTGGCTGAAATTTGACATTGACTCATGTTTGTTGAAAAGGATTCAATAAAACTACACCTAATAAGGAGGTTTCACTTAGTGACTGTTCTGCTTTTGGTGGGTTTGCCTTCAGTAATTCCAGAGAAAATCCAGTCTCTACATATTGCTGCTGGGTGAATGAGTACATAATTAGGAGAGAATTTCTTGAGAGTTCTTGGACTTAGACCTCACCGTCACCAATACCACCTTTAAAACCACACTTTTTTGTTGTTTTAAACCAAATTTAGAAACTTAACATCATCAAATAAATGTCAGCCTCTCTGAAATTTGACATTTGGAATTCAAAGGTTTAAGCTGGCCAGCAACATGTAAAAAAGCGGATGTTCCCCTCCTTTTGGCTGCTTCTCCCATTCAATTAAAATGCCAGGAGATTGTGTGTGCCTGAGAGCAGTGAGGAGGGAGCAGGAAAAGTCTTTTCAGGCTGGCAAACACATCCACATCTAGAAGTCAAGGCATTTGCATAATGCCCTTTCAGAATGCAGAGTCACAAACACATGGGAGCCAATATGGCTGATGCTTTCTATCACGAACAGGATGGTATTTGTAGATTTGTTTGTGTTTCTTCATGCAGCTCCAAACAACATCAATCTCACGGCTTTTTTCCCTTAATCTCTGTTTTCTAGTCAGCGTTTGTTCCTTGTTGTGTTTATCCATCAAAGCTCTGTGTTCATCATTTGCAATCTTTTTCATGTCTAGTTCTCTCTCTAGAGAAGTTCTGAGGCCAGATAGCAAACTATTTCAAAAAACAGGAGAGGGAGGAGGGCTGAGAGGAGAGACACTCCATCATCCAGACAGCCTGTCTGATGGGCCCTGTGGGGTACGACAGCAAACTCCTGTCCCTTTGCCTCTTCTTGATGCAGGTCTCTGTCATTATTTGTTTTTGTGCATTTGTGTGTGTCTATGAGAGTGTGTATTGTTATGTTGACTAATTACTTAAGGTTTGGTCTGTGTGCCTCCATTGGTACAGGATTTTTTTGTGAAGGTATGTCTGTATGTCACTCGATGCATGTGGAGGTTGTGTTTTATGGGTCAAAGTGATTTATACTGAGTACAGTGGGCCCTATCATTAGCTGAGGGTGATCACAGTCCTGCTCAGAGCCCCTCTCTCCCCAGGCCACACCCACTCCAGCCCTTGGGCAAGACTGACTGCAGGAACACAGACGCACCTCTGGGCCTGATTGATGTACTGGACAAGCCCCTCACACCTCCCTCAACTCCCTCTCCAAGCCTCTACACCCTTCATCTAACCTTGCATATTTTTTTCCTAGCCTGGTTTGTGTATGTGTATGGAGGGGCAAATTTCTGCATGTAACTTGGGGGGAAGGAGTGGAATCACCATTGATGGATATTAATTACAGAACTTTTCTATCTGTTTAATGTTTACTCATTCTTTCTGGTATTTTTTTTTTATTGACAAGTTACAAATTTCTCTTAAAGTTTGTGTGACCACACTTGCAACTAAGTCTGTGTATTTTTGCTGACACTGTTCACTAAGTTAAGGGAAAAAAACGAAAGAATGTATAACGGTGGCTAATTATTTGTGAATAACTAAAACAATAAAATGACCTAGAGCTTTTATGTTTGATGGTTTTATGGCTCTCTTTTCATTAAAAATAAATACTGATGATATTTTTTTCAAGACATGCCTTGTTGCAGTTTGCGAGATGAGAAAATCTTAACTTAAAAGCAAGACCCTACAAAGTCATTGCACCTGGCTGAGGCAACCTGTAAGGCTATCACTTGTCATCGTTACACTCTGGATTTAGCACAGATAAAAAAAAACAAAAACAAAGTGTTTATAAGAGAGCTGCTGAATTGCTGATAGACTGATATCATTAACTTTAGACTGACTCAAATGCTGGTTTCCACAGTTTGAATTCTTTATGCTAAGCTTATCCTTCTGCCTCCTAGTTGTAGCTTTATATTCAAGTATTAATCTAAAGCTGCCCAAGTACATTCTGGGCAATTGACTATTAAATACATTTCCAAACTTTCACTTATTTTTTGTTGAACATATTTGTTGAATATATTTGAAGAACTATGGAGCAGGTTTTGATGCAAAAATACGCTGTTTGTGCATTTATTTGTGCTACAGGTTACCAGAATTATGCAGGTTGGTGAATACAGATCAAATTAACTAAAAAATCATGTATAAGTAAGTTTTAATCTCTTAGACCATAATAAAAATTCTGTAAGAAGTTCCATTTTCGACTAAGACTGAGTATATAGCATTATTAGCATTATTAAGTACAGTACATTAGGCCTACTTAGATGAAAAAGACCACTCATTAGCTGCTTTGACTTTAGATTAAAATGACTTGAAAGAAGAGGAGAGAACTAGCAAAATATTTTAGGTGAGGGTAGGCTAGCAAAATGAATGAAACTGAAACTGAAATCAACTCTTCTCTTGCAGACTGATTGAGGCCGTGGCTTCATCTGTGGGGATTACAGTATGTCAGCAGAGCACTGAGAGGGAAGACAGTAAGTATACATGTCCATCACATTCCTTGCACGGAAACCCTGACTGCTGCAAACTGCTCTTTCCATGAGAGGTGGACACATGTTCCATTGATTAAAGCTGGAAAGCATAAGTGAGAAAATCAAGTGCACTGTATGAACTAAAACATCATTCCAATTAAAAACAACCGCTGCACTGTTGTAAAAAGGTGAGAGGAGCATGATCACCTTTCACCACTCAGCAGGGTCTCCTTTTGCCTCATGATGGGCACCTAAAGCAGCTGTCAGTCAGCATAGCTCTGGCCTGTGATTACTCTGAACAGATGCACCTACCTTACACACAAGCTTCACACCAAATACACACAGCTCAGCCCAGCTCTCTTCTGGTGTGATGGTTTGTTTGGAATTCAGGGCCACAGCCACCATCGCACCACTCAGACTCTTTCTGTTACTTTGCCCACATATGTCCAGCACCTGGACCCTGGTCTAGCTATTCCTTTCATACCAACATCATATTATGTCTTAAAATCTCTTTTCATCAAGTCACCCACGCTCCCTCCTCCCCTCTTCCCTCTTTCCTTTCCATCTCACTCTTTCTCTAGCCTGTCACAGCAGCACCTTTTCATTAGAGACCGCAGTTGCAATTCCATTTGTCTTAAAGTGCAGTGTGTGATGGCGGCAGGGGCAGAGACATGAGTACTGCATGTCAGAGGAGGCAGACAAACTAATAGCAGTGTCAAATCTAACATACTGATGCTGCTTTGGCTGTGCCAGTGCTGCACTGGGATCTCTGTGCTCTAAGCAACCACATGCATGTACACATGTTCATTCATGCACGTATGCATGATGGAGGAACACATAGACTCAAATATTTAATGGTTAACCCTTTAACATCCACCTTTTTGGACCTATTTGAAATAGCTAAATGGAAAAGCTTTTGACAGAAAGCTATTTGGCCAAAAACACAGTTAAGCATCAGTGAATTCATTAGTGGATAATTGAACAAGTCAAAAAATGTCAAGCATGTCCAAAAAAAGGCAAAAATTTAAACACTTAAATCTCAGTAAGTTGTGCTCAGTCAGTAGCTTCAGTGGATGTGAACAGGTTCATTAAAACACACACCACTGACAATTTCACTATTGTTATTAGGGTTCGTATCTAAGTACATTTAGGCATGAAATAGTGTTTAATCTTGTGTATGAATTCCAAATTCAACAAGTCTATTATGCAGCTGAAAGTTCACTATACTGTATACAACTAATTAATTGACTATTAAGATAAATAAAATTTTAAGTGGCACATATTTTTTACTAGAGAGCAAAGGAAATGGCTTAAGCACCATGGAACTTCTATAGCACCTTTGTCCAAAGTGTCTTACAAATTTGCCTAATAATTATAAACCTACTAGCTTCAAGCCATTAGAGATCAATTTGGGGTTGAGTTTCTTTCCCAAGGACACTCTGGTGTGAGGTGAGGACCCCCTCTATCTGCTGAGCAACAGCCTTGATGGGCAGTGCAGCTTTCAAGATGCATACAAGTTTCACATGTAACCAGTCCAACATGTCAAAGGGCTAAGTCAGCCTCAGCAGAGTTTTGGCTGACATGAAATGATTTTAATTTATTTGCAAACTTTTTCCACTTCCACTGTCTGTGCATATTTCTGAGGTAAGATGAGGGAGATTCATTTGTAACCAGATGGACATCAAAATATTCAAACAACCTGGAAGAAACACAGCCTTAAGGTTAGGACTGAAATTATTTCAATAATACTAGCCAGAGGTGCTGCTGCATAACCGTGATCTCATTGTGGAGTGATTGGTTTGAAAGGAAAACCTCAATATTACAATTAAAAAATTCAATTCCATATGAGGATTAAAAAATCCAATATAATACCTTTGACCTGTACCACTTGTATTAGGACAGTTCTGGAACACTAACTGATAACAGGTGGTACACCATCAGAACAGGTAACGTGCTGGTACAACAGGAGGTGAAGCAGCGTTTAATGTGAAGAAATAAAATATTCTGTTAAAATGTGATCAAGGGAAGAGGAGAAAGCCCTATAAAGATAGAGGAGGGACAAGGAAGCAACCCTTGCAAAACCAAATTCACCAGGCTCCCTTCAAGCCACACTGGCCAGTGACTCCTGAAATGGAACTTTTATGCAACATGGTTTAATCATTTACAGACTGTAGAGCACACCAGTTTGAAGTTCCAGTTACCAGGACGGACTTCTGATGTGCCTTTGTCTTAAAAAAATAAAAGAAGTGATTTTAGGTAAGATTGATTGTTTAGTCATAGAAAAAGCATTCATTCATTATTATTGGATGATGGTTTAAATTCTGAAAACAAGAACTGGCAGGGTGCAATCATCCACAAACTCATCATGGCCTTTAAATAGTTTCTAAGCAACCCTGGGTGACATCTGAAGAAAGATACTGGATTATTGATTCTCATTCCCAGAACCAAACCAATAACCCAAGTAGTCAGTATTTGACAACCTGGGAATTAGACTCAACAATCAACTAAAAGTTCTTAAACTCAAATGGCATTTATAGTAAAAATAAAATATCCACAGGCAGGCTTAAAAAGAGATCGGATCAGGTTTGACCCGTATTTTCTAAAAAGTGGTCCAAACACGCTCAGGGCCTCTGGGTTCATTTCAAGCAGCCCCCAGAGACAAAACCAGTATTTGACTATTTTCATCTTATTTTTTAACTGCAAACATCTAGCAAAAGAATAGACAATGATGTAGTCATAATAAACACTTACAATATTAAAAATTTCATTAAATAGGGGCTTCATTGTAATTTTAGGTCCTTAATGTGAAACCAGCAGAACTTTATTTGGTTACAGGTTTGTCCATTCTGCTGACTTGAACAGTGATTGAACACAAAGCATAAATGATTTACTGAGAACAAAGGAACTGGATGTCTTAAACAGTTTCATATCACTTGACTTTTAAGGAATAACTTTGTTATCATGGGTAAGTTGGGTCTAAAATCTTTCCAGGCGTTTTGCATCACTAGTAAGGTATCCTGTTTTTGAAACAAGTAATAAGAAAAGAGGGATATTGGGAATTAGGAAAGTAGATGTTAGTAATTGAGAAAACCTTAGAGTCATCCAGAGATTTGGTAGGTGGAGTTGGGTAGGATGTATTTTAAGGAAAACAGCGACCTCTCTTACTCCATTTTCATCACGTTAGGTACTGTTTCAACAAAACTGTGACCGTGGGAGTAGACACAGTGGGCATCAAAGGTTTACAAAAAAAAGATTAAAAAAATAAAGACAGAGAGAGAAGGACGAGGAAGAACGGAGAGGAGTGGAGTCGGGGATACAAGCACAAGCGCCATGGCAACACATAGAAAGAGGAAGAAAAGAGTTACCCATAAGTAGCCGCCGTTTCACCCGCTTGTCCACATCAGCTACTGACGTGGCATTGAACTCAGAGCTCTCAATTGCAGCCTCATCTTTCTCTAAAACACAAGTGACAAGGGGACAAACAGTGAGCAGCAGGTTAATGAGAAGCCCAAATGACCAGACCTTCAGCCCCTCTTGGCGTTTGAGCACAAAACCAAAGCCAAGAAGCAAGAAGCGATGAAGAAGCGCCAAAATCCCTGTTAGAGTGTTAATCCCCAAACAAATGATAAAAACCCCCAGAGCAAACAAAAGAACAAAAAAATAAATGAAAATGATCAGTATCAGTGTGTAGCTAACAAAATGAAGCGGTAGGTAGGCAAGTAGGTAGGTAGAGAAGGGAAAAGGAAGAAGTTCAGGGCTAACATATGAAAAAAAGTTAAAAAAAAAATATATATTTATATAGATAGAGGTTTTGAAATGAGTGGGATTGGAGGTTAAGGGGAGTTTTAATTCTGATGTTGATGTTGCTGTTGTCACCGATGGAGTCTTCCATATCAAACAGCCACACTTTGTCAGCAATGGTTTCCTTGCATTTGGATGGAGGAGGACAACAAGAAAGAGAGGGAGGGAAGGACACATGTCCAACATTTCCAAGACAAGCTGCCTTAAATTTGAGCACAGAGACAAAGGTGAGGAAAAGAGGGGTTGATGATGATGACAAGAAAGAGGACAAAGGGTGGTGCAGGGGAGGACAAGAGGTCAAACAGTGGAAGAGGGTGCTCGTAGAGGTGAGCGATGACAAGATGATCAGGAGGGAATGGTCAACAGAGCAGGATAAGACAGCAAGGAAGAGGAAGATGAAAACAAAGAATCAGTCCCATCATGGCCCACAATGGGAGAGGTATATGAGGGAAGGAGGGGTGCACACACGAAGAAATGGGGTTTTGGAGGGGGAGTGTAAGGAGGGCATGCAGAGGAAAAAAGCAAGAGGAGGAAGTCTGGGTGCAGTGCTGGTTGCCTGTTTGTCTATGGAACACATCACAACTGGCTTTAACAGTCAACGCTGGAAAAACCAAGTCCCCAGAGCTGGGCAGTGGCGGTGGGGGAAGGGGGACTGATATGTTGACGGAGGAAGGTGAGGGGGGAGAGATAAGAAGGTGGTGATGGTGATATTTACAGAAGGGGGTGAGGTTGCTTTTAAGATTGCATGCATGTGGGGTGTTAGGGATAGTGGGCTGGATGATGGGGCTGGAAGAAGGAAGCAGCACTTCCCTGGGCCTGACTCATTAGAGCCTGAATGAGCATCTCTCTGTGAATGGATGGCACTTGCCGCAATAGGACAGGGCTTTGATGTACACACACAGTCCTATAGGATGGTGGGGGGTGGGAAATGGGGGTAATTAATGTCCCTTCCATTGCTCAGCCCTGGACCACTACCGTTTTCTCTCAGGCGCTTGATGGACAAAGTGAAGGACTCTCTGAAGTACACTCATGGATGAATGGAGGCTTTCTGGTGCTCAGCTAACGGGTGAAATGTGGCTGTGTGAATGTGTGTGTGTGTGTGTGGGCGTGTGTGCGTGAGTTTGTGGGTGCGATTGTTGAATCAAATGCTTGTGCATACCAGTGTGTGTGCTTTTGAGTGTCTGCTTGCTTGAGTGTGTGAAAAAATCTGTCAGAGAGGGAGATAAAAGTGTGTGTGAGTGTATGTGAGGGGTGGATGTGTCAGACAGGTTGAGAAGGGGTGGGAAGAAAAGAGTCCCACTTGTTCTTAAAGAGTGTATGGCACTAAGTGGTGGTCGGAGGCCCACAGAGAGGGAGTGTTTTAGAGAGCCAGACCTACACAGGACGAGGAGGGGAAAGAGTTAAACCATTCTATACTACTACAGCTAGGAGAAGAATGGTAAAAACCAATGCACTGGAAAGAAACAGAAGGACCAAGGTCGCTTAAAACAACAACAACAATAAAATGTACTTCAATTCAAAAGGGAAAATGATAGAAAAAAAGAAACCAGAAAAAAGGGAAACCATACAAATGCAGTGCAGGCTCTCCCATGCAGCTGGACAAAAACACAAGCAGACAGACGGGCAGATATATTAGTAAAAGGGGCAGTGGCAGACAAATGGACGATGTGGCACATGTGAGTAGACACATGCAGTAGAATTAGGCTTTTTTAATAAGAAAGGTGAGCGGAGCAAGTCCGTGTCTCTCTATTAAAGTGTATGGAGCAAGAATTGGGGCTGATGGAAAGGGATAATGGCGGTTTTTGATGAGTTGGTTGCTTTTTGTTTGGGACTTATGAGGAGGTGGAGGATGAGGAGGTTTTAATAGAGCTGTAGGAGGAGGATTTTAGGTTTGCTTTCATGGGAGCTTTACCTAAGATCAGGCTGCAATTGAGATGTCCGTTTTTTTAACCACCAAGTCTGACACGTGGCCCCCGACCTCCCACCCCCATGCAGAGTCACGCTTTCCTCTTGTGCACTGATGATTAATCCTTTAAATTCACCTGATTTAGTTTTTACATGGATGCTCAGACAAGACAGGCAATCAGGTACTATCACCATAGAGCAGGAGGAGGAGGGAGGAGGAAGGAGGAGCAGAGGACATTGCTACATAAAAAGGGTAAAAGGGAAGATGGGGGATTAAAGGCAGGCCCCTAGAGGTAGTTGGGACACTCAGACAGTAGATAGAGAGGTACTTTCTCTCATCAAAGTATGAAGAGAGACAAAGAGGGAGGAGAGAGAAAAAACACAAGACATTGGGAAAGGAAGGAGAGGAGGGTTCCCGCTCGCTCTCATTCTGCTTCCTCTTCAGAGCCTTTCCTTGATGGTGTGTTTCAATTCTTCAAGGCAGCTGGAGAGAAAAAAGCGTTATCTGCAGACATAACCTGATGCTGCTGAAAGGCAGCATCCCAATCTGCTAGGGTGTTGAGAATCAAGGACGGAGAAAGAGAAAAATAGAGGAAAAAAGACAGACAGACAGACAGAGAGAGAGAGAGAGAGAGAGAGAGAGAGAATGAGAGAAAGAGGTGTTTCCAGTGGTCGATCACAGCAGGAAGGACAGCACTTCAAAAGGCATCAGAGAAACGAGTGTCCATATGTATGTGATCAAGAGTATTGACATCATTCTGAGATGATTCTCAGTTCACAGTCAGGAATGGAAAACTTGATGTTTCTTCAAGCTGTGCAGGTTTGTTATGATCTTGCATGTTTAACAAAGTAACAAATGTCACACTTACACTGTGTTTCATTTGGTTTGAACCACATGGAAAAAGTTTATTTGATCCTGTTTTATTTGTGTCTTTAAGGTTTATTCTGCTCATTATAAACGAACCCTAACTTGTAAACAAAGTTTCATGGACTCCCGAGCAGCTCAGTAATTGGACAGAGATTTGGCGAGTTGCCTTCCTGCCGGAGTAGAAATTCTTGAAGAAACAACCAAATGTGACACCAGTCCGGACTGTGGTTTAGTCTTGCTTCTTTTTGTTAGGCATATCTTTTGGAGTTGGAGAAAATGGAGATGTCAAACTCTGATGTCATCATATTGTTCCAATTAATCCTGGACTTTTTGGCGGTTTTCTGTAATTGAACATTGAACATATGATTCCACAAATGTAAGAGTAGGCATCTTGAAGAAGCCAGCTCAGCCAGAATCTCTTGTGTTAACACATTTTTTGTGATTAACAGAGCTGACTGTTGCTATTACCTGAACCCAGTTGTTATTAGATGTACCTTTTTTTAAATACACATTTTATTAATTCACACATTTAATTAAGAATTCCAGCACAAAGGACACAAGAACAGAAATAAAACACTGCCAAAGATAACACATTCTGTTTCACAGCAAAAATGTTAAATACATTTACATTTCACAATCCAAAATCAACATAAAATTTTCTAAACCCATACATCCCATTTAGATTGTGCAAGACTTGACCTCTTTGTTTAGTTTGTACTGCATTTCACAAGGACATTCTTGCAGCTATGTAATCTGAGGGGGAACTTTGATTAATTCGAAATAAGTAATTTAAGTAAATTGGATCATGACCTTGAGTGAACAATTTATAATTAATTAATCTGGAGGTAAAAATTACATTATGTAATTACACACGTATAATCAATACCTTAGATTACAGCCCTCTTGAGGCCAGTACGCACATGTTACAAATAGTGTGACCTGAACAAGCTGCAGTGGACTGGCTGCAACAGCAAAGAGTTGGTGATGGAATTTCTTTTAGGCTCTAAAAACTATTTCTTACATTTATATCATCAGGAAAGAGGTGGAGTAAGTGAGTCATGAATGAAGCCACTTACCTCGAACGCCTTATCCATCCTCTACTTATTAGAAAAATAGCAAGATGAAAATGAATATCCTCTATGTGAGAGCCAGGATGTGGAGCATGCTTCTGTTGACAGTCATATACAGATGGCCTGTTTGGGCAGAGAGAGCTGCCTGCTGGTTGCTGGCTAGACTCACTGAGTCAACTGAGTTTTGACATGATGAATGTGTTTTTCAAGTCAGAGTAGGAGATGTGTCAGTCATTCATTTTCCACCAGCCAACTCAGTCATTTCTCTAATACTCCAGCACTTTACTGCTCATTTTTTGGCCCCGACACTTTACCACTATGATACTCCCTCCAAGACTTTCTATGGGAATTATTACACTGTTCGTGCTTTTGAGACAGAGGTGCTTATGCACTGGAGAGAGCATGGAGACATAGATACATAATAGTAGTCATATTTTCTATTTGTACCCTAGACATCCTAATTACTTTATTTGCATGCTGATTTTTTTTTCTATCTCCAACAGGAATCCTTTGGGAAAAGTGTTGCCCATTTTTTAAGGAATTAGATTAACAAGGAACACACTGGTGGGTTGTTGGTTAGGAGATATAAAATTTGTGTTTTTTGAGAATTTTAAAGGCTGTCCAAAGTGATATGTAATTAGCCTGAGAGACAGCTCAGGGCAAGAGAGCCCACTCACTTAGTCCTTCAGCTAGCTGCTTTACTCTTTGACTAAGATATGAAGGAAAGAATGATCGTGTAGAATTAGGAAACTACATTCAGATTGTGGAAAACTTTGAAATTCCTGCTCCTATTGTGAGCAATTAATTTTGTTTTGGCAATACAAATTGCTATCAAAAATGTTTTAATGCTCACAATCATTCCATGTAAGTTGCTCATTGATTTCAGCTTGTGCAAAACTGAAACTAATGATATTTAGTAATCATCTGTAATCTCATTTTTTCTTCTTTCTTTAATCTACTGACGATCTTGCAGTTATGGTTCTGATGGGTTATATATAAATAGAGGATAGTGTAAATGACAAATACATGTTAGATGCAGGATGCAGTGCACAAGCAGCAGGACAACAGCTTTATTAAATTATCCACTGATTGAATGAGGTCTTGTCAATATATATATTTTATTTAAATGACTGCATTTCTTATCAGAAGCAGGGCTAAAATCAAACTTGAGTCTCCTCCATTTCATTATTGATAGCATTGCCGGATTATATTTATAAAACAGAATAAAACTTGGTGTAGATCTAATTTGATAAAACTGCTATTTCTCCTCATGTGTTTGTGCGAGCAGCCCCCTGTCTCTTTTGTGTTCAGCAGGTTGTTTAACTAAGATGAGGCCAGGGGAAAGGGAGAGGAAATTTGGGGAGTTGAGAGATGATCTATCTTGCCAACTCACCACCTCCAACTCCGGTCCCCCCGCCCCCTTTCTCATTTTGTTACTTTTCTTCTTTTAAATCATCTGTGCTACACTGAAACTGTCCAGGGCCTTCTATCATACAACAGATGTTACAGTCAAACAGCTGTGAGGGCTCCAGGGTATGTGTGTGTGTGCGTCAAATGGGAAGCAAAGCTGGTTGTCACTCACCGATGCAGGTCTTGCTGTCTGAGTGCAAGGCGTACTTTTGGTGGCAGCCACACACCGGCCCTGTGTCTGTGTCATCACATGTGTGCTGGCAACCGCCGTTTCCATAGTTACAGGTCACTGAAGACAACACACACACAGTCAAGTCTTACTGCTGACTTATTTACTATCTGTATCAAAGAATACTGGTATTTTTAATGTCCTCTAATTCTTTATTTAGCCAGAATAACAATAGTTTTTCCTAATGTGCCAGACAGGAGACCAAGAGGGATATTTATAGTGTGCAGTAATAAAAAAGCAAAATGCTTCCCAACTGGATATATGGCCAGACATGACAGGAGGGAGTGGGTCATAACAGGATGAAGAGAGGCAGATAAAGAGAGGGAAGGGAGGAGATAGTGAGAGATGGAGTGTATGAAGGAATGGTAGACAGAGACAAGAGACAGAGACAAGAGACATAAAGAGAACGGTAAGGAGGATAAATCAGCAGGGAAAGACACAACATAAGAATAGCAGGAATAGGAGTCAAGACAAGCGTGAGATGAAATTAGAAAGAGAAGAATTAGAATAGAGGGGGAGAAATGATGAAATGAGAAAGAGATGCAGAGAAAAATGGGAGATTAGATGGAGAGAGAAGTTTAGAAAAGAAAGAAAAGAAAGCATAAAGATAGGGAGAAGATGAGAATGAGAAGGAAGTCAGATTGAAGTAAGCTAAGAAAAATCATAAAGTAATGGTCACATTATTTATCTGAAGTTTGTCTGTAACATTATTAGAAACTCAGAAATTTGTGGAAAAGTTTTTTATTTTTCAGAGTTCAGAGTTCAGTTCAGGGCATTTTGGGCATTAGAAAGAGAAGCTGTATGTTAATTTGACTTTCCTTAAAATAAATCACAAATAAAACCCTGGTCCATTCCCTCTGGAACCAAAGAATGACATGGCTGTTTCAAAACTAATTACATTTTCTGATCTTAAAAAAACAGATTCTGATTTTGATGGATTGAAGCACAAAAACAACTAGGGTAAGAAAATACAATCACAAGCTTAGGCTTGAGTAAATAGGGACTAGGGACTAGGTCTTAGTGTACCTGAAGGTCTTTTGGAAGTTCTTAGTACTGTTACTTGTGTACTAAAGAACTTCCAGAAGTTAAAAAGGGGCCCAAAGAGGAAAGAGAGACAAATGGGGGGGTTAGAAAGAAAAGGCCTTTTTCTTTTTTTAGTTTCTTTCTTTCTTAAAAAAGAAAAAAATAATAAGAATGTCAACAACAAAAGGGCAGAGAAAAGGTGTGAAAGAGTTAGAAACAATTTGCACTCAGGAGAAAAGCTAGAGAGAGGATGATAGATGAAAGGATATTAGAGGAAAGCGTTAAATCAAACTAAAGAAGGAGCAGATAATGAGTATAAGGTTTTACTGACGGACCTCTTTTCAAACTCTCTTGAGAACTCAGAAACCTTAGTCCTCATCCACCATAGAAACAAGGTTTCAACTTTAATTCTTTGGCACTGAAACAGCCGACTAAGTAGAACTTTTTCACAGGCCACAAATTCTTGAGGTGGAGTTTGCCATTGTAAACAGAACTGATTTGTCAAACACTATGTGAGATGTTTTTGATTCATCCAACAGTTGTACTTCCTCCTGATTTGCTAAATGTGAAACACACTTGGCAAACCTTTTGAAAGTTAATCCTAAACTTTTCAGTTCTCTTACCTGAACCAAAGTGACTATGAGAAGAAGGGAAGGAAAAAACAACAGAAAAGAAAGAAGAGAATGAATGAAACAGAATGAAACAAAGGGAGAAATGTGGGAGACAGAACATAGAGAAAAGGAAGAAAAAAGATTGAAAAATGCAGAGAGACAGGGACATCAAGAGGAGAGGGATGTGTGTGTAGAGGTGCTGTAGACATAACTACCATTTCTTTCATCACTGGTTTACTACTGTCCTGTGCCGCCATGCTTAACAGGCCGGCACAGTACTGGGTCCCTTGCCGCTAATGAAATATTACCACAGCAGGGGACACATTAGCCTTTCAGAGGCTTTCACAATCTTTACACTCTCACCGTCTGAGAGGAGAACAAGATGTGTTGCCAAACACAGTGTAACTAAAAGCGTATTTTTTCCCCCTCAAAAACAGCAGCCCTAAATTCCATGGCTGCAGGCACATAGCGTGAAGAGTGAGAAACAGGGATGAAGTGGTGAGGAGGGGTTACAGACATGAATTCTCTCTACTGAATCCTTCAGCACCTTCAGTTTGGCCTGAAACGCTTAAGTGATTTTGGTATTAAATGTCCACCCTCATATTTTACCACTGAAAGTCTACTGGAACTTGTCCATCATTGCTATTACAGATGTTTATTACAGGAACAGGAACAGTTTAGATCCTTCATCGCACCAGTACGTAACCTCGATAAAATTAAGTCTATGAAACAAAGTGTTAATACCTTGCTGCCATGTGGATTGTAAAATAAAGTGACAAGTAACTTGACTAAAGATTAACAGATGGCAGAGAGTGTTACTCAAAAATGCATTTGACTAAGCGGAGGATTTACAGACCTCCTTAGTCTGTAAGTTGCTCATTAAATGGGAACAAATGTGAATATGCCCAATACAACAAATCAGAGACTGTAGGTTAACCTATAGCCCACTGTAAGTGTGTGCATCAGTGTGTACTTGTGAGGTAGCTCATAGGTCAGATGTGATACTTACATGTACAATCTTTCTGGTTTTTGGCCAGCTCAAAGCCAGGACGGCACTCGCATGACACACCGCCTTTGCCTGGAGCCTCTCTGCAGATGTGAGCACAGCCGTGGTTTTTGTTCATGCAGTTCATCCCATCTGTGCAGGGGACAAAGACAGAGGTACAGAGAGACTTAAATGACATTTATAAGTTGTGAATCTTTTGTTGATGTACAAAAGTCTCTAACCCTAAGTTATGTATGTGCCCTTTTCTAAAAGTAAAAAGTAAGTCTCCGCTAAAAATTTGCCAAGTTTCTCCATAACATCAAATATTCAAGACTTAGCAAGAAACAATCAGGGATAAAAAATATATATATATTCAAAATTCACATTCAGCTTATCATCAGAACTGTATGGATGTGGTTTGATCATATTTGATTAACAGAGACCACACAACCTGACAACTTCAAACTTACTCCTTACTCCTAGCCAGTGCAGGTAAGTTCAAGATATAACTTTCTAAATCAGTCTCACTCTTATTCAGTAAATGAAAAATACAGTAGAAAAGAATCCTTAATTTAAAACCAACAAACCTTTTGTATCTTTGGCAGTAAACAGTGTTCACTCATGAAAAAGAAGCTGACCAAGAAAATACTTTATTGGGGTCTTTTCGTGAATATTTTCCTCTACAATCCTACCTGTGTCACCATATGGAAATCATGGTATCTACAGCCTAACTGAAGAACCACCTGAAACTATGGCTTGCCTCAGCTTCACAGAGCTTTATGGAGAGTGTCCGCTTATTGTTAAACTGTTTGGGTCCTAAGCTGTTTTAAGACACAGCAGGCAGATGTTTTCAGAAAAAAATTCTAAAAGCCAACTGTACACTACCTGTTTAGCACCAAACAGAAGACATAGTTACCCACTATCTGCTTAGCAATAGAACAGTAAGCCATATTCCAGTGTGATGTGCTAAGAAGCACTTAATGCAAAACTCAAGCACAAGACAAACATTTTTGTTAAATTCATTAATTCAAGCTCAGTCAGTAGTTTTCAGCCAGCATTCTAGCAGGCACTATTGTTTCTTGCTAATGTGACAATTGTCCAAGGTCAGCTTGATCACAGCACTGTTTTAACTGTATCATTTTACACAGAGCAACTCTAAAATTAGGAAAGTCTATTTTTGCACTTGTGAATTGCCTTGTGTGCTCTACAAATAAACTTGCCTTGCCTTTCTTGAAATTACCCAGCTGCAAAATATACTGTGATGGAATTAAGAGGGATGATGATTATGGAAGGCAGGGGGTCTTGTTTTGTCCTCTGTTCTTTGCTCAGTTCAGCACAGGCGCTGAATGGAAGTTTTTTGAACTAACTGGCAGGAGCCAGAAGGAGAAACACTCTGTGGCGCAGAAGGATGTCATAACCAAACTATGTCCAGAGTGCACACTTCTTGTGTCTCTTGCTGCATTATCTTAAAACTCATAATCACAGAAGAGACACTTTGGGGGACAGTGAGGAGACCTGTGTCAGGGGACTTGTGTCTAATCATTCTCAGTGTTAAATCTTCATCACCTGAAGAGGAGCTGGGGGAGGAAGCAAGAAGGGGGACGTTTGAGGGCCAATGTCCTCGAGAGAGGTGAGTAAGGAGGGATAAGCCAGCCAAAGACATTAATGAGCACTGGAAAGAAGTTAGTTTGGGAGACTGCTAATGTCTATTCATCACTCACAGATGATGGTTTCTTTCATAATGTTTGCACAATATGCACAATGTGACTGGTCAATGCCTTTATTTGCATTGTGATAGTTAAAAAAATTACCCATCCATCCATTCAACCATCTCTTTCTTTCTGCTAATCTGGCTTGGGTTGCTGTGGTAGGCTTAGCAGGGTTCTTCAGATGTTACACCTTAATTCTCAGTTCCTCTGGGGGATCCAGAGAAGTTCCCAGACAAGATGCTCTGTTCTCTCCTGTAAGTTCTCAGTCTACACAGAGGTCTCCTCCCAGTTGGACATTACAAAAACAATATAGGAAACGTGCCAAGGAGGCATCCTGATCGGATGCCTGAACCAGCTCAGCTGGCTCCTCTCAATGCATTTCAGAAGTCCTCACTCTAACTTCAAATTTTTCACCTCTACAAAGGGTTTTCACCAAATATAATACTATAACCTATTACAAATTTGTATGGTAAGTTATGAACTAATGAAAGCCAAGGCATATTTGACATAAAATGCATCATTCTTCTGCGCAACATGTTGGTTATCAATAAATTAATTTTTTAATTTTTTTTAACTTTTACATATTAAAATCAAAATGCTAATCAAAATCTTAAATATTTTATTTTTGTTATGAATAAAATAGAGGACATGTGGCCTTGGTGGAGATATGCCTTCTCTGAATGCTCTATAGATATATTTGGCCCTAAAGGCCATGCACTGCGCTGGATGAGGTTCTCCAAACTTCCAAAATTCCAGCAAGATTTGGAAGATTTAGGTTGTAGTATTTTGTATTTGTGTGTATAAAATGTAAATCCCAGAACTCAAAATAAGAATTTAAAAATATAACAGATGAGTGATTAACTTAAGCTTTATTAATTTGGTTCTTTTTCTTTGTGAACTGCATTCTTATGCTAGCACTTACTACACTTCATCTAGATTTGGTTCAAAGACACACCCCTTCTATGGTCCCCATAGGGAATAATTTCCCTTCATGGGGCCCAAGAGAGTTTTAAGTACCTAATTAGGGTGCCATTCCCCCTAGAGAGTCCCCTTCACAAACAAAAAGTTCTTTCTTAGACAGTGCCATTCTAGCTGTCCATTCCAGACAGGACCATTTCATCAAAGTCCAAAATCAAAGGAGCTAAAAAAAAAATTGTGCATTTACATGGTTAACAAAAGATCAAACACAATCTATCTCGCTGCTTAACATTTTACAATTCAGACAATGTATTTCATTTAAGATAAAATATAAGCAGGTACTGATGCAAAGCTAAAACTGAACCCTGTGAAATAAAAAAATGCAGCACAAACACACCAGGGAATTAAAAAAGAAAAAAAAATTCAACAGTTGCCAAAGCATGCACTGACCCTGTTTGAAAATTCAACTCATAAGAAAGCAGAATATCTACAATCAATTTAAACCTGGGAGAAGTCAAATAAACTGAGGCAGAGGGAGCAGAGGGAGAAGGTCTACATAGGCCTGGGACTCAGCACAATCGAGCCTAAAACAGCAAACAGAGCAGCGGCTGCGAAATGTGGCCTCTCAATGTGTCCAATGTGACGAAGCCTGCAGCTCACTGACACGTTTACCTGTCAGCCCAGGGTAACCTACATGGTTCCCTGGATTCATATTCTGCTAGGTCCAATTTTGAGCTTTTATGCTGAAAGTTAGTGATGACTTGGTGATAGACAGGGACTGGCATAGACAATACAGAGACAGTCATAGAACTGAAGCAAATATGAAAGTGACTGACCATAGATACATTAAAAATGAACATCCTGAAGGACCCTTCATTATCAAATACAATACATGTATAATTCCTGCATGATTCATTCACAATTCATCACTTAATGTGTATTGTGTCGCACAAGACATAAAACACAATCATGATCGCAACAATTCTGATGATCTCACATTGATTATCTTGAGAAATTTACCACATTACAATGACTTGGGAAGAGTTCTATGGCAAGATGTCAAAAACACTGATTAAATGTCTTTGGATTGATTTTCTGTAGCCAAGTCCCCATCCACATATAGACAAATTTTTACCAAATTTAAAAACATCAGCAAAAAAATGAATTTGAGCTGATGCGCTTTCCCATTAACTGTCTCTTTGACGATCACCAGAATGTCAGCAAAGTGACATTAACTCATACTAAAATGTATGAATAAAATTTGTCCTCAAAAGACGACAGCTCATGACAGTGTTTGATTCTCCAAATCCCTGTTGTCTTTGAAGAATATCCTTCCAGTTGTCTGTTTCTTCTCAACCGTCTTGCTATGTACAGCAACAGCAGCTCATCAACATCCATTTTCCCGGAGTGCACAGCGCGTGCTCTGTGCTATTGTACAGAATGTAATTGTTCATCAGTGTGGACGCTCACATTGTTATTGTTAGAGTTACCATACAGTTTGAGTTCTTGGTGCAGAGGGCACCTCACAGTGGCACCAGTGGTGTTTCTGTTGCTTTTATGGATGTGACAGCTTTTTAACTTCATCAAATCATTGAAAAAATAATTTTGCAATATTTATAGATGTTTTCTAAAACAGTTTTTTCACTTCCACTTTGTTTTTTTAAACAGGTGGATGGAAACCATCTTACTGGAGGTCGGCAGTTCTCCTATTAGCAATGAAAAGGGAGAGAGAAGGTTGTCATTTCTTCTTCCCAGCTCTGTGTGCAGCTTTATTTAGACTGGTGAGGTCGGCAGGTTTACAACTACTGAAGCTCCTCACTGGGAGCCCCTGTAGGTCCAGATAAAACACTGAGACACTTCATGGCCCAGTAAGAGCCTCAAGAACAGTGTGTCTCTCACAAAGTCTCTCCTCCGTCTCTTTTATTATCCTCTGTCTGTCTTCTCTTTCACCTTTCCTGCTTTTCTTTATCTCCTTCTCCACACATCTCTCACTCACTCTCTCAGGAGCTCTGACCCCAGATGAGGTCCAAGCATATCACAGCCGTGTTATTACAATCTGACTCTTGCAGTGTTACACCCCAAAGCCCTAAATGTCTGACTGGCAGGGTATAATGGGAGACTGAAAAAAAGGAGAAATGAAGTGAACAGCAGAAGTGGATAGAGGAAGAAAACTGAAGACGGAGGAGAGGAATGTGGAAGAAAACGCAGACAGACAGGGAGAGAGCGATGGATAATTTAGAGCCTCACAGTCACTCTACTCCCCGTTTCCTCTGAGGCTGATGAGGAATGAGGTGATGCTGAACGCCAGTCTCAAAACCTAATCTCCTCACTAGGGGGAAAGAGAAATTTCACAGTTTCAGTCAACTGTAAAGAAAATATTATCTTTACTGTTGAAGAAGTCGCAACATTCAAATTTGGCTAATTTGAAGGAATTACACAGATACAAAGTTGTAAACAACCCTATAATATTAAGAATTTTTTTTTGAAAATCCCCTCATCCTCATGTTGTCTCTATCCACTGAAACTGCCTCAACAAAATGGGAGTAAGAGAGAAACTGCAGCAGACACCGAAACAACAATACAGACTGTGGTCTCCGTGTCCAGTAATAGGATCAATTGGTGTGTATGCATACATATTACTATTCACATCTTTGTACTGCCAGTCTTTGTACTGTGACTGTAGGCACAAAGCCACCCATTAGGAACTCCACTTAAAAGACCTCTTTGAAATGAATTCTAAACTCTATATCAAATGAGAACAATTTACAATACTGTCAAACCTTTGTCTTAAAAGAAAACTATGCTAGAGGAGTGCAGTTATAACATCGGTTTGCGATGTGCAGTTTTTTGTGTTGTTTATATATGATCGTGTTGAACCAGCAATGATTTGTTTGTTGTACTTTTAATTAACTTGTGAAATGGTTTTACTGCTGTTAGTAGAGAAATCAGACTCTCCCTCTTCTTAATCTTTTCTTTACATTATATCCTTTCATTTTCTTTCCCAAAATGCTGACATAAAATCAGACATTCTGCTTTTCATCAAAATTTGCATATCCAAATGGTACAGAATGGTTTTTGTGTGTTTAAGGTTTCCATTAACATGAAAAACCCAGTTAAATAAACCCGACCAAGACAATTTGGTCATTAGTTAGGAGAAGCAGAAGAGTCTTAAATTTCATACTAAAATAAATGATGAAGTGCGACAAAATATTCCTTTTAAGTGCTGTGGTAAAAAGCTCACTGCATTAAAAAAAGCCCCCTTCCTTCTACACTTTTCCATCCATGCTCTTGTAAATGCCATTTTAATTGAAATCTCTCAGACGCTGGCTGTGTGTCTCTCTCACTGGTCTCCTCAAACCACAGTGCTATAGGTGCTAAACCATGAATTTCAATGAGAGCTTTTCTTCAACTGGCTGCATTGAACTCCTTTTTAAAAGGACTGTGCCTTTCCAATAACCCTCCCCAATCTCTTCCTCAAACACTAGAGGAAACATGCACAACACACACACACACACACACTCACTTATTCTTTTGCTCTCTCTTCCTATATGTCACCCAACACAGTAGGACTAAAGGACTTAAGATTTTAACATTGACAAATAATTACAGTGTAAATTTTGAGGCATAATTATTTCAACAAACACAACATTCTCTGGGTTTTAGTTTACATTGTGGTCAGTCAAGTAAGATTTACAGGGAAATCTGTAAAATCAAAGCTCATAATAGGTAGTAGGCCCTCTTGTAGGTCCAGAGCAAACATTACTCAAGCTTGCTAGCAAATGACTATGAAACCTGTGACAAAAATACTGCAGTTATCTTACACTTCAGTGATTCCAAAAAGAGAACAATCATGTACAAAGCAACAACAAAAAAAGGGGAACAAGTAGCAAAAAAACCTTTTGTAACTAAAAAACACAAGGTGTTTGAGAAATGGCCTTAATTTATAGACACACTAACAAACACTAGATGCTGATAAGCTGTCTTTGCAGTTTTCTCATATATTTACGGTCCCCTTAATGTTCACAAGTAATGACTAGTTCCACTGCCAAGAAATCAGGATGAAGGTTTTCCCTAGTTTTTGAAGTTTTTTCTCCTGGAAATAATTCTCTTTTTAGAATTTTCAGGATTTCTTGTTCTTGTCCCTTCACATTCTATAAATTAAAGGACTAGCCTTTCTTTAAAGAACATTATACAACCCACAATGCAAATTATGCAGAATTATTTGCATTAGCATTTTTTACACGCTTACATTTGGTAATTAGTACTGAACACAAAGTAGGTAGATGGTGATCCAAAATGTCAGTTGATTTGGTTTATTTGGCTATTTAATTTGGTTATAGGATAAGTCAGGAGATGAATAAAGCTCCCCACTCCCCTACATGAACTATGAATGTGTGAACAAAAATACAGGATGGAACCAACTGGGCAAATCGAGGGATCCAGACCCCTTTTTTTCACATCAATACTCGAGCCCCAACATTTTGCCTTTTAATAGGCAATTGTGGTTCCTACTCTCCCTGCTTGAATACTGTGTATAACCAGTGAAGACAGTTTCTCTCCCCTTCCTATCTATCTCTTTCCCCTCCCCCTCTTGCCCCCCCCCCCCAACCCAACCCAACCAGTGCCATCAGATCCCGCCCACCTCTGAGTCTGGATCTGGCTGAGGTTTCTGCCTGTTAAAAGGAAGTTTTTCCTCGCCACTGTCGCCGAGTGCTTGCTCATGTGGGAATTGCTTTCAGTTGTTGTGTTCCTATAAATCTAAAATATAAATGTATTTATAGAGTGTGGTTTAGACCTGCTCTATATGTAAAGTGTCTTGTGACAACTTTGTTGTGATTTGACGCTATATAAATAAAACTGAATGAATAAATTGAATATCATTATCTTCATTCCCACAGTCAACATCTTAATCTTACTCATCAGAACAAAATAAATGATTTTTTATATCACATATAGTCTACTTGTGATCAGACTTCTGATGCACTTTGCACATTATAATAAAGAAAATGTCATTATAATGAGTGAAGTGTTGCTAAATTTGGTTGGTGGAAGTCAAAGGTCACAGTATGAGGGCTGACCTCGTCAGGACAATTGAACATTAATTAAAATTCAGGAAGCAGTTATATATACGTAAGATTTCTCAATGTGATGAATAAAATACAAGACTGTTGTTTTGAACATGATCAGAAATCTGCACAATAATGTGCATGTAGCAGGTGCAAACTATAACTTTAGTGAGGAACTTTCAAGTTTCATCACTTGATCTTCAAAACCTGAGTAACACACATTTTTGTGATCACAAAGAGGATCAAAAGTAAAGCTTACACAGTTAGCGGAACACTGGGGGCTTTGAACTCTGAACGGCTGCACAATAAACGCTAATATACAGATAAATGTTCATGAATCAAAGTAGCGGCCTCCTGTAATGTGTAAATTGGGTCAAACTAGTGTGCAGGTGATTGTTTGGGTCGCTTCGCAACAGTCGAGTCCTGGTCCAGTTGTGGAACTATTTGTTCTGGCGGAGCAGAATAAATGTTTAAATAAACAAACAAATCATAATCTATTGTCACTTGTTTTAACTGATAACTGATGGGTTGTGTTTGTAGATCTGTTTTATGAAAAGACATAAACACTTGAAGTTCATAATGTTGTACTGAATACCTGCTGTGATGTGGTTGTAGGCATGAGACTGCAGGCCTAAATATATGATTTTTCTATTATGTATATTATTGTGCTATGCTTTATTAATGTGCAGCAATTAGTGGCAAAGGATGCTGCAGTGATCAACACTACTTAAAAGTCAGGGAAATCAGTGGAGGAAAATGTGGCCACAGGCTAGTAACCAAGGTTTAAAGGTCAAAGCATTTCTGCCAATGAAGAAGAAGCAGAAGGTACCAAACAGCAGGGCCTGGGGAGGGGTGATGGGGAAAGCCAAGGAGGTGGAGGAATTATGGGCACAAACCCAAAGTGAAATGACTGAGGACTATTAAAAAGGGCACATGGACATCTGTTAGTCCAGATCCAATAGGTTCACTGAAAAGACTGAAATGGATAAATGAGAAAAATGTATGGAAGATTGGAGATTATTAGAGATCATTAGATGAATTAGCTTGTTGAAAGAAAAGAAGACAGTAAAGAAAAAGCTACAAAACAGAAAGAGGGCATAACTGCACTCCAAAGCGACTTCATATGTAGGTCAGCTTAAGGAAGACAGGAAGTAGATAAAGTCAAAGATAGAGGAAGGAAAAAAGGCTCTTTTTCTAAAGATCTGTGCAAGTTTGTCAAGACATTATTTAGTAATGAGCACTTTAGAAGGGATGTAGGGCAGCACACAGACAGAGATAAGGTCAGGGAGGTTTCCCTCTGCTCTCCCCAACAGGTCATGTGACCACCCAATGGATGAAAAAGCCTCCTGATATTTGAGCGTTAAGACACTGCTCCAGATGTTTTTTGAAGATTAATTAGGGATGAATCTTTCTATTTAAGAAAAAAATTCTTTTGATGTACAACAATTCAGCCCATCATTGGCCCACAAATTCACCTTTACTTTCAATATGGCAATTGATTAAGGATTTTTTTGTCTTAATGGGACGGCGATAGGTGAAGTACAGATAGAAAAAGGAGGAGAGGGAGGGACATGTTATGTAACAAAGGCTACCAGCTCTGACCATGCTGCCATACAGCATGAGCTGCAACCTTTTGGCAGCTAAGACTCCCAAATACAGCTTATTGTTAGGTCATCAGGGTCGTAGGAGGAGAGAAAAAGCCTTTTTCAATGAAGCACATTGTGTTTTAAAATATTTTTAACTCAGCAAAACAATTAACCTATAAACACTGAACCAATGATACCAATGTGTAATTTTTTTGTTAGTGTACTTTTTTAAATACATGGACATATATGCATATATTACATCTCTATCTATCTATCTATCTATCTATCTATCTATCTATCTATCTATCTATCTATCTATCTATCTATCTATCTATCTATCCTACATTTCTCTATCCACACACAGAAACAGACTGTGAGTTGGAGGACCTTGTTTCCACACGGCTGGTTTTTGGCGTCGCATCAGAGAAGAATGAGAGAAACAGGCAGGAACGGAGAGACCAGTGAAAGTGGAGGGAGGGAGGAGGAAGAGCAGGAGCAGAAAAACCAGTGAGAGTGGAGGAAGGGAGGAGGAAGAAGACGAACGGAGAGACCAGAGGGAGAGGAGGGAGGGAGGAGGAAGAGCAGGAACACAGAGACCAGAGAGAGATGAGCAGAGAGACAGCAAACAAATAACCAGATAGATAACCAGGATAATAGAGACATAACCTCTGCTTCAAAGGGACGAGGAGACATTTAACTAGCAGGAAGTGAATGTGTCCGTCACAGATGGAGTCTGAAGATAATCTGCTCAATGTTTTTGTGCTGCTGCTGTTTGGATCACTCTTCACAGTGGTAAATATATAAGGTTTCTATTTTTATTCTACTGTGTTCTGTTAGAATCGATTAAAATCTATTAGAGTCTTATTTTGTGAACAGACTAAGAAAAAAAATCCTCTCTCTCATTTATCAATCTATCTTTCTTTGTACATACACATCTATATGAAATTTTTTGTTATTTCACACACGGTTCATAATTCATGTAATCTAATTCTGTTTGAATGAGATTTACCTCAGTGTTGTGTAACTGAAACAAATACATTCAAACACCCTCAACATTCCCACTTTTCTGATAATTTTATTTTTTGTAAGATATTGTTTGAGTCAACTACATAAACATATTTGCTTAGCAAATACATAAGACCATCAGTCTGTATCAGTCAGCACGCAAATAAAAATTACGCTCATTTTAAAATGTATTTATAGAGTTTTATTTTGCATGGAAAACTAAGAGCATAATATATTCTTAATATAATTTAGTACCAAATTAACACAACAGAAACATTTAATAAAACAAGAAAGAAAACGCAAAATAAAAAAAATCCTTAGTATTCTCTTTCGTCCAGCTGGACCTGGACAGCACTTCGCCCACATCACAGGATATGTTAACTCTTGTAAGACAGCGAGGGAAGCGTCTGCCTCAGCAGAGAATCGTTTCCAGCACAGACCTGTATCCATTTGGCCTCCTCCATGATTTGAATAAGGGTGTACTGACATATAAAACATCCACCACCATGCTGCTAAAAACTCCTAAATGGGCTTAAGAAAGGGAGAGTACGGTCAGAGTTACAGAGGGGAAAACTGTGGATGTTGATGAAAGCAGCTTTGGACCAGAGCAGATCAGTGGAAGCAGAGGATCATGAACCGTATCTGCTCTGCATCCATTTGGTCTTCTGTTGCAATGATTTGTGCAGTCTGCTGTGCAGTTGCAGCTGCCGTGATCTTACCACCACACTGACCCAGGAGATTCGATGAGGTCTGTGGCTGGTAATGCTCCTCCCTCTTGTTCTTACTTTTGTCATTCACAAATAAAAACAAGAGGTTAAATTATCATAGGCCTACAGTAGAAACAAAAAGTGTTTTGTTTTACATTACTGACCTCCACATACTCATGACAAAGAAATTTTATCAAATTTTTTTGAGTGAATCTGGGTAGAGTTATTTCATTAGTGTGTGATATTTTTTGAGAATTCACCGTGTTGACAGACTGACCTGATCGACTTACTGAAAACTATGTGGCCATTGGCGATGTTTATGTGCATCATATAGCCTTATCGGCCAAATTATGTATATAAGACCTCCTTCCTCTTCCTTTGAGAATATGGGACCCCTTCCTCCCTGAGCTTTAACCCCAATACTAAGTGGACCAATCAAAAATGTGTATATTGACATTTATTGATCACTTTATGTTTGAAAAAAAATTCTGTTTAAAAATAAACATCAGTTTTTCCCAGAAAGGTGTCAGCATCCTTTACCTACAGTTCAGGAGCATATCCAAGTGTCTCCATCTCCTTGGGCTCATGAGAAGCAGACGCACATGTCAAGGGACAATCTTGCCATTTTTGAGGGGTCTGAGAGATTTATTTACCATGGATGAGACTGGAATCCACCAACTCCAACCAGGATAAAAAGAACAGCTGAAACACTTGAAACATCCAGAGTGTGAGGTTAGCAAGAAAGCCGGATAGGTGAGGCCCTCAAGTCCACAGTAGTGATGGCTGCCATAAAGGAATACAGACTTAAACTTGTCCAATTCCTTTTAGTTCATTTTCCTTGACATCCTCAGACTTCTGTCTTTTTCTCAAGAAAAGGTAAAAAGCTCAGTGATCACCATTTTGACACATATAACATAATTGCTGCTTTGGTAAACTTCCTGGAGGCCTAAGATGCATAATTACACAAAGAAGGGATCTGTATACTCCACCACTACTTGGCTACTGATACTGAATTTAACCTATAGAGGGCCGAAAACCCAAACAGCCTAGGCTAAAACCACTCCCTGGAGATCATAATTAGATATTTCTATGAAAGAGGACCAACGTGGGTCTGTTTAACCAAAAGTAGGACCAGTAGTTTAAGATCAGAAGTCTCTCTGCCTCTGTCTGTCTTTGCTTTCTTGATTTTTTTAAACAAAACTCTACTGTAATTGCAGTCAGCAACACAATTTTATCGCTGCCACCTGACTCTTCTATTCACCAGGTGGGTCCATCTGTCCCTGAGGAGGGCTGGCAGGTTTACAGTTCAGCTCAGGATACTGAAGGTCGATGTGTTTGCACGGTGGTCGCTCCTCAGCAGACAGTTTGCTCCAGAGATGCCCGAACCAAACAGCTTCGACAGCTGCTGGAGAAGGTAAAAAATATTACTTACTGTAACTACACCATTGCTGTCCACTGTTAGGGTTACTGATAGTGGTAGTGCTGAATGTGTGATAATAACAACAAGAACAACAACCACAATAATGATGCCTCTGATTCTTGTATTAGTGAAAGTGGAGCTTGTTAGAAAGGTAGTAGTTAATGTTTTATGCTAATGTTTTATGTGTTATCAGTAGCAGTTTTGTAATGATGCAAATGTATATGTTTGCTTTGTTCTTCAGCAGAATATGAACTGAATCTAACTTAATCACAAAATCTTAAATCACCAGAAAAACATTTAACTTTTTGTTTATTACAAAGCAACATCAGTAGTGCAGTGTTAGTAATGACAATGGTAGTAATATAAAACATGCCTTATTATATATCGTGAATTTGCTGTTGTGGTCCAGGTTCAAAATATGAGTCAGTCCATTGAGATTTTGGACCAGAGGACCCAGAGAGATCTGCAGTTTGTGGAGAAAATGGAACAAGAACTCAAGGGCCTGGAAAACAAATTCAAACAGGTGGAAGATGGACACGAGAGCAACATTGCCAGACAATATAAGGTGTGATATAATTTTGTTACTCAGATTGCTGCTGACCTACACCTGAGACAGTCCCTGAATGAATCCTGTGTAGATTGAGACCTAAAGCTGCTGCTGTTACAGTAAACTGTTTATGCAACCCTGTAGAAATGGTGTTGGTTCTTGATGCAGGTCAGTATGAACACGTTCAATAATCTTTATGATGCAACATGTGACAAAACTTTTCTTAATAAAAATCAGTTGTCCAAACATTGGTCATTAATCTACAAAAGTAAATCAATAAAAACATATAGAACATTTAAAGAGGATGTCTGAAAATGTCCGAACTGCATGGTTATTTATCTCTCTTGTCTGTTTGTCAGTCCATTAAAGCAAAAATGGAGGAGTTGCGTCTTCTGATTCCAGTCCTAGAGGCCTACAAGGCAGACACTCTACTAGTTCGACAGTTTAAAGAAGAGGCAGCAAATGTTACAGAGCTCCTTGGAACACTGCAGGAACAAATGGGAGGTATGGACTACCAAGAACTCCACAGTCGAGTGATGAGTCTGGAGGACCGGTTGAGGGCCTGTATGCAGAGGCTGGGTGAGTAAAGAACAAAGATATGTAACTTAAAGAAAAGTGAAGAATTGAACAAATAAACAATCAGATAAAGTTGGGGTGGAGAAACAACCAAACACAGAAACAACTTAACCATAAATTCGCCCAATAAGACAAATAGAGAAAGAACCCCATTTTGTCGACTCCTTCAAATGTGTAATGTTAACATACTGTAATGTTAACATTGCCATGGTCTGCTCCTACCACGGTAACGTTAACATACAGCTTTTAAATGCTTCTCTGTCCAATTTGAGTGGTTCAGGTTGCTTGGCAATGCGGGCAGGAACAGTTGTCACACAGCTGGACATTCTCCGT
>JAPZDV010000015.1:1757032-1780609 GCA_029814665.1 Acanthurus lineatus
GGAATTGCTTTCAATTGTTGAGTTCCTATAAATCTAAAATATAAATGCATTTATAGAGTGTGGTCTAGACCTGCTCTCTATGTAAAGTGTCTTGAGACAACTTTGTTGTGATTTGACACTATCTAAATAAAATTGAATTGAATTGAATTGAATTTAGCCTGTATTAGCCTCTCAGGGTCCAGTTGTTGAGAGGCTGACATTAGAGTGGGTATTGTGCCTATCACTACTGCCTTATAAAACCCACAAAACTTTGGGAAAGGCATGAGCTGTTGAGCTGCTACTTTGGCACAGATTAACAGTCTAAAACTATACTAGGATGATCCTCCTGTCTCACCTTATTACCACTTGGAAATGTTTTTCCCCTTGAGATATTGAGGGATCAAGATCAGTGCCCAATGCAGTAGTTGAAGTATCGGCCTTTAATCAAAGGGCACATTTGCTCTCTCAAGAGAGGTACCTATCTAACACTGTTTGGACACATCAAAACACACCAAGACCCAGTGGTGTTTCTAACAACAGATGCTGTGAGGACCCCAGTGTCACAGTGTGCAGAGAGAGGGGAAAGATAGGCATTTATTGGTTGTGCCTTTCGGTATCCAAGCAGAGGCTGACAAACTACTGCTGCAAGTTGTTCATGTGCAGCAGCCCCAGTAGAACTACTGGGTGGGACTCCACTATGAACCCTGATGGTCAAAGCTGTCGCCAGCTTCTCCCATTGCATGAGGTGAACTTCTGAGCAAAACTCCACTAGCTTGGTTCAGTAAGCACTGCAACCAATTCCTCCAACTGCCAGATAAGTATCAAGTTGCTCTTCATCCAGCTCACAGATTGCAAAACCTACATTGGAAAGGTGAGAGTTCAACTGAGCCACAAGGAACATGGCCCACTCTCTGGACCTGAACACGAATATATGATAATCACGATAAAAAAGACTCTCATGCCTTGATTGCATAGTGGCTGCTTCCACATACTTGCTGTAGACATCACAGAGGCAGGCAATGTGCACAGCGCCTCTATATTCTTATCTCCTGCAGCCAGTTGTGCACCTGACTTGAATATTTTGGCTGAATGATCAAATACTGCCTTATCTTGCAGTCGTGACAGTAGGGGCTTTCTACTCACTGAAGAACCTACAGACTACTGAGGCCATTAGAGAGGCAGTCCCTTAGAAGCTCTTACAGATATGGCTCACAAGCTAAGGTGAAATTTGTGGTGACACTGCCATGCTTGCTTATGGACATCATTTTTGGAAAATCACAGTGGGCAGAGGTAGGTAAAGCATTCTCACAAGCTGTCATACTGGAGATGGAGGGAATGTTTTTATCTACGACAGGAATTATGTTGTGTCATCTTGACAGCACATAATGGCCACGCAAGGTTGTCGGCTAGAGCATCATTCATGACGATGTCAATGGTAACTCCATCCTGCTCTTTTTCCATGTCAGCAATCAGTTGTATCTGCAAAAGTGGTTGTACTGCTGCTGTCCACAGAACAACATGATTGCCTGGTAGTCGGCACAGGACGGCGACTGCTCAAGCCTGTTTTCTGCATGCTTCTTTTCCAAGGCATTTGAGGCAGCATAAATTCAGATTTGCTGTAACAATGAAGTCAGGACAGGACAGACTCAGGCTTGCTTCTTGAAGTCGACTTCTTCCATAGATAGAGGTTGCTTGGAGAGATTTAGCTCAAGAAATAAAGATGACAAATTACAGTGACAATCCTTTTACAGGGAGTTGGTCAGGTTTGGGCAACAATGTAAGGCTTTGTAGTTTAAGCATTATGCATCCTGCTTTCTCGATATCTTTTGGTATTAAACCCTAGTCCCCCATGATGATCATGTAATGCACAGGTACGTTTAACTTTAAAGTCAAACCAGCTAAGCTATTAGACATTTTAATTATCGTATTACATTGTATTATCGTATAATAGCTAATATCCTCTTCCCACATGCTGTTTTAAAACTTCACACATACAAATTAGAAGCAATGACAATACTGCATGCAGTCTTTTTCAGATATGAGCCATTTACTAAAAGGCTCAGCACGTATGACTGAATACAAAGCTGAAAATCAAACCTGAAAGACCAACAAATACACAAAATAACTAAATGATTGATTACTTTTTTTCAGTGTCTTGTTGCAATGTCAGCACTTAAAAATAACATTACATTGACAAAAGACTAAAGGAAACTAAATGTTAACAAAGATAGATTGGCTATTTGAAGCAAGTTTCAAGTCTCTGCAAGTTGTATTTCACAGTGCACTGAAAGGACTTGAATCGAAAGGCTGCCTGGAAGGTAGGAAATATGTCTTAAATGGATGAACTGCTTTTGAAAATGGTCAGCAAACATGTAAAGTATACTTAATTTGTAGTTAATGAGCTACAACCTGCCAACCCCAGATATGGTTCTCTAAATAGACATGAAATGTGGGTAGGACTACTCATTTCCTTTGAGCAACAGGTATGGCGTCAACATTTACATGGAGGCCAGAGAGCAGGCGAACCAGAGTTCAGTGTGTTATGTTAACAGAGTCCAGCTGCTAACGTTAAAGAGAGGAAAACTTGTGGGGACTGTTTGATTCACCCTTGTTAACTAAAATAGAATGACTACAAAGCATGTGTGTGCGTGAGCATGTGTCAGACTGGTTTGGGGTAAGGCAGATGTTAGTTTCCTGTAAAAGGCAGGCATATAATGGGACAGGAGGACGTTTACTTTATGTGTATATATGTGTGCGTGTTTTAATTCCATTCCCCATGTTTCCTGTGATGTTGGCTACTGAGCAGCAGTTACACACCAGGTCAGTTCAACGCCCTCGTATTAAACATTTCCACTGACCAAAGACAAACTCTGGCCTAAAAATATAGCCAAGGCAGCTTCTGGTGGAAAAAAGAGCAGAAAAAATGTGGATTCAACCTTCCACTCACAGGTAAATAACTCTCTTTATATTTACCCTTAAAGAGAGAGAGAGAAAGATTGTGATTGCTAAGTTATTCAAGCTTGTTTTCAAAGTTAAAATCCCATGCTGGAATAATATTTAAACAAAGTATTTATAAAATGAAGGAAGGAAAGCACTACCAACTCTCAACACTGCACTACACTATGATGACCCAGTGTATATTAGTATTTGTGTGAAATTGGCCAAGAATGCATTGTCGTTGTTTCAAGGAAAGTTCACACTGAGGCCTTGGCCATTCAAAGACAGGCAGTGTGGAGTTAAATACTTTCAGCTTCACAAGTGTTGAAACAGAATCCACACAGATGCTTGGCTGGGTTCAACATATTTACACACAACAACAACTAACAATGTAAAAGCAGCCAGCTTCTTTGTCAGAATAAAATGTTGGCATTGTACATTTCTGCAAACCATTGATATATAAAATACATTTAAATATGTATCATATCAACAGTTCTCAATTCATATCACAATGAAGTAGTTTAGTAAAAATGTAGGGCTATATGAGCAGAGTTTTCTCCTCAGGAGGTGTGTTGGGATCGATGTGGTGTGATGCCTGACATCTAATAGGCGAGACAGCTACAAAGCAGCAGATCAGTTTTTTTGAGACCAGGACATGGTCCACAGTATCAACTAAGTATTTTTGGCAAAAGTAACATTTTACAACAATATTTGATGTGAAAAAAAACAGGTGCTTAAAAAAAATATCCAGACATTTTCCAACTGTGTTTGTGGCGACAAAATTAAGAACATTAAACAAGTCGTCAGGGAATTTTTTATAACCATGCTTGTGGAAACAAAACCAGGCATTTGGAGCCAAAACATGATTGTTTCCTATCATTGTGTGGGTCTTTTTTTTAAATTTTTTTGTTTGTTTTTTTTTTGTGCTCAAATTTCCCCAGACATTAACCACATAAACATAAAGTTTTTATATACTCGTTGTTTACTGAAACACGCAAGGCCAACATTAATTTAAAAGGAGATAGCTGAAACCTCCACAGTGATGCTAAATTTGCAGCATCAAAAGACATACAAAAAAAAAGGATTCACCTTTGCACACAAGGACCTTAAGAGGAAAGAATGAGGAAGTTAATACCAAGCACAAATAAAGGCCACTCATTGCTGAGATTCCAAATGGGAAAAACTTTATGATAAATACTTAAATCTTGTAAAAGGCAGGGATAACAAAAAGACATCTCAGCTGAGTTTGAGTTTGTCTTCAAGCTAACATTTTACTGAGAAGTCCAACACTTTTGGAATCTATATTGTGAATATTACATATGGGAGGACCTAAATTTCAGCATGTTTACAATTTTTTTTTGCTAATCTTGGTGTAAAATTACAGGTCTAATCATTTTATCCTTGCACAATAATTTATTATCCCCTTTTTATTAAATCCTAATCAAAAAAGTTTCTGTTTTTTTTTAAGATAATTCTGTTGAGGCTGGTTATTTCTCCTCAGTTGAATATGAGGAAGGATTACCTTACCACCAAGTTTTAATAAATTTCTGAAATCCTTTGCCATACACAGCTACATTACAGTTAAAATTTGATACCTACTCTTTAAGTCAAACATATTACCCTATTTGTTGGTCAAAACAATGACCTGTATTGAGCCTTGTAATAAACAAAAATGTTACAGATTAAAACGAGGCACTTTACTTCATGACATGTTTGTACACACATTGGGTTTTTCTTAAATTAGAACTGGTGAGCATTTACAGTATCTCACAGACATGTAGAGCTCTAATTATTTAGGTGTATGACAGGTGAAGTATTTATGGCTTTTGATGATCTTAGTAATTGATGATGATAGCAGTCAAGTACACAGAGCTCCCTGTACTTTGAGTTCCCACGTGCCTCAGGGCTGTCATTTAAAAGCTCTCTGTTCCTCCAGTTTCCTGCTTTGGTTTGTTTAAAGTAAGAATTCCTTCTTCATGAAGAGTAAGTGCATGTTGGTGTGTGTCTGTGTATGCTAGTAACTTGTGCATGAATGCGTGTGTATGCATCTGAGTCTATAGGTGCGTGCATGTGTGTGTGTGTGTATGTGTGCGTGTGTGTTTGTGTGGGAGTGCGGCAGCAGCCTCAGCCTCAGTCTGCTTCCTCTCCTCACAACTCCAAATAAACGCACACATTGCTCCACTCCACTATGTTTGTCTCTCTGTGTTTATTTTTCTCTTTTTCTCCCCCAACTCCCCAATCCCTTGCTCCCACAATCCTTTGCTCTCTTTGCCTTTCTCTCTCTCAACACACAGCACAATATGTGTGAACTATGACATTATTTATATCCTCCATTTAGCAATCGTAAACAGTACTTCAAGACATTATAAATAGTGGATCACAAACTATTATGTGTTACAATTTGGGGATTTTATACATGACGTGATAAATTGATTAATTAAAAAAAGAAACACCTAAAGAATAATAAAAATAAAGAAGTAATTGTTATTTGCAGCCTTTCAAGTGCTCTTGATAGTTGGAGCACTGCACATCAGCCTCATGTTAATTGTAATTCCTAACGTTATATAGGGCCTTCCAGGAGCTGCCGCCCATTTTCATCTCTGCCGACTTGGCTCATAAATCACCCTGAGCCCCTACTTCCTCACCCGGTGCGATTCTCAAACCCACTGGGCTGAGCAGCTGCCTAATGATTTTTCAAACTGTCAGGAAAATTTCAAATAGCAGGGCATCTAAAAGATGAAACTTGTAATTAAAACAAAGCTGAAACTAGCAGACACTTTCTGCAGTTTAACCTTCACTTCTCAATTGTTTTCTATTCAAAATGGTTTATTTTTTTTTGCCCACAGTCATCGTGTTCCACAGTTCACAGAGATTCCTGCGACCAAACATTTTCTTGGAGCACCAGGCATGGCGTCCGCATGAGATGGTGTTTAAAATTCCCAGCTTACTGCCAACTCCAACTTTGCCAGGAATTTTGGTGTTGAGCTCAGAAAAGAATTTACAAGCATATTGTTTTCACTCTGTTTTGGCGGGGGCTACATTGTCCAAAAAGCACAATTAATAAATCAGACATAGAGACCGACCCGGTCAACTTAGAGGCAATAATTTGATATCTAATGCTACACTGCAACTAATCAACCTCTGTGCTGCTGCAGCAAATCACATACATCTGCAAAACAGTGAACAATATGGAGTCAGTGGAGCTTCATTAAACAAGACGTTCACTATTTCTATTGAATGATACTTACACCAAAATTATTAAGAGAACTTAATGAAAGCAAATTCTTATTTTTTACTGAGAGGAAAGCAGGTAACCAAGATTTGTTAATATTCCAGGTCCCCCAGTTTGGAGATCCTCAGTGCTCCTGAAATGGAAATCAACCTCTCTATTCTATATGCATATTACCATTGGGCCAGTGAGCTATACCTCACTCGTGCTCATAGATCTTCTACATCATGACTGAACAAGTATATTTGCTAGGAGAGCTGTTTCCCAACTAAAGGTTGGGAGCTCCTGGGCCAAAGACTTGGTTCTCGCCTGGACGTGCTTCAGACAGAGCTGTGAAGCACAACAGAGTGGAAACACACCATAATGGAACAAGCAATTGTTGCTAGGCTTTATTATCCCCCAGGCGAGTGTCAGGGAGAAAGAAATGAGCCGCGATTTGACACTTACCATATGCAAAGCAACAATTTAAAACAAACCGTCTCTCTTTCTCACACGCACACACTCCCTTACCCTATCACATGTACACAAACAAACAAACAAAATAGTGGTGTATGTAAAATTTTCGATCTGCTGGAGTTTTAAAGCTGGTTTCAGTTGTAAAACTTACACTGGATATGGCAAGTCAAGATTAATGACCCATTTCCTTATGATCACATTTTTAATACCACATGCCATTAAATTTATAATTTTTAGCTCCCTGGAGATGAAAGTGAATAGTGTTGTGATTTTTTTTGATTTCGCCAAGTTGTGTTTGTTATGATATGCCTGTCAGAGGGATATCATAGCAAAAAAACTACTGGCCCAGTTTTCCTGAAATTTGGTGAATATGTGTAGCAGAAACCGAGAAAGAACAAAGAACTTTTTGGGGGTGATCAGAACCCATTGTTGTTTCAGTTATTATGATTATTATTATTATTATTACTACATTTGATGTCATAAACTTTAGTGGATAATGCATTAGGCCTTGGCGGAATGAATGTCATTTATCTTAAAACCCAGTGGATGGTAGTGCAGTTAAGTGGTGACTTAACAACCAGCTGCGTAAATTATAATGATTCTATCCTATGATTGAGTTGTGAAATAAGCTAGTTATTACAGAACGATACTGATTGTGAAAGATCCCTGCAGGGGTACAACACCTTTAAACCACAGTCAACACATGAGCCAAACTAAGTGAGGAATTGGAACAACATCAGGAGCTCAAGGCATCTACTGGTTGACTGATTGAGCCAAGACTCTTTGATCAGACAGGACAACCTGAGCACTGCCTGGATTGACTTCATGAAAGCCTGCATCTCAATGCCCTACCGATGATTACTGGAGTGTTTGGCATTGATACAAAGTCAAAAAGACACTATCTAGCTTTTATCAAAAACTTAATTAGGCAGTAAAACACCAGAGACTTACTCAAAGACAATTTCACCTGTAACTTTCAAGTCTGGCATATACTGAGTTGATGCACTGTCTTCAGTGAAGTTCTTCTTGGGCCTAAACGCCTTCAATCAGATCATCACAAAGAGTGATTAGATACAAGTCTAAAGGCAGAGCTACCATCAGACACTTACTATGCATTATGACATCAAGCTTTTTGCCAGGAACGAGTGAGATATAAACTATCTGACTCACTTCATGTAACATGGGCTTTAAAAATGTAGGCAAATAGTGGTAAGAGGAAAGGTGGTAAGAAGTGAAAGGGTTAAATTACCAGATGGCAAGATAACAGCTGTACAGGACAGTTACAAGTACCTGTATATAACACAAGCAAAAGGAAACCACAAAGAGGTAGCAAGGAGGTCAGCTACAAGATGGTCCTGAGGAGCCAGCTTAATGGCCAAAAAATCCTCCAAGCCATCAACATACTGTATATGTCCTATCAGGCTTTAAAACCCCAAAAGGAGTTAAGGGCCACAGATATCACGATATTAATCTCAGGCAGCTAAAGACAGAAAGCAGTGAAGAAGAAGAGTTTGAGTTGAGTAAGCTCCTCAGTCTAATGTGTCATCAACGGATAGGGAACATGGTTAATGTTAAAAAATTTTACCAGTGGCTAGAAAAGACTGGACTGAAGGACAGCACAGGGGAACATATGTACTGAATACAAACTGGAATTCACAAAGTCAAACTGGGTGACACTGCTCGACTTTTTTTAGAATGTCAGAGCCAAGATTCTCTACTTTTACTCTCTTTGCTCTCTGAGATTTGTGTTTTGTTTGTTCGTCATGTTTATAGTGAAGACCATGCCAGTGCCATGTACATATTTGTTGTAGTAATGTGCTTAAGAGGAAAAAAAGGAACCCTACTTGTAATTATTCATATAATTGTACCTTAATCTGATGTAAGATGGAACCTTCTGAAGGCAAGTAATGCAGCGAATCTTAGACAAAGCAGAAAGAATAAGAAAGAATTTTGAGAAGATCCATCAAGATAACGAAAAGACAAGATGACGACGGGACAGGAGCCACCCATGGAAGGTAAGATGGAAAATGTACAAGGAGATTCCTGTGGGACACCGGGATGTTGCTGCTATTCCTGCGCAGCAGAGAGTGAGGAGAAGAGTGTTGAATTGAGGATTCCTTGGCCAGAGGTTGGGGGGGTTCTGGTGGCTAAAAGCTCAGAACAGCCTGTCAGAGCAGGGCAAGAGGATTATGGCACAAGCGTCTCCACGGCTTTCTTACTATGAACATACCTCCAACAGAAGAAGATATTACACGTTATCACAGTAACTACTTTGATCAAGAAAACAAAACAAGCATATTTAATCAATATCCCTTTTTTTTGTCTGTGTGCCTTTTAAAATTAAAAAAAGACATTAAGAAGAGGTGAACAGATAGGGAGGACTTAGAGACAGTTAATTGATAAATGTTAAGATATTTGATATTTATTGGATCTAATATATATTATGTAATACATATGCATTTTTATTATATATTATGTTGACTTATGTCACTTGACTGAAGTCAGACTGCAGTCAAATACTTGATGACTTTTCAAATAGATAAAATTCAAAAAGATTTGCAGCTCAACTTTGAACACAACACCAATGATCCTGACTCACCTGATTGATTCATTCATGACAACACTTAGACCTGAGCCTTTCAACTTGAAAATATGTGGTAACTTCCCCTGAGATTTAAGTATTTGCTATTAAAACTGTGTTATGAATGACTTCATTACCCATAATTTCTCAAGTAACTTACATTAACACCTTTGACTCTCCATATCACTTTGTTTCAACTAGTCCAACAAAATCCAGTTAAGTTGTAGGACAGAACTGTAAGAATTATTGTTACATCACAGAAAACTTAAAGTTAGAGTTTAGGACCTGTGACTTCACTATGGACATGTCAGTAACGACTTTGGACATGCCTATGGATATGAATGCAAAGACTTGAGACTTGCAAACAATTACTTGGTCCCAACCTTGATTATATAAAAATACATTTACTAAAACACTATGATTACAAATATTAATGAAGTATTTTGCGGTCTCAATCAGTGGTAAAATGTTGCTAATCCACCATGCAAAGTAAAACAACTCTCAATGACTGTCACCTGAATTTGTTTTCCCACTTGTGAGCCATCCCAAAACTTTCAGAAATAGTATCGAAGGGAGAAGCAGATGGAGAGAGGATAAGGGAGCTATATTCACATGCTGGTTTATGGGTTTCCAGTGAGCAAACACGCTTCTATTTCTGCATCTCTTTCACCTCTTTCTCTGAACTACTCTACAGAGAATCCTCTAACATCCTGACACTGGCTCCTAACACGCCTTCACACTGACCACACCAACACTGTGAGCAGCCGGGGTAAAGAGGGAAAGGATAAAGGAGAGGTCACCACGTTGCCACTTCATCCTCTGTTTGATCTTTCTCTTTCCACCCCCTCTGTATTCACCCCTCCCCACATTCCTCCAGTGTCTCCTTTTTGTGCCATTACAGAGATGACAGATGACTGTACTCTCATCTGTCTTTGAGCTTTACTGTTACACTGTCCTCATTCACAGCCCAATGCATGTGAGTATTGTGCTAAGGGAATGTATGTGTGTGTGTGTGTGTGTGTCTGTATGTGTGTGTGAATATGCAGGGAAGTAGAAGGCAACTCTTCCTCACCTCGGGATCACCGCTCTTTTAGCACCCCTCGCTGTTGCTGATTGAGCCCATAAATTAAATGTGACAGGCATAATGGCTTAAAGATGCAAGGCGAGTAGGGTCAAACGATTTTCAAGAAATCCAAGTGGCATGACATGAATGCCAAAGATGCATGTCAGAAGTCACACATCACGCCCAGTGTCTGTCGCTGCCACTGTGGGTGTAAAGGACAACTGACCAAGCCAACAGAATGACGTCAGTCTAATCCCACATCCCCTTGTGATCCAAAGAGCCTGTCAGTGGGTCATGTGCAAGGAAGAATAAACTTCACGTCACCTTTTAGGAGGCACTGAGTCAACAACAAAGAGTTGGAATATAAAAAAGGGGACATTGTTTCAAAATCAGACCAAAAAGGATCAAATTTAAGTTTTACTTACATGAGTTTAGCTCTTTAAATGAAACTACCATTGGAATATGTCAGTGATCAAACCATTTCACTGTCCCCTGCTTTGTTTGCTCAAATTGACTAATATTCAAATTATATTTTACTTACAGACAGAAACGTGGTATTTCCGTGGTGATCTATAGGTTATATAAGGAAATGTATTGAGCAAAATATCAATTTAAGAACTTAAGCCAGGGTTAAAGCTGATTGACCAATTTCTTTTTACAGCTCTGTGAGGTGATACTTAAACCAAGAAATGCTTTGGGCTGATCAGTGTAGCATGTTTATGTGCTCACAACAGCAATTCTCATGCTAGTATTAAGCAGTAATGTTTGAATACAAAATCTAGCTGAGTTTTATAGTATTTATTATTAACTTTACAATATCTGGTCATAAATAAAAACTTCAAGTTTGGCCAGTTTGGTTGTCAGGGTATCACCAAGGTAATTTAGATTCATTCATCTATGGATATCTATATTTAATATAATGGCAATCCAGTTAACCAAAATAAAGTTCAACAATGGCAGTCCTCTAGCCGAGTTGTAAGCATGGTTAAAAATAAAAAAAAACAACATGCAAAAAAAAAATAAAAGCACCAAAAGCTCATTGACGCATAATCCATCAATGTCTATAAGATAATTTTCACAAAAATAATGTATCCGAAAAAAAATGCAACCACCAAGCCTTTTAAGGCAATAAGAATGAACCTCTGCACTGACCTGTCAATGACATATTTAGTCTGACACAGTTAAAAAACACCTTTCTTTCATTTTGCAGCTGTCAATCTCTTTCCAAACACCACACATGTAAGTTAACATCCTCCGTCACATCCTCAAGCCACTCTTGCAGACTGATATATTTCTCTTGCCCAAGACCAAAACCATTCTACAAAATGTAATCCCTGTTTCTCAATACTGAGCAATGAGCATCATGTTGCTTTATAACCCAAAAAGACAGCCCTAAATGCTCTCTTTGCTTCTCTCAAGTAATTTATTTTCAGAGACAGAGAGAAAACAGCTCAGACTCTCTAACAATATCCTCTCTCTCTTTGTTTCAGGCTTACCATCAGAGCGGTGGATGCAGGTATGCTGGTTGTCACTGAGGAAGAAGCCCTCTGTGCACTGACACTCGTAGCTCCCCATGGTGTTGACGCACACTTGCTGGCATCCACCATTGTTGTCCAGACACTCATCCACATCTGTTAGGATGGAGAGACACATAGAGGGAGAGAAAAAAGTGAGTAAGAGAGATGGACTCTACCATCTCAACACAGTGGAATAACAGCTAATTAGATCCATAGATAAACATAAATAGACATTTATCAGAGAGGGTTTTTGTGCCTGGAAATGTCTAATGAGAGGGATGACACCCAGAGACAGGAATGTGAGGGCTTTTACACATGCACACACTCATACACACTCACAGGGCAGACAGGGTGACCCAACGGGTGTCTGATCCTGACACTGAAGGCGGCTGAGTTAAACTACTGGCACTGGGTGGTAACAGGGGTCTGACAATGTAAACATCTCAGTGAACTTCCACAGAGTGTGAGTGTTATGAGCACTTTTTCCAGCGTTACCTTTAGAGCAGAACACAAGCGTGTTTACAGGGTCTCAATGTGTCACTGAAAGGCCAATGAATCTCCAATGGGGCGTTCTGATGGGGCTGAAGTGAACTGCAAACATGTAACACCCTTGGCTGACTTTAACAGGGATCAGACAGAGCTACCTGTGTGTTTGTGCGTGTGTGTGTGTGCCCAGTGTCTAACCAAGATGACTTTGCATTGTGTTTAGTCTGAGGTTCTGAGGTTGACCTAACAGCTGGTGCAGACAGGTTACACAAATAGTTACACAAGACATATGTGGAGAAGAAAGAAAGAAAAGACAGACAGACAAAAACACACACTGTAAAAAGCCTGCAACGTTTATCTCATGCTGGACATTATGTCGAACCTTGGTTTACCTGAGCCTTTACTTTTTTTGTTTATAACAGTTACCATTAAGCCAGATTATTAGCAATACATGACATTTAGACTCAAGTACAGAGCTAAATTTCAAGGCCAAGGCCAAGGTGGAAAACCTGCCATGACTGTGCTAGGCTTTCACCCATCACCACATATTTCAAATATTCTGACACTCCCACACTCTCACTTCACATTGGAAGTAACTCTATTTCTCAGTTAACGACATTGCAGCGAAAGCTACTTGCAGCAAAAAATGGACAACCATTAAAGCTTGTAAACAGCACTTTAAAGATACCTCAAACTATAAAAAACCTAAAAATTTTACTCATTTTAGACAATAAACACACTATTGGTATCCATAAAGATGCCAACAGAGACTCGATGTCATCTGTGAAATCAGAGCACCTTTGGATGTCCCTTACCTCTTGTCATTACTTTACAAAAGCATTATTTAGCCTATCCTGTTGAACTGTTTCCTCTGCTTTTTCACTGTGTTAACCATCTCCAAAAACTGGCCTCATCATCGCACGCATAAATGATACCCATTAACCCACACTTCAATTTCCTACTATCTGGGCAAGGATACAGAACCATGAAGGAGAACCATAGACAAAGACTTGTTTCAGCAGTTATATGTATGTATGTGTATGTGACAGCAATATTGTTACAGTTTGTTGAGATTTAGGCACAAAATGAACTTGGTTAGGTTTGAGAAAAAGAAATTGTTTTGGGTTACAATACTTAGTTAATGTTAGGGAAACACTGAGGTTTTTGCTAGATCATGGAGAAAGAAATAAGTGTTGAGTGTCTACTGAAATCAGGACACTAACAGTGATCCCTCAGGTCCACCGTTCAGAATTGTTTTGTATGAACCTTCCATCTACCCTGGCCTCCTCCCCACATGGAGGACTTAGCACCTGACTTGCTTCTTTGCTTTCTTCTCATGTCCACTAGAGGGCTCTGTCACTTAAAGTAAACAGATGCCTTTTGGGGCACTTGATGAGATGACTGATTCTTTCATTCATCTCTGGGGAACAGTTTAAAGAAACAATGTTATTACCAAAGAAAATTTTTTAAACTTTCAATTATATAACCAGGTAGCATTACTTACAATGTGACGGTAAAAAAAGTAAAAGCAAAATGTAACAAAAAAAGAGCACATAGGCTTAAATCCTGGGATTATTCTCTAATATAATATGCGTCTCCATTCAGCTTTCATGTTATTCTAACAAGAGCAGTCTGATTTGTGTGTCAGGAGTAAAAATAATCACACGCATTTAGTTCATTCAGTGGTACACAAATAAATCTTTATGTGATACTCTTTCCTTGTCTGTCTCTCTTTGGATTAACAGTGAGGTTTTCATTTGCGGCTTTACCTGGAAACTCATATCTCTGATTTTAAAAAGTTGAAGTGGGCTTGTTAAACCCCAGCAGAGTTAAGGGAACCTCAAGAGCTTTGTTAAAAAAGAGAAAGGGAGTACTTTATTATCATGTTTATACTTAAAAAAAAGGGGGGGGGTCGAGTCCTTTGGTCATAATCTACCCGCAGTTTTCAATGTTAAACATGGAGCCTCTATCTTGCTTACCTCACATTGCTTGCAGATATACCCTCTACAGGACGGCAAGTCCCAAAACTGCGTTTCCAATTTGAATTTGTCATAATGTTTTTCCTATTCTCATGTTTTCACCTCCACTTTCTCCTTCCTCTCAATTCTCTCTCTATAGTAGCCCCTACATGGATTTGAGGAGAAAGGAGATCAGTTCCATGGGGACCATAAAAAACCAAGAACAAAACAGGCACCGGCACTGACGCTCCTCCAGTTACAGAGTACCACACTGAGGAAAGAATGCCGAAAAACAGAGGATGGTATGAGGTTTGTTGAACTGACACTGTTGTAGCACCAAGCATCACACCACAGTGTTGGTGGGTGTTACTGTATACAGCTCCTAGAGCCTCTGACACCCAAAACTGCTGAATCTACTGTTAGCATGTTTCAGCTGCTACCACCCTTTGAACAACACAATTGCACTGCTCATACACTTGGTTTATGCCTTGAATGTGCTGTAATGTCCAACATGATAAGTGAGGGCTTGCAGCTCCACTTCTAAGGTGAAAACTAGTCACTGGGGGTCACCTGGTGAATGTTGAGATATTTACATTTCTTGTATGAAGCAAATGAAACTTAGTGCGCAGTCAGGGGTTACATTTGCTTTAATTTAGCCCATTCTTGATAGAGAAGCACAACCAGGTTTACTCTCAAAATTCCAGCTGTCTTAGACTATTTTGTGATTTAATTTGGGGCTTACAGACAGTGACTGACTCTGAGGCCCAGCCTAACAAATCCATAATCAAGATTCTAACATTACAAATAACTTGACTAATTTGTTACTCAATACACTTTCCAACCTTGCTGGCATATACTGGTTGAAACCCTGGTAAAAATACTGCCCACAAAGTCAGTCATCTTAGATGCATGGCATTTTCAGTGAGTGCACCCTAGATGATAAATGAATAAGAGAGCAATCACTCTGAATGCTATCTTCATGTTGTTCTTTATTCATACAAGCATAAACCTGCAAAATGCAGAAGTGTATTAGGGCCACAGAAGTCATCCTTTCCATGCTGAACGCTAAATGTTGCTTTTCTTTCTCTTCCCCAAGCTAATTCAGGCAAATCTCATGGTTCAATGGATGTTATTAATATGAGTGATGTATTTAAAATTCAGTCTGGAGGGTGAGAGAGGGAAAGATGTAGAGAGAGACAAAGAGGAAACACAGCCATCTCCAAGTCCAATTGATCTCTGCCAACATTTTTGCATAAACAAAAGCCACGGGGCCATTTTGCAAGTTTCAACTGGCCCCTCTGTTATGTTTGATTGTGCTTGTGTAAACTTGGGTAAACTTTTGTTTAGACACAATGAGGATGTGCTTGACACAACAGAGGAGGGGTATGACAGAGAATTGGGGGCCAGGGGAGGGAGGTGAAAAAAGGAAAGAGGGAGATTAGGTGAAGGGTAAGTGCAAGGGAGCTCACAGGAAGAACAAAAGAGTTGGAATTAAGGATTTAAACAACTGCTGCATATGTATTTTTAATTTATGAATTGATTTACAATCAAAGCGGACCTACACAGGTATAATTCAGCTTGCTGTTTGCTCTAACTAGATTGTTTTGGTTCTGGTTTGCTTTAGTTTACAGTTGCAGCAGATTATCTAAACTATATACATAAGTCTGTTCTATGTATAAAAAATATAAATGTATAAAACAAAAATTATATGTTCATGAAACTTTCTAGAAAGTTTAATTGATAAACAGAATAAAAAAACAAAACTGGTACCTTAGAAAAGTCAAAGGTTCATTGCCAGTATGAACAGCAGAAATTAGTACAAGCAAAACCTGTTTCAATGCATTAACACATCGAAAGTCTAATTCAGATCAAATGTAATGTTGCAGTAAATATCCAACTTTTCCTAACAATAATTAGATGGGTTTAGGTTGGTCCAGACCACAAGTGGTTCTGAAAAAAAAAAACGAGTTTAATAGAAACAACTTTTGGAGAAACATAACCCAGCGCTACACTGCAATCAGACTAAACAGAGGTGAACAACCCTACAACAAGAGCGTGCAAAGATGTTTATTTGTATTGAAAAACTGGCTATAATCCACACAGTGCCAAACCAGAGCTTATCTTCTGGTTTGATATGAAATGAACCTAAGTCAGACTGTTGAACTTTCCTTTTAGTTTTTCTGACCTTAACTTATCCTTACTTGTAACTGTGAGTTTTCTGTTTTTTTGAGGTTTAAGGTATACTCAGAAAAAATAAGTTTATCATCTGATTTTATTAGTGGGGCAGTGAAGAGACTAAACTTATTATGTAATTTTACATAAATGATGTGGTATATCTTCATATCAACTACTGAGGCATGTATCAATGATGAAGTTTTAGAATAAATGCATACATTTAACAACAACCCTATGTGTTTCCATCTTTTTATGCAATTAAGCATTTTTTAGCTAAAGGAACACATTTTTAGTCACTCATTCTAAAATTATCAAGTGTCTTTCATTAATGTCACTCCCCTCTGTCTTATCTCCCACCTCCTGTCTGTTTCATGCTGAACCTCTGTGTGGCACGCTGCAGCCGCTCACTCCCCCGCTGTGCAGCCACCTCTCAGATCCCTCTGTGAAATGAAAAGGACGCGTCGGAAGAAAATAAACTCACGCGAGCGCACCAGACCTTCACAGAAGGCACTGAACCAACAACACATTGAGCCCAGCTGTGTCCATGCCAAAACCAAATAAACAAAGTCAAAACCAAAAGGAAGAAAGGAACCGAACAGAACCTCTCTTTAATCAGAGTACAATTAGGCAATCTTAAATCAATTAGTGCCCAAACTTGTTGATACAGTGCATCTGGGAGATGATGGAGTGGCTGCAAGCTCACGCCAACTACATTCTTTTTTATTCAACACTCTGCAATTTTCCAGAGTGTAGTTTGTCATCCAAGGCTCATTCAGAGCACCACAAGGTTCTGAGGTTTCTGAAGATCATGCTTTGGGTATATTAAAAGCCACAAAGTCTTTATTGTATTTCACAGGCAGGCCCAGGGCGTGCGAGAAAACAAGAAATAAATTGAGTGTGAACTTTGATGGAGAAACAAACAAGTTGGAAAAAATGTTGTTTTCAAATGGAGCTGTTGCACTTTGATGGTGATTTGAATCTGATGCATCACACCAAAGCTCTGCATTAAATTTCAGTGTTAAATATCTACAGCTTCTGCAGGAACTTGAACCCAGAAGTTTATTGCACCAAATGTCTTAAGGCAGAGGCTTTTCATTATATTCCCAGCTATGATTAATGAGTCAGTAAAGAAGAAGGACCTTACATTTCAACCAGTCCTGGAAACATGTGATTTTAATTTACAGCATCTTTGAACACATCACAGCTGACTCAAGCCACAGTGCTGACGTACGACAGCTTGTCACACAAGAGCTGAGACACATTCTGTCTTTGGAAGTATACTGACTGCCAAAATTAATTGCATGTATGCACGTATAAATTGGATGAGAGAGGGAGTGTGTGTGTGATCATGCGGCATAGAGTGTACCCTCATTCATACAGTAAATCTCCTGCTGAATGAGACACTCGAGAGTGAGACATTATAACAAACATTGAGGTACTTGTTGATGGGCAGTGTGAAGTCGAAGGCTGGAGCTTGGCTTAAAGTGTGGTTTGACAATAGGCCCACATGTCAGTCTCACAAAGTTCTGTTTATATGGTTACCATGCATCACAGGGCACTATTTACCCCTCCAGTTGGCGATGACAGTGAACATCAAGCATCAGAGAGGTTGTAATATGGCATACATGAGTAAGTACACAGGAACGCATTTCCCAGTCTGCATTGTCAATCTTCTCAAAGTAGGGTAAACAGACGGTATACGTAACATGCACCAGACCTGAATTACAGGCTAAACCTCTGAACAGTGCTTTCCTCTGCCAGCAAAACTATTATGATTTTGGTTTCATGGTTAAATGTGAAATTCAAGTATTTTTTCCTTAAATTAGAAATCCCACATTTGCAAAAACAGACGTACTGCTTGCATCTGAGAAGCCACATTATACAGGCTCCTATTAAGAGACATTTCAACACCTTTGCTCACAAAGAGTCTGGTTCGACTGTTTTTGAAATGTTGACTGTCTGATGCACTTTTTCTTCAATGAACAGAGCAAGCAGAAAGCATGCAAGAAGTAAGCTTTCACTCTGTCCACAAACAACTGGGCAAGCATTAACTGTGTTAAGGCTATCAAAAAAGATATTATTAAATTCTACCTTACAAAATCAACTTATTTGCTTGTGGTCTTTATGATAAAATAAATCTAAAACTCACAATAACTAGTGACTATCTGTACACATTGCAAAAGAAATATGATCAAATAAGAAATATTGTTAAAGAGGTTAAAAATATATCTCTATGAACACAAAAAGGTAATAAATTAATTGATTTTATGTCTATAATAAAAACGTATACATCTTCCGAGTGCAGGATTTCTGTACTCGATGTAAGGATTATTTTCACTATTATTTTCAGATTTGTTTTGATCTGTCTTTTATCAGTTACAATTTAAATCATTCATTGGCTGTGATGTGCATTTTTCTTTTTTACAGAAATCTACAGAACTGAAGGGGTTGTTTATATTCTACCCAGTTCATGTGAAGGCATCTATAATACTAACCCTGTCTGTCTTCTATCCTTTTTATTAAGTAAACCTTTGATTATGAGGCTTAGTACAGTAGACTTTTTGCTAATTAACTTTTATCAAAGACATCCAGATGTTCTCCAGTAAACATACAGATGTGCTTGGTGTTTGGTGGTTACAGGCAGTAATGCAATAGTAGCTTAAACACTTTATGACACACCCTCAACCAGTGCAGCATTTTATTGCTGTCTATTGACCTCATCCAGTTTGTTTTTCCATTTCCGTTTTTGTCTCTTAATTTTCTGTTTCTATTGCTGGCTATAGTAAATTGACTGCCGCAGGGATGATGTATGTTTGTAGGTCAACCAGAAAACTAGCATCTGGTTCCTTTGGATCACTGCAGAAAATAAGCTCAGTGACAAAAATAAAGTTTAAGATACATACAAGTGTTGTTGAACAAGGTTATATTCACATACAAGCACAGCAATTATGAGTTTATGAGAGTGTATATGCTTTGAACAGACATCAGACAACTTCTGTCATGATATCATAGAGTATGTATACAGTACATATATAACATAACAATAAAAAATGCCATCATCTTCTGACCAATCACTATGACCAGATCTGTGCAGGAGAACTGATCATTTTGGACCATAATCAGTCATCTTAAGAAAAGTCCATAAACGATGTCAGTACAAGCAGCGTGTTGCAAACCATATTGACTTTATTGTTAGGCAACAACCTCAAGTGGTCAACCCATTCCAACAAGGGCAAAGGAGAAAGGCAGGTGACATCTGGGAGTATAATGAGTGGCAAAGTCTGCATATGAAAGAGGCTGGGTGGATAATGGGTCAAACAAACACACTGTAAGTATTCTTTGTAAAACTAAAAGTCAGCATTAATTTTTGTTAATTTCCATAATGACATAATATAAGTTAGCATATGTACAAGGGGAAAAATGACTGTCGGGTCAAAATTAGAAGGTTATCCAACGTATTATAATGATAAATTAACCTAGATCATGAATGTTTTGAGCAAATATCAAGATCAGGGAATATTTTAACCATATGTTCTTCACCAGCAAGAATTTGAGACAACTGTCAACAAGCCCAGATATCTAACATCTAACAACATCTAGCAATATTTGTGTTAATACGGTATATTGTTTTCATAAACCTACTGATTAGTCCAACCTGTTCTCAGTCCCAACTGGTTGTATAAAGCAGCTAGGTCAGGATCTTTTGCATCACTGTTTCAGTGTCTGTAAGGGATGGACAAAGCTGTCAACTGTAAACCCATCCAAGGCAATATCAACCCAACGAACAACAAAGGGCAAAAAAACCTTACTGAGTAGTTTAGTTGCCTAAACTTTAGCAAGTAGCTGTGGTGCTTTAAGCTCAGTTAGTTGAAATGGTTTCACAACCTTTGACTTGCTTAAAACAGTGCTTTGTTTTTCATGTTTTTGCATCTTACTCATATGCTAAAGAAGTACCAAGTCCTTTACAAAGTGATGCCAGGGAGGACTTGACCGAGCTGCAATACATGATTAGTTGAGAGTGAGAATGTATTGACTAGTCAGTATATATTTCCGCTGTTATCTGTGATGATATAGTAAAAAAACAAAAAAAAGAGGGAACTGACAGATAGTAAGGAAAGGACATTAGGGACAGTTAATACAGTAATTAGATGAAAGTCAGTTTAAGGTCAGCAGACAGACAGGAGGAGTACAACAGATCTGCAGACGAAAAAAGAGAAAGAAAAACGGGAGAGAAAAAAGGAAAAATGCACAGACAGAACTTGTAGATGGAAAAATAGGTGGAGCATGGCAGGCAGTAAGAGACAGTGAAAGTCTATATAGCAGGGACAGGGAGACAATGGGAGAGAGAAAAGAGAAAAAGAGATGGTGTAGGGTGGATGTAAGACTGTGTCACTGCTCCTCCATCACTCTGTTTTAGTGCAGATGTTCCAAAGTAAAGAAATTTAATAAAGAAGAACTTCATCAACGTTGACAGGAAAGAAGAAGAGGGGAGAGGTGAAGAAAGGAGAGAACATTGGAGGGGTGAAGGTGGGAGGATAGGAGAGAGAGAAAATGTAAGATACAAAAGTAGGAGTGAAATAAAAAGGAAACAGTCTAAGCAGCTTAAAAAACAAAAAGAGAAAGAGAGAATGAAAAAAGAACTAAAGAGTACCGTAAAAAGAAAGGCAAGAGTGGCAGAAACAATCAAGATCAAATGATAAAAAAATAAATATTAGAATAAAGACAGAATGAATAAGAGAAGAGAAGATGGTATAAATGAGCTAAAATAGGGGGAAAAAAATAGTCATATATAGTCCGCACTGTCTGTACAGATCTTGCATTGGATTTCATGCTTTACTGCTTCGTTTGAACTCAGTAACCCGCTTTTAATTAGTGGCAGTTCATTAAAGCAGCATCCAGTCAACATCTAATAAAGCAAGTCTCTAGGTTTAAGTAAGACGTGGGCTGGCTTCCTTTTGCGGGGCCATAAAGACCTGGTGATGACAGTTCTCTCATGACTCAGTTGGTACCGTTTGAATTAGCCGCACAAACACGTGTGGTAAAATCCCACTAACCACATGCCCTTTTTTTCAGTAAAACCACAACAAATAAAACAACACAGCAGCTAACCAGCAAGCTATCGACCATAGACAGTAAGGGCCCGCTTACAGACAAGCTATCAGGAAATAAACAACACAAAACTCTGTCAGACATAATTACAGTGACACCTTCCCACAATACAATGCTCCAACACAATAAAATGGCACTCTATTGAGAACATAATTCATTTCCACAGTTGCTGCCATAATGTTTCTCAGAATAATCAGATTTTATACATCAGCTTCATTTAAGTTTACATCCTGAAGTGATCACCATAGGCGAAGCTGAATACCAGTCTGTCTTAAACCGTCTTAAACTGTACTTCCTGTTATGACCACTATTTTAACTTTGTGGAGATAACAGGCAAACCCTTACTTCTCTCTAACAATGTTATTTTTTTTGGGATGAGAATTTCAAGCTAAAATACTAGCTGATAATCTTTGGGAACTCCATAATCCCTTTCCTCTTCACTTGGGCATAAATGCACATATAAACGCATAGCTGGAGAGCACATTAGCCAATTTTTTAGCAATATCCATCTTTGAGATTAGGGCTGTTCATTAATCAAAACTGTTATTAAACTTACTTTGTCCTGTGTTGACCAGCGAATGGGCTCCATCATTTTGGCTAGATACCTCACTCTGAAGTGAGCTCCCTAATGAAGGGTGTTGTTCACTTGTTGTTATGCTAGCTTTATCTGGCAATGTTTGCCTTGCACCTCATGTTCATTCAGTCCTCTGAAATAGCTTCATACAGAACTTTTTAGCGCTCTCTGCATGTCTCTCCTGTTTGTAAACTGGCATCCAGCTGATATCACCGCACTATCTGTAATGCTAGACTACTACCCTTGTTCAGAAAAGAATGTGCCACACATGTTGTACCGATGCCATATAATAATAATAAATATAACACCGTATTGTGTTATTACCAGATGTCCGTAAATAACAAGGGAAAATAAAAGTACAATCAGGCCCTTGTCCTTGCAACCCTGTCCACATCAGGCTGCACCACTACTGAGGCCTCATTACCGGAAACAAAAAAAAAAAAAAGCTCTCAATTTTTTATGTGTTTTAATATACACTGTCACTTCCTACATCCTCTATTTGGCACTAGAGAATACAAAAAAAATATGCATCATGTTCCAGCATAAAGACCACATGTGCAGAACAAACCATGACAATTTGATGTAAATCATATCATGGTCTTACACAGAGCCTACTTCCTGTTCCCAGCTAGGGGTACAATGAGCAATAATCCGAACTAGCATTTTGTACAATCATGTTACAACATTTTCCTGTTTCATAGCGAATAATGTGTCATCATGGCAATGGTGTTTGATGAAAACTAACAAGCTTCATTATTTAGCATCATTATGGTATTTTGACTGGAAAGACCAAGTTGGGGTGTATCAGGTTAATTAAGCGGAAGCACATCCAAATATAAAACATGTAACTTTCTATTGCCAGTAGGTGGCAATATGGCTGTAACTGAATTTGGGCATGGAAATGTCTTGAATGTTGGACTCTTGCCAATGTGTAAGTTGGCACAGATTTGAGAATGAAAGTTTAAGTAAAAACCACTTACCTTAGGATGGCAACCATACAAAAAGGCCAACATGACACAGACACACAATTTAATTAAAACAAAAGCTTTTAACAACTTCTCAACACAAAGGTTCTACTACTGCAGAGACCAGGTGTCAAGTAAGTCTGACAAAGTCTTCAAGAAAAGTTGGTTAAAATACATGCATTAAAATACAAAGAAATTGTGAAAATTTTTAACACCGACACATGTTGCAAGTTTTGTGATTTTGCAGCATCCCTTCACCCTCAACATCAACTTCCTTTTTTGTGGTGAAACATTAAAATTCCCTATGCCTCCGAGGCTGCTATTTGATAAAAAAATCTTAAGGCTTAAACAGATGCCAAATACTTACAGTGTTTGGCAAAAAAACTGTGGTGCAACAAATGTTTTCATCAATTTTGTGACTGATGACAGTTTAACTTCTGTGAAAAGTTACTTAAATAGTGTGGCCAGACTACTTTACTTATCTAATAGAAACTGCAGAGGCCAGTTGGAATCTCTCTCTTCAGGCATCAATTTTTGACAGTGTTTTT
>JAPZDV010000015.1:1795884-1808162 GCA_029814665.1 Acanthurus lineatus
CAGACAGAGAGACAGGAGAGGGAGGGCAGTGCACAGACAGAATCTGTGCTGGGTTGGGTTGCATTTGTGTGTGTGTGTGGGGGGGGGGGGGGGATTTGTCTAGCTAGCCAGTGAGGAGAGCAGCTGATTGATGATGGAGTTGCAGACGTCAGGCAGACAATGGCCTAGTAATTGTCTGCCACTTCTTCCTCTCGCCCTGCCACCTGTGCCGTCTCCATCACCATCCACTCTTCCCTTGAGACACCCCTTCTCCCACTCTCTCTCTTTCTCTGTAAAGCAGGTCAGGTGTTTGTCGCTGGAAGAGGGAGAGGAAGGAAAGAGCTGCAAGTGGAATCCAGTCTCAAGCTGGCAGGATATTTTTCATCTATTCTCATCTCAGAAAAACAATGTGATGTCACCGTTTTGATGCTGATAATATATAATTATTAGTCACTAATTGTGAACTGGCTATAGGATCAATGCCACAGTCTGAATCTAGATCAGTAAAAACTACTGTATAATTGAAATTAATTAGTTTTACAAATATACGTCCAACCAGATCTAAATAAACAAGTATCTATACCTGCTCTGGATGGCCAAACATAAAGGAGCAGTGAAAATCATGCTGTCATAGCGCTGAACCAGAAGCAATAACTGTCAAAAGTGGGACTCTAAGGCAGTCATGGCGGTGCACTGGTTTGAACTTGTCTTTTGGTAAATTACAATAATTTACAGATACATTTAAACTCATGGATCTGATATTTAATTGGAGTTCCTGAAATGTACTTCATTTTCTCACTGGAACCTAAAGTATCGAAACTGTTGAGACAGTGAATGCAGTACCTGTATTTTGTTTTATTTTTGTCTGGATCTCCACTAAGGATCACGTGAAGTTTACACATTGAATGAATGACATCTTGCTTGGCAGGGACTTTTTATCTTTTTATCTCTTCTTGTTGTTTCCTGTAAGGCCATGTTCAGAATGCCAGTAGAACTGGATCAAAATACACAGTTATCAGTGCATTAGTGCACCAGTGGACCTGAAAATGCATTGCACTGGCAGAACTGATGAGAGCTCATATTCTGAGCAGAACTGTGGCATCGAATAAGCCTTCAAGGTCATGAATGTAGTACTTAAGCTGGACTAGCATGCTGTTCAATGTCTGAATCCCTGCTAAGGCTTAACTTGAAGTTTCCTCTTTAAAACTGATGTGCCAGTTCTTGTGTGGAGCATCAGCAATACAGTGTACTCAGACAACAAGTAAAGCCTTGCATAGACTGTGTGTTTGTATACCCCATACAGCCTGTTGCCAGCTCAGTTGACATTTTTGCATCATTTTGCACCCTTCCCCAGACAAATTCAGGTCCAATTGTGTCTTTCTTTGGACTTTTTTGTATAGTGCTTCTATAATGCAGTCTCCTGTGAAAAAGTTTCTCCTATTCACACAAACTGCACAGCCAGTTCCTGTGTTTTATAAAAGGATTACAGTATTCAAAGTGACATTCTCCTCCACCCTGCCCTGTGCTTAATTAGTTGCTCTGGCACAGAGATAAAATCTTAGACTTTATCTGAGACACATATACACGCACAAATGTGTTTGTGAATGGACATGGCAGAGGCATTGGTGGTAAAGCACATAATGAGAAGGAGGGAAGAGGCTCCTATTCAGTGCAATTGATGACAACCAATCACTTAGCCCACTAGTGACAAACACTGAGTAAACACAAGGGTGCTTTTACAGGCCTCTGACAACTCTGTGGCAACCAGACAGATCACCTATCCCTCTAGACCATTATACACTGTCAAAAAGTCATGTTCAAATAAGGTGAAAAATCATGAAACTGCTTCTTGGCTTGACATTTCCTATTGCTTAAGACTTGACATTTCATATTGTTGGTACGATGAATTTTTGCAGAAGGAATGCCATCACTAATCTCCCTAAGCCTATGAAGCTTTTCTGCCCTGAACTCTGAAAACTCAGCAGAGTGTCTTTGATTCACAGTGAATCATCTCATCATAACTCATAACTTTCAGCTTGGTAAACAAGTGCACAATACTGTATCAACAGTTTCACTAGATCTCTCTATAAACAGACAGACATCTCTGGCACTGGCACAGACACACACACACACACACAAAAGCACATGTTGAGTAAAGCTGGTTTGACTGATACACAACTCCTCCCACATACTCTTCATTTGACAGCACGGGGATAAAAGTTCACATTTTTCCATAACGAGCCTGCACTATCAGCTTGTGGAAAAGTCTACACAGAGGGCAGCGTTCATAAGCGCCATATCACATTTCAATGGCTTACACTTCTCAGAGAAGTACATTCATTTGAGAACATGACTCCTCTAAGGACACAGTCCTGATAGGAGCACTCTCAAATTAGAAGATAAAAAAGACAGAACCTACAGTCACTAGTCTGGCTGTACTTGCTGTGACTAGGATGTGATTCGCTGAGTCTTCCTGAACTACCGGACAGCCGCCGGAACAATGTAGCCTGCAAGCTGCTAATTTGTAGTGCCGAAGTGTAGCAGTGGCTGAGAGCACAGGTCGTCTCCCTTGGTCACCGGGGCTCGAATCCCAGCCATTACAAAAGCACAAGTGAAAGCCATAGTTTCCTCAGTGTGGAGCCACACAGGCAACATGCCTCTAGACTGCATGTTAATAAAGTGGCCAACAATACAATCCATATTCTTGTTGCTTTCTGCAGAAAAAGGTAAGTAAAAATTAATATTTACACATTATACTGATACCCAATATCACAAGATACTTGGTATTTTGACCACGTAGACTCTCCTGATCTTGACAAAGGTACATTTAGTTTTTGGCCTGAGCCAGCACATTTACTGTAGATATTGTTTTGTTTACAAAAAGTCAAACCACTTTACATTGTTGTTCCCTTGGCAGCTTCTTTAGTGCTAAGCTCTCATTGCTGTCAGGTTTCTGCACTGTACTCCCCAAAGTCAAAACAAACTACAAACATAAATCTGCATCACCTACTCTAAGTAAAGGATTTTCCGGGAAATATCTGCAACAATACTGAGTGTTTTAATTAGGAAATATCAAAGTTTTCAAGAATTGGACATAAGGCCAATCTCTAATGTGCCCCAATCAAGTGTTTCGGCCCCTGATCTTGATCCAAGTCTTTTTAACATTGAGTATTTGCCAATGCAGATGGATACAGCTGCACACTTAGCCTGAAGTAGTCTGCATTCAGACGTTATTCAGAAAGACATTTGACAAAAAAAGAGCAGTTTTCTCATTTAAATTTAAATGAGACCACAGTTATGATGCAAAGAGAATCCAAACTGCTAACTCGCAAAAGAAAGTCTAACCTTAATAAACTTTCCCATGGGACAGCCTATGGAAAAGAACTGTGATGGTCAGTGAGATAGAGGAGAAAATGGCTGATACCACAATTACTTTCCAGGGCTAAAACACCTTTCACAGTATCATAAAAAAACTGTACAATATTTAAAATGCCATACTGATTTCACCTGTAGCAAAGCACTTGTAAAAACCCTGCTCTGTTGCTGTTCACTTGTGGCTCAGATGCAAGCAGATGCACATGTCACTTAAAGAACAAATATATTTTTAATGTGGTTGGAAAATCACGTTTCATGATAAGTTTGTCAAGGAGGTTGGAACAAACCACACTGGTCATTCTTTTTAGCTTTACCTTTTCAGATTTGTTTCCATTGACTTTGAACAAAATGCTGCTGGTCTTTCTGCCAGCACATACTGTCAAACTACACAGAGCAACCTAGATATTAGAACATCTTGGTGCCACGATAAAAATGGTGCACTGTATCCAAGGCAGAATATGAAGAGTGCATCTGGAAGTGTGCAAATAAAGTCAGGTGCTCTGGACAGAAGAGTCTGAGTCAAATGACCATGTGGATAGATTACATATCTGAGCCGATGCATTCATGAAGATTGTGGATTTAAGTGTCAGTGACAAACCCTAAGTTTTCATCCAGACTCTTCATATCCACACAAAATGTTTTAATACACTGCTGAATGAGTCACAATATGAAAGGATGCTGATAATAAAGAAGCAAAAAAGACCTGAGAGATGGGGGAGAGAGAGAGAGAGAGAGAGAGAGAGAGAGAGAGAGAGAGAGAGAGAGCACAGACGCTCTGCTGCTTCCAGGTGCTTCCAGGAATAGCAGAACTGCTAATGGTGCTGGCTGGCAAAGTGGCCTATAATGCCTGTTGATGGAAAACACAACCAGCCAATTACAGCGCCCATATCTAATCAGCGGGGTCAGGGGTCAACTCCCATCCACCATCTGTCTTCATTTGATGTCCCTGTCATTAGCTGTTGCCTCATCACTGGGGGGAGTTCAGTGGATCTCAGTGTACAGTCAGAGGGCAAAGGGAGGAGTGTGTGTTGTGAGCCATGTTTCACACTCACCCACACACACACACACGCAAATACACACACGCACACAGAAGCACAGGAGCATTTAAATGCCTGATAGAGAATGGTGATGTGATAAAATGTTGACATTCAAGCTTCAACAAAGGACGGTCCAGCTGTAACACAGTCTGAGACACACACACACACGCTAATTCAAATGCTAGACTGAGTGAAGTGATGTCATAAAAAGAAGCACATATTTCCTGACAGCAGTCTTACAGGAGAAAGTGCATATTCCTGAAAAGCCCAAACCCTCTGCTGTCTCCTCTCAGAGGACAGAGAAGCAGTTGTCAATCAGGAAGCATCTTTCAGACTGCATGTGTGTAATGAAGTACAAACTGCATTGCAAAGAGGAAAGACAACAGAGCTGCACAATCTCACAATCAGTTATCTTGTGCATGTAAAAGGTAACCTCAATCAAAAATAAGATCAATATGAGAAGCTGTTTTGTGATATAAACCCACTGTAATAGCCAAAAGGTACCCTATACATGTCGTGCCTTTGTTCCACTTATTTCTGTCACTTAATGTAATGTGTCATTCAACATTTTTTTTCAAAAGGGGAATTTTGTTCCTGTATTTTACTGTTATGGGCTAAGACGTATTAGAATCCACTGCAGCAGTCACCACTACAAGTTGATACTTGAGTTAAATGTTGATTGTTTTTAAGAATAAAAAAATGTATAATAACATTGAAATAAAGCACCAACAATTTACCAGAGTAGGCGCTTACTTCATTATAATAATTCAATATAATACTTGGTTTCCAGGTTAGGTCAGATTACACTGAAATTTAGTAAGTTACTGAGTACAAACTACATGGCATTTTTTTGTAATTATTGATGTAATCCATTGGATTACAGAAAAAGTGTAATATATCCAACTACTTTTTTGATTACTTAAAAATCTATTCCTTTTTGGTTTACACAAATGGCACTGGACATAGAACCAACTTTGTGTAGTCTGGATTTCTGTTAATACTGCTAGTTGCTGCCTTTTCTTACCAGAATTTCATATATATTATTACTAACCAGATGTGATAGATGTTTGTCAGGACTTGAGTTTACATAAACAAAAGATTTTAAATGTAGAGGCTTGTACCATGTATAAGTTTGCCTCAAGAAAATTGCTTTACTGCTAAATATTGTAATGTCCTCATATCAGTTATCACGACTTGTTGATAGCTATTTAAAGGTAGATGAGCCGCCTTGGCTATTGTACATTGGTTATGTATCTGAACTGAAAGAGTCACACATTAGTTTGGGGGAGGCTCACCAGCTAATTTTGAGCATAGGCCTATTGCAATATATACTTGTATAAATACGGCACTGTAATTTTTTTCGTCTCACATTCTCTAATAAAATTGAACCCTGTTCTGATTTATTATGGTTTAAACCTGTAACACTGGTACACTGTATGTAACAGCACACTTATATCTCATTTTGTGTGGGTGCGTGCATTGCGTATGAGTGAGTCCAAGCACATGCAGCTGAGCAGACAGTGAAAATGTCAGTTACTCCTGGATGTAAAAGAAAATTCCCCTAACACAGCAGAAAACCAGTCAGAAAGCTAATCCTATATACACAATAAGAGTGAATGTAAAAATTTCTATGCAATCACACTTTACACCCACAGCTGGAACAGGACAAGTTTGGCCAAGTTCTCTTGGCACTGTGTTAATGCCTTCTGGGAAATGTAGGAAATGACTGTCTCATATCAAACTGTCATTGAAACAAATATCCTCACACATGGATGAGAAGTCCTAAAAGGTGCATGGAAAATTTGGGAATTTTAAAATGTGTATTACATGTACATTTACATGGTGCATTGGCAAACTTCATCAACTGAAGAAAACCACCGTATATGATTAATAGCTCCACAACAACTACTTAATAAACATTGTTTTTTTTTTCAAAAACTAAGTGTAATGTGAAAGATGAGGGGGAAATGTGGGTTTTCATTTTATTGTTAACAGGCACAATCCCAGTTTAATATTAATAACTTCAAGATTTAATAATTAAGAACCAAGTTATAGTGAATTATCCCTAAATGTTGTCATGGTTTCAAAAACAAAAGGACTGTAGCAACATTTTTATAAATTCAACTCATCTAGTTGTAAACAGTGGAGTGTACAGTAGATAGGAAAGATTAGAGGATTACACTGTGCATGTGTGTGAGCCTCAAACTGTGTGAGTGAGCTGGGATTCAGCACAGCAGAGGGTGGGGGGGGATAGCATATCTGTGCAGTTGCAGAAACTCCAGCTGTGGTGTGCTTTGAGGCAGAAGTGAGTGGAGGTGTGAACGCGCAGCCAGGAGCTGCCCCCGTCTCACCCTAACACCCTCACTAAATCCACTTCCTCCCCATTAATTAGGAGAACCTGTGGGGGGGAGCGGGAGGGTGGTGGTGGTGGCAAGGGGGTGATGGAGGGTATGTGTGTATGTGGGGGTTGTGAAACAGCTGTCTGTTACATCAGAGGCCCAGTTCTTGTTCCCAGATCTGGCCAGATAGGGTCTCGATGTGCTTAAGATGGACTGAAGTTCACACCTATGATCAGGGTGTGTCTTTACCATTGCAATTCTAGTCAGTCTACAAATGCAAACAACAGCTCACAAATGCAGTCATGGATATCTACTTGTTTGTTCACATCACACACGAGACAACAGTAGCTGTGTGAAGCGTGGAGAAAAGAGAGCTTGAGAAGACATAAGTTAAAACACACCTGATCAACCACTGCACAACATGAGCATGATTGTCATATTGTCCATATTACTTTTAAGTTTTAATGCAGAACCCCCAAATTCCCAAAAAGGGGGTTTCAGGCAATGTCATATCATTTGAAGGCATTTTATCTGTGGCTTAATGAGAGCTTGGTCCAGATTTAACACCAGTCTGCCATTTGTGAGTGTGTCGTGGACATCTCTCTTGTGTCAAAACTGATCTCTCTGCATATATGTGCCTTAAAGAAGAAATATCAGACAGTCCTCAATGCAATTTAATTTGTAATTGAAATAGATCAAGGCAAGGTTAACTACTGTGACTTAACACGACCAAAAAACAGGGAAGAGAGTGAAAAAATTTGATGATTTAGAAAGGCTGCTCACCTTCACACTGCTTGCCATCTCCTTTGTAGCCAGGCTTGCAGATGCAGTTGTAGGACTTGGGTGTGTTCTGGCAGAGGGCATCAATGTGGCAGTCATCTGAACCCTCTGCGCACTCGTCTGCATCTGCAAGTACATCAAAAATCAATACCAAGTTAGACTTAAGTTGCTTCAACAGGCCCTAAGAGTAGGAATGCACAATTCTGATACGTCAGTTGTGCCAGTTGTATCAATTTCAGCCAAAAATAAGCTAATGCTGCTCCATTTTTAGTGCCACAATAATCCCTGGTCTCACATACACAATAATTATTCTTGTGAGCTATACCAGAATGGTTGATATAACATTTAAACTTGGATAAAGAAAGCACTGGTGTTGGATTGGCACTTTACAGAATACACCCTGAACTAAATGATCAAAACTGGTAAAAGGAGAGAAAACGTTAAAAGGCTGCATCCCTATGCTGAAGCTGTTTCCTAAATGCAGTGATCCAGCACTGTGTCCAAAGAAAGAGGGACTCACAGCGTTACATCTGTTTCCTTCTGTCCCTTTTAGTTTCCGTTTAAGTGATCACAGATCACAGTTTGTGTGTTTTCTAAATGATGTCACATTTTAAAATTTGGGGTTATGGCAGGTCAAATCACAGAACACGGGCATCCAACAAACTGCACTTTGAAATAGCAGGTCTGCAATACATATTTTCTACTCCTGATTAGTTTAGCTGGCTTAACACATGCATGGGGACGAATGTTGGATTGTTCGTCTTGTACTGACATGCACAGTCACGCTATTTAGAGATTGCACATATTGTTCCTAAACAAGGGGGCGCTAGATAAATCTGACAGGTCACAATAAAACAAGGAAGGAAACACAGAAAAAAGGAAATTTATCCAACTAAAAATTAAAAAGGTTTATACATCAAATATTCCTCTAATCTTTGTTTTTCTTATTTTGAATGACTTGATGGCTTGACTTCTTTAGTCCTTATAAAAATTCAAATAAAACAGGGTATAGAGCTATCTTTACCTGGTCATAACCCCCTTATGTAAGTGGCAACAGTGTCACAAATTGATCCTGCATTACTTTGAAAGGCCACTCTACCAATTTTACACAAGAGAATCAATTTACTTTCCATGAGAAGTTGCAACTCAACCTGAAAACTGCTTCAAATTTTCTCCTGAAGGAGCCTTTTCCAATCTGAAAAATACCATCATGATGTCATCAGGGTTATTTTTTAGGCTTGTAAGCTACAAATTTGAAAAAAATAAAACCTTTGTTACAAAATGGGGTTGTAGATTCTGAAAAATCTGGACCATTATGGCTTTGTAATGTGTAAAAATAACAAGAGACCATGTTGCAATGGGGTCAAACTGGCTCATGTGTACTCTGTAATCATTACCACATTACTGAGAGTATTCAGTACTCATGGGTCAGACCACACCCATTTTAGATCTTAGCCTTAATTTTGATCTGGATATCTGCCCTTTAAAGACTGATCATTGATCTCTTTCCAATAATGACCAGTTCTATATCCATGACTGACTGGGGTTTATGTTGGACATTCCTTCAATCAATTTAAAGAATATTTCAGGAACAACACATATTGATGTCAAAACTAAAATAGGCGAAAAGCTGACCATTAGAGGATAGTTAAACATATTTAAAAAGTCTGGCACAGGTCACCTGTTTTGCCAAAATCACTTATTTCATGTCATGTGTTTCCTTGCACCAGCACCACCATTTGGTGTTGTGGCTGTTATAATCCCATTGCATGATAATCTCCTAGTAAGTAAGTTTTACCTAACGTTTTTAAGTGAACGAGGTGATTGAAACTAGGATAAAGTTAAGACTGCACAATAAGATGTGGTGGTTTGGATCATCAGTCATCACTATTTATAACTGAAGTCTTCTACGAACCAAGAGTCAAAATGGTTACAAACAATGTCATGATCTAAGTTACAAGTCAATTTAAATTTGAGCTCCGGGGTCACACAAGGCTACAGTATATAATCACATTCCCCCACCCCCTAACTACACCACTCCTACTGATGAGACCACACCCTTTTCAACACACCTGTACAGTTTCATGACCGCATCTTGCATGGTTGTGAATCACAGTTGGTGTTGACAAAATCAGTCCAAAGACATATAAACACCTGTCAAAACCACTTCTCTGGAGATTCTCTGCTACAATAGGTGTCCTCAGGAGAACATTTTGACATGATCAAACACACAGACACAGATTCACAAGGTAAAAACAATAGCATCTATTCTGTTCGGGCTGATTACTTGTCATGTAAATATGTCTTGGGGCAAAATTTGTTTCTATGCACAGGAAGTCGGTGAAAAGATTTTTTATGAAAGAGACAAGCACTTTGTTGAAGTATATTGACTCCTTTATTAGACAATGAAAGCAGCTGCTGACATTGTGAAGAATACTTTCACTTAGACTTGGGACTAAAAGTGAGCTTACCACAGACTCTGCTGTTTCACTTTTTAACCATTATTTGAGTTGATCTGTGCCTCACAGTCTCCCAACAGTATGGGAGTTTTATTCAAAATGAGTGTACCTCTTCAGGATTAATGAGCACAAAACAAAAAAGTTGGTAACCTCTAGCCTGAGCATTTGTTTCCACATGCAGTTTTCAAGTAATGTGAACTTGCCTCATTCAGCTTGTGACTTAATCTGCTTTTTTTCCAATCCAATCAGATCCCAGGAGACCAATCCCAAATGTGTCACATAAATTATGAACTGTTTACATATGACAGTGAGATAGAGCTCTAAAGTCAAGGTCCAGCCCCAGGGAGCACACAGAGAACAGAAGGTTTAATGGCTTCCAAATTGATCAGGTTATTGACAGAGGAGCTGGTCACATCTGGGCCTGCACCTCAGGGCATAGGGCCAACTCATTACATACGCAAACAGAGGGGAAAAGGACTCGAAGACAAACAGAGATGCCTTGGTTTTTCCTGTCTTTCGTTCAGCAGACCTTTGCATCACCACAGACCTTCACTGCTCATCCTCTCCTACCATTAGAGTATAAATAGCCTGTGTAAGTTAGGCATTTTGGGTGGAAGCTGCTTTCTGTCAGGCCCTTTGTCCAACTCAGCCATACAAAGGCAAAAAATAAATAATAAAACAGAACTGACGAACAGTTTTTTGTTAAAAAGTTTTGTTGTAGTTTAACTGCGTCAAAGTAAAATGAGAGAGACAGAATGTAAGAGCAGCAACAAGTTAAAGTCTTACATGTGAACTTGTTGGTCAAATTCTGTATTAAGGGGCACTTTTATTAAATGTTTCACTTTATATCCTCTTCTTGTGGGCTTCTCTGCTCCTCCTGCAGTGTGCTGTATAAACCTGAGTGCTCCTCCTTCCCACAAAGCCTTGCTTGCATGGTGGCTCACTGTCTCAATATTGACTTCTCACCCATTCACAGTGGTGGAGAGCTGAACAATGTGCTGCTGCCCGGTCGATACTGGGCCCCTGCTGCCTGCCTGCCTGCCTGCTCCTCCTGGGATTTTGACGGCCCTCCTGCCACCACTACCCCCTCAACCAACATTTACATACACACACTGCCTCCACCTCCCTCCTCCTCCTCCGCCTCCTCCAGTACCGGACAGGCTACCAAAGCCGGAGACAAGGTGCTCTCTAGCGGCTCAGTGAACAGCTTCTGAAACCACCTTCGGTAAATCATTTGCACTCGTTCCAGACGGTGAAATATTAAAACGGGCAGCCGTCTCACTTCAAATCAAAGCAAATGAGCGCTTAACCCAGAGATCAAGCTGCGGTTTCCGAGTGAAATTGACCTTTGCGCGCAGGAAACAGAAGTTCCAGTGAAGTCTGGGACGCCGGTTAGCCGACTGGAAATCAGTTTGCACATCACAAAAACCTTTCAGGGGAGAGAGTGCCTTGCAAAACTAAGTTTCTATCAAGATTTTGGCGGCGTGATTTCCGAACTGACCAAAGTCAACGTACAAAATGTATGATTTAAGACAAACGTAGAGAAAACAAAGCAAATGAGTTTTCAGTGCCAATAAGAGTTTGTTTTACATCATCCCGGTGCTGTCCTGGTATCACAGTGGGTACAAATGACATAAAGTACATTACATTATTATTACAGGTACCTTCACTGCGCATGTGTTACTAAATGACAAGTTTGAATTGGCCTACTTTGTGATTTTGTTAGAACCTCCTATGGTAACATTAGAAATCATCTTTCACACATGTTTCCATCATTTTTCCTTTCAAGCCGGTAAGACTTGAGCCACCAAAAAGTGCACACAGTGCTTGACAATAAAGCAAGACAGAAAGGAAAGGGGAGCTCTTACCTGCGACTCCGACATTCCCCATCACCCTGCAAGTATTTATGAGGAGGATAAACAAACAAACGTCCCGGGAAAAACAAGCGCTCCCCATGCTGACAGACGGTGTGAGGATTCAGCAGGGCTTTTCTGAGGGGTTTGGACTGTGCGTGTGTGTGTATGTGTGCGTGTGTGTGTCTCTGATAGGAGAGGAGGAGGACCGCTTTTGGTGGACTGGCAGCGGCGGGGGGAGAGAGAGAGAGAGAGAGAGGGAGAGAGGGAACAGCAGGAGAGAGCGGAGGCAATCCTAGCCCTCTGATTGGCTTGTTTGTACCGGTACAGCAAAGAGAGAGAGGGGGGAGAGAGAGAGAGAGAGAGAGAGAGAGAGAGAGAGAGAGAGAGAGAGAGAGAGAGAGATAAAAGAGAGAGATAAGGCGCGCGCACTAAAAAGATATAGACAAACAAAGA
>JAPZDV010000015.1:1815023-1829893 GCA_029814665.1 Acanthurus lineatus
AATCTCTCACTCAATCTCTCCAAAGGCTCAAAGAATGAGCTATAACACTTAGAAATGCCAAAACATATCCCACAAAAAACAAGTGGGCATCCAAAATCACGTTTCATGTTTTTTATGTGTCAGCAGAACTGACAGGATGAAATGTCTGGATGTCATCTAATTTTTTCAGTTTATTTGTTTGATGTGACTGGTGGGTTTACACTGAAACTAAAGTTTTTTGTCCTCTTGTGCTCCTGCAGTTTCCTCTTGGGATGACCAACCACACATTGAAGTGGGAGGGTGTATGGAGGGAGCTGGGCTGCCTGGCTCGCAGTGCCTCTTTCGCCGTGCGAGAGGAGAGTGGACACTCACTGAAATCTGCCCTCTCGGTACAGAGTCAAGCATTTTACTACCAACTAGTGCACTCATATTTTGCTTTCTTTCATATAACTTAGTTACTTATTAAAATATAGTTCTCTGTATGAGTATCATTTTTCGTAAATGTTTGTGAAGGTTATAAACAATTTTTTTTTTCCCAGCAGCATTAGTTACATAGTTTCTGTGTCGTTTGTTTGCAGCACACTGTGTCAATCGATTCCAGGAATTCTGCCATATTCCCCAGCAGAGGTGCCTTACTGCGGCTCAACCAGGTAACTGTGCAATTGTGTCTCCATAGAAATGCCTTGTTTAACAGATGAGGTGCAACATCTGACCCTATGAGACCACTGTAAAAAGTCCTTTATTTTTTTATTGATTCAATAAACTTTTTTTTTTCTGTACAAATCCAGTGCAAAACAGTCCCAGTGCAGACACCATGCAAAACAGTCTTATCTGTCAAAATGTCCGATTAAAAAAGGCTGATGTAGGAGCAAGCAGTGAATTGTGTCACTTTCTTAGAAATTATTCTGTTTTAAGAAGAATTCAGTGCTGTTTATGAGAATGAAGGAATAGTCGAAGAACGTCTGCAGCTGCTTTTGCTAAAGAATAGAAGCTAAAAAAGCCCTATTTAGTAACAAGTCTTGTGTTTCACCAGGAAACATGAGAACCGGATCTGATATTCTTACCTGCTCACTGTAGATCAAGTATTGAAACCTTAACAATTAGCTAGAGGAACATATTTTGTCAACAAAGTTATTTTATCCATCTTTTTTCTTGTAACAGACCAATGCACTCCCTTATGTTTGAACAGATTTTATTAAGATGTTATTGCCGTGTGTGTTTGCCCTGCAGGAACTGGCTGGGTACACAGGAGGAGACGCCAGCTTCTTGAAAGAGGATTTTGAGCTGCAGCTCAACAGACGGCTCTTCTGGGACTCAGTAAGTCAGAAATAAGTCACTGCAAACCCATTAAAATTCTCTTTTGATATATTTTAGGATTTTGTTAAGGTGTTTTTTTTGTTGTCATTTAAGAACCACCAGTGGGCGATAAAGCAGCTTTCAATTGAATAGAAATATGCATTCATTGAATTCTTTGCTCTGTTTTGTTTCACTGATTAGTTTTTCTGTAAGATTTTCTCTACGTAAACAGAACATTTTGTGTCTTGTCAGGTCCTGTCAGCTTCTCTGTGGGGTGGGTTGCTGTATCCCATGGGTGGACAGCCATCCTGCATCGCTGACAGGTACATCTGATTTATCCAAGAGCTGCCATCTGGCTCTGACACAGTCACACACTGGCTGCTGTAGGAGACCTCAACAAACCACTTTCTACTTGCTCTCAAAATGCTGGAAGTCTTTTTAAAAATCTAAACCATTTTAAGTATTAGATTCTTAATGAGTGTTATTAGACTAAAGAATAAACTTATTTAAACATAATAAAGTGCAGTTTTTGGTCATAATTCAAGACTTAACGCATTAAAAGTTATGTGTTTCACACAAATGTCTAATAGGATAAAATGATAATGTGAGGACTTTTTTCATATCCAAAAGGTCAAAGGGTAACATCACAGTGAAATCATGATGCTCTGTAAAAACACTTTTCATGCCATAACTAGTATTTTTTTTCTTAAACTGTGTGCTATTAAGAACCTTGCTGTTTTCAAATGGTAGATTTGTGGTTTGGAGACAACACTACAGTCAGAGTTATTCATTCACAGTTATTCATTTTGTCCAGGTTCTACCTTGGAGGTCCCACCAGTGTGCGAGGGTTTGGGATGTACAGCATCGGCCCACAGAGTGAAGGTAAGAACTGTTCAAAACTGTCTGTCAACACAGAAATTGCTCTCAACAGTGCTGAATATTTGAATACACACATTATGAAAAATGTCTATTGATTTAGAATCTTAGGTTTTTTAAAAGAATAAGTATTTGGAGCAATGAGCTGCTCTTCTTTACACTGAGACTGGTTCATGTATTATTCTTTTGATGTGGGGAAAAGGAAACAGTCTGGTATGATATGTGGACATCCTGGTGACATGGTGGTTAAGATACTCTCTTTAAAACTCTTCTGTCCTCAGTTTGATATCAGCTGGAGACCTTTGTTGCATGTTACACCCTGCTGTTTGCTGTTTGTGTCTAATAAGACATCCTTGAGGACAAAATACCAAACAAATCTTGGGGAAAAAATACTGATACAGAATACAGAAATATATTAGGAGCTGCAGTTGAATGTATCTAACACACAGATGAGTATAATAATAAGTGCCACTACACAGTGAGAATTATATTACATAGGACACATACATGTATGTGTGTGCTTTGTGAAGTAATGTCATACAGCACCTTATCTTGATTTAATACTGTGTGTTCCAGGTGACTATCTGGGTGGAGAAGCGTACTGGGCAGGTGGTCTGCACCTTTACACTCCGCTGCCCTTCAGACCAGGCAAGGGCGGCTTCGGAGACCTTTTCAGAACACACTTCTTCCTCAACGCAGGGAACCTCTGCAACCTCAACTATGGTGGGTGTCCTGAAGTTAATATGGAATACATTGAATAATTGATGGTTAACAGTATGGTATACTTAAGAATATAAGTATAAGTAAATATATGACAGAAAAAATGGTAATTTCTATATTTCTTCTGTCATTCAAATATTTATACTGGGATGTTTGTGGTGCATTTTATCCTAATTTATTTTTTAAATTGAATCAAGCATCTCATTTTTGTTCTTCTGGAATGTTGATAATTTTTGACTTATGGCAACCACAACAAAATATCATAATTCCTTGCTGAACATCATGAACCAGGAGGGAGCTCATTTTTTCATGGTTCCAGTAAAATAACAATAAAATTTTTTATGTTATATCAGTGATTCATAAAGAAGCCTGTATCAGGAAAGCATTCAGTGACTCAGGTGGGTGTTTACATGTTGAGCGTTACATGTGCAGGTGATGGTCCCAGGGCACACCTACAGAAGCTAGCTGAGTGTATTCGCTGGTCGTACGGGGCAGGCATCGTGCTGCGACTCGGGAACATCGCCAGACTGGAGCTCAACTACTGCGTACCCATGGGAGTTCAGAGTGGAGACAGGTAGACTATCATTCACTCATCTGTATTGATACTTTACTGACTTTTATGAAAAAAGACAAAGATTACAGAATGCTTTTTAATGTCAGTGCAATGAAGTGCATTATGCTAAAATACAACGCTCAAAACATTGTCCTTGCTGCTGAAAGCTATAAAGTTTATTGGAAACATGTACTTAAGGAAACTCCAACAATTTACACATCAAGGTCTGTCTATAGGTGTGTAGATGTAATTCTCCAGAGGGTAGGAGTGTCACAGAATATTTGACCTTCAGAGCCATTAGTCCACAACATGCATTGTTGTATTCATACATGGTTGAATAACATATCAGTGGCAGTGCATTTACAGTAGATATGCAGCTGGGGGCGCTGTGGGGGATGGTTAATGGATTCTACTTCTTGTGTGTGACTTCTACTCTGTGCAGTGTGGAGCACTAAAGCAGCAGACTGCAAGAGGCAGAAATGAGCATGGTGTCCATCTCATTGCTAGGCTACAAAAACATATTGTAAAAATGTTAGATGTTTGAACAAGCATTTTTTTTAATCTAATTTCATGTTTAAAAAAACAGAGATTAGAGTTTTAAAAGAGGGGATGTAGCTCATCTGTAAACAGACTCTCAGAGCCTTTCAGGGTCTCTGCTGTGTCTCCCTACATTACTTCACCTTACTGTGTATGAGACCTTTTGGAAGAGAACTGGTTATTGATGTGCATGAAAAAATATGTATCTCCCATGATTAATTGACTACTCAGCTACTTTTTGGACTAAGGTGGCTACTTAAATGCAGCAGTCAAATGCCCTACCAGAGTGAGCTGTATGAAGTCTGATAAATGTTCTCTCACTTGAGTTAGCATCAGTTTGGTCCTAAGATAGGAAATTTAAAAATAAGAAAAAAAAACAAAGGGGTGCAGGATGAGAAAGAATTGAGTTTACTAGACCTCTGCAGTCTGCTCCTCATCTCTGCTGGAGGCTTACAGCTTGTGGCTTCATTAGCCCCCATGAGCATAACACACCCAAGTCTCTGAGCAAAGCATCAGCAAACAGGTTGGACTGTGTCTCATGTAGTTAAAGGAATAAGAATACATGGAAAAAAAGATATCCCCAGTTCTGCTGCATTAATTTAGATCTTAAAAAAAGATTGGTTCTCTTCATTTTGAATCTGATAGTGTTGAACAAGAGCAGTACTAAATCATTAGAACACTACTTTAATTCTGAAAACCCCACTGCTACATGTAGCAGTGTGTAATGTAAAGAATTATCTGACAAAATATTTAATTTCTGTCTTGTCTCCTCTCACAGGATATGTGACGGTGTCCAGTTCGGAGCAGGAATCCGCTTCCTGTAACCTCATCACTCCACCGCCCTCAGTGCTCCAGCAGAGGCTGGGATGTGAAATGACAGAACGTCTTGTTGTTTGTCAACTGTAACTTCTTATAGAGTGTGTAACACTAGCATGGGTCATATGTCTTGGGGAAACGTGCCTGAACCCCCCCACCTTTGATATGCACCAGGGAAGGCTTTTGAACAGCAAAGTGCCAGTCCTGGGAAACAACTAGTGAAACTTTTTACAGTACAAACTGAACAGGCTGTAACTGTTTATTGTTTTGAGACGCAGCAATGTAACCAGATTTAAGTTTTTTTTAAGCAGCAACCACAAAACATAATAGCTATGATTAAAATGCAGCCACAGTGAATTTTTGACATACTCCATGTAGGCATTTGAAATTCTCATTTCATTTGGTTTGAAATCTCCAGAACTGGCACTTTGTCTGCAGAAAAGTCAGCTAGTGATTTTCACCCACTGTGTTCCCTGTGGTGACACAAAGTAACTTATTTCCCCAAATGTTGATCCCCGTTCGCCTTCCTGAACTGCTTTTTATCTGGGAGCACAGCTTGGTAATAATTTTGTTTGACAGTAAAGTGTACACCACTCTTCTTCTGACCTGAGGAGTTTTGTCAAGTTGTATTGTGTGATTGAACGATTAAACCGACAGCAACCAGCACTTTTTAATCAAAACAGAGGTGTTCAAAGGAAGTCAACCCTCATGCCAAAGCACTTTGGCGATGGGTTAATCTCTGGGGCTGGCAGCAAAAGTAGGAAGCCCCCCCTCCCCTGTGCAACATCCACCACCAGTGCTCTTACTGTTAGTCCTCTTTTTGATGTTGTTAAAGCTCTTCACAAATAAATCACAGCTGCTCCCCTGCTTTCGATTTGAATCTTTGTGGTTTCTCTAATACTTACTTAACAATTCGGTGATAAAAATGATAACATGCAGGTATAACTTCTGTGATTCATATATTTGTTAAAGTGTAATGTTTCTTGCCTCTGAAGTTAGTCGTTCTTTTGCTAAGGCTGACTGTTTTAGCACCAACCTTGACTAGTTGTATAACTTCTTGGATCACAACCCTGGCATCAGTTAGGAAAAGTTAAGAACTTACATTAGCAGTAGCAGTAAGTGACATCAGCCGAGCAATGATGTAACAGCAAGTGAGAGTGTAATTTGGCTTCTTTATGAGTAGTTTTATTGCATTATGGGGTAAAGGGACATCTATTGGGGGGAATAAAGGAAGTTATCAGGTGCACAGGGTACAGTCTAACCTGAATGAAACAGAGTATCAAACCCAACTGCAATTTCCCTGCCAGATGACTTGTGTGTGTGTGTGTGTGTGTGTCAATGCCCCGACAGGTTGTGAGCTGCCTGTTTGAACTTCTTCTCCCACATGAACCTGTGCAGGGCAGTTGAGTGTGGACGGTGCTGGGACGTATGTTTGATCAGAGTTTGTTCTGTGTGGGAGTGTGGGCAGATGCACAACAGGTGAATGCTGCAAAGAGCTAAAACTACACAAGTGTAGTGAAACTAAACTGCCTCAATGACTTAAACTGATCTCTAAAATGAAATATTTGTGATGCAAGAAACTGTATAGTTTTAAGACCATGGAACCTTGGACTTTTAAAGCTGCATATAAAGAATCATGCAGCACAGTGTCAGCATAATTGTGGTTAAACATTGTGAAGTTTGTGTAAGAAGTGTTTGATTAAACATTATCATCCTGACCACATGGTCCTTGGCACTTGCCATCAAACAACTGTAGGAAAGTTACAGATTTGTTTTGCACAATTTGTTGAACTATAGAATGAGAATCATCACAAAAATGCACATAATTGATATCTCTCAATATCTTATGAGAAGCTAAGCTACTTTGTTTCGCAACTATTACCAACCATTGGCATGTTGCAGAGAGAAATTTATGCTATTGTAACTAAAGAGGACATTGCCTTGCAAGTTTACCATTTCCTTACAAAAAGTTAATGGTTTTAAGGGAGATGGTCTTTTTTAATGAAAGAAAACCTATTTTTATGATAATATCTGAGTCCAAGTTAAGCTTTAGTCTTTACTACTACAAAATGAAGATTGGAACATTGCCAGCATAATAGAACTTACTCTAACTTTGTGTATTGTATAATTCAGGGTTAATGACCTTTGGTTTCAGTACTGGATCAGAACTGGTTCAGAAAGGTCACAAGTTAACTAAACTCAGCCTCCTAGGACTATAAGAATGAAAACCAGCACAGAAATGTCAACTGAAATGATATTGTATGTTATTTTATATTATATTTTTGCATTAGTTAATGTTACTGTTAACAGTTTACAACAAAAATAAATATTCAATGTATTCAATTCAATAAGTATTCAATGTTATGCCAGTCCAATGTTATACTATACATCATCAAAATACAAAATGCCATTAATCTCTTGGTGGAGTTCTATTTACAATATACTGGCCTGTACTAGGCTTTTGTGAGCATCTATGCAACTTTGTCAAGTAAGCAACAGCTTGAAGCTGAAAAACTGAGGCCTTGCTCAGATGTTGATGGCCTCCTTAAAAACTTCTTGTAGATTATAAATAAATATTCTTTCAACATTTTATGTTAAACCGTATTTTAAAAAAAGTAAACCAATTGACTTGTGTTAATTTCTACACTAAATATTGACATTGCCGTCATAGTAACAGTTGCCAGTGTGAGAACTGCACTTTCAGTAGTTTGTACATTCCCACGCGTGACCGCGCAGTCGAGGAAGTAGTAAGCGCGGCGTGACCGCGCACGTACGGTGCCAAGCAGCACGTCCTCTGTCTGCTGCTGTCGAGTATAAGCTGGCTGTGTGGACCAACACGGCCACTCCTCTGACTCACGTCAGACACACACACTCTGACACTCACACACACTGTGGCAGGTGTGTGTAGCCAGCAGCGCTCATCCCTCAGCAGCGGTTCCGACACATTCTGCACTAATATAAATTATCTTTCATTTTAATACATCTTTATTTACAAAACACCGCCATTATGTTGTGGACGGCGAGTCAAGTCTTAAGGAAATTCTCCACATCATCCGTGAGTAACGTTGTTTTTGCTGCTTTTCATGCACCAGAGAATGAAGGTTGCCTTTCATACTTATGTTGCAATGATAAAAAATAATAACCATAGCAGTAAATACTGGACGCATGCCATTTCGTGGTGGCACGAAGAGGACTGAGCCAGGCTCGGCTCAGATTGCTGATCAAGTGAGTCGTAGTTCATTTGCAGGTCTTCTCACTCTGCGACTGTTTCCAACAAAACGGTGTGTCATTTCCAGTTTGCCACGTTACCGTCCGCTGGCCTCCGTCTCCCCCCGGTCTCCGTCTCCCTCTGTGCTCTGACTGGCCTTAACCGTACAAGATGTGGAGGGGTTGCATCAGCCTACAGTATGAGCTCCACACTCTGCAGACCGACAGCGGCTTAATTCTGATCCTGCAGAGCTGCATGCAGCTCGGAGGACAGTTCCAGATGGACAGTCAACTCATTCAGTCCCCATTCATTCATTGTTATTATTTTGAAATGCATGCCATTTGTCCAGTGTGTGAGCTACCTTCCTGTGTGTATTTGCTTGGAATGAATGGCTTTGAATGCATCACGAAGCACGTTGCAAAATGCGATGTAACAGCCAGAGACGGTGCCCCATGAACTTGACAGGACCATTCATTTGAGCATGGGAAACCTGACACCTCCACCCCACACACGTGCTGCTCTAGTCAGGAGCTTCTCGCCCCCCTGGTTGAGGGTTGTGCTCTCTGTCAGCCAATAGCCTCTCTCAGAGCTGACTTTAAAGATTTACCTTTACTCAAGGGATTGACATAGTGACTGGGTGCCCTGGTAAGCATGAGGACATGGAAACCCCTGAATCCCCAAATCAAATATTACAATATTTTTAAGCAAATACAGACGCTAAGAGATAATTCAATGTGTTGGAAACACTTAGTTTAAAAGCTTCAATAAAAAAATCCTTACATGAAGTTTGAAAGATCAGGTGGTTCAACAGACAGAGAGACATTACCAAGTTACAGTCCAGTGTTTTGATGCTTGACCCATACATGGAACTATATGCCTCTGAGGCAGGTTTTATATCTGTTTTGTTTTTGTCTGCTGCAAGTTCCTTAACTTCATGGTAGTGCAGTGCAGCTGTCCTGGAGTGGCTCTTTAAGAGCTGTGTTTTGTGCCCTCCTCTGGTACTAAAGGCAGTCCTGTGCTGGTTGCCTGCTGTTTAGACCGCCTCACACTGGGTCTCCCATTGTCAATTGCATAACATCTATGAAACTAACATGTAGTGGGGAAGGAGTGTTGAAATTCCCCTTGCCTGAACAAAAGCTTTGTTTACACATGGAGAGAATAATCAATGTCAGAGCTCTGTAGTTTGAATGAGACATGCTTTAGATGGCAGGAACTGAAACTTATGTGTTTGTGTTTTCTCTTATTACAGCATTATTACCAGAACAAACTCAAACTAGCTATAATTGGCCAGAGTCTGTTCGGCCAGGAGGTGTACAGCAACCTGAGGAAGCAGGGTCACAAGGTGGTGGGTGTGTTCACAGTCCCTGACAAGGATGGCAAGGCCGACCCCCTGGGTGAGTTCATTCCCCTCTCTTCATTCTCTCACCTGTCTGTTTGGTCTTTGATTTTTGCACCACCAGACTGTGTGCACATATCGCTTCAGTTAGATTTAGTTAGTGTCATTTGAGCACCAAAATACCAACTTCTGTCTTTCTGTGAAGTCATTGTGTTGCTATCTGTTGGATTTGAAAACACAATCTAGGACAGGGAACAAAAATAACAGGTTGTATGAGTTTAAGGCAAATGTATTTTTGGAAACTACAGCCTGTAGAGCAGAACATACTGCACTCTGGCCTCATGCACAGCCATTTCTTACAGCCCTGTTTAAGTCCATCATCTTTTCACCCACGCCCCCAATAAAGATTGAAAGCCTAGAGGCTGAAATATGTACCAAGTGTGTTTGGCTGACAACAGGAAACTTTACGTAATAAAGTCTGATTGGCCAGTATCCAGGGAGGGCGGGTTAGGGTCACAAACACACACTGACGGAATAAAAATTTTGGCTGCAAGATCAAAAGTGCACCAATCTCATTAAAAAATGACACCCAATGTGGTCTCAAACTATGAGCACAAACGCTGACAAAAATGCTGACACTTCAATGAAAGTTTCAACTATTTTATTTCAACAGTGTTTCAACTTAATTTAAATTCATCTTCTTTGCTTTCATCTTCATAGCTTCTTTGTTTGAACACTTAGGATTTGTTTTTAGTATTAGCAGATTTTGCCTATGTACAGACCCAGTAGACACAGAGTAAAATAAAATCTACTTTCCTTGCAGCTCTGTTTCGGTCTCTTCCAGCTCCTAGTGGAAACATCTGAAAAGTTGATGCAGTAGGCTTCAAAATAAAGTTAAAAAGCTCAAAGATGCTAGATGAGGAAACTGCAGAGTCAGTGATCATTCTCTGTGCTTGTTATTTTCGCTTAAAAATTACTAAAACAATCAGTCAATTATCAAAATATTTCCAGGTAATTATCTGTCTTTGCAGTTGTAAAGTACAGTGTTTTGACAGATTCACACACTCAGCTTGAAGTGTGTTACAGTGTTTATGCTCATACTGTCTACCTCAGTAAAGAGGAAAAGTATTTAAAGACTAGTTCTCCATAGGCTCTGTGGCTTCCTGCGGTTCCAAGTCACAAAGTACCATGCTTCTCATTTTGTACAAATGGAAAAACGCCTGGTATACTTAAAAAAAACAATGTAAAATAACACAAAATTGCAGCACAACAAATGGTTTGTATTGGGTGTTTACTAAACCATTGTGGCAGAAAGTTTTGGATGTGGTGGCCTCTGATGACCCCATGTCCCAGATCTCCTCTGGGTCAGCAGAGGCCTGTGCTGTGGCTGAGGTAGATGCGTGTTGACTCTGCATTGCCCCTGGACAAAGGCAGGCCTTTAGCCTGCATTAGCTGCAGGATAGTGGCTCCATTGTCTGCGTGGGGAGAGGCCCTGTGTGGCCCGGAGATGCCGCTCTGAGGTGAAAAGTCTTTGATGTGATGCAATCTTTGGAGGAAGTAATAATTTCATCAGCTGTTAACTGTCTTGATTTTTGTCCATCGCCCATCTTACCCTCTAGTGTTTAGAGCAAACACCCTATTTCCTCTCTTAGTGTTGCTTGTTATAAACATATTCCTGCTGAGCCTGAGCCAACTTGAGTTTGATTTTTTGTCTGTACTGGAAAAGTACTGTAATATTCAAAATGTTTATTTAGCAGGATTAATACTACCTGCATCTACAGTGTGCTTTCACATAGTGCATTTGACCATGCACACTTCGATAAAATGGATAAATGTATAAAACTGATAGATAATAATAATAAAAAAATTAATTGGCATGAATTTGCAGTTAGAAAAACAATAAATTGCGGAATAATACCTTGATACCATGTACCAGTAATGAACAAACTGTATACAAAAAAGGCTTTTGTTTGCTTTTTCTAACTTGTCTAACTCTAACTTGTCATCTTGTCAACTAGAGAAACTGGACTGTGCCGGTTTTATTGCAGCGTATTATAGTGTGTCCGTGCAGGTGCAGCAGGTGGAACTGGTTCTGGCCGGAATTCAGGCTTATCTGACTAATGTTAAAATGGTGGGGGGAAATGTGACTCTTGGTCTGAATGGCCTTTCCCAGAGAGAAATTTATTACCTGAGTTTTTTGTCATTATAGCCTTTTAATGGTGCAAGCTGGGGCCGCTCGCTTTGAGGGCACTGGAAATGACAAAAGAAATCCAGTCGCAAATAGCATTGTGATCACATACCAAAATGTTGTAAAGTGAGGTTGAGAGGACAGTCAGTAAGCATGGATGAACATTGTGACATCATTATCATGCATTTGGTCGCTTCTTGCATTTAAAGGAGCGCTCTTCTACACCGGACTGTTAAATTTCCTATTCTAGATATTCCTTATATGCACAAATGCATTGAAGTTTGGATTTTTACACAAAAATGTCAAATTATCATGTCAAATTAGCATGTCTCAAGTATCTACAAGAAACTGGCTTAGCCAGGCCAAAAAATTGTCATTACCCTGCTGTGAACTTCTTTTCTACTTTTTGGTCTGTTTTTGTAAACTCTCCACTTTTCTTTCAGCTGTGGCTGCGGAAAAGGACGGGACACCGGTGTTTAAGTTCCCACGGTGGCGAGTCAAGGGGAAGCCCATCCCTGAGGTGGTGGATGCTTACAAGGCGGTGGGAGCTGAGCTCAATGTCATGCCCTTCTGCTCCCAGTTCATCCCCATGAATGTCATCGATCACCCAAAGCACGGCTCCATCATCTACCACCCCTCCATCCTGCCGCTGCACAGAGGAGCCTCAGCCATCAACTGGTGAGGAAGAGTAATCACGCTCTCTTTTAAATCTGCCTCTGCTTTCAATACAGTTTTGAAGAATGGAGGTAGAGTGGTGTGGGGAAGAGTAAGTGAGTAGTAGTAGGTGGTGAGTGATAGGTGCAACACAGAGAAAAATAAACACAGTAGTAGTGTGGAGCAGCAAAACATGATATGATGCTTGAAACATGTCTTCTCTATGGTATAGTATATGGAGAGTAAACAGTGTGTAAATTGTTCCTATTTGCGGTAAAAATCATTGGCAAAATACAGTAAATGTATTATGAAATGAAGCAAACCTGCTAGAGTATCACTCTAGTATTTTAAAATGAACTAAGAGGCCTTTAATTGCGTTTGCCGAGCTGAATGAACATTTTTATTTAAAAAAAACATGCTAAATCAAGGTAAGGTATGGAATCTATGTCCATCTATGTCCATGCAACTGGTTTAATGGGATTTGTGCAGACAGGTAACAAAGGGGTTAACATCCTCTCTCAGCCTTCACTTCTGTAACTGCTTTGTTTTGGCTTTCTGCCCACATGGACTCACAGTAGTAAAAAAAAAAAATGACTACAGTGACACACATCTCACAGGTCCACCCACTGAACCACACTATTCCCTGCAATGATAGATAAGCAGGGTTTGATAGTATTGCATTATAACGGTGCACATGGGTAATTTTTTTTTTTTTTAAAACCTTTATTTAAACTGTCATTCTGCTCTTAACTAGAGTACATTTTGGTGCCTGTAATTTACTTTTCTACATTTAGCGAATACCTTCATTACAACTAGTCTGCTCTAAATGTTGAGGGGTTGAGTGTAGGAGGGATGATGTGAGGAGCACCTCTACTGCAGATGCAAGCATGGAAGAAACAGAAGCTCCACCTGTCTTTTACCTAGGTGTGATGATGACAGAGCAAAACTTACAAAAGGAGCCAGTTTCCAGTGACAACATTTGTGCACATCTGGTCACAGATTTTGTAAACCAACATCTAGAAAAGATATACATGATGTGCTTACTGGGCTTCCTGGAAAACTCAGAGATCTCTGAGTTTAGCTTCATTACTTAACCTCTACAGCATATTGAATTGAGATGCACATATTGTAGGTGAATGTAGTTAGCTAACTAATGTTAGCTACATTAATTTTGCAACTATAACATTAGTTGTTGAGGTTATGATTATGACATTAACTTATCTTTTAGCGCCAGTATATTGTTGGACTCTACATGTTTTCAATACATTCAATGTTTCATCATTTTATCCGACTAAAGTGGCCCCTATTAAGCAAAATTTCCTCAAGCTAGCTTCCCTAAAGGTGTTTGTCCTGGTCTTAAGTATAGGGAATAAAACAGTTCATAGGCCCTAAGTCCTCTCTGTTTTCCAGGTCAGAGTTGATAGAAGAGGGTTTGCTGCTATCTGTTTGTCTGACAGGAGGTGTAAACCAGTTTTGTTTGACCCCAACCTCCTAGCAAGCTGGTTTCCTTATCCTCCTTGCTAGTCTGTCAGTTCTCCACCCTTACTATCTCTCTGTGTCTGTTATCACTGTGTGTAAATGAATAGCTTCTGTTTGGTTTCAACTGTAAAAACACAACCTGTATTATATTAATTTCAAAGGTTGTGACTTATAGATTTGAACCCATTTTACCCTTGTAAAATGTTACTTTCACTGCCTTGACTTCTAGCTGCTTAAAAGCTAGAAGGAATGGGTTGACTTTTGGCAATTATACAGATTTTTCTTTCCTCTAGTTAGATTTATAACACTAACTGCAGCATGAATGACACTAGAACCAGGAAGCTGTTGTAGACTGTGTTGGAAACAGGTCGGTCCAAAGTTCAGTAATACCCTGAACCGCACCTTTCACTTAGAAGTCTACTGCACATAGCATCCCGTAAAATGTTTTTTTTCTTTTTCTTTTTTTAATGTCTGTGTTTGAATTAAACAAAAATGAGACAAAACATGTTAATAAGTGATTGAGGTAATGGTAAGTGGACTTTGGACAGAAAAATGACCTACTTCCAATCTTATGCTAACCAAGCTAAAAACACAACCTGACTAACAACCTAACGAAGCTAATCATGTAAATCTGCTGAAATTGGCTCTAGCTTTTTATTTATGGACAGACATGGGAGTAATGTTTGAACGTCTTATCTCAAGGAAAGAAGGTAAGTGAATGCATATGAAGCTTGTTCTTCAAGTGCATAGCCTAATGTTCATTAAAGCTGGGAAATGTTAGTAAGTTAGCATGCATGAGTTAACGTGAGTAATTCAATTCCAAAATGATTCTTTTGTCTTGACTCAAAACTTCATTTCAGGATGATTAGATAAATAGTTGTGGTTTTAATTATTCTGGATATGCTCATTTGAGTTTAATGAAGTCACAGGCTGAAATGAGTCTTATTGAGGTCTATGAGATTAGCTCACCATGCAATGGGCAAAAGACAGTGCAGACCTGACTGGTCACTTATCAGTCACTAAGCTACCTCTGTCAAGAGGCTCTGTAAAACTTAATGCAAAAGTCTTAATAATCTTAATAGCAAAACAGTGGTTATGCCATACAATCATATTTGACTTGAAACTACCAATATATATGCTATAAATCCAGTCAAACAAATAATGTCTAAAATGTCATCAGTCTTAATAAAATAAAAGTATAAATATGTTAAATTGCTAATGAAAACTG
>JAPZDV010000015.1:1829993-1840976 GCA_029814665.1 Acanthurus lineatus
GAAATGTTAGTAAGTTAACGTGAGTAATTCAATTCCAAAATGTTTCTTTTGTCTTGACTCAAAACTTCATTTGAGGATGATTAGATAAATAGTTGTGGTTTTAGTTATTCTGGATATGCTCATTTGAATTTAATGAAGTCAAAGGCTGAAATGAGTCTTATTGAGATCTGTGAGATTAGCTCACCATGCAATGGGCAAAAGACACAGTGCAGACCTGACTGGTCACTTATCATTCACTAAGCTACCTCTATCAAGAGGCTCTGTAAAACTTATATAAATATGTTCAATTGCTAATGAAAACTGATGGCTGATTACCTGTTTGTTTCACAGCCTTATCAACTATTTCATTGCTTCTGTCTCATTCACTCCAGGTGCATTTACATTTTATCCTTTCTTTATCCGTCTCTGCTCTATTTGCTCAGGTTTATGATCTACTCTATCCACTCTAAAAGCTCCAAAAATATATGTGTTATGGCAGTGCTTTAAGTTTTTTTTCCCTGTGCATGTGTGTGTCTCGAGGACCCTGATCCAAGGTGATAAGAAAGCTGGCTTCTCAGTCTTCTGGGCTGATGATGGACTGGATACCGGACCGATTCTGCTGCAGAGGGAGTGTGCTGTTGAGCCGAATGACACCGTGGACACACTCTACAACCGCTTCCTCTTCCCAGAGGGCATTAAGGCCATGGTAACTACCTGGTATTTTATGTGTTTGGCTGAACTGCTCATTTTGATCTTGTAAGGAATGTGATTAGGTTATCAAGGTATCAAGGTACCTAATTTATGCTTATGCAACACAGGGTTGCATAACAAAATAAAAGTTTGTAGTCTCTCATGCTATGCATAAAAACATGGACACAGAATAGGATTTTAAAAAATAAAATAAAATAAATATGCAGTTATTTGTATACATACATTGTAACTTGAATTTAAATGATATATATGATTTTTTTTTCAAATTGATTAATCTATTAAGTGATCAAAACCTGTTGACACATAGCTATGTTCTTATTTCCATTATGCACAGTTTCCACTCAGCCTTAACAACACATTAACACCACTTTCACAGCTACACACCACAGACTGAGGTGTCACACGCATACTGTTTTGTGGTGCAGGTGGAGTCAGTGCAGCTCATTGCTGATGGAAAGGCCCCTCGAGTTCCCCAGACAGAAGAAGGAGCAAGTTATGAAGGCATTCAGAAGAAATCCAATGCCAAGGTGAGTGTTCTCACTCCAGACATCAGGCCTAAGTCAGATACTGTATCATATGACCATAATATGCTGTACAAAGTCTTTTTTTTTCTTCACCTAAATAGCCCAGGCTCTCTGTATAACAGTTATTTTGTGGTTTGGCTGCTTGCAACTTTGCATTGTCATATGCACCCCCCAAAAATACAATCCATACCAAAGCTTAAGTACATTCGGGACTTTTACCTAATCTTGAGCCCATGCCTTGAGAAGAGGCTCTTTGGGAAAATTAAATTTTCAAGTAACGGTGTACTTTTTTCAAGCAATATTAATGCTATTTGATGCACAGTTTTAGAAGTAGCTCAACATTCAAATCTACTTTCATAAAGTTTTCTTTTACAGACACCTTACAGCACTATGAACTGATCCTGGTATAAATGTACATTTCAACAGCGTAAAGGCTAATTGTCTTAATACAGTGAAAATCAGTTGAGCAAAACATCTGTGACAAATGCATGATGTCCTGTGTGGCTCAGTTCTGAACCACCTTCAGTGGTGGTGGAGACTCATTTCCTTGCCACTGCTTACAGTGTCTGCTGGAAAAGACAATTCTCGAATGTGTGAATGAAACATTGGGACTGGATCCAAAAGCTGGTTTCATTTTGGATCCAGTCCCCAGTTGGCAAAATACCCAGATTCATTAAGTCCGGACAATAACAAACCCCTTCTCTTGCTGGACCTTCTCCCCTCTACTCTCTTTTCTTCTTCTTTTCAATTAGAAGAGGTGAATGGAACAGAGGTAGCAGCTTCTCATTATGAGCCAGCTGTCGATGGTTTAAAATAAGAGCCATCACAGGCAACAGACTTTTTAGCTAATTGACATCTGTATTCAGCCACAGATAATGAAGTTTAACGGGAATGAGCAGATGTGTCAGTCTTCTCGATAAGAAACAATTCTAATCAACAAAAGGAAAATACGCATCCTTGAGTCGAAATCACTTATTAACAATAATAAGATACAATAGATATAATTATGTTACTATGGTTTAGTGAATTCTGGAAGGCCATCAGATGTGTTGTGTAGGCATTAACATGTCTGAAATATGTCTGTTGAAGACAGACATGGAGAAAGATCAGAGAGACACTTGGGGGGGAAGAGGTCAGCGGGTGTGTGGTAACCATGAGACTAGAGGGGGGCACCAGGAAGAGGTTTCAAGCTCTCTTTTGGAGTTTGGGAAGGGTGTGTGTTTAAGCTAAAATGGGATGTTAAGAATAGTAGTTTTCCAATACCAAGCATGTGGAGGAGGTTTTTACATACTGAGAAAGTGTCCAAAGTCTAATTTTCTGCTAATGCAGTTATTGTAGTGACCTGAATTATTCTAAACATCAAAAGTGTTAATATGAAAATTTTTAAGAATGTTCAGATTCCTCAAATCAAACACTGATATGGCTCGGTTCTCACATCATTCTAACATCATTGCACTAAAGCCCAATATGCCATTTTAAACACATTACAGGACACAGCATTTATTCTGCTACCTTAATCTGCTGGATATCTGACAGCGAAACAGCACCTTCATTCAGTGAACAGCATGGAAATTTACGGTTTGGCTGGCGTTAATCTTTGAGGGTAAAGACAGAGGTGGAGCTGTCATAGCTGATTCTGATTTGTTGCGTTGCTGGCACTGTGTGTAAATGGGCTATTCTTAGTGCACAGGGTTATTTTCCAGCATGGCTTTACCACGTGTCGCTCAGATAGCGGCAGCCAGCTGTTGGGTTTCCCTCTCTTTCTTAGAAATTTGGAAAACCTGGTCTGGAAATGAATCTGAGCCTCCGGCATGTTAACGCACATGCTTCCATGTCCCACAGGTCAACATGGCCCAGCCAGCTGTGGCCATCCACAACTGGATCCGCGGCCATGACAAAGTCCCTGGTGCCTGGACTGTCATTGATGGTCTGGTACGTTTTCTGCAACACACATGTAACTTTACACACTAATTTTCTGTTGTAGAGTGTGACTGGTGGTTTAAATAGCTAATATAGATGCTGATATTTTACCCTGATGCAGATATTCAGTAACTTAAAACTGGTGGCAACAAATTCTGAAGGGTCCTGAAACGTGGAGCTAAAAATGTTCCACTTTCACGGTAGTAATATTAAACTGGGCATTCAGGCATCTTCCATTTTGATACTCAGTAATAAAATGTATCTCACTTTTCATCGAGTTGGCAATTGAAGCCTTTAAAAGGTCTCATCTTTAAGTCATTAATTCAGTCTCAGTGTAAAATGATTTAATTGATTTTTATGTAGTAGTTAATAATAAACTTGTATTGCATATCACAGGTTTTCTCTAAGGAAGAAAATATGTGTATCAATAAAAAAAGCAACACTTAATAAAAGAAAATAAGTTAAAATAAAAGAAATGCAGACGTTTCTTATAGACCACACATGAAATAAGAGTCCTAATTACAAGTTCAAGTTATCTCTGAACATATGAGCAGTACAGGGCCTATTGTTTACCTAATCTAAACATGAGTACCACATTTAATAAATAACATTTGTCCTGACACGAACTTCAGTGTTAAAACAACACACTTTTATTGTAAAGACTTATCAATCATGATGTATCATGTCCGTTAATAAACTTCAGAGGTGATGGTAGGTTGATTATCTTACCTTCAAACGGACCCAGGCTAGCTGTTTCCACTTAACCACCTTCCAGCAGTAGCTCTGTATAACGTGTATGGACATGAAACTTTAATTGATGTTCTACTACTCTTGATTAAAAAGACAGTTCCCCCAAAAAAATAAACTATTCCTGAAATACCCAGCAAAAGGTTAAAGCTCCCAGCTAAAGAGAACATTTAAAGAACCTCAGAACTGAACTGCTGAATGAAGACAGTCCCACATAAAATTGAGAAGTACATACTGAAATATGACATAATAAAAACTGGGTTCAATTGGGTTCATTTTATCTCCAGCTTGCTGAACCTGTTAACCTTTTTAAAAGTTAAACAAACACAAAAGCCATCTTTTTTTTAAAGCTCCTCTGTCTGTTTTCTTTTCAGCCTGTGACGCTCTATGGTTCATCCATGCTCGGGTGGTCGGTACCGACCGGTCAGCCCCTTGAGATTGAGGGGGCGTCCCAGCCCGGCCTGGTCACCAAGAACGGTCTTGTCCTGTATGGAACTGACGGAAAGCCTGTGAGTGTGTCTGTCGTTAACAAATATTCAGAGCAAACAAAAGTAGAGCTGTGGTACTGCTGCAGTGCAGATACAGTAGAGTTTATGGCTGCTGGGTTCATGCAAACACAGCGTGTGCTGGCCTGTCTGAGCTGGCCTCACTCCTGTACTTTATCTACTCTGTGTTTGGTCCACAGCTGCTGGTGAAGAACCTGCAGTTTGAAGATGGGAAGATGATCCCTGCTGCCAAGTACTTCTCTGCTGGGGAAAGCTCCAGTGTGGAGCTGACTGATGAGGAGAAGAAGCTGGCAGAGGAGATCAGGGCAAGTAAACTGTTAGCTGATTCTTTTTAACCTGGTATTTGCCTTTCAGTGTGCTATAATTGACTTCAGATTTATTGAAGCATTTCCTGTGGTAGGAAGAAAGCCAGTACTGAATAATGACTGTAAATTGTGTGTTTTTTGTCACAGAAAATCTGGAAAGGCATCCTCAGCAATGTCCCAGCCATCGAGGACGCCACAGACTTCTTCAAGTCTGGAGCTGCCTCCATGGATGTGGTCAGGTGAGGGAGGACAGCAGAGCAGGGATCTGTTAAAAAGCCACATATTTCATTCACTTGTGAGACATAGTTTCCACAGTTTTACAACCACCAATTAACAACTGTCAGTCTGTTGAGCAGATGGCAAACAACAAAATAATTCTATAATCAAAAACCTAAATTAATTAAGAAAGAGCTGTATAAAATAAAGAGGAAGAGAGCTGGTGTAAGGACAGATGTTTCTGTGTCCAGGCTGGTGGAGGAGGTTAAGCAGAAGTGTCCTGATATCCAGATGCAGTCTGAGGACGTGTACATGGCCACCACCTTCCAGGACTTCATCCAGATGTTTGTCCGCAAGCTGAGGGGAGAGGACCAGGAGGAGGAGCTGGTCATCGACTATGTGAGTCAGCTGCTTTAAATGTCTTAGCAAAGCCCAACTGAGTTTTACAGTATGCTGATTTTTTAATTCACATTCTTTTAGTTGGGTGAGATCCTTTCATTCTACCCCCAAACCAGATTGTCTCTATTTTTTTATTTTGTCATCAAGTTATATCAAGGTTTTAAGGTCTTTTATTCATCCTTATACAACACAGGGCAACAATGAAATATTTTTTGTTTGAATGTTGTTTATGTTTGAATCAAAGGTATGAGTTTCTGCATGGTTGATTTGTGATTGTTTTGCTGCTTACTACTTTTACTGCTGTTTTGCACCCAGGCAACCAAAGATGTGAACAACATGACAGTGAAAATGCCATACCAGTGTTTCATCGACGGCAGGTTTGAAGATGCAGAAAACGGGAAGACCTACGACACCATCAACCCAACTGACGGATCAGTGAGTCACACGAACATGCCGACATATGGATCCACACTCACAGAAGGTTTGGTTTGAGGAGAGGTTTGGTGCCCTCACATTAATGGTTGGATTGTGTGTGAACGTTGTGTTCTTCACCAGGCGATCTGTAAGGTGTCGTACGCCTCAGTGGGGGATGTGGACCGGGCTGTAGCAGCTGCTAAAGAGGCTTATGAGAATGGACCCTGGGGCAGGATGAACCCTAGAGACAGAGGGAGCCTGCTTTACAAGTGAGTAGCTCCATCTAGAGGACTGTTGTGGGATTGCATGATCAGAGATAAACACTCAGGTTCAGATCTCACGGTGCTGAAAAAACACTGCAGGAACATGATTGCATATTTTTCTCTGCTAAAACACACAGATATGCTCTTTACATAACATGTACTGTGCTCTCTTTTTGGGAAAAGCACAGCCTTGTCATGCAAAAAGTCCACTAGGAACATTTGTAGAGCTGATATCATTTGAGAGGCTAGATAGCTGAGCAGCTTATCAGTTGCAGCACTTTAAATAACTTCAAGTCAAACTAAAACTCAGCATGATTTCTGCTATTTCTGAAATATGTGCTCTGTATCCACCTGTCCTATATTCTTTCAATTAAAAAAAAAAGGATACAGAACAAAAGTGTCTGTCAATGTAGATAGAGACGTTCCTTTTAATACAGCCAATCAAATTTAGGTTAACACAAGAATACTAAATATACACTGGCCCTCCTGCCGAGGTGGTGTTCAAACAAAATCAGGCAGCAGTTGCAGCAGGTTTGTACTGAGTTGTAGGAAGCATTTGCAATCGCAAATTAAGTCTTCATACTTTCTTGTGTCACGGTTTTTCAGCATTGTACAGACTGATTGACAGATTTTTTAGATCCCTTTGCAATCCACACTGCTGCAGCCTAAACAGACTGCCCACAATAAAATGTTCAAATGCCAGTGGTATCGTCCCTCTCTCGAGTCTTCTCCAACATAACATCTTAACACTCTGACCTCCTCACCCCCAGGCTGGCAGACCTGATGGAGGAACACCAGGAGGAGCTGGCCACCATTGAGGCCATCGACTCAGGAGCTGTGTACACACTCGCCCTCAAGACACACGTGGGCATGTCCATCCAGACCTTCAGATACTTTGCAGGCTGGTGTGACAAGATCCAGGTAGGTTAACATTCAGGCACACAGACTGTGGTTTAAGAAAGGTTCAACACTGATTCTGACACCAGCGACACACACTGTGGTTTTGTTGCAGGGCAAGACGATCCCCATCAACCAAGCCCGGCCCAACCGCAACCTGACCTTCACTAGGAGAGAGCCTCTGGGGTAAAAACCGTGGACTCTCATAGTGCTTTGCACAGTGCTAACCCTTACCCTTTCTGACCTATAAAAAATGTTTATCCATTTATTCTGTGTTTCTGCGACAGTGTGTGTGCCATCGTCATCCCATGGAACTACCCTCTTATGATGCTGGCGTGGAAGAGTGCTGCTTGCCTCGCTGCTGGAAACACACTGGTGCTCAAACCTGCACAGGTGAGTGCACCATACACACACTCTCACATTTAAGTAAGGCACTTCAAGTTATGTGCACAGTTACTTACACATAAGTGCTTAAACAGTTAAATGATTTATAGTTAAATTTATTGGGCTGAATATTCACCTGATAAAAGTGCTAACAAAGGTGATGCAGTGACTTCAGAGTATGACAGTTGAAGGTGTGTTTCAGTATCTGTTGTTACCTCTGTTACAACAGTTTTATCCATTACGAAATGTACGTGCCACTGATGCTGATTGTCACATGACAGCTTACCTTTCAATACAGCTGAATAGACCAAGTGTCTGAAAGGCTCATGTTTCATACATTGTTTTCAAATTTTAACAGGTCACTCCGTTGACGGCGCTGAAGTTTGCTGAGCTGTCAGTGAAAGCTGGCATTCCTAAAGGAGTCATCAACATTTTGCCAGGTTCAGGTAATGAACATTAATACAGGTTTCACACGCAGTAGTATAGTGAAGTCCATTTTTCTTTCCAAGGTTTGTAACAATAGTGTTTCACTCTTTTTAAAAGGTACTTGAACCTTTTATTTTAAATTTCAAATCTTTATTTTTATGCTGTTTTAAAAGAATTTCATCTTCATTAGAAACCAACGGGCTTTGGGCTTAAAGCCACAGACAGAGTAGGGAGGTCAGAAAGTATTGATGGAGGGACCAGAGATAGAAAAGGACGTACTTTAGCCCTGTTAGAGAATTCAGCCAATTCCTGACGTAACTTTGGAAGCTTCCTTATATGTCCATTATCCATATTTCTAATCCCTTTCTAATCCCTTTCTGTCCTGAAGGTGGAATGGTGGGACAACGTCTGTCTGACCACCCAGACATCCGCAAGCTGGGCTTCACCGGCTCCACACCTATCGGCAAGCAGATCATGAAGAGGTATGAGCTCACAAAGTTCTCGCTCAGTGGTTGATGTAACTGTCAGGTGAAACATTTGGCTTTCAGGTAAAACTCCATTTTCCTGTGATTTTCCTGTTGCAGCTGTGCTGTCAGTAACCTGAAGAAGGTTTCTCTGGAGCTGGGAGGGAAGTCGCCTCTCATTATCTTCAGTGACTGTGACATGGACAAGGCTGTCCGCATGGTGAGAGAGCCAGACTGAGAGGAGAGAGATGTTATTCTTGTCTCAGGGCAGGAGCATACTTCTTTTTAACAGTGTCAGTACAGAAGCAGTTCATCAATGATTACAGTTTTCACTTGGTTCATCTCAAATAATGTGTCATTTATTTAGCAAAAGCACCAAACATTTCTGGTTCTGGTTTCTCGGTGTGAGGATTTGTGTGTCATCTGCTCCACAGGGAATGGGCTCAGTGTTTTTCAACAAAGGTGAGAACTGTATTGCTGCTGGCCGTCTGTTTGTGGAGGAGTCCATTCATGATGAGTACATCAGCCGAGTGGTGAGTGAGCAAAAACACCAGCTGTCCTCCGCTACAATAATGTAGTGCTTATTGCACGTTAAACATCTTTCTCTGTACAGTTGGAAGACATATTAGTGACATAGGTGCTCTAATTTTTAGTCCCCAGTATGTGTGAAGCTGCTGAAACTCTTGCCATAATGCAATTTCATAGTGTACATTTGAGCAGAAGTAACAAAAAAAAGCATAATTAAGTGTGAAAAATCTTGTTTTACGGTCTTGTTGATGGTCCTTACCGTCTTAGGTGGAAGAGATCAAGAAGATGAAGATTGGAGACCCACTGGATCGCTCCACAGATCATGGCCCACAGAATCACAAAGCCCACCTGGACAAGCTGGTGGAATACTGTGAGATCGGAGCGAAGGAGGGAGCCACACTGGTGTATGGAGGCAAACAAGTGGACAGGCCAGGTAGGATGAACACTCAGCCTTCTGAGGCAAATGGCTTAAAACTTGCTAAATGTCAAACAGCGGTCTAGTTATAAGGACCAAATTTCAATCCATATCAGATGGAAAAACAGCAAACAGGACGGACTGTCGGAGAATGACCCAGTACAAATGTCATGTTATGTAGTAACTATGTCAAAAATTGATGCCAGAGCATGTTTGTATTTGTTGTGAAACAGTCAGTTTTTCCGGTTGACTTTGGCTTGTATCCTTTAAAGAGTAATATCCACTATCTTTTAAATCACTCAGTTTACTGGCATTGCAGACTGTTTTTTCTAAACGCCCAATAGGCTTACCTTTTCTTTCTTTAAACCTCTTTTAGGTTTTTTTTATCTTCTATTATTTCAAAGGTTGCAGACAAAGATAAGGTCATCACTTATATAGTCTGTTAAACTTAGTTTTTAATTTCTGTGGAGAATTTTCAAGGTCCTATGTGGTGTATTATTAAGATGCAAAATTGCACCTTTCAACACAAAACCACAGAGTGCATGTTTATAAAGGACAGTTACGCCATTTTAACAGTAATATAAGCTTTATCCTAATGTTTTGGATAAGCATTACCTCTCAGCTAAAGTTTCTGCAGTCAGTAAGGCTCCTTAGCTCACTAGTGAGCAAAGATTCTGATTTATCAACTTTCTGTTTACACAGACGGTGCAGAAATTTTAATCTCATGTTACTAACACTAGTTCAGTCCTGGGATCATTTGAGTTGGTAACTGGCACAAGAAACACAATTAAATCAAATTTATCCAGCTTGGTGTTTATTTGCCACAATACCACCATACCTGTACATTAGCTCGATGGTGACTCTGTTGTACTGTGCTTAAGGCAGAAGTTTGACAGGAGTTTTGCTGAGCACTGAAACTTTAACACAGATACAACTCTGAGCCTGAAAAAGGAAGTTAGCTGATGTTACTTTAAAAGACTTAGAGGCTTACGCATCACTGTCACCTTTTCTCCATCAGGCTTTTTCATGGAGCCCACTGTGTTCACTGATGTGGAAGACCACATGTACATCGCCAAAGAGGAGTCCTTTGGCCCCGTCATGGTGGTGTCCAAATTCAGAGATGGGTAGGTTATCGCACAGTGTCTTTCTGGCATTATTTTAGTGCTTTTGTGCAGTTTGAGTCCCTAACTGGTATCCTTTGACCTCTTGCACCAAACCACAGTGATGTGGACGGCGTGCTGCAGAGAGCCAATGACACAGAGTATGGCCTGGCCTCAGGTGTGTTCACACGTGACATCAACAAGGCCATGTATGTGAGTGAGCGGCTGGAGGCTGGAACCGTTTTCATCAACACCTACAACAAGACTGACGTGGCTTCACCTTTCGGAGGCTTCAAACAGTCCGGCTTCGGCAAAGATCTCGGTGAGCAGAGACAAGAAAAACATTGCACATTTTTAGCATTGCTTCTTTCTTGCTTTAGTTTAAAATTTACACAATCATTGATGTTTTCACCAAGATAAAGAGGAGCTCGTCAGTTCACATGTTTAAGGACTAAGTTCAACTTATGGAAAAAGCTAAACTTTCACATTTGTTCTGTGGGTGTTTGGGGGCTTAATGAAGTCTGAAAAAATACCCCTAATGTCATGGATTATACACGGGAAAAATTATGATTTGATCAAGTTGCATTAATCAACATCCGTGGTCCTGAGTCTGAGCCAGATACTTTTCTAGATTTCTAGATTTGAGCCTTTTTCAACACAAACTGTCAGTTTAAACTTTATTTATTTATTGAGGAGAAGAATCCATTTAATCATAATATTACATAAGTTATAGTTTGGGACCCCTCAAGGGTACACAAGGTAAAACAGTTAAAATAAAAAATATA
>JAPZDV010000015.1:1848678-1878526 GCA_029814665.1 Acanthurus lineatus
ATAATTGTAGCTCTATTACAGTATTTCATCTTTGTCTGTGCTTTTCCATCCTGTCCCAGTATTAGATCTGTTCTAATAAACAAAATAAAATGAAGCCAGGAGTAGAGGACCAGATATAAGACGAGCAGGCAGACAGTTCTTGTGTCTTTCCCCACTGGGCAGAGCAGCCAAACTGAGAGGAGCACAGACCACCTGCAGTTACCCACCTAGCCTCACTGCAGCTCAGACCTCCTTATTCTCCATTCCTCCTGTCAGATCCGGTGACCTGAATAAGATAGAAGACCCCTAAAACCTCACTCTACCTCTACCCCCTGCTGAGGTTGTATGAACATCCTCTTACCCCCTATCTACCCAAAACACCCTAAAGGGCAAAAAGCCAGAAAGGCAAAATCAGTGCATCTCTGGCGTAATTATTTTAATTTTTATCATGATCTGACAACAAAATAGGAGCACAGAAAATGTTTGTAATGACAAATTATATTAAAAAAAATTTGCAAATTTTTTTGTGAGTTTCAATTGTATGTTATTGTCCCGAAATTTTTGATACAGATCGACAGTGACATTTTTTCTTCAGTGGTTTTTCAAAAGTAAAAAGCTGATTCTTGTACTAAACAATAGATAATTATAATTGTTATTATAATAATAGATAATTTATTTGTGGTATTCTGAATAACTACAGACAAAGGACTTGCATCACTGGCAGTGTGTCACAGAAATTCCAAAAATAATATCTGGTAGCTGGATAAGGTAGAACAAACTATCAGTGGACTAACCCTGTGAACATTTGAACAGCGGTACCCCAAAGAGGAATTTGTGTCACTGCTCAGGCAAAGAATTTATTTGATATTTCTCAAATCTAAAAGGAATAATTGCTTTGATTAGTTATGAGCAATGTAAAGCTCATCAGTAAACAGCTGTAGGCTTTTTGTTGTTTCAAATCAAAAGGGATTAAACTCCTTTTGTACTTTGGACAAAATCATACAAACTTTTTCCCTCTGCGTTTAATCTGTATGCTAAGCTAGACTAACCACCTCCTTACTTTATCTCTATTTTTTTAGCACAGGTAAAAAAAGCAAAGACTCATTTTAGATCAGTGGCATATTCAGATTGTTAGTGTTTGCAGGGGTTTGAAGTCAGAGACAGAGACAGTAGGGGGCAGAATGAGTGTGAATGCTCATTGTAAAGTTGTGTCTGTTTACAGGCCCAATGGGAGTGCTCCTCATGCTCCAATAAAATGTCACCAGACAGACAAAGAACCAAAGTATATTGAATTAAATGGATAACATCCTGAGGCAGTGTCTAATGTAATGTACTCATCACAATGACAGGCCTGGTTTTGGGGCAGTAGGTCAGTTTTGAGGGTTAACTATAAGCTGAGGCTATGGCCACTTAACAGTTGGTGGCACTTAATTCTTTGTTACAGTGCTTTTGTAAATTTGTTACTTAAGAAAAAAGCACAATGATATGATGTAGTTAAAAGAGCATCAGTTGTTACCTCAAACACTAGAAAACAATGTAGAAAACATAATGCAAATATGAGATATCTGGTTAAGAAAAACTTTTTTTGTGATATTTTGACTTTAGGTATTTCTATTCAGGTTTTAAAAACAACTAAATGGAAAGAAACACTTTTCAATTTATAAAGCAGAAAAAGCACGAGTGTAAAAAGAAGAATTAACTAGGACTCAGTTTTTGCCTTCACCAGGCAGGAACTGTTTACACAGAAATAACGACCTAGAAATTAACCTCCAACATTTTGCACTGTGTAGACCCTGACCATTACAACAGCATGACTAATAATTTCTTGTCAGAGACAGACTGCAGTACAAAATGCTGAAGTTATGTTTACAGTCTCGGATAAAAAGCCACCATTATAAAGTTTGTCCATCACAGACGAGTCTGTTTTTCAACCATGGGGTGCTGCTGTGGTCACAGTGTTTAAGTGACCTTATTTTACCTATACATATACTGATTGTCCCACATAAGTTACAGGTTTTTTATATAAAGAAATTAGCATATTTATTTTTACATTCACATTTTTCAAATGAACCTTAATATTAATATCAGCATCAAAAATGCTTTTAATACAATTAGTATTTTTTTACAGTTCTCATGAAAGGAGGTGATCATAAATGTTCACGTTCACCTGCCCATGTGTCTTCATTGACTTTACCCAGCTCTGAATGCTCCGTCACCATCATGAATCAAAATTTCTTCTATCTTGTCCAGGAATTGGGGGTAACCTGGTGGCTATTCAATCCAGCAGGATTTCCACTCACCTGCATTTTCACTGTGCTCCTGGGGAGGTTCCTGACGAGGCCAAGGGCTGCTACTACCCCTGCCGCACATTCTGTGGCACAGGTCAGTACCTTATCAGCAAGCACACCATTAGTTAAATGAATTCACACATTGGTTAAGCATCAAAATTCAACTCCAATATAATTAAAATAAGAAGCACTTTACACTGGTTATTATTAAAACTATGGTGATTGCTGAGAGAAGCCTTTAACTCGACACATTTTAATTGGCTTTCACATAGATACACATAGCCACAAATACACAAACATCCAAAGTAGATTTGGATAAGACAGTCAGTGGAAACATTGTTAGAAGTATAACTATGTTTTATACTGCACAGTGGGTTCACAGTATGGAGGTTTGGTTTTCATCTCTGAGCAGGAGCACTGCTGCTTCTCTGCTCTACCAGGCAGTTAATTGCCATCTCCTGCTGTCTCAGGTGTAAATTAATTCTTTATTAGAAGTCTAGAATGAAAACCAGCAGGACTCAGAATCCTGAGGACAAAGGGTTGGCTATATCAAACAGCACAATTTGTCACCAAACTATTCATTTGTTCATTTTTTAAGTCTACATGCCCAATTTATTTGCAAATGAAAGGATTTTCTCAGATTCCTTTAACCTTCCCTCTTCCATCCTATTTTCTCAGGAGCCAATCATCGCTCTGCTCAGGTGCTCCTCCTTTTGGTGATCCCTGGTCATCTGATTTTCCTCTACACCATCCACCTGATGAAGAGCGGACACACCACCCTCACACCCATTTTTATGTCCGTCTATCTGGCTGCTGCCATGCTGCAGGTGAGCACTAATGCAGCTGTTTATGAAGTGTCCTGTTGAATATTATTACCAATGTTTTTGAGTTACAGTACATTTAATGAACTTGAATGCAATACATTTTTTTAACTCAAGGATGATTAATGTTAATACTGTAGAAGGCTGGGGAAGTGGTGGCAACAGTGTGGCAAGAAGAATGCAGAGCTCAGCATTGTTGTAGACAAACTGAATAAGTCCCAAATGTTTGCATGGAACACCTACTGAGAGGAATATTAGTGGATATACTGGAACGGAGGGTGTATTGCACATGATTACAAAGAACGTCTGTGCCAGCTTAACTATCACACTCTCCATATTAAAAGTCTGAACAAAGAAGAGGGAGTATATTGTTGTGCAAATATGTAGATGTGCATCTATAGTGGTGTTAAAATCTCCCTCGTGCTGCTCAGGATAATCTGTGACTAAGTACTGCAAGTTTGTGTAATAATTGTCAGCAAAATAATAATTTTTGTGCATGAACAAGTTAATTTTACCTGCACTGTTATTTTTTATTATTATTCAAGAACTTACTTTATTTTCTTTTCAGAGAGATGGTATACGTTTTTTTTTTAAGTTGGATGTGGACATATTTCCGTCCTGACGCTTGTAGCAGTGTTAGGAGAATCAGATGTGTGTGTCCTGTGAAATCTTAGAGCATTGTGGATCCAGGAAATGCCTTCCTGACTTCTGTATGTTTTTTTATGAATGACTTTTTCAGGTTAACCATAATCTGTCTGCATCTGGATTTTTTTAGAACTTTGTAAGGGTGATTTTGTGCTTGAATTGGATTCTTTTTTTTCTCATAGGCTTTTTAAGCTCCTTTAAGTCTTTAATGCACACATGGAACATTCAGATGTAATCATGGCCACTGAGGTGCTGGAGAATTTCCAAATCAATTAAGTCTGTAGCCAGTGCAGCTCCTTTAGAGGCTCTTCCATCCCTGATAGAACATCAAATAGCAGAAACAGGCACATGGGATTGTGAGATGTAGAAAGAGTTTGGATCCAGCCACCTTCCCTTCTCAATATTAATAGCCTTTAGAGACAGAATACTAATAAAATCATGAATACATGACTTGCATTCATCAGGTTGTCAGAAATACCACAGAGGAATATTGCCCTCCTAATTTTTATTAAAGATGGAGATCAAAGTATAAAAACGTAGCTGGTTGGAATAAACTGCTCAAAATTACCAGATGTCCTCTCTGGAAAAATACATAATTGAAATTCTGGGTACAATATAGCACATTTCTTAACAACAGCATTTTATTTAGGTTAGAGTACAATCTTTGTTTTTTCGATATACATATTCCTTTTTTATTGAGTAGCAGCCAGCAATTTGCATTAGCCTACACAACAGATAGCTTTTTATGGCGGCTCTAGAGAGAAAGCTAACAGTGAGAATAGATAGGGCTAGGGTAGTGCTGGCTCAGTCACCCTGGACTTTATCTGGATAATGGGGACTGCTTCACTGACTGTACAGCAAGGAAGATGTTAACTTGACTTTTCTCTTTTAAGCTACAGACATTAGAAAATGATTCTGGAGGAAGCCGTGGCCTTGTCAAAGCCATTGCTTGTAAACAATTAACCAGTGTTAGCTCTGATGACACTGACTACATGCAACAGGGAAGTTCGGCTGAACACAGCATTAGAGCAGGAGGAAAGAGACCAAACAGACCTCTCTATGTTTTTTTAGATGTCAATCTTTCTTTGTAAACAACATGTAACAACCAGGGCAGAGTCTCATCATAGCAGTTTTCATTTTTACACTTCTTGCGAGTTCATTCTATTGTTTATTTTTCTTGTGCCATCCAAAGGTGTCGTCCATCTGCTGTCAACAATCTGCCCGAATCCAAGTGAATGCAGCATTAATCTATGAAAATCTTCATTTTAACATTATACATTGTTCTGTTGTTTGTGGATCGTTTTTAACATAATGTGGTGAGTCAAGGAGCTGCAACACTTTTGGACAAAACTTAAACCTACAAAGACATAAAGGTATTAGGGAAGCCAACTAAGATTCAGTTGTGCTAAACAATCACCAGGGAGGGGAATGCAGAGAACTTTACAGCTTGTGCATTCAGTAGTTAAGGATTGAAACTGAGGGCAAGGCTCTTACTGATGTCTTTATATCTCTGAAAATAAATGTGTTGGTGTAGGGAAATAATGAGCAGGTTAAACCTATGGAATTGCTGTACCCTTAGTGAGCCTCTCCACCTATACTTCAACCTGGGCACTAATGATGGTAATAAAAATAACACCACTCTTATCATCTCCTCTGACAGTGCACCCAAATGACCATATAAGCTCGACATTTTGTGTGTTTCAAATGAGGGTATGGGATGGTTTGCTATAGTATCTGATCTCATGAGCAACATTTATTTAAATGATTTTTGTGTCTATGTTTTGAATAGATTGTTTCAACTCTGGGTAAGCGAGACATCAAAGGGGTTCAGTTTAGACATTTGAATTAGGCAGACAGCAGCATTAGTTATGGATGTAAATAGCCTTAGGCAGTAACCTCAAAAGACCCTAGTGTGGTCTATCACTGCATATCTAAAAAGTTAAATGATTCATCCATGCAGATAAGTGTCATGTACCACAAAGTGAAGAAATAAATGTTTAATTCTCTCATAACCCACCCCTTCAAATATCCAGTGGCCAGACTTTAAACTTAAACACATATCCATTTTAGACTTAATATATGCAGACCCTACATTATATCACAGTTTGCTGTTTTTCTCTCTGTGTCTAACATGGGTCTGGGCACAATCTGGCAGAAATGTAGGTAACATGGTGGAATTGGATAATGTCGTTCAGTCGAAGTAAAAAGTACTGTAACAGTCTGTTTCTTTAATAGCAGTGATAAGCAGAAATTGCACATGCTGTAGTTTGATAACGTTCCATTTAAAGTGAAAACCATAGAAAATTAGGGGACAAATGACAAATTTTTTACAGCTTGACTTTCTGTGGTATCTCTGCGAACCTCATGCTACAGTAACTGAGTGGCAAAGAACAAGACTTTATTTAAATTGTCTAAGTTCTGCATATTTTGGCATACAGTGATTCATGGTTTTAGACCATTCCTTGGAGAATTAAAAAAAACCAAGAACATACCAAATGAGAGAAAAAAGAGGAAAACATAAACAATACACAAGACAACATGATTTAACAATGGCGTGTGAGCCAACAGTATATTCAGACAGAATGAGGCAATACAAAATAAACTAAGGCAACATAGTGCAATAAGCCACAGAATACTCAAGAGAATAATAGTTTGACAGTTTGGGAGTCAAGGAAGTCTTAACTCTTAAAATGTTGCAAAAAGTTTACCAGTAATAAGCTGCATGACCACAATAGTGTATTATTTATGGGAAACATGATACTGGGACATTTAATGATAAGACCAGAAGTCATGGGGTTGGTACTTGGTCAGATAAATACAAATCATTGTTGTGTTGCTCTGTGGTGTCTTGAAAAAAAGGATGAACATCTCTTGCTCTAAAGCTTAAACCTCATAACCGAGGAATCAGGGGCTCTCCCTTTTTTTTTGTACACAAATCAAAAATTCTACACACCCAAGCTATGAGAAAGTTGCTTGATCACTTGTCTGTCAGCTTTTAGTCCTTAAACTACCTGGCTTTGCTCGAGAATACTGCACTGAAACAGACAATAAAAAAAACTGTGGTTTTTTTTTCAAAGATATGAGCTTGACAGAACTATCTATTTTGTCCTTTTTATATATTCATGTTTATTTAGTTACATGTACAAAAATTTTTGAAACTCACCTGCATTCAATTGTCATAAACAGTTGAACCAAGCTGTTAACATGTTTATTTTTTCCTTCAGTTGGGTAATTTAATAAGGGGCTGGGATCAACTCGCTCTTAGAACCAGTCTCAAGAAACCATTTAAAATAGTACATTTTTTTGGTACTTCCTGTTTGCTTGCAACATTTTGTTGTTTCAGTCTGTTAACTTTTGGGCATTTTTTCAGAAATAGACAAATTCCTGTCTTTTCCTCTGAAACAAAAAATGTGAAGTGAGAAAAACATAACTTGCCAAGATGAATGTTTAAATTTAGATGATTCAAAAGTGACAACAGGTGGTCCGGAGGATGAAACACATAAAAATCTGCAAAACATAGATTTAATGTCAAAAGGTTTCTTGAGAAGAAGCAAACAACGGAGGAGAGCTGTTAATGATGAAATGAAAGGACAGAGTCTTTCCTCAAACTGCTCCCTCTGTGAGAGCTGGAGATGACGCCCACTGAGGCTTTATGATGATGTGGACCTGAACAGGACATGATAGTGTGTGCTCTAAATATCACTGGACTTTAATCCATCCTAAACTTATTTTTTTCATACAATTACAAGAATAGTCATGGGGCATGTAGGAGCGCCAGGATAGCTGAGAGAAGACCTAGAAATGTCTCCTAGTCTCGGGACAGAAAAATGTACTGTCTCATTTTGGGTGGTTGTACTTTCAAACAAACTTAACTGGTGGGACTCGAGGTAATTTATTAGAACCCTGGTTTATTTACCAGAACAGGGGACACTAAACCCTTCCTGAGTGTGACATTTGGATTGATTGAACTATCAGTTCATGCTGACCTCTAGATCTGCAAGGTAAGGTAGAGATGATGGAGGTCAGGACTTCCTTATCTTTCTTTTCTTAACTCTTAAAAAAGAATTGGCTCTTTTATATTTAAAATGGCTAACAAACAATATCCAATGGATCACGGGGTTATGAGATTTACAGGAATGGGTAATGTGGATGTCCTATTTAACTTAATTTGGCTCTAATTCCAATTCTAGTCCTTAAATAATGAGTATCTACTGATTCTGAATCAGAGTCCATTTTTTACATGGATGACACAGCAAGCAGCGTGAATATGTCCAGTTTAGGAAGTACTGCATGTTTGATAATTGTACAACTCTGCATTAACAAAAAAAGGCAAAATAACAACTTTCTTTTAAGTATTTGATTTTTACCTTAAATAACTCAAATAAAAAGCACTTACCAAAACATGCATTATCTCTTGCTAATGGTGAACAACCACGTTACATTGTGTTGAATGTTTTCATTGTTATCTTAAAAAGGGAATCAGTCATTCTTTTCATTGTTATCTTAAAAAGGGAATCAGTCATGAAATAACAATTTTTTTTCATAGTAAACAAGCACATCTTAACAGGGAGCTCAGGACAAGGCTGAGTTCAGGAAATTTGTTTTCATTTCTCACTTTTGTGGCCTTTTAGCCTTTCAGCTGTTTCAAGAACATGTTTCAGATCCCAGCCTCTGTGTACTTATGTTACTAGCTGTTGTACTTGCTTGTTACTAGCTTGTACTATAATTCATAATTTTTGTTGAATTGTATTTTTCAGATTTTATGCAATTTTTAAAGAATTGTACATGGTCATATGAGTGGAGCATACTGACAAGAATAAAGATGTATTTTCTGACAAACACACATGCACTTATTGTATATACAGACACATATGATGACATAAAACACCCACTTACATATAGAAACACACATACACTTGGAGATGCAGCAGCTTACAGCCTCAAGTTCTCACACTGGTTTTCTTTTGGTTACGCAAACAATACAGATATTTTTGAAATTTCTCTGAGAAATTTTTTTCTAGCACATTGCATTTTGCATGGGCCTCTGCCCAGCACTGTTTTCCACACAAAAAACAACCTGTTCTTTAGCCTTCAACAGCAAACTAAGCAACACTCAGACACTCATTTTTAGTTACATATTTCTGTCTGCCACCTGTGTAAGTGGTTTGTAATTGGAGAAATTGACACAAAGGCAGATTCACACGAATGTGGCCATCTCAGGAGATCAAACAGCTTTATTTTGTAGACACTTTTTCTCTCTTTCCACTCAGACATGATTAAAGAACCAAATACACAAACGGAGGAGACTGTGTGATGGATTGGCACACTGCTGTGTTTGTCTCTTTCATTTTTCTTCTATTTGTGCCAAAAATGTGGAAATTTGATGTATCTTAATCCTTGAAAAACTGACGTTTGAAACTCTGCTTAAGTCTCTCTCTGTCTCGTCATCCCTGTCTTTGTTTGAGTAAAATCCAAACTAATATCCTCATTGAGAAGCCATGTACAGTAAATGATGTTAGTTGATAGCAAAAAACAGCAATTGCAGCAACTGAGAGAATGTCCAACTGTGCCACCCGTCATCTTGAATAAAAAACAAAGCCGTGACACCCCAGGTTGTGCAGAGTCAGGTTTGCCTCAGTGACCCTTTCATCATGTCATAACTAAACATTGTTGGATAGGAAAGAAGGACTGTGTTGTTTAACAGGATTGCGTATTTATTCACAAAACTCTCCCACATTTAAAGTCAAGTGAAGCTGTCTGTAAGTTATCAGAACTCCTACATTAATGTGTTTATATATAAAAAAATATATATTGTAATAATCAATTCTTCTTGCTACCTCCTCATACCATCATTGCTTTTTGTATTCTTTGCATGTCAATATCTTAAGACGATTTCAATACTGTTTTGTTTTTAAAATGTTTGCGCTGCAATCTCTGAATAGCTCATTTCCCCTTAAATTATAGAGTTATTCTTATCTTTTAATAGACTTCTCTTTTTCTCTCTGCACTATTTCCTCCACATGTAGAAACTTGAATAATGAATAACACTCTTTTAACTTGTCTCTCGGTCTGCTGCTCTGTCCATTACTCCTTCTCCTCTCTGTTCCCACTACAGTTTAAGTGTTTATGACATTCTGCACAGCTATTTGAAGCACTTGTTTTCTCCCAGTCATGATAACACAGGGTTTGTGTGGTTGTAGTGAGGCACAGTGGGGTTAAAGGCTAAATGCTAAGTTATGCTTGCTAGAGCCAGCAGATGCTTAGCTTAGCATTGAGTAGAAACAAGGATAAACAGCTAGCCTGGTTCTGTCCAGTGGTTTCAAAAATCTATTTAGCAGCACCTTTAAAGTTTGCTAATCAACTATTAAATATTTGTTATATATTGTTTGTTAGTTTAAAAACAGAAGTGTAAAACCAACAGTTTTCTATATTAGGACTTTTGTTCCAGACTTTTTCTTGGCCATGACAGATGGAAACTCAAGGATGTTTGCTCTAAGTTGCAGGTTAAAACATACAGGCACAAGAGTGGTATGGATCTTATTTAGCACTGCAATGAAGCAATCAAGTGTATTTCCCAAAACATTAAACTATTCAATTGATTTCTAAATTCTACTTTAGATAATCACATGGGAGGAAAAAATTGATAATTAGGTTCCTCTTTATGTTGACCTGGGTTATGTGATTATTCGCTCTAAGAAAAGAAAGCCTGCCAGTCTAAACACGCACGCTTCCTGGGGAATCTAATCTAATCTTAAACTTCCTCTGCTACTCTTCCAGGTGTTGCTGTTGTTGTGTATAGCAGACTGGATGGTACATTCCATGTGGCGGAGTGGTAAAGATCCGGACAGTTTTTCCATCCCTTACCTGACAGCTCTTGGTGACCTTTTGGGAACCGCCCTGCTGGCACTCAGCTTCCACTTCCTGTGGGTCATAGGAGACCAGGACAGCGACGTGGGCGACTGAGACAGCCTTTGTCTAGGAGGCGTAGGCAGTGACAGGAGCCCTGCCGTTCGCCATCCACCTTTCACGCCCTTAAGCCTTGTGGGAATGTGGGTGCTGTCTATAACTGCACAGCACATTCTTCTGCTTCACTTCACTTGAAACCACATGATGGTTTGAAAACTATTACTGTTTTCTGCTCTGGCTTTTTTCTACATACAAAGACATTCTATTCCATACATTCAGACTGTTCTTAGTTCAGATTTTGATTTGCATAGTTTGCACCAAAGCACTTGCATATCATATTGCTGGTCTCCAAGAGGAGTGGGAAAAGCCACCACCCACAAGGCTGAGGAAACCGTGCAGCTGTTGGCAGAGTGGTCTACTCTGCAGCCAAGCATCAACCAGAGGACGTCTACCTAAAATCTCTTTGACAGGTAGATATTTTGGGGATTTACCACCCACCGTGCTAAAATTTGTTACATGCCTTGTGTATTACTGCTTTGCTTCATCAAGTCAGTTGAAGGACACAGCGACTGCTGGAGTGGGGGCAAGACAGTTTGTCCATTGTCAAGTCATAAACGCACACTTTTGACTTCATTGTTTTTCAAGTCTACCAGCAGCAGACCCCCAGTTAAAAGGGACTAACGTGAATTTGTATAGATGGTACAATTGGTCAAAGTTTCTTCCTGTATCTACCCTTCTTTGTTTTCTGTTTTTGATGTTTTCCTGATGTTCGAACTGAGTTTGTGCTCTGTGTCTGTTCAACACAGTCATTTTTTTCACCTTTAATTTTTGTGTTTGAAAATATCTCACAATGTTCTCTTTCTTCCTGGATGCACATTAGCAAACATGTTTGGGTGCATTCACAAATATGGGTACAAATGTGATCTTTTTTTTGTTCCATTTAAACCTGCCTCCAAGCAGGATGCTGGATGAGGCATGCATAACTTTATTTAGTTTGAGTTGAGAAGTATTTTCACGACCTAGCAGCTAAATAGCAAGGTGCCAGGTTGTGGCCCAGTTGTTGAGGCCTGAAGCTGACCCTTCACTAAACCTCTCCCCTGAAGAGAGATTGCCAGTCATAATTTAGCAACCCTAACAAGGTATGACAGGTCTGTACAGCAAGCTTTGGATTCCTCAAAATGTTCAAGCCGTGTGCATTGTGTTGTAGCTTGGAGCAGCAGTGGATATGTAGAAAAGTTGGATTAGAGTACTTTTCTTTTTTCATTTCAAAATCAAAACCTAGAAGCAAATATGCATGAATGCATTAACATGTGTTTAGATCTGCTCTCAAGTAAGTTGCAGCTATCATTATGTCTGGCTTTTTAGATTTCTACCTACAGTAAAACCTAGTTACCTACAGTAAAACCTGTTACCTACAGTAAAACCTGTTACTTCCAGAGTTACAGTCAGCTTTTCATTTAGTACATTACTTTATGGAGTTACAAGTAGCATTAAAAAGTGTGTAGTATTTCCCCGTATTGTGGAAGTTGTTGCTGTTCACAGTCAGAATTCAGGATAGCTTTGTCAGCTCTGTCCAGGTCTTTATTGGATTTGGGGAAGGTTACTGTCCAGATATCCCTGTGACATTTCCTAAGGTGTCATTTCTTTTTTGCCAACATTAGTTAGTCCTAATTCCTCAAAGTCTTTTCTCTTGTGAGGTTAAAAGTATAAACATTCTGTTAAAAAAATGAAAAAGGAGCCCAAAAGTGTTATATTGAAATGAAATTACTGTCTGATCTTCCATTTTTCTTTATTGTGTGGATAACAATGGACTCACTGTATCTGCAATGCAGTACAAGAAATGTGCTGTTTCTTTATTTAGTGCTGCATGTTTTATTGACAGGGACTAGCAGATTTATCTCTGGTATTTTGGCTATCAGTTGTATTTTTCACAACCCATGTTTAGAACGAGCTGAATGAAAGAAAAAAGTTAGCTTATGAATGAAGCTCATGTGATATTAATCAACTAGTTAGATAATAGCTCAGCAACAGTCGTCTTGTCAGTCAGCAAAATGAACAGCACTGGCTGGAAAAGAGAAGCAGCTCTTGTGTAGCACTGTTTGAAATCAGGGACCCACTGTTTGAAAATGCACTATGAGTTCTTTCAGTAAATCTGCCACTTTTAGTGTAATAAACTGTGTGTGGCTGCGTGGGAACAAAAAGCTTGACGAATGTAGCAACAGAAACCAAGGGTTGCAGGGTTTAGTGAACGGTCATTTACTGCTTTGGATCAACCAATCTGCAGAGATGTTTACCTTATATTCCTCTTTTCAGCCATACATCTCTTCAGCCTTAGCCTCCTGTTAGACTTTGTTAATGTTAACAGCACTTCTGTGACCCTTATGTGAAACAAACCATGACATTTACATTATGTCTACCTGTAACCTCTCTCACCCATTTCCTGTTTGTTTTCCTTTCTCTTGTCCTCAGTGAGAGTTTAGTTCTAGGCGTTTTGGGGGATTTTTGCACGCTAATCACATGCTGTTTACAGTGCATGTATGCATATTAATAACGTGCATGCACACAGTTAAACAAGTTTTTATTACAGTAATTCGATTTTCTTCTCATATCGGACTTATATCATAATCAGTATAAACACAACCTGACTAAATGATAGGTTTCTGTGGGATTTAATTCGGATTTTTTAATAAATCCCTGACCACAGAACAATAACACTGAGAAAAATCATCTTATTCAAAAAAAAAATCTTAAACCAGACCACCTCCTTGATCTGATCATTAAACAGCATGTTGTCTGCATGTGAACATAGCCGTTGGCTCTCTTTAACTCCAATATGTGCCTCTTTGGATTCACTGGTTAACAAGGTATATTTATGTATTGCCATGAATGCAATTTTCTTTCTACAGCATTTCAATAACTGTGCAATCATTTCTTTTTGTACTCACTTTCAGTTCTATGACAAAGACTATTTTATTTTTGAAGCTTGAGTTTGTGTTTTTTCCTAAAATTTGATATCCAGCATTCAATCACCATTTAAAATACAGGAATGAAACAGTTTAAGGATATGAGATGTACAGAATATAAGAAGTTGTCAGGATCTAGACGTTGGCATAAATTTGGTTGAAATGTATGGATATGTTTCCTTCCCGTATGAAACCATGTATTTACTTTTGTAGCTTACATGGGCCAAAAGTGTTGAAATAAATGTCTTTCCACTAAAAAGCATTTTACTATTGATTATTTTTTGAAAGGTATAGCCGACAAAAAGCCATCCTCTCATCCACATTGGCACACAGTAGTGGTTATTACTGCACTGAAAAGGAAAAACAGCTGTCACATGAGCTGTGAATGCAGCAGATGAAAGCTTAAATATTGAGCCAAGGGGGAAAAGCTGAGGTTATGACCGAAAATGAACAGTAAAAAAAACTTCACTCTCCTCTTTTTGCCTGAAAAAACTCTAGATATTAGCTATATTCTCCAATGGTCTCTATGACAACCTCTCTTGGCATTGCCTATCCTTCTTTCTTGACCTCGTGTTCGGGAAAACATGCATTTCTGCACACGTTACAAAAACGCCCACCTCCAACACATACAGTAGCTTATTCCTCCCTGTGAAAGCTGCTGTTGGATTTAAGACTTACTGGAAGGGAGCTGTGACAGCTGTTGGTAAAGGAGATGATGTCTGATATTTATATCCTCATTCAAAAAGATTCATGGAAAAATCCAGTGTTAAGGCTGCAAGGATACGGGTTTCATCTCATAGGGCCTCTCTGATCAGAATAGTGGTGGTTGCCCGCCATCATCACCCCATCAGTTGGCTACAACAAAGGTCTTATCCTTTACCAGGAAACATTACTGGTAAAGCCATCAAAAAGGTATTAATAGGCTCTTTTTCTAGGTTTGGGTTGCCAGAGCAGGTGCAGTGTGACCAGGGATCCAGTTTTGGGTCCAGAGTGTTCAGGGTGTTATGTATGAGCTTGGTATTTCACATTTCATAGACAGTTTCTTTCACATAACATTCCCAGTCTCAATGAGATTTTATATGGGCTTATCAGATGTAAAGAACTTTTTTCAGACTAACAACATTCAGTTTTTTTGACATTGAAAGCTGTACTTGTACATTGTGGGACTTGTACATTGTACATTTTTTTCAGTTTTCTGTGAGAGATTCTTTGAGCCATGAAGTTAGAAGTCTCCTGAAGCTGTTCAAAGAACTGTTACTTCAACCTAAGCCAGTTGAAACTATGCTTTTGTATGTTGCTGAGTTTTAAAAGTCTGTTGTGGTTCACCAGTCATGTTGTCAGGGTTCATCTTCACCCAGCTCACAAACATATGAAGGTTCAGGGCGATGAGAGGGCTGTTTGGGACCAGGTCCACGCTAGCATCTGAGTGACATTTTGTTTCCATGTTTTCTGTCCCATTCCTTTTTAATATGATGGACCAGGAACACCTATTAGATTTCGAGGTCAAAGGTCACTGTGACCTTGTGTACTTCTTTCCCATTCTCTTGACTCTCTATCTTTTAGTGAAACAACCACACCACAGTGTGGGCCTGCTGACCGGAATGATAAATGCTTCAGAGGGAAGACGAGAGAAATTGCCAGTTCAGAGAGAGCTGAATGTGAGAAGCAGCCGGTGCACAGGGCACATTACCCCCACCCACAACAAGAGGAGGAGAAGAAACTGAAGTTACTTATGAGATGCTATCTATGTACAAAATATTATGTACCATTAACACAATATCAGTATTTAATTTTGAAATATCATGGCTAATTATCAATTGTCATTGCCAGTATATAGTAACATCCCTTATTTAAATTAGTTTATTTCCCACAGTTTGGTTTCTAAAATAATCTGACCACTTTAAAAGTGATTCTGAGCACACTGTGGACAGGACTTAGTATCTATTAAAAATACTCACAAAATCCAAGTTTAAGCTTTTAGTGAAATGTAACTTTTAACAGGATAGACACCAAGAAAAGCATACAACAACAGAGTGGGCAACACTGGTTCCATACAAAGTTCCACACAAACAGAAACAACCTAATAGTCCAAAATTATACAGGCTTATTAAACCACATCAAATTCATGGTTCCATGAATGATAGAAACGTAGATATCTTGCCTAATTAATCACAGTTTGCGTTGAAGGGGCTGACTTTAGTTTGAGTTGACAGGCTGGCTCATTTAGCGCACAGAGGTCACCTGTCAGGCTGTCGATCACCTGCCTCAGAGGCATTAGAGGTTTTGACAGCAGCAGAGCTGAGTTCAAAGTGCTGTGAGTGAGGCTGGATGAGGGTTTTTACCCACCATGTCCTCTGCTGCTCTATTTGTAACTAGGAGCACCTTAAGACCTGAATGTATTAGAGGATGCTCCTTGTTGACATCATTCCCTGGTCTGCAATTAAAACTAAGAGCTCTGTTTTGTCACTGTGAGTTATTAGAATTTAACAGACTTTTGAAACTTTTATTAAAAAGAGCCTTTCATGATGGAATAAAGAATATTCATATTTATAAAATCAAACTGAACTGAACTGAACTGAACCACATAAATAAAAAATGGAAAAAAAAGAATGTGAGGCTTGCATCTGAGAGAAATGGACTCACAAGTATTACTGAAATCCAGTCAAGGGGCCTCTGTGTCTATTTCAGTTTGTCCTTATTGATGGATTATTAGCATGACAGCTGCCTTTTCAGATGACGATTTGCTACAGCTGATAAGGAAACAAGCAGGAGCTGATAAAAGCACAGATGCCTCTGCAGTTTTGTGGGGGGGGTTTTTGAAAACAGCCAAGCTAACATGTCAGCATGGAAATAAGACACGACTTCAAAGTCTGATGTCGCCGGTGTGTCTTCCTCAGAAACAAGAGGAGGCAGGTAAAGGATCAAAAGAAAAGGAGGTGCTTCCCTGTGCGTGGTCTAAATTCAAAGTCCTGTGTTGTGAAACCAATTGATTTTCCTTTTTTTTCTTTCAGCATGGTGAGAAACATTCCAACATTCTTTAGAACTTTTCAACATTGTCAAATGGATTTTCTTACCTCTCATGTGATCAAAGCCAAGGGCAGTAGATATACAGTGGATTATTCATGCTTATGGATTGAGAGAATCAGTTGTGTTCTTCTGGTTGAGGACATTTTTCAAGTCCAGCATGTTTTTATCAAACAACAACAGCAGAACATCTAAAAATTCCTTATTATTGAGTAACACATGCCAGGCATACAAAAGCTGTTCTGTTGTATTAATAAAGCTGGAAGCTACAAATCATATATTCCACCTGTGTTTTGTTGTGTTTAGCTAAGCACCTATGCTGGTGTCTAGACAGATCCTTTTTAACAAGGTCATCAGGATGCAGTGCTAGCTTGATAAATGGAGCTGTGAAGTTTTGGGGCTACATGTTCCCTGCCTGCTTGCTAAGCAGCAGTGACCCAGACAGAAGCAGAGTGACTGTAAAACCCGACCCCTCTCACTCACTCATCCAGCCACCCTCGGGGCTATTAGCCGTGTGCTGATATGGAGCCTCCAGACAGAGGGGGTTTGGGGAGGTCTGGCAGTAGCTCACAGCCAGCTTGTGAATCCCGTAACAGCTCCCTGGGTGCCCAGGAAACAATAGATGCTTCATACATGTAATGAGAAACAGATTTCTGCAGAGACCCATGGGGTTTTGCCAGTCAAGCAAGTGTGCAACACTGAGAACAGGGGCCTTAAATTGCTCCATGATGTAGACGGGCAAAAGGTTTGTGAGGGTGAGACAATGAATAATTAACTAATTGCTTTGCATTGATCTAATCAGGGACTTCACATGATATAATTACTCAAACATGCTGATGTACAATTTCTCAGCTACTAAAACCTTATTTGGTTTCAATGAAGTGCCTATTGGTTCTGCTGTAAGTGTCTGAAACTTCCTTTACAACAGCAGGAGGGTCTGCAACCAAAAATATTTTTATCTTTTGAAAACAGACAATTTCCATGTGGATGGAGATGTAATTAGGCAAAGTTTGGTCTTCTCTTTAAGCTGAAGTTACTTTTCTTGTATAAATCAAAGTACACACCAATGTTGCCATTTAAAATAGGTAAAACACTTAAGACAGCTACATATGTAAAAGTACATTTGCACATCAAAGTTTCCAGTATCCAGTTATTGCTTTTTCCTACCAGAAAAATCAGGTAAAGTCCAACATATATAAATCTCTTAGGTAATAATGTCCCATTAAAATAATTTGAATTGGATTAAAATAGACAGGAATTAAATTTCCACAAATCTTTTGGGTTAGGTGATGAAAGAATATATATATCAACCAGTCGCTGATTCCATCACTAAATGGTTTTTTGGACTATTTCTCTCCTCTGGCAAACTACTTCAGTGAGTCAACCCAGTGGCAATAAGAGGTCTGCGATGGCAGAGAAGCCGCCTGGATAAACAGCGTGCAAAGCCAAATATCTACTTTTTAAATCCCAAACGTTTAAAAGATAAATAGTGAGAGCAGAAGTCAGTGTGTCTCTGGGCGACTGTCCCTCCAAAAGTTTCATTCCTGCCTTCAGCTCCGTCCACCAGAGGTCTCAACACCACTCAGCTGTCTCTCAGCTAACAACGCCTCTGTCCCCAACTCCACCCCAGCAAAGGGATACTTTCTATAAGACTTTCATATGTAATTTGATAAGTTAAGGTTTTTTTCTGTGATTTTTGGGAAGGTTGATCAAGACCAATCAAGACGTTTTGGGTTTTATTTTATGTTTTTTGCTTAAATAGAGTTTCTATCATGAGTTAATACAAGGCAATTAAACTTTGGTATTGGGAGGGAAAGGAAATTGAATTCAGAAGGTGTACAATCATATACTTCTATGGAAAACTGATGTAGTGCACTTTATTATTTTATATTTTTTTGTAAGTTTATTTCGTTTGTATATTAGATGGAAAATATACTGAAGTTGCCCCACGACACATGCACATATCCCAATTGAAACTGAGGGGTAAAAGCCCACTTATATTGAACAGTGTAGCTTGCCTTACCACTATATTTAGCGAGAGTGATTTAACATGGCGAACAGGCAAACCTTACATGTTTTCTGAAACTAAGAATGTCTGATCTCATTTTAAGCTAAAAAAAAAAATTTTTTTTTTTTTTGCTGAAAAATTCACATTTGTCCAGGACAGGCACCAAGCGAAACTCTGCTCGGAATGTGTGGAGAACATCCTTTAAATGGACTCTAAAAAGTGCTATAAACAGACTGTAGGGAGGCTCAGCAAGCCCATACACATCACTGCTTTTCGCTCCATGCAATTCCATTCATCTATGGTTATTAGTAGTGTATGCACTGTTATGTTATGTTATTTAATATGCAAAGAAAAGAAGCACTACACTAACAAAAGCAGTGAAGAAGAGGATTCACATCCAGGGTGTGTCATATTTTGAGAGCCTTGAAAATACTGGATGGATTAGAATTGAACATATTTGCGGTTTGGTAAGACACAGAGTGTAAATGAAACATTTGTTTCCACAGGCAACTTTAAAAAAACATATGAAGGCATGATGCTTTACAAGCTTAATGGTATGAGTATGCCAGCAGCTCTGCTAGGATTTATAGTTTGTCTTAGCCTGAGGCAAATCATGCTGCAAAAACAGCTGTACATCCTGTAATGGAACTTAATTAAATGTTTAACTAAATCTGACTTTCAGTAAATCAGATTAGTTGACTTTTCTGCTGGACTGAGTTGATTTTGCTGCTGCAGAGGAAAAACTGACCTGAGCATGTGTGTGTTCTTTTAGGGTAAACAGAGAAATTCCTGACACCTTAAAGTGACATTCCTCTGGAGTCAGACTGTACATACTCCAAATATTTCCTGTTGAATTTATTGAGCTCTTATGTTGATTTGCTTTGGCTTGCAGGTCCGTGTCACCTTCAGACGGTTGTTACTCACACAGACAACATCCCACTGTCTTTAATGTTGAGTCATTCCTCAGAAAAACGTGGAGACAGCTGGTAGCTGGCCTGGATGTGACAGTGTGACCTCTGAAGCCCCACAGTGTCCTCTATCTCTTACACCGACACTAACTGTACTTTTGAAAAGGGGAAGATCGATAGCGCTGTTACCCTGGATGGATGACTCAGCCTTTACTGGGTGCTCGGTACTCTTGGAGTGAGACGCTGGTCGATCCGTTTTTATTTTGGTGGTTATCAATCTCATTTGGCGAGTAAAACCCGAACTGGGGCAGCAAGAGGAGGCTGACAGCCTTTTCTCTGTGGGGAGATTCACTATTGTATGTGTGCCACCCTATGACACAAAGTGAGGAAACATGTCAGGCAGGGAGACAGTTTCCTCTGAACCTCTTGTTGTCACATGACTCGGGAGGTTAAAGCCTGTAACTGCTCTTCACTGTTCGATCATCACGTATGCAAACTGTCACAGCTCTTTTCATCCTGTCAAAAAAGTTGTCATGACAAAACACAAGCAAATATTTGACCAAAAAAAAATGATGATGGCTTTGTATAGAGTTATAGTGACGACAGCACAAATTACTACATGGCATTCAAACTGTGCTTTAAATGACCAACACTCAGAGAAAAAAGACTAAACAACTGTTTGCAAGCATATCAGCCATATCAGTTTAACAAGGTTAAATGTAAAAAGATGAAAACCTTCTCTTTTCTGATATTTCTGAACATTGCAGACACAAAGTGCTGTATGCTGTAACTTGCAAAAAATCCATCCATGATTTAGTATCCTTTTCTTAAACAACTTCAAAAGTGAAAAGTGTGTCATCATTGTTCAGCAGTCTACATGTTATTGATTATTCTGCACCCAAAAAACCAAAAATTGATATTTTAAGCCAAAACATGACCCTAAACCACAGAAACTTAAAGTTTCAATGTAAAAACATAGCAACCATAGACTTTCTAACTGGCAGCATAAGAAAGTCCTTATGAAAGAGTTTAAACTTTGATCCCATGTGTCCTTTGTCTCTATCCACAAATCAAATTAAGTGACGATTTGCTGCTCTCCCCATCTGTTTGTCTATTGTCTGTGGTAGTTTAGCTCAGCCTCTGGCTCAAACCTGTCTAAGTGCAGACAGCTCATCAGAATGACTGGCACAATACACAGAGTGCAGCCTGAAGGTGAAGCATTGCATATTATAGCATATAGAGTAATTATTCACGCTGCATATGTAGCTGCCCACACTCATACCCAGTCTGGTAAACAACATTAATTACAGATCCGCTGCTGGGGGATTCTGACAGAATTTTATTTAACTCTCAGCAAAGAACCATAAAGCCAGGTCTAGCCCAACAGAACCATTCTATATCAATTAAAACCATGTTATTTCAATATGCTGCTTGACTGAAGAGTGGATGTAATTAGATCAATTCTGTGGAGGAATTGTTTTATTGCTTCCTCAGATCTTAATACAGGTCAGAGGTCACCTTCAGAAAACCGTGTGGGGCTGTAGAGGATCATAGACTGTACAAAAACATGAGGTACCATCTGAAGCATCATGTTTGAGCTTACCACCCACTGTCATCTGCCAGTTAGTCTTAAATGTCTCTTTTTGTGTTAAATGACAATCTAGACATTTTCTAGATTGTCCCACTGAAGTGGGACATAAGCCTTAAAATTAAGTATTAAGAATTTATAGTATTAGCTCAGAAACTTGCCAATCAAGGAGAACCAAACATCTGTTAAAAACATGTCCTTCTCAAGGCTATTTTCACATCTGTTATCATAGCTACCACATCTATTCTTCACTCCTTCATTATGGTTGTACATTCCAATGTTTTCTCACCCCACCTCATCATATATCACTGCTTTTTTCACGCCCTTTGGCATCTGATAAACGTTCCAAGGTACCCTTCAGGGCCTGTGTCCAACAAGTGAAGTCTTTCTGCCACAAAGCCTTTCTAAAAAGGTGATTTAAGTTGAGAAATAGCAGCAATTTCTTAGGTTTAGACAACAAAATTGGTTAGATTAAGAAAGAAAAGCTGGGTTAAGAACCGTTGGCGTAAAACTTAAGGTATTATTTTTTATTTTACAAAGGTCTCGAACTTTGCTCTCCAAACTGATCTCCAACCTTCTTTAGACCTTTTCACACTTTCTACAACATAAAGTGAAGTGGTTGCTGCAAGTATTTAAATTTGATGTGGTTGCTTTTACATTGGAATTTGTTCAAGGCTTGCATCTCATACAGACACTAAAAGGTTCCTTCTGCATCTGTATGAGATGCCAAGATGACAGAGTGTCAGTACTTGACATGCTGGGAATGAGAGCTGGCTGGACGTCCGCAAAGATTAATGCTTCTTGCCTTCAGCATGCAGTAAGTAAATAAACAGTGGAGACATAGACAGGATGCAAATAGGCAGAATCAAACTCTGAAAACAAACCACAACAACAGTAGAAGAAAGTTCTGGAAGAGAAAATGATACAGATTCCCATCATTTAGCCCGATGTTATACTAATATGCCATGTGTGGTATGAGGTGTTATCCAAATGTTGTGCATCTGTTCCCGTTTTATTGATCATTCATTATCAGTATCTGGGTTACACAAGATCTATGTAGCCACTGGTATGTACATATTTATGATTTTGCCATAGACCCAAAATTTCTACATGAACCAGAGTCAAAAGTTTAATTTGGGGACTGAAAGTCACAGAAACCAAATCGAAAAACTGGGGAGCTACTGCTGTGTTGCTGTGGATGAGAAACTCTAAGTGGGCCCATTGTCAGTATGCAACAGTCATTTGTGCCTGATATTCTCCCTCAGAGGCTTTAGAACACCATAGTGGCACTTTGCCTCAACAGTCTGACCTTAGGGGATGAATTCACAGTGCAAAACCCTGCAAATTTCACAAAAGTTTGCAGCAACCACATGTATGAAACTGTTCAAAGCATGCACAGTAGACATGTTCTTGCAAGTTTCTCATCACACCTCATAATGTTTTTTCTTTTAAGTTGTTCCTGTAGTTTGAGAGTCAGAGGGTGCTGTCTACTTATCAGAGGGTCAGGGATCCCATCTCCAATCTCAGTCTACAACCTCCACAGTGTCCTTGAGCAAGAGGGGCCTAGTCTGCCTACAGGCATAATATCTGCTGTAGTGACAGCCAAGAAAGAGAGAGCAGCCAAAGTGTCACCACAAAAAAGATTAGCATTTTACGTTTCTGCATTTCAGGGATATGTCAGTTTTGTAAATTTCACACGTAACAAATAAACTTTGAAAAAATAAATGATCCAAGTGACACACTTTGGATTAAACGTAGGCCTGCATGAGCCGAATTTTGTTATTTGGATACCTTTACGAAAAAAATGTCAAGCAGCAAATTAGCACCTGGGACAACACTGAGGTCTGCTCTTTCACATTTCAGCGCCAGTTGGAACATTTTCAACTTGTGTTGGTTGTCAAGATTTTTTCACAAGTTATAAAAAGACCAAGAGGCAAAAAAACTATAACAAAACAGTAGCAGAGCTTTAATAACATTAACTAATACAAAACTATAAAAACTGATGGAGCAAAGAGATGAAAATCCAAAAAAAGGGAGAGAATACAAAAAAGAACATGAAGAAGAACAGAGGCTAGGATGCTGATGAGACACAAAGAGCAAATGCAAGACGTTAAGCATATAAACAACTGTTGCCACACCATGTATATGGCAACAAAACAAGATACTTTGGGCCAAAACATGCTGTTTACAAAGTCTTGGTAAGTCTTACAAAGTGTTCTTTTGCCTAAATCCAATCAGACCTTATAAAAAGGTACTCTGAATCCAAAAACTTAATGCAAACTGCTATGAAAGTTTGCGTATTCATGGTCCCCCAGAGAAAGAATCTGTGACAACCAGCTGTTATTATGTTATATTGTAAAATCAAGATATTGTTTTTATAATCCACAACCAAGATATAGTCATTGGAAGCTCACATAGTGATATTAGTACAATAAAAGTTTTGTAGAAGCCAGCATCCAATCGTTTTACAGGAACTTGACCCCAAGTTTACCAGAAAGTGATATGCAATAAGGATCAAGGTATCAAGTAATTTGTTTGACTTGTGCCACTCAAGGTTTAAAAAACGAAATTCCTCATACTACATACATAGATCATACAGAGGAGATAATAAGAATACAATTATAGAAGAGAAAAAAGTTATAAATACAAGTACACATTTATACCAAGTAAATCAATTTGCACTCACACTTTAATTTGCAAGAAATGTAAACAGCAGCAACAAGATGGTGAAAATAAAATGGTTGACTTCTTTACATTTGAAGTGCAACATCTGGAAAACATCACTATCGATGATATAATTAACATTATCTGCTCTCTCTCTTCTTGCTAGAGTCCTCAGTCACTCAGAGGTGAGTACTTCCTCATTGCAAGTAAAACATAGGAGTAAAAAGGGTTATTTTTTAAATGAACGGGTGCTGTTATGTACCTTTTCTCAAACTGTTCTCTTACTCAAGAATATTATTGAGACAGTAATCTGCTTTTTTATTTTACTACATTTGTCAAATTCCTGTGTTACCTCCGTTATAGCTCTGTAGGCAAGCTGACAGCTGCCTGAAAGAAACAGAGGCACCACCACCTTTTGATTATGTGATGCTAGCTGACAGAGCAAAACATAGAACAAAGGCAGCTTTTAACCACCATGATCACTGTTCATATCTGGCCAAACTTTTTACACCAGTATCTAAAAACAACAACAGTTACATGATGGTGTGCTTGCTGTGCCTCTCAAAAAACACTGAGAGCTCTGCTTTCAAAAACCTCCCCCACTTACCTCCACAAGCTGCACACACTGTAGGTGAAAATGTAGTTGGCTATTTTTTGTGGGAATAATTTTGCTTTTGCTTTGGTGTAATTTTTTTTTAGTACTCTACCCACCTCTGCCTGTGCTCTGTTGGCTCAGAGTGCAGTCTGCCTGCTGAGTGCAACAATTTAACCTGAGAAGCCGTGGTAGAGACAGGTCTCTGCAAAGACGTGGGAATCACAGTCTTCTTGATTACTCTCATGTCCTTTGCCAAACAGACGGTTCAGTGAGCTTGTTGACATAGAGACTACTTGCACTCTTAAAAGGCCAGAGAGGAGACAAAAAAAAACACATCCCTTGTTAATTCAGGGGGGAATGTATTTATTCCATTCACTCCTGTATGTGTCATTGTTTTATCAGCCCACTTTAGATGAAAACCACCTCCATTTCTGTATCACAAAAGCTTTGATGGCTGCATTCCCGTGGAAAGTGCACTCACCAACTCCTGTGAATGTTACAGCTATGTAGAAAAAGGCACTTAATTTGGCAAATTTACTGTTTTTCAGATAGCTGAGTAATGGTAATGTTCTGTTAGTTCTGACAGGTCATGAGTAAACAGTTTAAAGCAACCACAGAGGCTGCATTTTGTTTTTTTTTCTGTGTTTTTCTTGTATTTGGTTTTAAAATTAGCTGCCAGCAGCAGTGCTGGTACAGCAGATTGCGAGCTGTAGTTTTCCAGGTAAACACGCTGCCCTCCTCAGCTGTCACAGTCCCTCCTGCTCGTCCCGCTGCTCATCTCGAGGTCACTCCCCCTCAAAAGTTTCTCCTCACTGCTTGGACCAGGCTGAGTGGACAGGCCGGGTGTTTGCAGGGTGTGCTGCTGCCAGGTTGCTCCTCCAGACCCTCTGAATTCAAAATGTCTGGGATATGGAATGGAGCAGCCTGCCTCTATTCCGTTCATTTATCCCTAAACTCTAAATGTCATCATTTGCATACATCAGCAGGTGATTTATCATCACCTCAGGGAATCCATTCACTTCAGATATCCTGCCAACATGTCAACTGGATGAAAAATTGACTCAACAATCATAATGTTTTGCAGCAAAGCCCTCCCTGACACTTGTGCATTGACAGGTCTTTATTGGTGCCAGTATACAGCAGCTGGGGAGAAAATTCCTTCAGGGCAGGGAAAATCATCACATGCAGAAATCGTCAGAGAGCAAAGCTGTTGCCTGAAGGTTAGAGAAGTGGAGTGGAGAATCAAAAGCTGCTGGTGTGAATCTGGACCTGTAACATTGTGGTGACAGGCCTGCTTATTCCAGTCATGGGGAACTTGAATTAGAGACCTTAGTAAATCTGATGTTATCTGTGATAACGAGGCATGAAAACCATGTTAATATATTTATTTACTGCAGTGCGTCAGTGCAGTTTTCACACTTGTGCTCAAATTCCTCTGCACAGTCCAGAGGAATTATTCTTATTCCAAGTTTTTAAGACACAGAATAACTTAAGTTGGATATGAAGTAGTTTGACCTTGGCTGAATGTTAAAGTGCAGGGGAGCTCCGGAGGAAACACTGAGCGGTGAAGTGTTTATTCCAGGGTCACACTGGTTTCTGCTCTGATCCAGAACTTACTGGTTGGAGGCAAACACTTATTTCACCTTTAGTCTGAACCTTTTTGTAACACAGGGAAGGTCAAAAGTTTCACAGTGAGGGACTCACACTGCATGCATAGCCTGACTGGCTACCAAAACAGAGATAAGAGAATGTGCAATTACAACACATACACAGAAAATATGACTTGATTCCGTGGTCAGACCGCCATGACTCCAGCATATCTTTACATAGCAAATAGTTGCCTGTTGCTATATTATCATCCCAATTCTCATGTATATGTAGAACCATTGAAAGAATATCTAGAGACATTCAGTAGGACTCCTGGTGGTGAGTTAAGATCCTTTGTAGATTTGACCCCAGATCAATTACTTCAAGACATAACTTCATCTGTGACTATTGTAGCCATGTCTGTCAAGCCATTTTGAGCAGACAAAGTCCAGAGTTCTTGTGTTATCCATAAACGTCAAGGATATAAAGTTTGAGGCTTTAGCAGCCCGATTATATCAAATCAAGTAGCTATCTTTCAAAGTTATTGGACTTTTTCGTTCAAAATTCTCTTTTTGTTTCTGTCCCTCCACTGTAGCTCAACTGGGAGACTCTGTCTGGGGGAACAAAAGGAGAGAATTTTATACAAAAAAACCCCACTGCTTTGAAAGAGACCCTCTTGATTTGTCCAGCTCAGACATTATTTTCAGAAAAAAACATTAATGCACAGAGCAAGGACTGTGGATTTTGTCCCTCATCACTTTCACTGAAATCACATTTGGAGGATCTCTTCTCATTAAGGCCCTTATGACAATGATAAAAGAACACAGCAATCAAAGGCCTTTGAAAGCTCATATGGGCACATTGACAATTGCTTCAAGACAGACTGGAAAAAAAATGCAAACCCATTCTTCAATCCATATCCTTGAGTTTATAACAGCATTAATAAGTTGTCTCTTAACTTTGTGATAACCTGACAGTGAACTTGAATGATGCAACCACATTCAATAATAGAAAAGTGGGAGCAGCATCTGAAACTTAGCATTAAATAGTAATAAGCTATGGTGTTTTTGTATGAGCCTTTTATTAAAAGACATAATGGAGTGTTACAAAATTTGAGTAGATCAGATTTGTATCACATAGAATCAGGATTTCTGCACACGTATGTACAACCAAAACATGAAAACTGCATTCCTGAAGAGACCAGTGGCACACAGCATGCTTAGGGAACCCGCCTCGCTCTAAACCCATTTCATGGTTAGAATATGAGCCTGCTTTTCTGTGATTTGACCTCCACTAAAAAACGCACACACACACACACAAACACACACAAGCACACTCACAACTTGGAGTCGGCCTCCCTCTAATGACAGGGTGTGTAGTTGGAGAGGGTAGCAAAGGCAATGTGTGTGTTTCAAAAACGGGACTACAAGGTCGGCCAAAGGAAGAAGCACTGCTAGATGTGTGTGTGCGTGTGTGTGTGTTTGTGTGTGAGAGAGTGTGTTTGCTTAGGGGGTGGGGTGGGTGGTGGGGTTTAAGGCAGGTGGTTGCACTTGGTTTCCCATCAAAACAACACTACCCCTCCCTGTAAGCAGAATGTGCTCTGTTTACAGCAGGACACATGCAGTGCTTGAATATAAAACTGTGTTATGTAAAAAAAAGAAACTTGTCACGGGTTCTATTTTAGGCCAACTGCTCAAGTATCACAGGAAATAAACTGTTTTAATTGATATTTTGCTTAGAACACTTCACCAGGTGCCAAGAATTGAACCATCAAACCCTTTAATTAATGAACAAGCTGGTTCCTCACCTAAAGTGCCCTAACTTGCAGGGCAGCGAGATTTGATCATGTGATCTTGCAAATCCATCTTGCCACCAACCAGCATCTCATGAGGTACTGCCAACAGTTAGAGGAACTGGAGATTATTTCTCTCTTGAAAGAAGATGAAAGTACGGCACTGGAGGCTTTTCTTCATGGAAAATATATTGTTATTCAACTCCAGTCTGCTTTGGACAAGAGTTTGAGTAATCAACTAGCTTTAATTTGTTCGGTTTCCATTTGTTGCCCTGAATGGCTGCAGTTAGCCCCTAATAGATTGTAATTGTTTGAAAATGCCTTTTCCAGGCAGTTTCCACAAATGACTACCCAGATGCTTCTGTGCAATAAAAACATCTGGCGTCTCAGGTTCACAGCCACCCTCGACAATGAGAAATGACCACCCCTCATTTCTCATGGTTGAGGGTCTAAACTGGGCCTGAACTCATAGCTGTTTTAGCGTGTTATGTACCCTGCGTCATGTTATGCTAAAACCCTTATTTGAAAGACTGCAGTGTTAATAATAGTTATTTGAAACAGCCAAAATTAATAACTGTTTGTAGCAGACAAAATCAAAGACAAGCCAAAACAAACTCAGATATTTTCTATGAAAAATGACAGAATTAGATAAACATGAAGAGTTTGAAACCCCAGCTCATTTCAGCTTCAGAGCTACAGAAGCTGTCGGCCACAGGCCTCCTGATTCAGATGTAGGAAAGGTGTATTTCAGAGCTATTCAACCACCCAACAACCATGACTGATGAAGCATACAGGCGCCTTTAGATAAGCATGTCTGTGAGGTGTTGATAAGTACAGAAATGAAAGACCTATTCCTTTTTAAGTAAAGGATGCATTTATGTACAATATCAAATGTGTTATCATTTCACTGCTTAAACAAGTCCAATATACAGTCAGACTAGGCCATATACAAATGAAGTTTTCACTCCCTCACTGCAGGGTTGTTCAGTTTTGCTTAGTCTCACTGACTAATCAGCTGATTGGGTATTGTGATTATTTTAAGGAACCTCCTGCTATCCAAACTGCCTCATCTTAATCAGACTACCCATGTTGAAATGAATTAGAGAACTTGCATTTTTACTGTAATGCCTGATTTGGCCTGAATGCAATTTGGCCTCAATTAGAATCTGCATTCTTCTCCTCTTCTGCTATCTGTGTGCGACTATTTTGCAATTTGTCTATAGGAATTTTTCTATTGTCACATCTTGGCTTAGCATCCCCTAAGACGATTATGATTGGTTTAAAGAAATAAAAACAAGCTAGAGTGTTTTTGCTCTCAGAATCATAATGTGTGTAACCAGACCTTTCTCCACTGCTAACACAGCACTGTGGAGAAAGGTGAGTATGTCAGACCAACCAACCCAAATTAACCCATAGTACTTTTTGATAGGTAGTTGTTTCTAAATTTAAAATTTGATAATTTAAAAGGACTTAGATTGTCTGAGCTCATAATCTCTTCTCAGTGTATCACTCCTCAGAATTTCATCTAGTTTGGCACGGAGTCATACAGTAAATAAGCACTGCATTCAGAGTACACAGCTGGCCTAGGGGCTTGGAAACATTTTATAATTTCATCTCTCATGCTTCTTGTCTCACTGCGCTGTAAACTGCTCAGTAAACCTTAAAATGCAATGAGAGAGCCTATAAAATATGCATCAGTTGTGTGGAACACATTGTAGAGCAGGGAAGACGGTGTTAAAAAGTTAAACTTGGCCCCTGCAGTCCCTACACTATGACACAGAGTTGTGTGAGTTGTGTGAAAGATGGAGGAGGTCAGTCAGTGGGCTGTGCATTTTACTAATAACTCTATAATCTGTGGTGCTGGGTGGATGAGAGCAAACTCACCCTGCATTTTCTCTATTTTCTTCCTTTACATTTTTTATGTGGTAGTTTTTGGACCCCGGGGCTTTTTTTATTTATTTATTTTTTTTTAATCGGGCCACATTAAAGGAACTCAGAAAGCAGCAGGGCACAGTGTTGGCGTAATGATAGGGATGGTGGTCTTTTCAGCGAGGTTGTGAAGGCACAGAGACGGACAGAG
>JAPZDV010000015.1:1878626-1911138 GCA_029814665.1 Acanthurus lineatus
TTTATTTATTTATTTTTTTTTAAGCGGGCCACTTTAAAGGAACTCTGAATGCAGCAGGGCACAGTGTTGGCGTAATGAGAGGGATGGTGGTCTTTGCAGCGAGGTTGTGAAGGCTCAGAGACGGACAGAGGTCTCGGCTGAGATACAAACACAGCTGCTGCAGTTTTAATGAGCTGTGGCTTACTACAGCTGCAGGTGCATCAGAGGCAGGAACATAAAGGGCTACTGGAGGCTGCAAATTATACTAAAATCTACTCAACAGTGGCCTAACAGATAGATACTGCACAACAACATTTATACTTTTCTGCTGTAAAAATACTTTCTCTCAAGAGTACTTTCTTTCCACAGGGAATTTTCTTTAATCTGCCTGTATAATACCTGCTTAAAACCAATTGCTACCAAATTGATGTGGCCATGAAGCAATAAAGTCAAACAGTATAGCTTTAAAAATATCCCTGATGAATTTTAGACACTGCAAATACCTGCATGCTAAATGGATATGTGTGAAATGTGTGCACTTTACAGAGCCCTTAAAATTCACACAGTGAAGTGTGAAAACTCGTCAAAGTCACATAAATGACTTTCTGTTAACAATCCCACAATGCAATGTTTCTCATATCATAAATGATCAGAAATAAAGAAAAAATGGTGATGAATCATAAGCAAACAAGTTCAGTTTGCTGCTAACTTTAAACTACTCTTCCTTCATGTGAAGCCGGTGAGTAATTAAGGGAGTGATAATGGGCAAAGTCATTGTTTGCACACAGTAAACCCCCCTCTAGGAAGTAACTAAATAGAATGTTATAAATTTAATCTTAAAAAAAACACCAAAATTTTGCAAAAGCTTCACTTGAATACATCGAGACCAAGTCAATTAGAAGGAAGCTGTTCAGAGATGCCCCCAGGCAGCCATAGACAGGGCATTGATCGGTAGTGGGTAGATGTGATTATGGCAGGAAACATTACATCCTTCAGCCAGAATGATCATTGGCTGACAAGAGAGCCTCTGAGCAGAAGTTATCAAAATCACTGGATTCTTACTAAGAGGTGGAGCTCTACGTGATAATTGTCCCTCTGCTTTGGGTCAGTATTGCTTCAACTCTGTATTTCCCAGTGTTTTCCTGTGTTTTCCCCCCTTCCCCATTTTCTTCTTGTTTATCCGTGCATCTCTATGGGGTGGGTGTGGCACTCTACTCTTTACTGCTCCTGATCCCTGGCTGATAACACACACCTGTCTCCTGTCAAGCTTATCATCCTGCAGTACATCTCCTCTGGCTTTTTTCACTCTCTCATTGCCAGATTGTTGCTCAACCCTCCGTGGACCACTACTCATCTGCCACTCTGTCCGCTCCATCAACCTGCCTGTCCGTCATTCAGCCTGCCTACGCCAGAAACACTCCACCTTTACCCTCACCTTCTTCCCACTAGCCTCATCTGTCATCCTCATCCCTTTTTCAAGGCATTAATAGTTAATTTCTTATAGAATGTGCACCAAAACTAACTATAAAATGTACTTTAACCTATTAAGTTTGATCACCATTATCTTCTATTGAGACAGAAATACAGAGGCAACAATTGAAAGTGAGATAAATATATGGCTTCATTCTTATTCTGTATGGTTTGTTCAAGTGCTTTATGACCTTTTACATGTCAGAGGACATATCCAGCTGTTATGTTCTGTTATATAATTGATATATCAACACATGAAATTAGCAGTGGGAGGCACTGGGAGTTTCAGTGTTATTTTATTGTGAAAACATCAGACAGATGAACCGCAGGTCGTGCTGCTGTAGGATCAACACTACTCTCCCACACTCAGTGTACAGTACACAGTCAATTATTCATGATTTCAGTGAGTGCGCCTGAAAATTAACGGAGTAAAACAGAAACAGTGAGAAGCTGTCTCAGGAGGACATGAGGATATGGAGAGTTTAGGTGTGTTGCCATGGTGACAGCAAGGAGAGAATATGGGTAATTTTCCGAGAATAAATAAATAAATAAGAAGCGCCTGTTTAAATGAAAGTCTCGCCTGCCTCGGAGACATTCCCTCTAAGGCAGAGTGGGTACAGTACAGAGTGTCCATACACACACACGCATGTACACACACACATAAAGACCACTCATACATACTCATGCAGCCATTATCCAGCTAGTTACAACACATGAGGCACTCTGATACACTCCATGGTGAAAAACTGATGACATGGTACAAAATTCTGTAATAGGCTAATGTTGGCCTTATTTGTCATAATGACACACACAAACATTACTGTACAGGCTACAGCACAACATCTGGCAGAATATGTAGCCGCTGGAAACACGCCGGTGATCAAAGGCTGTGTGTCCTCTGCTGACTGAAGGAGGGCATACAAGATGTCAGGGCAACACAGAGACACATGAAACTTGGCTCACGGAGGCCACAGTCATGCCAATGTGGACAAATTTGGTAAAAGCCATGAAAAAAAGGGAGTGCAAAGTCAAGATTCTCAAAAATGGATTACATGATAAACAAAAAACTCACATCATAACAGAGAGAGGTTTTACTTTTAATAGTAGCCTATTGATAGTAATCCATCAATATATTTCTTGTTTTCTTTTTTCGTAGCATAAAGGGACTATAAACCACATATTATTATGCAATCTTGTAGTGTAAATGACAATAAATGATTTTGGATTCTTGCTTTTTGGAGATGCTTCTGTTTCACTGAAACATAAGTCTGTTTTAATCCACGTTTGAGAACCTTTTCAAGAAGAAAAAAAGATCCAAATGCATCCACATTGTTTGAAACTAGGGCTGTCATAATGTTAGATTTTCTGTGCATGATTATTGTAGCCTAAAAAATTGTAGTAACAATATTATTGCAGTATAACTGTACAATAGCAAACAGACAAATGCTTGCACTTACAAAATGATTTTTTTCCATTGTATGGTAAGTGGCATCCATCATTAAGGTGCATTACTGCCACTTACATGACAAAGCAAAAACAGAAAGAAACATAAAATATTTAAAAGGTGCTGTATTATTTACATGACATGATATGTGTATTATTAACACAATACCATTATTTTAATTTTTAAATATCATGTTTACAGTCAATACTGGTGTATCGCAACAACCCTAGTGTGACCATGTCCTGAAAGCTTCAGAGGCTTTTCTCTGCTCTGTGTTGTCTTGGTGCAGTCACATGGGCCTCTGGGGTGCTCCACTGTGTGATATCACAGACAGTGCATGTTGGTGTGTGTGTGTTTGAGAGTGTGTGTGTATATGTATAACACTGTAGTAAATGGGGAGAGTAAATCAAGTAACAAATTTAGCTTCTGATGTCAGAAATGTTCATTTTAGTGAAGTCCAGTGCAGCTAGGTTTCAGGTTTGCACTGTAAGAAATGAAAAACAACTACAACTGGAAAATAATCAAGCAAATCCAACCTAAACCTAAACTGATGCTGTGAAGATGCTGGTGTAGGCTGACAATCTTTTTATTGTGTTTCCTTGTAATATTGATAACTTAAAACACCAGAGTGTTTGGAGTACAGCACTGGAATAACACTCAGTAAAGGAATGAATAGTTGCTGTGTGTGTATTTGTGTGTACTTGTGTGTGTGTGTTAGTGCATCAGTATGAAGGAAGGCCCAGGTGACCCCCAGAGAGAAGACGCTCTGAATCTTTTCAGTGGCTCTGTGTTGCTGAGAATGAAAGGCACAGAGAAACAAGAGTGCCACACAAGCCTGGTGTATATGTGTATGTGTGTTTGTTGTGAGAGGCAACAAGAGTAATTCATCGATCCAACAACATCCAAACATGACAGTTCAAAAACAACAGCAGTATGAATGACATCATGTCTACATTGTACAAAAACACCCTGCAGTGGGACTGTAGATATGTGAGAAATGAAACAGGCAGAGAATGAGAGGGGCTGATAAAAGGTTCCTGGCTTTGTCCCTCTGTACTGACAAAATGAGATATTATATTAGTTTGATGACAAATACTTTCAAATACTACGTTTTGGGTGCCAAAATGGAACCAAAAAACTCACATGAAAACTACAGAACCTCTCTTAATTTATAATTTAAGTGTTTTTTTTCCCTTTAAAGGAGTACTTTAATACTTTAGGAATAAACTTATTTGATTTCTTGCTGAAAGTCAGATGAGAAGATTGATACCACACATCTATCTGTTTGAGTACGCACTAGCAGACAGTTCACTTTTCTAAAGACTAAGACTGAAAACAGGGTGAAAGAAAAGTATGTAACATGTAAACTACTTAACTTTCTCAACCACACTTGTGATGTGGCTCTGTGGATGATAATATCAGCTGACCAATCAATTTGGTCCAGGCTCAAGCAAATTAGACTATCGCAGTATGTATATCGTTTACCATCAAACTAGCCAGCTGCTAGCATGGCTGTAGATTCTCCTGTCCTGTTTGACCTTTAGTAAGAGCTAAGCTAACTGTTTGTCTGTTTCCAGTCTTCATTTGTAAGCTAAGCTAACTAATTTCTGGTTGTAGATTTATATTTAACAGTTAAGAGATTATAAGTGCGTTTTTAGAGTGATATTTATCTTCTCATCCAATTTATATAAAGTGGCAAATAAGTTTATTCCCAGAACTGTCCTTTTTAATTGGTAATGATATTTATCTGCTTTGACACTATGCTTTACTATATATATAATGTGTTAATCTGTGCATAAATAACATAATAAAATAAGGACAAATCACATCATCCATTCCTCCTTGAGAGAAAAACGTCAGCAAAACAGCAAATACGTAAGTCAGTCTAACAATAGACATCGTTCAAAACAACATAAATATACCTGTTGGCTTGACTTGAATATGAACACTGGAGTTAAGAATAGAGACAAAAGTGCTCAAAATGCCTTTGTTTATTTTTGTTCGAGACAGTAAATCAGCTGGGGCCTCTCAGTGCTCACTCGGTTCCTCGTGGGGATTTTTTTTTTCAGCTCTGTTTGCTTAACCAGGCTGCCCTTTTCCTGCAGGAATGATAGGGATCATCAGCACTGTCTAACTTCAGTTTTTTTTCATACAGGAAGCCACTTTCGGAGTGAGGTGGGAGAGGAGAAAAAAAAGAGCAAGGAGAGAAGAGGCCTCTGTAACAGCTTGTTTGCAGGCTAAGAGGTCCTTTGTGTATCGTTCATCTTCCGTTCTGATGCTTAAATGAGCAGTTTAAGCTGAGGCTCAGTCAGTGTGTTAAAGTGGAGAGGTGCTTCCGGCCCGTGCCTCTGCTTACAACTGCTGAGTAAGATGCTGCGTGGCAACAACAGCAGGAGTGCTAATGTGCAAACTAAGAGTGTGTGTATTTTGGTACGCCTGTCCCAGGAGGAGGCCGTGCTGAGAATACAGCCATTGTTTCTGCAGGAGGACGGCGGCCCGGGCTACAGGCCAGGCCAGTAGCTTTTCTCCTTTATTAGAGCCAGATGTCTGTGTGGGGGTAAAGAAAATAAGGTTGTCCTCTCATTATAACCCCCTACACACGGGCATGTGCACCCATGTACAGTAATAATATTTCAAAAGCTGCAAGAAGAGTTTTTTTTCAGCTAAAGTATCCACCAGAATGGGCCCTGAACAAGACCTCTATTTATATTCTAAGATTTGGCCATCCTACCTACATCAGTTATTTATACATTCCACTCAACAGCTTCATTTAAATGACATTACATGAGGCTACCACTGGAAACAATTTTATGTTGGTGGACACTGAGTTGCAGTATCAACTAACAAGTAATGTACAACCTCGATTTAATTTTGATGACAAATATTAGGTGAAATGTTCCATTAAAAACATTTTTGCATTGCTAAGCTGTCTGTTTGCAAAAATCAATTTAAAATGTGGTACTCCAGCTATTAATTATTGCACTTCCAAAAGGTTAGTAGACTCTTAAGAGGCAGATTAAAAAAATCAAATTTCCAAAAATGAAGAAGCACATATGCTTTGTAAAAATATTACTTCTTGTGTATTCAAATGCAACATAGAGATGCAGCATTTCTAAAAAAAAAAAAAAACCTCTACTTTAGAGCTGGAGTTGTTCAGAATTTACAAAGAGTTGTAAAAATAAAATGTCTCTCTTGCTGCCTGTCTCACTCTTATATGATGCTTACACAACAGCCTGTAATCCAATTCACAGCACTATGGAGAGTGCAGTTATTGACCTTGACATTGCTCAACTTCTCCAACATTAATCACATTACAGTATGAGATGCAGTCTCTCATTCTGTGATGTGGGCAGAGAATTGTTGATATGTACAGAGAGCAACTGTTAGCTCTCATGTTCTGGAGGGGGAGATGGGGGGGGCAGTGATGCGTGCCGATCTCTGAGTGCGGATCTCCGAGGCTCACAGCCATTTTGGCAACAAGTGTTTGACAACAGGATATTGACAACAACCCATAAATCTCTGATGATCTCAGACACAGAAGGACAAAGCCACGGGCTGTAATGTACCGTACACCCTTTGGAAATAAATATCCTGTGATGCATTAATATTTCATCAGAGGCAAGTTGTGAAGAAAAAATCAACATGACAAAACTAAACTCTTAACAACAGTTCAACTTTAAAAAATTCCTAAAATGTTCATCACCCCCTGGAAAAAATACATCTTTCTCTCTTTAATCAACAAAGCAAATTAAATAATCTTTTGTTATTGCTGCTCGCAGCAATGCTTCATCATAAGACAATGAAAAACAAAAATACGCAAGAAGACAAAGGATAATCTTAATTTACTGAAACACGTTTGGAGTAGGGGCTTTGTGTCTCTGGTGTGTCCACTGAGCCCCTGGGTGGGCAGGGTTATGAGATCCAGTGCCTTTATCCCTTTCATGACCACAAAGGCTGTTTTTTCTCTTTCAGCTCAGACTTGCGCAGACTTGTCACTCACAACCTGTGCGCCCACCCACGTGACAGCATCCTGTACCTTTCTAACCACGTCCTGAAGCTCAAAGTGTTAAGGATGCTAGGTGTTACAGGCAAATGATTTATTAAGCACTTCCACACTTTAGTGCTGCAACAGGAGTCTCCATTTTCAAGGGGTCCTCAGGTTCTATCACAAGAGATCCCTTCTGCCAACATTATACTGATAGAGACCAATGATAACTCGTTTCGTTACAGCTGTTGGCTGAAGGCCATGTGGCCACAGTTCAGTCACAGAGGTCTGAGAGTGAAGTCAGTAGCCATCTATTACAGGGCGTCCTTGAGGTGGTGATGAGCCAGGTTTCCTCTGAAATATATAAATCTAATAAGGGCAAGGGCAATGGGTGTCTACACACCACGCTGACAGCGCAGAAAAGGATATGAATTGTCTCTTACAATTTGACGGAGCTTCTCCACTGATCAGGGGGAGGGGGGAGATAAGCTTAGCTCCCACGATGCATTGGGGTCAGGACGCGTGCGACGCTGCTGTTTGCTTTGTAGAATCTGAAGCGACCTAATTTGACAGCAGTTTGTTTAAACATGTAGGGAACATCATCAGGAGAATCTCTCTTCAAGTCCGTCCTCTGAGGATAAGTTCCCCTTTTAAAACACCTTGAAGACCTGCTTCACCCACACATTTTAGTCTTTGCATGCGTTTGGTTCATTTAGCCTACATTCTCATCCAATCAGCACTCTCTGTATAACCAAGAGTTGACTGGACATCCTCCCCCTTATGCCCAGACAAGCATGCATTACCTTTCTTTCTCTTATCACCTGTTTATACATCCAATTCAGACCCCACGCATACAACAACAGTTTTTTAACATCAAGTTTCCATCCAAAAAATTCTGCCCTTCACTGATTTTGTTGCCTCTCCCTAAACAAGGCAGCCATTTTTCAGAGTCCCAGCTCTGTCCTGCATTAGTCCAGCCGGAGGTAGCTGGGTGTGGAGTAGTTGAACATGAGGAAGTCCAACTTGTAAAGCTGGTAGAGTTGGATCTGCTGCTGAGTGCTGATATTGCTGAAGAACTGGGCTGTCATGGCATCTGTGGTGCGAGTGGACTTGGCGTAGCTTGGGAAGCGCAAGGAGTCGCCAACACCCACCAACCGCAACACGTAGTTAGCATCATCTTCCAGCGTCTCATATTTGCCTACCAGATCATAGTGGATGTGACATGGGTGACAAAGCTGGTACACCGTCTGCCAGTGCTCGTTGAGTGGACCATCGCGCTGTGTGGCAGGGTCTACCAGGTACTCTGCAAATTCTTTGAATTTGACATCAGCCCCATTGAGCAGAGCATCCTGTGTGGCATTTTTGCGGTATCGCCGGATAATGCGGGTGCCAAAGCGCTTGTGGAAAGACGAGTTGTATTTGAGGGTGAACTTGTTTCGGTATGCGGAGACCAGCCTCTCAAAGGGCTCACGAACAAAGAGGAATTTGAGGTAGTTCTTGAGGCGATGGTTGATCTCGGCAATACTGTACTGGTTCAGCGTCTTCAGATTGGAGGGAATGTGGGCTTCATTGGAAGGGATTTCCATTGGGTCACTGTGGAACAGAGGCAAGAGGACAGTGAGGAACCAAGCAAAACAAACATTTTGCTTTGACAGCCTTTTACTATGGAAAAATTTCATGCCAATGAGGGCAGCATGCAGGGATATGGCACTACATCATACAGCACATCATATGGATTTTTCCTCCTGCTTGTCATCGAGCAATGCTTTGGGAATTAATGCCCCCTACTATTTTCTGAGCCAACTTGAAAGTCTGAACTTTGGCTCACCTGTATTTGCCCCGGCCTGTGAGCACCATCATGACGCGTTTCCAGTTGGTACAGGCCACCTTCGGGACGTAGCAGTAGATGAGCTCATGGTCCTCGTCCACCACAAGGTGTTTGAGGTCTCCAGGTGTCAGGACTCTACGCTTACGGCTGGATGCACTGTAAACTCGACAGGAATCCACGACCTGATCTCTCCGGGCCTGGTGAAGGACAGCTGCACCGGAAAACTCCGGCTGTTTGGGAAAAGACAGAGAAAGAGGGATTGGGACAAAGAAATTTAAAAAGCTTTTAGGAGGTTTCTCTCTGGATATGAAGATCCAAAGACTCAGGATCTCAGCACTATCTGAGAAAACAGATATCAGTCTGTGTTTAGTCATCTCTCACTGCTGTGTTTGAATCCAGCATCCCACTTCCTCACCATGATCTAAGAAGGGGCACTTTTGTTGCCTACATGTCCCCATGGACATCCTTGGGTGAGCCCTTGAGATAGAAATAGTGAAAGAAGATTGATGTTGTCCATATATCAGTCAGCTCTGACTTGCAATTTCCAATTTTCCAAAACAGAAATAACACAAAAAATTATTAACTTAAAATTGTCTGTATTAACAGTTAAATTATTGAACTGCACCTGCATGTAATAATCACTATACAGCCATTTTTTTGGATACTTGAGGCCAAAAAATCAATTACCAAACATATTTTTAAAGACTTGACATTTGTAACAATAACTTACTATCTGAACAGACTTTAATTCTCTTACATTTTCCATATGTGTTAGACCTACTAGGTAGCCTTCTTGGCTGTGTAAGGAAAAACTTGCTATGCCAAAAAAGCACTCTAAAATGAATGAAACTGAACCAAAGAAGAAAGAAGAAGGGAGAGATGAAGAGAGATTGGTGGAAACACAGGCAGTGAGATAGTGAGAGAGAGTTATTAATCTCAGCCTTGATTATCATACTCATCTCTTTATTGACTCTATCTTTTTCCCCCATCTGAGTCAGTCCACACACCATGATAGAGATTAGACCATGGTATGGAGGAAAATGATATTAGAGGATATTACACATATTGAGTGTTCAATATGTGCAGATCCAGTCAACTATCATTCATCTGAGGCATATTTTATTTCCACCATGATGCTTGTGAGGAAGTGGGACTGTGGCACAAGGAAAGGAACTGGCTGAGGTGGAATTAAAAAAGGTTTTGAGGTGTAGGGAGTCCTGAGGGTTTTGCATTTGAAGGGCAGAAATGTTTTCTTGTGCCTCTTGATTATTTTTCCTCTGGGTTTGAATTCTGCTCTAGGGCAGTGCCCCGGTTTCCTTCAGGAATTTAAATTGATTTTACTGAGGCCTGAATCTTTGCTGCTCAATCCCACTTCCAACAAGTGTGGCCTTTCAGTGCTACATGGATCAGGGCTGAGAGGGTGGGAGGCCTGCTGACATGAATTGCTAAAGTAACTCAAGGACCACCAAAAAGCACTTTTCACAAAGACAGCCTGACTTCATAGGTTTGTATATATGTCTCTTTGAAGTCACTTTGCATTTTTCCAAGTGGGCAATTCATCCTGCATACTGCTTGCTACAAAGATCTGGGAGGAAACCAATCTTTCACACTTCTTCATCACGAAGGACGAGTCAAACACATGACCTTAATCAGAAGAATTTCTAAATAATGTTTGTAAAGGTCACGTTTCATAGGCCGTTACTTTCTTAATAAGTTCCAGTGAACAGTCACGCGGGGATACAGGTCATAGATCAGTGCTTTCCATCTTTACTTGCTTGAAAAATCAATTAGATGTAGAGGGAAAAAGAAGGGTTTTTCCCACTGTGAATGGACACTTTAACAATTTTCACCACAAAAAAACCCTATAAAACACAAAAAAATAATAATGTCTCTTGGATACAGCATCGCAATGATGCTATGTATGTTATAACTGGTTCCCCTTAAGATTTTGAGAGAGCATGTTTATGATTACTACACATATGGATCCAAAACAGATCTAACAGTAAAATGACTTACATTTGACTTACATGACTTACATTGCTTAATGTAACAAATATGCTGGATTGTTTCACGTAACATTAATGGAGACTCTTACGTTCAGTTTTAAAATGTGCATACACAGTACATTAATCTTGTCTACCTCCCCCCAAAAAACTTGCTTGTATACCATCTGGATTTTGTTCAACAAAGACTGTATCCAGAACATAATCTTTTTTCAATCATGATAAAATCTTATGTGGCCAATTTAATATCCTGTTCCAACAACCTATAACCTCTCCCATTATTAAACAGAGAAATAGTTATTATACTTTTTTCTTACTTGGAACTTTATCAATTTCTTTATTATTCTGAAAGAAGTTTATGCAAATACTGTTTTTCCATCTCTCCAGTTGTTAGCCCCACTTTAACCTGTTACATTATTCTATAACACTTTTTTGAACCTTGTTTGCCTTTCCTTGTCATATCAAAGGGTCCTTTCAAGCATTTTATGGGAAGTGTAAATTGACGAGACATGATGGATTTTGAACATCCCTGCTCAAGATGAAGGCCCCATCTTGCACCCCTTCCACTCCTCTCTTTGTGTGCTCTCCCCTCCTCCCTATTCATCATCAAAGCCCACTAAGGCATAACGGTGCATAGCAAATAGCAGCTCTTTGTTGATGAAAATCTTTCCTTTTTATATCCGCTCAGAGACATCAAGCTATGAATCACACAAATGTTGCAGAGAGCGTGCAGCTCTCCATCCCAGAGGAGGACAAACGCTGTAATTAACATGGGAAAAAGAGACAAGGGAGGAAATCTTGTCATCTCCTGCTCTGCCTCAGTGTTCTTCTTATCTTTCTTTATTTCCACAGGATTACTTTCTGCCATTTTATCTTCTCTTCAAGCAACTCAGTTGAGTCTATTGTGCATTTCAATGAAAGAGTGAGGATGAGAGGGAGAAAGCAGAGATGAGAGAGGCGATATGTTGATACAGTCTGAGAGGAAACCGTGATGGAGATCACTGACCTCTGGCCATGTCAAGCCATTCCCACGGGAGAGTAGATACCATTACTTGCAATTTGCTTGCACATTACTCCTCAAATCCCCTGTGGACATGAACTAGTGGGTCAGAAATTGAAAGAGCTAGCAAAAGAAATAAAATCACAGCTATGAAAGTAGTTAGCAGCTTCACACGATATGGTCAGTTTAGTTTGATCTCACCCCTGATTGGTCAGTGTCCTACGGGGGCCTTAAACCTTCTGCTCAGCAGTTTCCCTGTGCAGCTGCACTGTATAATGAATGACTTAATATTTGTCATAGGGGTTCTGTACATTAATTTAAATAAGAGTTTATATGCATGAGATTTTACACTTTGCAGCAAACATGTTCATTGATACTTATAAAATGCAAAAGGGGAGGAGAGGGACAGAAAATCCCTCTGCTTTCATTTGCATTTCATCATAAAAGTCATTATCAGCACCGTCTGTGCAAATAGAGAAAAATCTCTATTTTGGGATCTTCAGATGTAAGGAGTATTTCAAGAAGCTTCCATTGTGCATTCATGAGGACGCTCTTTTTCCTTGTCACTGCACATCTGTTTTCAAAATGTGTGAGAGACTGATGACAGGGAAACGTGGAGATTGTGTTTCCATGTTTCAAGTGAAAAATAATCTGAGAAATCTGTCTTGGCTGTAATGAACAACTTCATGCAGATTTGCTGATGGTTGCAAAGATAGAAAGGCAGATAAAGGAAGTCAGAAGTAAGTAATGGAGAAAGTTATTAACTGGACAAAGTGAGCAACTCCAGTGGCACCCTGCACCACCAAACCTTTAAAAAAGTTTAAAATGATTTTTCTTTATTATTATTTTTTCTTTTTTTAGGGAGTTTTGCACCATTAATATACAACATCAACTGGAGTGGATCCATATTAGCAACTGTAATGCTTGGAATATCCTGTGACGCAAGCATTTGTCAGTTTTCATATCTTTGGGTAAATCATGATACTCTATTTTTTTTAAGTATGTGTTGATAGTGCAAGACACATGATGCAAGGCATGGTACCAAATCCTGTGGATAAAATGTTGGGAAAGCTACTATTTCTTGGATGTAGTTAAACTTAATGTTTGCTAGAAGTAGCAAGCCACATTCCAAGCTACTCAGAAAAACTAACTTGATGTATTGCAGCTATTTGACAGTAAGAGGCAGGTCAGCTGCAGGTCCTCCTCTCTTCCTGGTGCCATACTGACTAAACAGCCGACTCTGCTCAGCATGAAGCAAGGTTCACTTCTGAGCTTTTTTTGAGCTGTGCTGGCAGCCGGTGGTCTGCAGGTCCATCACTTTTTTTTTTGTCAGATGGATTGCTGTCAACTTTTTCTACGGACATTCATGGTCAAGACATTTAATCCTTGGTTTTTAGTGACTGAATTTTCTTGAAAACTATTTGATAGATTGCCATGAATGTGTTGCACACATTAATGTCTTTCTCAGGATGAATTTTAACACTTTGGTTTTTTCGTTTAGTGCAACCATCAAACAAAAATTACATTTGTCTAATATCTTTGTTAACAGGCTTCATTCCAGTTCATTTGAGTTCTGCATGACAAAAGCTGATCTTTCATTTATTTCAGATCAAGCTTCCAACTTAAAGTTTCAGTATTTGACAACCTTGAAATTTGATGACCATATTAACAATCTCTCTCCAGAACTTGCAAAGTGTTGCTCAAATGTGGCCAGTCCTGTGGCTTTGCGAGTTGCATGGTAATTTGGTAAAAAAGTTAAACCTGGCTTAACTTTGCAATTCAATGTTCAGCCCCAACATGGATCCTGCATTTTTTCTGCTTTTTTGCATTTGGTACAGTAACAGAAAAAGCAGGATTTTTGTCACAAAAATCTGGTCTTTCTTCATCAAGTGGTATGCTACATCATTGCCTGAAGCGACACGCCCAAACCCTCACAGCTCCTTGCACTGTTTTAACACAAGACTGTTTTCAGTCTAAGAGTCTGTTTTTTTGCTTCAGAAGATAATAATATATAACAATGTACTGTTACCCCTTTGCCTGAAGGAAAACACAACTTGCTACTGGAAACATGACACAGTTTTGAAAAAGAAACTCTACCTTAAGGCTTCTAGGTTTCTAAAAAAGTTAAAAATGTTGGTTAGAAATGTTTTTATTTTATTTGTTAGGCTTCAATATTACACAGAAAGAAAATTCAATATGTCACCTTCAATGGATACAGAGTACATACACACTACAAAGAGGTGCAAGAGGGCATAGGGGTCCGATGGGCCTAACAGTGAATATTTGCCCCAGGGCCCTCGAACAGTTTAATCTGGAAAATCTTTGAAATAAATTTGAAATAAAGAATCTGTTTCAGTTTTTTCATAAACTAAGAGGCTGAGACTCAATATCAAATTGAGCTCCTCTCTACAGAGTGTTATATTCACACTTTAAATCTAATGTGGATGACATATGGAAACAGCTTCCTGTTGATAATTTATTCATCAGAACTTGAGAATTTTTTTAAAATACTGTTGGAGAGAAATTGAGATGCTCTTGCATTGTTATTTGTAGCCCAGGGATTCTGCGAAGCACCAGAGCCCTGTGGTTGAAGAAGATGCCTGAAACAATTTTTCCTCTAAGAACCAACAAAACCGCTTCCAAATGCAATTAAAACACTGCAGCAGTCAATACTGCTATTCAGATATTTTCTCCATAAATTGTGCAGCCCTGTTTATGTTCTGGTGCTATTTCAGGTATTTATACACTCCTGTCTCTGGAAGATTTTTGAAGTGTCTGGAAACAGGTAGGAAAAAAAAAAAACAGAAAAAAAAATCGATATTTAGGAGAATAGGTGAATTCATGGCCCTGACATCCAACGTGAATGAGGTGAAAGCAAAGTGCCGCACAAAAAACATCTCCTCTCTTTAGTCTGACACTGGTAATGTTGGAGGCATGCTTTTTTCTGCTAAATGACTCCTCAATTTTGTCTCCAAGCCTGATCCATCTGCACGCCTCCTCTTCTGTTTGTGCATCAGCTTCTCTCTTATCTTGCTGGCTGTGAAGTCATCTAAACAAAGATCAATAGCATTCATCAAAGCACCTCTCTTTCTCTCTCTCTCTCTCACACACACACTGACACACACACTGAGCACTAAAGGCAGTCTGTCTTTCTGACTCGCTCTGCTTACAGACTGGCATTCATAGAGTAGGAATAAAGCTGCCAGTGTACCACAACTGTACCAAACACACACACATACACATGCACACACACCTGATTTTCAAGTGTGGAATGCCTCACCTGAGACTCTGTAAAAGGCAGAAGAGTGAGGCCTTTCTATAAAACCCTAACAATGCTGACAGTTCATGAGGCAGGTTCATCCTTTCCACTGAGGCCAGCTCCACATTAACTTTCCATAATGTCATTTATGAGAAGTCGGACCTGCAGAATGAGACCAAGCTCTCACTGTGACATACCGGCCGCTAACCACCTGCACCCTCTGCTGCGCTGAAAAGACTCAAGGAAATGTTTCTTCATCTTTATTTGTCTGGGGAAAAGCTGGAGAACACATGCTCCTTTTCTGAGCAGCCCTGCTTCATATTCATGCAGCTCGACACATTCATGCCTGGAAAAAGCTCAGTACAACCACAGACGTCCACTGAGCAGCTCCAAAGGAGCAGTCTGGAGGAAACCTAATGGCAAATAGGGAAATACAAACTTCATCTAGTGCAACATTTGGATAACATGGTAATGACAGACAAAAGCAGTTAGTGATGGAAAGTAAAAGCCGAACAACAGTCTGTTGTATCAAAACTAAAACACATGGCTCCACAGATTAACTAGTTCACGTGATACAATACTTTTTGGTCTTGAACTATGGTGATTATCATTACGACATCAACCTTTTTTATTTTGATATAAAAATAAAACTGAAACAAACACCTTAAGGATTTATTCCAGTTAAATTATATTTGGGCTTTTTCCTGTAAATGTGTCTTATGAGACCCTCTGGTTGTAATAACTTTACACTCATTATCAGCATGGTAAGTTCAGAGTTTTGGTGGTTTTTTTCCGCGGTTGAAAGTGATCTCAGCTGTAAAACTAATTCTTAACTAATTAATTTTGCAGCTCTGATCAACACGGTTGTCCTGGAGACTGTCTCATCTCCTCAACATCGACTGAAGGAAAAGTTCAAGTCCAGCTGGGCCCGGATCAGCTCTCTATAGAAAGAAAAAGCCATTACAAAGCAAAATCTAGTGCGGATGAATGCCCATTATTGACAATATTATATGCTTGTAAATTACAAGTAACAGCTGCTGGAACAGACAATACCTCATTTTTAACAATGGGTTTATTTTGCTTCTTTACTTTTCTTTCTTTGGTAAGTACTCCTCTGCTAAACCAAAAAACCTAGATGCTGAAAATGAATGTGCTGTCTGACCTGTTATTGGTGATGAACTTACCGTTAATGTCATTCTAATGCAGATATTGTTCCTTATCTCCTTCAGGTATGTAATTTGGTGTTTTGTTTGTTGCTCAGAGAATAATTTTGTGTCCTAACTACACTGTAACTACAGTCTGCAATGACCCTCCGACTGTCTAAGTTATAGTGTTCCTCTGCTATTACAGTCAAACTAAGTATCATTTAGTCACAAGCCAGCTTCTGTAATCTCTGCACATTCCTAAGACCGTCTCAAAAAGCAGCATAAAGAAAACTTTAATGCAGTGAATCTACTGATTCATGATTTTGTGCTGATGCCTGTTATGTAAGGACTCTGCAGGGAGGCAGTCAATGGAGACAGTGTGTATGCCGCAGGCGAAAAGCACTGGGCTTCCCTGCCACGGCCAACAAGGCCACACAAACATGCAAACACACCACAGGTACACAAAGTACAAGATTCATATTTTAAATACTCTACAACATAGGTTGTACAATGAAATGCAAGCTGTAGTCCATTTATGCTAAGACAAAACACAAGTTATATAAATAAATGAATAAATAATAAGTCAAAAAAAATCTCTATTTATGATGGTGTGCAAGGATGAGCTGAGGAGTCTAACAGCTGGAGGATATAAGTGGCTCTTTGGTCTGGTGGTACAGCAGCAGATACTTCTGTATCTCTTGCCAGACGGCGGCAGGGTGACCAGGCTGTGGACAGGGAGGGCTCACCTCACTGATATTAATGATAAATGGGTACCAGTGATGGTCTGGGCAGTTTTAATTACCTGCTGCAGAGCCTTCTCTCCCCGGGCCCTGCACATCTCATGATGCTTTGTGATATTATCAGTCAGAATGCTTTCTGTTGCTCCTCTGTACACAAAGAAGCAAAGTTTAAGGTAGCGGCTTGCCATGTTAAAATGTAATGCTATTTGCTGCAGGGTTTCTGTATATTTTTAATAGACTCCTAGTAGCAATTAATGCTAATAATACTGATGATTTAATTATTTGCTGGATCCAGATATTTCCTTTTAGCAAAAGATGAGATATATCTGTGTCAGCATTGTCTGCCAAATGTGATGGGTGTTCAGCTTTATTCTGAGCACTTTAGGTGTGGAATTCCTGAGGCCTCACCTCATCTAGAGGTGCTGTTAACAGACCATCACAAAATTTTCACTAGCACAGGTTTAATGGAGAGATTTTAGTGCCCCATAATGGTCTTTCCCACCTTGCTGAGATATAACTTTTGAACAAAGCACTGGAGATTGGGATTTTTCTAAAAGTACATTGCTCACAACTAACAAAACTAAATTTTTAAGTTAATTATTTGTTACAACATGTTTTATCTCTGTCCTTAATTACCTAAAGTGGTGGAGTCTAAATAGAGAAAGTGGTTGAAAGAGGATTAACTACTACATTTCCATAAATATGGAGGACTCAGAGGAGATGACAAAAACAACATGAAAGCTAGTGTTTTCATGCCACATGACTAATTATGACTGATATTTGATCTTTGCATATTCAAAGGCCAGAGGACAGCTTAGAGCAGCGAGCCAGGAGATGGATTTAACACAGCCCAATGCAATTCCATCCATCCTCAACCGTAACTAACCCTGATTCTGGCTGCATAACATTAAGCATACCTAACTATAATCACCATATATCAAATATCAAACCACAGTTGCTGTGCACACATTGTAGAAAGAGGAACGTTTGAGAAAAGTGAATGTGTGTGATTGAATGTAATCTGTGGTTTTGCTTTGCAGACTCACTTAAAATCAACATTCCTTTTCAGTGATTGGGTTGATTCAACATCTTGATCTAGGACCAATCTGGCGCAGCAGTTTAGCATAATTTAACCTGTTAACTATTTCATTTCATTTTCATACACTCTGAAAGTGTGTTTTGCAGAAATGCCCTTGCTTTTAGTTTCAATGTGGCATTATTATTGTGCAATGATGCAGCTGTTAGCAGGCACTCTTTTGACAGCTCCCCTCAAATTGAACCTTTCCTTGTTTTCAATTCCTTGATTCCTTTTTTCTTTTACAAGCCAGATCAAATTTCCTGACCAAGGAGCCTCTGAAATGATTGCTTTTCTATAGCCAAGTCCCTGATCCTGATGTATCCTGTAATGCCCCACCTGCCTATAAAAGCAGCTTGAAAACCATCTCGTCTCACATTACAAGATGCACCATAATGCAGCACAACTGCAATGAATGCTTTTAACACGGACCCTCAAGCTTATTCTATTGCTGAACTATACAGACATAAACACGCATTGCACATAAATGTAAACACAGAATAAACTGAGGTCAATGAACTCTGCTGTGGTCACCTGAGGGTAAATCTTTCTGTCACATGAGTAAGCCTGACTTTCTCTGTCCCACGGTAACATTAAACCTGTTATCTGATATCAGACATTTGTGCTTCTCAGGGGAGAGTTAGCCTGTGACTACACCACAGAACCTGAGATAAACATGAACACTGTGTTTTCTTTTGTTCTTACCTGCAATGCTCAAGTAATGCTATGTAAAGCACGACAGTAGAAGAGGTGTCTCTAATGTTTCTGTTGACACTGCATAGTAGGCAGTAATATGTGTTTAATATTTGTATATCTACTATGTGTATCTGCATGTGCTTCTGTACATCTGAAGACCACAAATTTTTGCATTTGTATATGTGTGTGCAATCCTTCTGTAGAAACCAGTGTGTCTCTGAGTGATTGTGTGTATGTGTGTGTAAGTAGAGAAAAGTGGGGGTATAATTATAGCACCACAGACAAGATAATGACAAACTGCTCTGACTTTCCCTCAGAGCTTTCAATGTTCCTCTCTCCTTTCATGAACGCTTTACCCTGTTCCTCTCTGCATGGTGTATTTTTACCCCCCAGGGGAGCAAAAATCAGAGGCAAGAAACAAGTAAGAAGAAGAGAAGGGGAATAAAGTGAAATTGAGGCTTTCACTTACAACACAGCAACTGTACGGTTAATGTTTTGAAATTTGATTCTGTAAAGTTCACAGATCGATTCCCTCAGATGGAAGTAAGTCGCAGTGTATTTGAACTTTGAAGGCTTCATTACCCAGAAGTCATGTACTGTGATGTCAGGTAATGTTCAAGCTAGAAGGTAGAGAAACATAAGATTGCTGATGGGCTGTTCTTCTGTTACTTGACACAAAACATCACTCAAGTTTGATGCAATGGCTCTTCACATATGGAACGGGTTTTTATTTAATGTTCAGCAGCAGATTTTTCTGTTGCTAGCATCACAATAATTGCAACTACATGCATTTTACAGGCAGATGTTTTCTGGTTATAAGCCTGCCCACATTAATTTAAACGGGGAGGAAAAAATGGCAGAAATATCTGTTTTTATGAGGCAAAAAGGCTCAACAGCAGCACAAACTGCAGCCTCCAAAACGATCATATAGTTGAATCAACGCCTCAATGAAAAGTTTGAGCAGCAACTGAACATTATAACCTTCATTTACTGCTCCCCTTGTAATTAAGTGCATGTTACATGTTCCACAGTGCACACAGAGTGAAGGGTGAGCCTGTCACACCCAATTTTTCCACCACTTATTCCAAGCTCAAACTATGGATGACATATTAAAATATATTTAAAGTGATCCATGCATCAGGCGCTAACCCAGAGAGCAACAACAGGTCTCATTGAATCAAACCTAAAGAAGAAATCTGACCTAACAAAGCTAACTAGCTTGTGCAATAGCAATGTAATCCATTCACTCCCCATGCGAAAGACCTCAGAGACCTCAGCATGATGAAAGTCATGTCTTCAAACTGGACAGACTTTAATATGGAAGGTGTTTTTCCCCCTTAACCCTTTTAAAACACTATGTCCCACTCATCTCCCTCTCAAAGTTGCTTCCCTTTAACATTAACCTTTTTTAAGGCCTATTTGGCATACCCATGTAGAAAAGCTTAAAACAGAAAATTACAAGAGCAAACTATATAAATGAGGGTTAGTGGATAATCTAATGAATTAAATGATGTATAGCAGGCCTAAAGCTGACAAAAGTTTAAACATTTAAATCTTTATAAGAAGGGCTTAACTGCTGTGAAATAGCTTAAACGTGTCATGAGTGATTCAGTAGATGTGAACAGGCTCTGCCTCGGGCCTCTGAGGCAGGATCTGGTCCAGGTGACGGACAGGCTGCCTGTCAACATAAAACTAAAGTCATGCCAGACAACGCAGTGATTGATAGAGCAAGACATTTTACAATCAGAGCCCTCACTGTCTGGGCAACAGCCAGTGACCACCTGTCATTTGTTTAATAAGTTACTGGTACTGAGCTGACAAAGCTGCCAAAGGCCTGGCATTTGCACTTCCCTATTGGTCAGCCCACTCAGACTCCAGGGTTGACTGCTACACTGTGTTGTTACATCTAAAGTAAAGTTCAGTGAGAATTTTACTATCTGCAATGTGTGTGTGCATGCTAAAATCAGCCTCAGTGTGGCTGTGTGTCTATAGTACATGTGCATGTAAACACATTTTCTTAAGGGTTTGCCTCTCTTATGTTTAGTTCATACCTAAAGTTATCTTTGTGTTACTCAGCTTTTTGTGCAAAGCCCACTTATTCCAATATTCTCTTCAAGAGTGCTACCAACAAAACAAGTCATAACAATGCATACTGAATTGAAATCCAATATTTTTTTCTTCTGTAAAACAAAATATATGCACCTCAGTAGGTTTGAACAAATTTATTTGAACCAATAATATCATGACATCAACTTGTTCATTAATATTCAATTTTTAGGGGCCCAAAATTATTTTCTTTATTAGTTAGCACCATCCCTATTTTATAATGTTCTTCTCATGGCAATGTTACCTGTTTTTTTGTTGTTTGTAAAATTGCATTGATTGTTTTGTTTCAACTTTGTTTTTTCATGTTCATTTTTCTCCTGGTTTTATTTCATTCTGTAATGACTTTGAGGGGGGCTGGTGTTCAAACAGTGTCTTCATTTTCTCTTCATTTAAGCCAGAAGCAATTGTCTCAGTTGTCAATATTACAAGAAAACTGTTTGTTGTGAGCTGCATGAACTGTTTCTGATGCAGCCAGAAAAACAAAAAGAAGTGTGGGACAGCTGTGGCTAAGGAGGTAGAGTATCAAATGTTGGTGGTTCGATCCCTGACTGTGTCTTTATAACTGATGAGCAGGTTGGTAATTTGTATGGACAGAAGTGCCATTAATGTGACACTACTACTGGCATGTATTGTTAAGTTTTTGAGTGATAAATGAAAAAGAAACACTTCACAAAACTGAGTAAATGCGGTTAATTTAAATTAAATCTAATGGAATTTGGAACTTATATAAAATTTGGGTATTTTTTGTGAGAATTGGAGTAAAAACTATGAACCTAATGTAAACTCAAGAAAGAGAGAGTGGTGTTATGCAACATGGGCTCCTGCTGGATTTGAACTGTATATAATGTTTTATCCCACAAAGTAATAATTTAGTGATCTGAAGGCAGTAATGTTATGTGAAGATTATAAGACAATTTCCCTTTGATTTTGAGGAAACTAAGAATCTGATTTATCTAAGTCCTCTGTGGCCTTCAGAACTCCATTGTCTCCTCTTCTCTTCACAGTTTATCTTCTCGGAGTGCAGAGAGCGCTTATTCCTTAAAATCCCTTTGTCTCTCTTCTTTCACCTCCTTTCTTCAGCTGTTCATATGCAGCCTCCAGAGATGGACAGACACAAAAAGAGTAAAGCCTCCTCTTCTAAATCCCTTTGTCTTTAAACCCAGAATGACTTATCCAGCTTCCCACACACACATGCACACACACACACATCTTAAAACCCGTACCCACAGTGCATCGCTGTGCTCTAGTCTGATGGTTTTACAGCAGAGCAACACTCAGACAGCTGCTTTCGCTTCTTTGCTGTGGGTGAAAGGTGCGACGTTTCTTTCAAGTTCGTGCCAATCTCTGCCGCTCTGTTCCTGCATAATCTGGCCCAGGGTGCCTATTCCAGCGAGTGCGAGGGGAGGGAAGCGTGAGAAAACACACACACACATGCACACACACACACATAGGCGCACACACTCAACTAAAGTGAAGGGATTGTGAGGTTAGCAAGATATCTGCAGCTGGTGAAACAATCCTGACAGGTATTATCTGCCGGCATAGACACATGCAGAGACTTTTCTCCCTTCAGTGAATACATTCACTTTGAAACACTAAAGCTGCCTCTCTCCACAGCATGATGAATATTCAGAACATGTTTATTTCAAGCTATTTTCATTGATAACTGTTGTTTGTTCTGACATAGAAATTTCAAACAGATGTATATTTTTGGACACAAAGTTTTCACTGGCAAACATCTGGGTCTCTCTATTTTAATGATCAGTCTACCTTTCTGTCCTTATAATCTGACAGGATGAGGCCATAGATGCAAGTGGTTGAATAAACTGAAGGATTGCTGAGGACCATGTGACCAGGGTGCCTCCTCTGGTCCCATCTGCCTTGGCAATGCTTTGCAACCCCTGGGGGAGAGTTTGAGAAGGTGGTGACGGAGAAGGATGTGTAGGCTGCTTTTGTTTATTCTACTGATGAAAATGAGTGACAAAACAGGAAATGTGCTTTTGCCAAAATAAACCCCTGTAAGTGTTTTCTCACCTGGAGCCTTCTTCAGCAGGAACAGCTGAACATGCAACTTCAATAAAAGGACAAGTATACGATGAAGGTAAAGTTACCCTATTGTAATGGGACTGTAGATGGTGAAATTTCCTCTGAGAACTTTAACCAGTAAGTCAACCCATATTTTCTGCAAGAAAAGCCCCCTCCGAGAGAAGGAAACATCTGTAGTTGTCCGTGTCTGCCATGAGACTGCCTGGACCAGGAGCTGTAGTTCTTACGCTGCCCAGGATCACAACAAGCACTAAGATAGTCAAAGAGTTTAATCAATAATTTGTGTACACAGGCTTTGATTGTCTTTGTCACAGACTTCTGAGTGAAGAATAAATTGAAAATTAGAAGGTTTTTGAATGTATCTTTACTGCATCTGTAGGTCCTTTCATTGCCTAAACGTGTTCATGCATAGGACTCAAATGCTGCATTGTTGGGTGACAGACAGGCACTTTGTATGCCTGTCCTCCTCTTTGTGACTTAGGCATTGTTCATTAATGAACTGCATCATTCAATATTGTTAACATGTTGCAGACACGAAAGAAGTCCTGCTGAGTGTAACTACAGCCTATGAAATAAGTCAATATAAATGAACCTCATCACCATATAAAGTAATGCTGACAGACTAAGTTGTCTTATGTAGAGTGTCTCCATTAGAAAAGAGTGCAGGGCAATCTGTCTTGTAAGGATTTAAGTGTATTTTGGCAAGAATATGCATACAAGTATAGGAGGAGTGTGTGTTTAAAATAAATAAATGAGATTGGATCAGAGTTGTTGAGTCTATTACGGACAGATTTATGAAGCTGACTTTCTCTGGGAGAGGTACCCAGTGATATGACATCCTGGCTCTAAACCATCTGCCGCTTTATGATATTTTCTTTCTGTATTTTTCTGTCTTTCTTGTCGGACCTTTTATTGTTCTTGTGCCAAAAGATGCCAGAGTTTCTCTGGCTCAGCTTCCCAAAGTCATTGATAGAAAGCCGTTTGTTGTATATCAAAAACCAGCCACCCATCCTGACCACACCCATCGGGAGAGAGTCTGTTCATAATAACAATATTACACTGATGAAGGACAATAAAAAAATAATAAAGTAACAAAGGGAGATTGTTTGTTTTGTTGTTTGATTGATTATTATTTTGGGAACATCAATAATAAAAGTAATAACAAGGAAGTTCTCTGAATAAAATATACAATTTCCACAATCTATGTGATTCGCTGACAAAATATTTAGTATTGTTTTATTTTGGATTAGACAAGTAATAAACAGAAGTTTACAGCAGTTGATTTAAAAGCCAAAATTAAGCCTTTAATACCCCTCATTTCCCATCTCATTTTCTCTCTCCCTGCATTTCCTGTTGTTTGTCTAATGTCTTCTGTCAAATAAAATTACAAAAAGTCAAGAAGAAGTTCATTTTTAATTCTGGAGATGGCATTTAACTAAACAGTCTCACTGTAGGGTTCTGTCAGCTATTCATGGGTTTTGGATCATATCAACTGCTGTTTTTCAAAGGTCAAGAATGAACTTTCAAAGTTGCAAATGATCAAAACTTTATACTGACTTGTATCTTTGTAAAGTTTGTCTCTAAACTAGAGAACACCGTCTATGTTATTGGAATTTTTGAGCATTGTTTGTGTCTCCACGTTCCTCTGGGATTAGGATTGGATTTGTGTTCTAAATTTAAACTCTTATTGAAACCTTTAACACTGAAACGGTGACATTGGATCCAAAAAACACAAACACACAACGGCAGACAAACACAACCCCGTGAAAACACACACAGACTATGAACACATACTTCCATTACTATAACACTCCATTAGTGCCCATGTTAGCTTTGAGTCATTGGTCTCTGATTCAAACTCGGTGGTGGACTGAGCACAAAGAGCTCATCCTTTTCACCGTCCTCATTTCTGATCTCTGAATCAGCATCTAACAGCGAGCCAGGCTCTGGCTTGGTAATAATGGTGTCTACATGCCTCTTTGAGCCAGCCTGTGATTACTGGTAGGACGGAGAAAAAAACATTTCCATGAGGAGGACAGATTATTACTGTGGAAGAAAACTAGCTTCCTTCCCTGTATTTAGATTATGTCTGACCATGTGTGTGGCCACGTTAAATCGTTCCCTCCGGGGCTTTACTGCATTTGGCAAGTCTGGCAAATTAACTCACTCTGATTTTAATTTTGATTAATGAATCCAGTGTAATCCCATAGGACGCAGGTTTACTGAAATGTCGTGCAAACACATTGTTGGTAAAAATAGCACAGAAGAGGATGGCTGTAAGCTTTTGGAAGCCTCAGAGACACTTTGCAGCTCCCTGCCTACTGTACCTTCAGGCCTTGACGAGTGGGAAGCTAAGCCTTGAATTAAAGATTTGGCTCTAAAATGTTTTCTATTTCTACAGATTTACTCAGTATGAGGTTTGTATTTGTAAGAAAAAAAAAGAATTGGTATTAATTCAATACAGAAGATGCAGAATGAAAAAAAGACTTGTACATGACTGCATAGTGTAAGAAAAAATGTTACAGGAGTACTTAATATTCACTATAAGGTCAGTTCCTTGATATTAAGTACACATCTGCAGTTTTCAGTGGTGTGCTGAGGTAGCAGATCATGTGATCTGGTCAGGCTATGACTGTAAAAAGATAAAAAAGTGAAAACTGCAGATGCAATACTTTCCACTTTTATCCTGGAATGTGTAATTTAAAAGAGCACATAACTGTAATTGTGACTACTCTAATTATCTGTTAACCCCTGCCTACTCCTCTACCTGTTTCTATTTGTGGCTGTCTCTCACTTTTTGAAGAGTCACTCATTATTGAGTGTTTAGTCATGCTAATTGTTATTTCGGGTGCTTTAACTGTGCAGTCTCGCTCATGCCTCTCAGTGCATGAAGAGCTGTTTTCTCTCCCACTCTGCTCTTTGCTGGACTGTAAAACTGAACTGAACCTAAAACAGCAAGAAAGAAGATGTTATATCGTCTGCACTGAAAGAGAGATAAAAGGCTAATGAGGAGTGAGAAAATGAGCTCTATTAAGGTGTTAAGTCGCCTAAAAACCTGAGCACATAACTGTGAAAACTGAATATCAGCTTTTTAACCTTCCCTGTTAAAAACAAAGCTCTGATTACAAATGTTCGACTTGGTAAAAGAAAATCCCCAAAAGGAATTAGGTGACTTTTTAAGTAGATTTGTTTTTCCTGTGTGTTTGGCCAGCCTGTATTTTGCCTTTACACCTGGTTGAGATTCACTGTAAATGAGGGTCAAATTACCTCCAATTTGAGAGCATCTAGGTAATAATTTGTTGCACCTGCATGTACACTTTGCATTAACTAGCACTTTTCCCTGTCCAGCAAAGTGATCCAGATACAGGCTGGGCTATCAGAGGTGGAAATCAACTGAAGGAGACTTCATTCTAGTAGTGTTTGTTTATGCTAATTAACTAAATGACTGTTGTATGTGCTGATTCAGCATACACTTTATTCATGCTTCAAGTCATAAACACATTTTCTGGAAAAAGCTGACCATAGATTTTTCAGCGAATGAGGTTTCCTGACTAAAAACCAGTTTATCTATTTGCTATTTGGCTTAAGTGCATGTTGCCAGATGCAGGAAATGAGCTCAGGTTTTGGTTTTCGTCTCTGTACAGACATGTTTTTACCAAAAATGGCAACCTAACTGTGACTAAAACAGTCATGACCTCTTCACCAGGTTTGCTGAAAAAAATGACTACACTTAAAAACACAAAGGCCTATTAATATTCTGGATATCTACTTTGTGTTTTCATCATTTTGCAAGCATGCTGATCAGCAGGCTGATTTTTTAAAATATTCTCCATATCCTTTGAAAGGATATTCATATCCTGTTAGAAATCCAAGTCAACCAGTGCAGATGTGAAAATTTCCTCACCAAAATATGGCAAAAATGTTCCCACTCTGAAGGTCTACAATTCAAACTTCTTCTGACAAGGACAGGGCAACAGGAACACACACACATACACACACTGGACACACAGCAAAAGCTCTGTCTTGACCACTGGCCCCAAACACCCCGCTAAAGTTTACTTAACTGCAGTAACACCCCGCTGTGCACACAGCACTATATCAATGGGACTTCACATGAGTGAGAGTGTGTGGAAAAATCTGCCATGGAAAATTAACCTCCGGTGAATCCACGTGCACCTGGTCTATTCTTAGCTGTCCAGAAAAGCCACTTAAAGCCCACTAAGACATTTAAAAGGTGCACAGTGATAAACTACCAATAGAGAGCTGAATAGAAATAAAGTTCAAAAAGAAGAAAGTGAGCTTGGGACAGCAGAGGATTGGCAGAGGAAATAAAGAACAGATGAAGGTGTGAGGAGGCAGGTCAGGGTTAGTGGCAGACAGACAGTGAGATAGATAGCAAGAAGGTAAGTGATGGGAGAACAGAAGAGGAGCAGACTCCGTCCAATCCGTCACCAGCATCACCTCCAGCAGTGTCCTCCTGTCTCGCCTTCCTGAGCTACTGCACCACAGAACTGATGGGCTGTCCTCAAACACAACACCCATCCTTGGTGAGAGTATTGTTTTAAAGCTCCTGCGAAATACATACAAAGGCTTCCATCCTATTGTTCCAAAATTTCCATGTAAAGAAACTGTGGTTTCGCATGATGTAGCCCATAAAACACACAGTGTTTACTTTTCATCCTTTCCAGACATTTTTAGGTTTCAGAATTCTTTTCCTGCTTTCAAGGCATCCAGTGGTTTCAGTTCACTTGCTTAAGATTGGTAATCCATCACAGTGAATATTGTTGCCTTGCTTTTTGTCAGAATTACATTATCATTGCAAGCAGGGACTGTTTTGAAAACTCTCTTCACTGATGCATTCAAGGACACTTGGAGGTCTCTGCCAAGGAAAAGTATTTTTCACAGTTTACTATACGTAAGGTGTTATTCCTTAGCTTAAAAGCTTGAGAGCTTATAGCTGGAAATCTTTGTAGCTCTGTTTGTTATAATGGAATTGCAATCACCAAAGTGCTGAGATGCAGCAACATTGCTAAAGACAAGTCCAACAGGTCAACAATAACAGAGCCTGGTGAAAGCCATTTAAATGTTTTCCACATTCCGTGTTTTTCTCTTTATGTAAACGTTTCAGCACAAGAAACCAAGCCGGCAAATCATGTTTTATGGACAGTCATTGTGATTTTTTGGCATTTTGTTATATGCTGAAGAGTCTGTGTTGGTTGCTGAGAAAGAGAGAGATTTTACAAAAGAGGCTAAATATTATAAGTTCATGGTTTGGTGTTTGAAGACTTGTTATTAGCAGGGAAAAACAGATTCATTTTCAGAAAGGTGTTGGCAGAGTCGGAGAGAGCACTTGGGTCTGTAATGAAAAAAAAAATTAATTCCTGTCAGGACTTTGGTTTTATCTTATCAAACTTTATGATTCAGTGGTTGGCTCAGTTTTATTTTATGCTGCGGGAATATGAGGTTTTTAAGATGCCCTGACATGTCTTGTTAAACAAAGATCTGAAGAGAGTTAGTGTCTTGTAATCCCATAAAGGCTGGGCACCATGTGGAGCAACACACTAAAACATAGGAAAAAAAAAGGATCCGAATTTTCTGCGATGTTCTGAGTTTGAAAATTGATTCCAGCCTTATAATTAATTTTACACAATACAATTCAAAGTTGCCTGATAACAGGTCTGAAGATTGCAAGCTTTCAAACATGAGAAAAAATCATTTGTAGTAAAACTATAACCCAAACTTCAAAGAGCTTACAGACCAGCCCTCCACTCAAATGACTGACAAACTGTCATCAGTGCAATTAACAAGTTGTTGAGACCGCTCACACAGAGTTTTCCTATTAAATTTGGGATTATCAGTGCAGTCCAGGAGTGCTTACCTTTGCCTGTTGCATCCTCTTTTCTTACTGGGAAAATCCGTTTATACAGCCATGAGTGTTGCTAACAGCAATACATGTCAATACAGGACCTCCACCTCCGTGCACTGAGGATCAATGGGCTCACAGAGACATGGACAGCACTGATTGTCACTGGGGTTGTCTAAAGTAAAAACTGTGATATGAAAATAGGAGCAGTGACTCAGTGAGCTTTTTGCAGTGTTTGCTCTTTGTCTCCCATTATTGATTTCCTTACAATAAAGCTCAAGTAATACTTTTTGGCAGCCACATTGAAATCGATTTGGCTGCCTCTTTTTCTCTAAAACTAATGACTGCCTGTAAGGTAGAAAATCATCCCACCACGTATCATAACTTCAGAGAGTGGTCAGCTGTAGCAAACATAACAATACATGAGATTTCATGAAAGAGAGTTAATGTGCTTCATTTTGCAACCATGAAAACGACAAAATGGCCAAATTTTGGTCAAATACAATGTATCTATACCCCACAACCCGCCTCCACACACTCCCACACAAATTTGTACTTGGAAAGTTTTTAAAGTGGGTGTATTTCTACTTTCAAATCTTGCCTGGTTGGGCTTTACTTGTGAACATTATGGGATGTCCAGCTAGCTCAGCGGGCTGAGACATTTGTCACTAACTTTATCTCATTTTACCGTCCTCCCTCTGTCTCTTCTCACTCCAAACTGCTCAATAAAGCAGAAAAGCCATTAAAACTGCCGCCCATAACATGCTTTAATTTCATGCCGGCAATCATGTGGCTATAGCAGGTGTCATGTTCTCAGATGGTTCCCATCTCGTCAAGCTCTTTATATCCAAACAGTAAAATACTAAATGAAGTGAGGCTTCACTGGCTGGAACAGTCACTGGCAGAGGAATAATAGTCTTACTGTTCATGGGGACAAGTGAGGGATACTACCTGCTGATGCAAAATATCTTTTTTAGTAGGTTGCTCTTTCCTCTCTATCCTTCAGAAAGTAAGTTGTTAGACTTAAACAAACCCTTGTCCTTTTTTTGCCCCTTGCTGTCTATTCTCATATCTGACCTGACTGAAGATGACTTTGTCGCCTCGGGCTTGTAAAGTTTCCTGACTACTGGACGGAAGATGGTGGCCCATTATGCTAATGCTGTCCCTTGGAGTTTTCATTGGGCAGTCAATGTGGAGGATTGCTGTCACTGCCACGTCGACATTCAGGCACTGACTGTCACGTCACGGTCACAACAGACTGAGCAACAATCCACATTTAGAGATAGAGACACTGAAAAAACTCTGAAATCTAAAAACAGGCTGGCACACAGGCAGGCTTCCAAAAAATGCTACGCTAAAGTCAGATCCTCAGAGGACCTTGTTGGGTCAGCCCACTGACACTGGGTGAGGACAGACACAAGCAGGAACAGATGAGGGTCAGGAGAGAAAGACAGAGGGATACATAAAGAGAGAGCAGTTAGCCTCCTACCTGTGTGGGGTTGTAGAGCTCCTGCAGGGCGTTGCGGGACCCTTTTTTACAGCAGCCATCCACCATGAAAGGATTCCTCCGCATGACTGAAAAACAGGAAGGAGACACAACTAAGAAACAGGAGATCTATCAAAGCAACCAGCCGAAACCAAAGTGAGCAACACAGAAGACAAACTAGTTCAGAGGGATCAGATTGGAGCTTTCAGGAGCGCTCAGGAAGACTGACTCTCATTCCCAAGAAAACCTGTCTGTAAAGAGTAAAGGATGTGTGTTTATGTCTTATAGCTTTACAATAAAACTATTATATTATTTGTGACATGTACCACTGCCCATATGAGACCAAGTAAGGCTTTTACAACACAACTACTGAGCGTATCAAAATAAAAAATGGTGTTCTCAGTTTCTTCTTATTATAGCTCTACAAATGCAATTGTCTGTGACTGAGTAGTTGAGTAACAAAATGATGAAGTTACACTATTAGTGTGGCTGACCAAGTGTCAGAAATTTCTTTTTGGAAGTTGCATTTTCAAAACTGATGGGAGCTCAGGGAGCTCAGCTGGTAGCCTTTTCTCAATTCAGATGCTTTTGTTTTTTAATGTGGGTTATCCATAGAAGCAGTGGTTATGTTGAAAGAACTGAATGTCATGAGTTTTTCTGTTTTCAATTATTCCTGCTTATAAAACTGTCAGTACAAGGTAGAGAGCCTGCTTCAGGGGAAGGGAGGGCAAATATCACAAGTACCACTATAGTGAAATTGCAGATGAGCTTTCGATATCCAGGTATTCACATTATAGACACCACTGACACCTCCTGTAACAAAACTGGCCTTATTTTCTCACATTGGTCATACATAGCCTTGCATTATACTAGATCTTGTTCTTGTTTTGATAGGTAGTCACACAGTCTGTCTTTAAAGAGGCACAACTTTAGAAGATGGAACATTTTTTGGACATGCATCACTCATATGTGGACAAAGACCAAAAAGGTTTCCCACTGTGTCTGACATCGGCTTTTATTTGGATTTTGTGCTTGTCCTTTCTTTTTATTGGATTTCAGTATTGTTAAGCTGAATAGAAAACCTCCCATGGCTCCACCGCTCACCCTCCATCTCTGTTTGATGAGGGTTTGTTGCTTAAGATTACAACATTTTTTTTGTTTGTCATTAATGGCGGAGTGAAAAAGCTGCTGATCAGAGGGGCTGCTGTCAGAGTGAAATCTAACTCTTCTTTGTTTTGCTCTGGTCCCCCTGGACTTCACCTCAAGGACACCACTTTGGAAGCCATCGCTTTAAGTGACCAACTGCTGTGCGAAGGAGGCGGAGAGCTGCAGGGATAAATAATGAGAGCAGTGACTATATGCCAAGGGCGAAGCCACAGTTCAGCGTTTGTTTGGCTGGATCTCAGCTCTTTACACAACTCGATACAGAGCAGTAGCTGCTGGCAGCGGCTCACCAGGAGCAGCCAGCGCAACACTCGCCTGCGCACATACGCACACACACACACACACACACACAGTCCAATTACTTTGGATGGAAAAGTGCTGAAGGACGACACAGGATCGACGGGAGAAAAATGAAGCACTAACGAGAAAACCAATGATTTAATGGCAGTTTTATTCCGCACATCATCTGCCTCATGTTCATGGATGAACATGTCTCCCTACCATGGGGGGGGGACGCTGCTGATGAGAATAACACATGATGCACATTCACACTGGATACATTTCTATAGAGCTCTTCTTCATCGAAAAAACCTTACAAGCAATGTGTGTTTGCCATTCACACCACAAGTAATTAAGATATTATAAGAATGGGAACAAGATATTATGCTTGTTGCTTCAAACACTGCCGTGGGTTATTCATTTCAGAAATTTTAAAAAATAAATAGGATTTCAAATTGTTGTGTGGTTCCAGATTATAAAATGTAAGGAACTACTATTTAATTTGTTTTATATTAAATAATTTATCTGACAAAAACTAGTCAATTAACCAGTATACCTCTTGGATTTGATTAATTTTGATGAATAATTTCACAATTTTCTCTTTTTTCCCCTCTGGTATTCTAATGCAATGTGCTTGAGAGTTTCTCTGTAAAAGTGGGTTTTATCTGTGGCGGTGTGCATTCTACTGTTCAATAAACTTTTTATGAACACCTTTACTTTTGAGTATTTTACCACCAGAAATGAATTTCTGCTACTGTGGAGAGAATCTTTAACCAGCATTTAGACTTTCATGCTGAGTAATAAAACAGTACGCTCTGTTTTACAGACCTATAATTTTAAAATCATTTGGCAGGGCTGTTTAATTCTACTAATTATTGAGAGTCAAGGTCCTGGTGTCATCCATTAGCTTCTGTAATTATACGCATACTGAGCATTTCTGAGAT
>JAPZDV010000015.1:1916789-1961427 GCA_029814665.1 Acanthurus lineatus
CTTATATTATAAAATATAGTGCTTAAACTTATTTAGCATAAAGAGTAGAGCTTTGATTGGCAGCAGTTGTTTGTTGTCTTCTAGGCTTCACACAGTAATTTGTAGTAAAGCGTATCCTCCCCTGTTCCACCCTCACATCTAAATTTGGTCACATCTGGCATCAAATACCAAGATGGCAATGGCCATAATGCCAAACTCAAGCCTTTAAAAATAATCCACAAACCAATGCATGACATCATGGTGGCTATGTCTAATGTTTATTACATAGTATACGGTTTACAGCTGGTTCTCCTGCCTTCGAGTGGGAAAAAATACATTATTCCTTTTTAATATATAAGTAAGGATGAAATAATTTTGGTTTGATCTTTCATCTAAGTCCAAAGTGTCACTTTTAGCAGGCTGACAAACACAGACTCTGACCCAAATGGAAACATTTCCTATGAAGGGAGACAAACATGGGTTGTACAGAGTAAATAAATACCCCACAGTGCAGTAAATGACTATTTAAATCTCATAATTTCTGTTTTGTGTTAAGACTGTCGGTTGTTGATTCAACTCAGTAGCCAAACCTTAATGTTACCTAATGCAAAACTAGCACTGCAGTCACTAAATATTACTCTGCACTATATTTTTCAGTGTTCGATTACACACACGGCGCCCTATAAACTGCAGGCCTGCTCCTGCACATGCTCAGTACAGGCCTGCAATCACGCACAACATCTGCCACCATCTCTCAGCAAAGGATTATGGGCCGCTGGAGGAGGATTAATTTGTCACTAATCTTACCTTCACAGTGGGAGATCACGCCTGCACATCAACCAACTCACACACCCATACACACACATGCAAAAACACACAGGGTTGATTGGGTGTAAACAGTGATACACAGTGTACCACTTCTTTATGGTTGTCTGTGTGTGTGTGTGTGTGTGTAAGTGTTTGTTTGGGGTTGATGTCGTTTCACACAAAACTTAAGTGCCGCAGTCTAATTACGATTTAAATGAACAATACAAGTGGAGCAGAGGTAGAGATCCAGGTGATCAACAATGTTGGCACAACTTCATTTAAAAGCCCAATAAGAACTAGGAGGAGTGATTTGTGTGTGTAGGTGTGTGTGTGCGTGTGCGCACAATCAATCAAGTCTCCTGTGATGATTGGCTGCGTGTGTCTCTTCCTGGTTAGAGTGCTCGGTCTAATCATCTTAATGATGATTACTAACATGACGATAATACAAAAGCAATTAAAGCTGCGACAGTCCTCGCCTCAGGCTCAGACACAGAGTCAGGAGGAGAGGAAATCTGATAGAACTCTTCATTCCTACTCTACTCAACTTTATCATCAGTCTGTATCATTATAATCCCGCAAGCTTTGACTGACAGCTATGTGCAGCAGGAGGAAAGAAGTGCCAATGTCACTTTTTGACGATATGAAAAACTTCACCCTGAGAGCATCGGAAACTGTTTCACTGATAACAAAAGGATATTTTTCTTGCAAAATGATGTACTACTTTAAAAAAAAAATGGAATAACATCTGGTGCCAGCTGTCATGTCACAGTATCAAGCAAACAGCAACAACAAAATGTGTCAACGGGAAAAGCAGCACTGGCTGGATAATAATTGGGCCTCTACCAAACACCATCTACCACAAAAGCAGTAAACCAGATTCAAGCAATGTATTAAAATAAAAACATAAGACGACAAGACTTTTTTAACCTGGTTACCCATGAGTCTTGAAAGAGGCAGGCAAATCACTTTTGAGGCATTTTTAGGAATGAATTTATGTTGTAACTTGCTCATTCTAAGTCATGTAAATTCATTACTGGGTAGCATGCTATTTTGCTGCTGCTAAAAGAAACCTTTCTGGCAATATTATTGAAATTTTATTACAATATATGTTCTTTACATTAGAGTGGTGTTGATTTTATTGAAAAATTTAGATACAAATACCACAGAGAACATATAAGTGATATTAAAGAAAGTGTCATTTTTAATTAAATATGAATAATTTAAATTAAATTATTGTCTCTAATTGCCTCTTCCTCCTTGCACTTACATGTGATTAATCATGTGATCACTTTAAAGCTGCTCAGACCACTACAATTACTTTGTAGTGGGGAGTTTAATGTGACTAATTTTTAATTTTCAGCATTTCTATCGATCTGTCTTTCTATAAATAGATAGATATATGTTAGATGTAAGATTTTAAAATGCAGTTCTTAACAATTCTGAATAAACTTGGATTTTTCTACTATCAAGTGTAAGGTAGTACTTTCCCTTATATCCAAATGGAGTTTAAATCTAAACTTAGCTTTATTGCTTTTACTTTAATATATTCAGAAATGACTGAATAATGCCTTTAACCAACTCAGCAAAATGAGAAGTCAGTTCTTTTCTAACAGTTGATAGAGATACAAGTGTGACCACTTTGCAGTCGACTCACTACTCAGATGATTTTTTTACTTGAATAGAAAGAAGTAGAATTGAAAATTGTGAGAAGTCACCTTGACCCAAATTTAAAAAGCTAAAGCAAGTGGTGGTTCAAGGGTAACTTTTAGTTTATTAAAAAAAATATCTGACTTTCTTGAATTGCCACTTTTGCTGAGCAACACTTCTGCTTGATTGCATGCATTACTGCCTACATACACACAGTAACAGCATGCTGCCATCCACCAAACATCCTACACTGCCTCCTTGCACTCAGTGTGAACTGTAGTCCTGTAGCATGTGTACCAGAGTACCTTTCACTCACATTTCACTACGATAGCTGTCAGTATGTTCCTGCAAAGTTGTAGCCAAAACAAATTCCAGTTTGTTTATTGTAGCTGGTAACTGAAGTGATTTTTAACTGTGTGATAGTGCACGTATGTGTGTGTCTGTGTGTGAAAAGAGAGAGTGTGTGATTACAGAAAAGGAGAGACAGACATCTGCAAAAGCATCTGAGACAAAGATGGCACTTGACAGCTTCTGACACGTCTACATCATAACGCAAGAACAGCGAGCCGGTCTTTTCAGGCCTCTTTTAACACGTCAGAGTCTAACCGAGCACACTCGAGCAGAAATCTCAACAGCAGAAACAACAGGTCAGGAGGAGAAAGACTGAAGAAGATGAAGAAGAGTAACGTCTAGTCACCGAGCAGGCAGCGAAAGTTTCTGTCAGAGCAGCCTCTGCATCACCCTGCTATGGGCTTTCATTCATTTAACATGAGGTATTCCATTCATTATTTGTGTGCAGACGCACTGCGGAAACTTGGACTAGATGCCTGCTACAGTATGTATGCATAGATAATGCATGGGAAATCTGAGTGAAACTTAATTCACAAGATCAGGATCACTGTCATTTCTCCACTGTCTTGAGGCCCAATGGACCAGAATGCAATGCAGCCACCAGAGTGATGTGTGGGATGATTTAACATGGGTGATGAGATAATTTATGGATCCTGAAGAACATGATTAATTAATACACTCATTACTATGTTAGAATCTTTAGCATCTTTGGGATTTGTTCCTGAGAAATATGTAACACATGTGCAGCTTCAAGGCTCCTTTCATTAATTAGCTGAATGATTAATGCCTGATGAGTTGAAAACAGTAATTACTTGGTATTTAATAATATTATTATGCAGTTTTGTGTGATGATGGTGACCCAAGGGGTGATTGAGAACGACTTCAGAGACCCTGTCTTTCTGTCTTGGTCTGATCCTCTCTTTTCATTCATGTTGACTCATCAAAGGTCATCCACACTGGCCATTGTTGGCAAATGGTCACACAAGTGGGTACGTGGTTTGTTTTCAGAGGAAGCACTGAGACACTGCAAACTTTTGCCAATAAACCTTTACTTCAGAAATAGAACATATATGAATAAATATGTATTATAAATTTTTTTGTCATTCATTTAAATAAAAGGAATAGTATGCAGTACTCTATAAATAATTTATCAACCCCACCACAGATCCAGTATGCACAATTCAAAGAGATTTATCACCAGAAATAGAATAATATGGAATGTGAGGGAGCCCTTTATATCTCCTGAAGGAGCAGGTCCTCTTCATGTGTATATTAAGCTGAACTAGATTTAGTGCTGGAGGCAGGGCCCCATTCATTCTTATGAAAGTTGATCAGTGATGCATGAAGCCAAAATAGTTTGACTTCTGACTATAAAAATACCTGAATCTTCTGCATAGCTTTCACATTATGAAATATTGTAAGATCCAGTCATCTTCCCAAATTCACAACAGATCTCTGTTATTTCCTTTTACACCTAGTGGTGTTTTTCAGTGCAGAGGGAGATGATTTTATGTTTCCAGACTTGAGATGCCCGTCTCTGTCTTTTTCCATATGGCATTGTGCTATATTTTACTTTAGGCTGCATGTTTACACTTCGGATAATCCACAGCTGGTCAGCAGTTTTCATAGGGTGTATTCCTCTGATAGACAGTAGTACCGATGAAAACTGTGAAAAGTCAGTGCAGATGTTTTTATGCAGTTTCTCAATAACATGAGCATCGCAAATTTTATTTATTTTTTTTAATTTTTTAAAAAATTTTATTTACTTCTATTGTTCTGGGTTGCAAACAGAAATATCAGAGACTGATATCTTAAGTTGAACCAAAACTATCCACATGTCCAGAAACCGTAGAGATTAATAAGAAAATATGTTTTGGTTACTTGAGTAAACTGACCCTCTAAACTCCTGAGAGCTTCTGTCTATGATGTCACCTTCCCACTTCAACATCTGCTTATTTCCAATGTCCCAGGACCCCTGAGTCATAGCTGGCCTCTCAATGCCTGACTCAACGTTCCCTTAACTAAAAAGGAAAAGAATTCATGCCCGGTAGTCTGATGGGAACCAAGACCACAGATGTTCAATTAACTCTTTGTGGTTCAAGTGTGACTCCATGACACATTGTTTTACCAAAAAGTATGCATATCTGCATGGAAACTGTTAGAAAAGTATGAGTGGGAAAGCTTGTGGACACATGTTAAGACAATACATCAATTTAAGGCTTTAAATTTAAAGATTTCCTTGCCAGATGTTAACAGGCAGTCTCTGGACTAGATTCACAAGAAAAAGCCTTTCAACAAGACTTCAGCCGCCATATGACAATAAAAGTGTCACATTTAATCCTTCAAACAGAAAATTGTGTTGAGATCAGGAAAATTTCGTTCCTAAAGAAATCCAAGGATATATCACTAACATATTCGGGTAAAATAACAGCAAAATACTGTCAAACTGTAAATGTTAGTTGGCTGGCTTGCCAAATTACTTCACCAAGTATATTTTATGAAAATGGCATTGATTTTAGACAAGAGTTAATTATAAGGAATGATACAATTCAAATGTGTATGATTATTTTTTGCTTTCTTCTTGCCAGAAGAGATGCACTGTTAGACCAACTGTTAGTAACTAGGTTACTAACTGTAATCTAAACTCAGGTCTGCCTGGGTTAGGGTTAGGGATTGGGGTTGGCAGGGTGAAATGGGTTTCACATTTGCTCATCGTGTTGGCTGTTGGAATGATATGTAAATGGAGCTAAATGTTCACATAACATTTAGAAAAACTACAGATTGCCTGCCGATTGCAAACAAGTGCAACATGACACTGATTCAGGCACTTAATCTGTGCACTTTATTATTATTCAGGCACTTAATCTGTGCACTTTATTATTATTAGCTTAATCTGTGCACTTAACAGGCACAGATTAAGCTAATAACAATAAGGGTAAATAATAAGGGTTTTCTAAGTTATTAGTATATCCCTGCAGTAAGAAGTGCTTTCTGAAACTTCTATGTAGAAAAAGAAGAAAATTAAAATATGCAAAAAAACAAAGTTTTACCTCCTTCATGTTGAAAAGTTTGATATACAATATTGGTTTCAGTAGGCTGATGCAGGCAGAGGCCATGTGAACTTTGTGGAGCTCAAGGCTTTGATGGATGGCAGGAAGTCAACAAGTGACTGTTTATAGTCTGCCCCTCCCCGGGGACAAGCACACACTTCCACATAGACACAGACACACACACACAGGCAGTGAAATGCGGTCAAGCGTGGGTCGAGTCAGTCAGAAGGTGGCCAAGCGTGGAAGAGACCCAGTCACATGAGCAGGGGAGACCAGGGCAGTGGAGCAGACGCCACGGAAAACCACGAGACTACGGAACGGAGATGCTGCAGGGGGGAGTCATGAGGATAGCGAGAGGAGAGATGTCTGCCTGGATACAGATGGGCAGACCAGAGAGATCAGAGTGAACTCACTGAACCTCCTCTCACACGCCCTGTGGGAGTCTCACACACTCCATCACACACTTCATGCTTTGCACCCTCCATCTCCCCACGCTCCACCCTACAAGAAAAGATTGTGAATGGAAGAAAACATGAACTAAGTGAAGAAGAAAAACTTGCTGGGATCAGACAGAAGAATCTGATCCCCGAGGCTTCGGCGGCCTGCAAGGCGAGCTGTCATCTGCAAAACATCACAGAGCAGCAGGCAAGGCAAGCAAGGCACGCAGACAGGCAGTCAGGCGGACACTTAAAGCATGCTGGGAAAAGAATCAGATGATGCACAGCAGAAACAAAGCCACTTAATTTCCAAAAAACTACAGAGTAAAATTATCTTTGTCTTTCCTGGTCCTCTCTGCCTACACTTCAGGGGCTTATGCATAAAACATCTAAAGTTGGAGAGAGACGCTCTGAGTTGACGGGAGGTCTTGAGTAATTCATGAGAGTTTTTTCCTTCAAGGAAAAGAAGATATTGATCAGTAATGATGACAACATGTGGGGACTGGCAGTTCATGTGAATGGAACTGTGATTAAAATCTTTCTGCAGGGGCATGATTTCAAACCACAACTAACAAATTAACTTGAGTAAAGAAAATCTAAAAATACTACATGTATAATAAACTGAGGCTTCTTCCTAATGGGAAATGCTACTAAAGTCACTTGCAGTTCACTGCTAATGGTTGAGAAATCCTTTAAAAACACTTTACAGATGAGTAAAAAAATTTTTCATTTTATGCATTATTAAAATAACTTTTTGGTTGTCAGGATGTGTAACTGAAATTAAACGTTTTTTGATTTGGATTAATCAACATCCTCAAACAGTACGACCTTTTATATATCACATAGTTATTTAACATTAAGGAGGTGATTAGTAACAACTTAGAGAGCCTTATAGTTATAAGTGAATCACTGAACAGTGTTAGAAGCATTTATGGCAAATTTAAAACATTAAGTGCAATAAAAAAATAGTCTCCAGCCTTGCTTGCAGCAGTGCAAGGCTTTACTGAGACACAGTAGAGCACACAGCTAAATGTTTTTGTCAGCATGCTAATAGGCTCACAGTGACAATGAAAACATGCTGATGGCTAGTAGATGCGATATCAAGCAGCACTTAATGGAAAGTCAAGGGATCACCGACGTGATTATCCTGAGAGAGTCTTGAATGTGTGTACTGCATTACATGACACAGTGCATCCATCCAGCAGATGTTGGGGCATTTCACTTAAAGCCCCTCGCAAATCTAATGGGGGCTCGAGAGAAAAGTCAAGGGAATCGCAAAGTGGGGACTGTTTAATGTTAATCCATCCTGTAGTTGCTGCTATATTTTATCCATAGAGCTTTTCCATTAGCATAGCTAAACATCCAAACTGTCATTAAAAGTCAGGAAACCACCAAAGTGCAGGATGACTTTATGCATCAGTGCGTTATTATCCATCCAACCTCCACATACCTCTGTCCTCTAAGTATAGAATATTAAGGTAATGATAGTTTGACTGACTTTTACAGCATGATATCAACACAATAAAGGGTTCAATCTCTGAATTAAAGTGTTAATTATATAGTTATCATCTTTGTAATCCCTTTTAGCCCCAGACCTGTGAATTGAGAGTCTGTACATATTATTATTCTTTCACAGTAAATGCACTGAAAGGTCACCTTCAGTCAGCTGAAAAAGCTGGTTTTCACACCAAGAAGATTAATGAATAAATTCAGCCATAAAACTCCAGGGTATAATTTTTTTCTCCACCACAGTTGGAAAAACTCTTTTTCCTAAAAGTTTGCCGTAAAGCTTGAGGCATAAAGCCTGAGGGAATCTTAGAAATATGGCGGCTAATGCATTTAGATTACATTCAAGCTTCTTGCTTGTACTGTGTCTGGAGAGTTTAACTGTGTCTGCAATCTTTTACATCTCACCAACCCACAATAAAGAGGTCAAGGATCAAAACCACAAGGATCTGATAATAGATATGAAAAAAGAGGTTGAGTATTACAGCATCCATGTGTTTTATTTCACAACACAAAGAATTGGCACATGAAAAAAGATGAGTCAGGTAAAAAGAGATCAGGAGATGGAGGAAGAGTGGACGTGAAGTGATTCTTAACAAGATGAGTTATCAATTCAAGCTGAACATAAGGAAAGACTGCAGCTCTGCCGGTGGCAATATGCTCAGAAGAGGAATGAGGCCCGGGTAGAGCTGCTGCAGGCGAGGGAGGGCTGTGTTCATGACCGGGAGCTTTCCAGGCCAAATACCTGGAAGTTTGAGGCTGCTGCTCCCGTAGGGGCCTGACATGGTGAATCCAACCCTCATACAATCATACTGATAGAGAATCAATGTCTGCTGGTCACTACACAGCAGGGAGATCCTCTAGAATAAAGGTTGTGATCTACTTTTAATGAACCCACATTCTATTAACCTGTCTTATGCTTCTTCTTCAAGCGGTTTCCTACATTTCCCAGGTAAGTTTTAAGGCTAATGCAGATGAGAAGATAAATACTTTGATATCAGCATTCTACATATAAAGTTAGACACATCTTTTGGCACTAGCATCAGACATAAAAGTGGTATCTTCACATCTGACTCTCAGCAAAAAGGTAATGAGCATATTTTTCTTAAAGGCTAGGTAGATAGCTTTTTTTCAGTTTCATTATGCAGAAATCTATAAAAATCTTTCAGCATATTGAAATTCTGGTGTTTTGGGAGAAACCTTTGACTTCTCTACCTCCTCTTGGCTCTTTTTTCAGACAAGAAAATGTGTCTGTTTTAGGAGACTTTAGTCATTCACAGGTCATTTCATTGAAAGGGCGTTCCTATTGGCTGTTCAACAAATTGAGATGGACTGCTTCAATAGTGGAAAATCTAGCAGAAAAACCTGAACCTTGTGATATGTTACCAATATATTCTGTTTCTATGAGGACTTATAGTACAACATGTGGGTGAACACAGATAGCTCATTACGACAAAGGCATACAAACATTAGGAAATCATTTTTGAGATGGGGCAGGTGTGTGTGTGTGTGGTGCACCAGCCATGCCATTTGCACTAGCACAAAGCTTTCCCTGTGACAGTTAAATAAAATAATAATCCTCCTAGAGAAATCAGGTCCCCTGCTGTTTCTTGCTCATCATCACTGAAGCAGAGCGAGGCAGTGGGAAAGGATGTCTGGACCAGCCTCTTAGCCCGCTGTTAGATGGAGTAGCAGATGACTCCGGAGCCTGGAGCTGAAGTGCTGATGAGGCATCTTTGAGAAGATACATGTAAGGGACCAGGCTTCTGCTTTTGCTTTGAGATTTTGAGTTTTAGTATGAGGGACTTAAGCGAGTGATACAAGGCAGCAGTTTTAGGGTAGGAGTGTGTAACTACTCCTGTACTGTGACTTGGGCATTGGAACTGCTCGAGCAGGCTGGCAAGTTGAGTCTGTCAATAGGAAGTTTGTGTCTTAGAGCTCAGATCTGTTTTTACATTAGTTATTCATTTATAGCTTTAAGTTTACACTGGCTTTGAAAAAATGTAGACTCTTTCACAAATTTTAATTGATTCAATTTACTTTTTTGGCCATCCACCCAAAAAAAACCACTCTTAATGATGAATAAGAAAAACCATTCTTAAAAACAATTTTGCAAAATCACTAAAAATCTAAAAAGAAAGTCTATTATTAAAAGTAGTATTCAGATCCTTTAATATGGCACTCCAAATTGAACTCACATGCATTCTGTTGGATTATTCTTGCGATATAACTTAAATTGATTATAACTGTAGTGAATTCAGATAATATGACAAATCAACAGATTTTTAAAAAATCAATCAGCTACTTTTTTAAACTTGATGCCAAAATCATAAAACTGACTGAGTGTTTACAGATAAGAGTCCAATGTTTAGAACAGGTTTGTGTCTTCATCCATGTAATTTATCCTTGACTGCACTTTTCTATCATGTCTTTTCTTTTATGTGTGGTTTAAAGTGCAAACTATGTATGTTTTGTTTTAAATTATTCTCAGAGAATTTAGTGCAGTTAGAAGTTAATGTGTGTGGGGTTTTTTTTGTTTTCTTCGGTATAAAAGATTAAGGTCTTCAGGTAAAACCCAGTGTGGCTGCTGTGCTTTTTTGGGGCCATTTCCTTTACAGACTGTGGTCATCCCTGCTTTTCTTACTGTCAGACTTACTAAAACATCATATTTACTGTTATTTTTTATTCTGCTGAACATTTTCTGCTCTTCTACTCCACAGTAGCATCTCTAAACATTTCACCATGACAACTTATACTGGCATTAAGTCAGATGCATGCTACCAAACAACAAAATGTGCCCAAAATAGCTGTCTTGAGTGGAAAGATGAGTTTTTCTATCAGCCACAGGGAGAGAAGAGAGAGAGAGAGAGAGAGGCAGGGAGGAAAGGAGGTACCTGAATGTACAGAATAAATATGACTGCCACAACTTACATTACAGCTATTATTAGACATAGTAATTAGTCTTGGTGATTATGAGGCATTTTTGACTGTGCTATTTGTAACTTATATTAACACCTGCCTAGTTTAATTAAAGTGCAATAGGAGGCAAGTGTATCCCAGCTTAGCAGGACACAAATACAGTCAGGTTTGCCTGACTGGAAGGCGTTTCCCTCTGGGTTTACTGAAAACACGCGTTATTGCTAATGTAACCGATGTCAACCAGGTGCAGGCCAGAAAAACATGACAGGAAGTGAAAAAGATAAATATGCTGAAAGCTGCACTCTAGATATTTGAATATATTAGCATGCAAATCATAAATAAAAGCACTTAACAGTGTGTCTGTGGTGATTAATCATCAGGGGCCTCTTCCTCATACAAAGAGAACTTAGATAACTTGATATAAATCAGCCATCTAACTGCAATTGCAAACCAGCCTCTGGGTTCAATGTTGACATTTTTCATTTCTGTAAACAACAGATATAAGTATTTTTATTTAAAAAAACCTCTCTTTGGTATTAAAACACTCAGGATAGGAACAAAGATTGTTTTGTCTTAAGGTGCTTTGTTTTTTTCACCAGGTTTTTCCAACCAGGTGACATTTCCCCCTTTAGATGCATTTTGACATCAGTTTGTATAAACTAGTTTATTTGAAGCATGAAACCTTCCCTTTATGTTTCGGCTCAAACGTACGACTCAAAAACTCAGTCAGTGGGAGTTATAATGAGCCTGGACACAGATAAGTCCAGGCATTAGCAAATGAGGGCTTAAACTTTATCTAGAAGTGTTTTAAAACACCATCAAATCAATCTAAGACTCTTTATAGAGTCTCACCTTTTGAGTAAACCATTTATAAGAACTGATGTCTGAGCAGGCTACTATACAGACTCCTTTTCCCTGTAGATGGATGACAAATTCATGAACATCAATACCTGTGTAATATTTCAAAAAACACTCCTTTCAACTGCTTCAAGCTCCACTGCATTGCTTTTGTTATTTCCACTGAGGCCCAAATGCTAAAAATATATGCCTCTCTGTTACTGAGCCACTTCAGTGCAAGCACCCGGCAAATGCAGCTCGTACGACACATTTCCAGTAAACCGATACTATTTATTGCTGAAATTTAATGTTGCAAAATGGTACATGACTGCCTATGGAGTCCCTGACCACAACCCGGCAAGGAGCCTTGTCATTACACACACAGCTCACTGGAATCGACTTGGCTGTGCTGCTTTCACAGCACAGCAGGGAGGGACGCACCTTCAGGCAGTCTGACGCTGTCGCTAAACACTCTACGCTTGAGTCAGTTTATTGGGACAGATTAAAGAATGGGATGAGAGAGGTCACCGACGCTGGAATACACACACACACACACATACACGGATTCAGACACACTCAAATGCACAGATACCACAGCTGGGATAAAAGGGATAGAATGAAAAAGCGAGATAGGCAGTCTTGGCAATGCAAATCTATCCTATAAAGACGCCCACAGGCTGAAACAGTTTATATGCAACGGTGCTACATCTTATGTGACAGGCACAAACACACACACACACACAAGCACACACACGCACACACACTGAGTGAACTACTTTCATTAAAGTTCTAGATCAGATAGCAGCCAGCTCATCAGCGTCAGGACAACAACGCTTGCTGGTTAAAACCCTTTAGAACCTTACACAACACACTGATGTTAAACAGGCTTAGCATGGAAAATCACACACACACCACACACAAGCACAGTCGCACATACACACACAAGCACATAGAGATTTACCTCCCCGGTTAGAGCATAATTGACCTCACTTTGGAGCAAATACAGTAACCTCTCAGTTGCCTGTAAAACACAGGAAACAGCATATATTCATTTTTCACATTATCTTAACATGGTTGGAGGGACAGGGAGAGTGTGTGTGTGTTTGGGTGTGTGTGTGTGTGTACCGTAAATGATTGGGGTGAGGGTAGCTCATAATTATCTATGACAGCTGAGCAGTGAGCTCCATTCTGTGTGAAGGCAACAGCAGTTAATCTTGCTGGTTAATGTTTTTGTGTGTCCAAAAAACACACACACAGAGTAAAAACAGTGTTGGTTGTTAAAAAGTTTGCTTTTATAGTTCAGTTCTGAGTTGGGAAAGGTGCTAAAAGTTGTAAATTTTATTCAACCTGTGAGAATCACTACAGTAATAATCACAGACCTAATAATGACTGTTTTGGGTCACTTCCTCTTTTATTCCCTGCCCCAGGAAACAGTGACAGCATTATGAGCATCATTAAGTACACTTTTGAGAGCCACATCACAAGGTTTTCTTTTTTTTAAAAAAAAGCCCTCAATAGATAGAGCTAAAACAACTCCTGATAATGTTATCAGAGTTATTAATCTATGGAGGTTTAAGAAAGTTTGCTTACAATCAAAAACAAGCCCATAAACCTGCTGAAAAAATGAATATATTAGATTTACATTCATGAGCATTACTTACGCTACGCTGAATGAATTTCCTTGTGACCAAAGCTTTGGTTTGTGACAAGGTAGCTCAAAACTGCAGGCCAAATCACCGTTAAGCTTGCCCTACAGAATATATCTGGCCACGGCCGTAACCACAGCTTCCACTTGTATATAATAAATTTCCAAACCTCCTGAGCAGATTGAAATGAAATTTAATTTTAAGCAGGACTTTAATATAAATAATCTTGTGGTCTGTGCTGCAGCGGCAGCCTCAGGTCATGCATTTTCAGTGTAATAAACATTGAAGCCTCAACGGGCCACTGGTGGAGCTTTAGGCTTTTATTCATGCTTTTTCTTTCTATCCAGTTCTTTAACTGCCTGCATGTAATATTAACTGTGCTAGATTGTAGCTGTCTGTCCAGATTTGAACATGCTTCCCTGCAGCAATATGAACGTCACTGGGACACACAAACACACAAACACACACACGCACAGCTCCTGCTCCCATTCACTTTTCACGCTGTGTGTTTCAGTCCAGTTCGGCTTCATTCAGTGTGAGTTTGCTCTGTGTCTGTGTGCGTTTTGATGTAAGATTCTGCTGGATGTCCAAGAGAGATTACTTCAAATCTGCAGAGCTGTAACACATCCAAGGCAAAGCAGGGGCTTTGAAAAGCAAGTGCACACAAGCACACACACACACACACACACACACACACACACACAGGCACACGTGCCTCTACATGGACAGCATGCAGATACACCCTGGCTCAAGCAATCTGTCTTTTTAAATCATATTTTGTGCCAATAATCAGTATCTTTAATTCGGACCATTTCTCTTGGCACAGCATGAATCATAAACAGACTAAAGGGAACATACTTTTCCTCTTGTGGAAAAAAAGCCTCTGAAAAAGCATTTAAAAGATTTTGGAATACTAAAACCCTCCATTACAGCTGAAATCTGCAACTTTCCCAGCATTGCCTTCCTCTCCAGTGGAGAGAGGTAATTGAAGTGATGCTGGAACTGAAGCAAAGATGTTGGATTTGTTGTGTAGAACCCTGCCGTTTGAATCAGCCACCGCAACACTTGGAAAATTGCACCGAGCTACTGAAGTGTGATACTGCTGAGACTTATGCTGTTGATTCAAATGCAAGAAAATCCACACATGGCGTGGAGCTCCTCACTGTGCTGGCTCCGTCCCAAACAGAATTTATTGGCACTAACAGCCAGAACAGGTGTGAAGTGAAGAGATATGACAGTCTATTCAGTTCTTTACAGCAGAACATGGAGAGGATCTATTCATCCCAAATGTGCTCATTTATGTGTTTTGTGATAGTCTTGACAGATAAAAGAAAGATTTATTAAAAATATATCATTGATACAAATGTTGTTAATCTTGAAGATACTACAGCCTCTAAACTGTTTGCTCGGTAACGAATTCTCTGCAGGTACAGTTTGGCAAACCTGTGCCTGCCAGCAGATTAATTTACGGATCAAAATTGATTAAACCCACAAATTGTCTGAACTTTTGACTCACAATCCAAAAAGCTCAAGGAAATCAGAAAAAAATATTTAACAAAGCACAGATACACACCGATTGTGAAATCTAAAGCATTGTGTAATTTAAACAGCTGGTTCTGAATTACCTGTATCTTCCAAAACAGTATTTTGGCCACTTGGGGGCAGCAGAACAAGTGATAAAAACACCATAGACATATTATCACGTTGTTCAGTTTGGCTGGCTAACATTTTAGCTAACATTTTCCGTTCACCTTTGCTTTCCTCTTTGGGTTATCAGTATGAACATCCCATTCCATATAATACAAAGTTGTTTCATTCATTGTTCATATATGTAATTTGTATAAAAAAATATACGGATGATGCAGCTTTAATGCCACTTGAACTTATATGTTAGACACTAATGACTTGTTTTTACACTTTGATCATAATAGTCCAGGCAATTGTTTTGCTCACTGACAGTTTATTTCACTTCAGACCTGCTGGCATCTAACTAATTTTTCTCCAACCTCATATCTGTAAATAATAAAATATATCTTATATATCTTTAATATATCTTCTGTCTTATTAATTACTGGTGTAATACAGGTTACTGGTGTAAGATACACAAAGGATGTCTATGAGATAGCAAATTCTTTTGTAAGCCTTCAAGACAGTCATTAGTTTCATTTGAAGAAACACAACATCTGGATCCCCACCAGCATTTAATCAATTGTTCCTTGGCCAACAGCCTAACAGCTTCTCAATATGCATAGAAATCCATTCATCAGTTAAGCAAACATCCTGCAGACAGACACACTAATAGAAACAAACGTGCATGAATTAAGTAATGAAAGATTAATGTGGTTCAATCAACACAACTCCAATGTGCCAGATCGATTCTGGTGCTAATTTCAGAGCCCGCAACATCTGTATTCATGACTGTTGTTTGAAAAACAAGTCAGAGTATAAAAAGGCATTCAGAAGCTGCTGCTACTGTCAGAGGCACTCAGAGGGTGCAAGACAACAATAGCCTGTTAGAAAAACATGAGTAACTCCATTTGATCAGATTCCTCTCACTCTCAGCAGTGTGTTCTTGAGAGTAGCTGAGCTGTGAGCTTTGACCTTCCATTCTGTCTTAATGTGGCTCATTAGACACATTGATTATGGGATAATTAAAAAACCACGCTGGCTAACACAGAGACAGAGATCGACTTCGACTCAACAGCTTCACCAGGATGATGATCATCAGAGATTAGTACTTTGGAAACCAAGGGGGTTGCAAATACACACATACACACACACACACACACACACATCCTCGTAAACCTTTGTAGGGATCTGACAATGACACAGTGCATTTTGTAGGCCTGAACCAAAACCACAACAACAACAACTGAAAGCCCAACCCTAACCCTAAAACCATGTCTTAACCCTCAACTATGTAGGATCCAGCAACTTGGTTGCAAGTTACATCACACAAAGTCAGTTGATCCAATTTTAATATGACATATTAGTTATTGTAGTTAAGGAAGATAAACTATAAGGCTAGGCTTCAAATACAGCTATACAGCAGCTTCACTGCTACAAAAACAGCTTTCAAATGGAGAGAGTTGTTTATAAATTGTTTCAGTGACTATACATTCATGACATTTATCATCTGCCATTGACTTTAACAATATTTTCAGCATTTATTACTTAAAAGAAAACATCACAGGTAATGACAGTAATCTTTTTCAAACTTACATGTTCAAAATGTGTTGGTTCCATTAAGATGATGATATTACTGTAGAGTGAAAATATCACTGATTTTCACTTTATGACTAAGTACATGAAGCATTTTATATTCACAAAATGAACTGCAGCCACAAAACAAAAAAAAAGGTAAGTTGTGGCTGAAAATCCATAAATGCAAAGGTTTTAAAGGCTGTGTAGCTTTTAGGTTGAGGGTGTTACTTACTACACTAACAATAAAAGTTTTCTGCTTAATAAAGATCGTGATACCCAAACACAAAGCAAGAAATGCTTTTAGATTGGGGCTCCATTTAGAGCCTGTGTACTTCTTTGTGTGACTACTCTGAATGACTACTGTCTACAGTTGTGTATCCACCATATAATCCTTTAATTCTGTGAAAATGCATTTTTGTTTTTGCGCACCAGGCAACTTATTTGCATTTTATGAGATCATGCTTTTTTTCCCTGCATTTTAACTATCCTATCTGAAAAACACACTCAAACCCCCTTGGGTCAAACTGTGGAGCTGCTGTGTTTATGACCTGCAGCCTGTGAAGAAATGCATTGTCTCATGCAGACCTCCCATTGTGATCTGGGACCAACAAGCCAAAGCCATGAGCCACGTGGGAGGTCTCCAACATCCATACAGCAGCACTTTAGCATCAGCATCATTGATTGTGGCGCAATAGGATGGCATGGTCGAAAAGGTGCTTATTTAAAAAATCTAAAGCATTCGTGCCGCTGCTGGATCCTTAAACAGGATGCTGTATCCCTGATCTTTGGCCCATATGAGGATGGCAGCCTTTCTGTAAAAGCTGCTTCAACAGGAACTTTAACTGTCTAACTGACTGTTTGTCTTATCTGAAGTTAAACTCAGCTGCCACTTGTACCATCCATCAAAAGCCTGATATGATGATAGCCTGTAAAATGCTCTGCAGGGACCCTCTAATATATCATCATTTTATGAGTAATAGCTCAGAAAAGACATTGACCTCAGTCATGTTTAATGGTGAGACTTATATTCATGCCAGACATCATATTTCAAGAGGTAAATTTCTCTTTGTGCCTCATGGGATGAGATCAGTTAAGGATCAGAGACGCTCTGCCCTTCAAGTATCATGCTGAAACACGGAGCTATGACACTGATTTATATGATAAAAGATGACAGTAAAAGGGGAAAGTTTCCAGCTGTGACAGGCCATAAGTAGACCATTGGGTAATCCTTGACAAAATTAAAAACATTGCCCCCTTTCCTAAAAAATGTACATGAGTTTCCCTATTTGGTTACCACTGCTACATGTTTTAGATAATATACTAAGTAAAACACATCATTTTACTAACCATTCTGTTGTGCCTTTGAATTTTTCTCTATTGATTCTTAAGACTTTCATTAATTTCTATTCATTTCTGTGCAGCAGACATAGATGCTTGCTTGAACTGTAAGAACATTAGGTCATTATTAATTACTATAAAAGTTCAATTATCACACCAAGGTTATGCAGAAAAGGCTATTCAATGCAATCTGGTCTTAAAGTGACTCTTCAAAGAAAAACTGAGAAACACTTTTGTCACGTCTGTCACACAAAGGAGTCACTTTGTTACTTTTAATTATATAAAGTAGTAAAAACCAGTTTTCTTAATAGTCAGCAATGATGTCAGTGAAGGCTAGAACATGTAAACAAGTCTCTTCATAAATTATTAGTTTTTAAAATGATTTGATGATTTACGGGACAAAAGCACGGACGCAGCACATGGCAAGAGCTCTGTGTTTTCACTGCTTCTTGCTCGCTAAGCGTTCTCAGTGGAAAGCCTGTTGAACTGACGTCACCTCGGCATTAGCGTGCCGTTGACACAACGCCTTGATCTACGTCACAGAGTGCGAGCCTTTTAACAGGCCGGAGTGAAAGAGAGAGAGAGGGGGAGTGGAAAGCGAGAGTCAGCAGAAAAAGCTGGGTGTAAAATAACTGATGACATTCTGACAAAGCACAAGTCTGTGTGTCTATGTATGTGTGAGTGTGTGTGTGTCAGAGTGGTACAAGGCTGTGAGGCCTACAGTATTTCTCTCTGTCAGAAGCCAATGGCGCTCCAATGTCAGCCATTCAGGTGAAGGGATGGCTGACAGCTGCCGGCATATTGTTATTCTCTCATGCTGCTGCGTTCTTTTTTTCCATGTCACCTGAAGGCCTCTTTAAAGAGTCTGTCACTGTCACACTTCCTCTATTTATGTTTTATTTACATCTCCTATCTGTGTTTGTGTAGAAGTACGTGCTTTATCTGTCTAATGAGGATGGTAAACATAGTCTATATATATGTGTGTATGTGTGTGTGTGTGCGTGTGTGCGTGTGTTTGCTTTCACTTAGTTCTTTCATCTTCATAAGAATCAGTTTGATCTTCAGACTTTAAGAGACGGTGTGTGTGTGAGTGATGTCATGTCTGCATTTTTAAAGAGCAAGATTGAAGTTTAGATTTGATTTTGTTGAGGACCAGAAATGGAATAACTCAATGTTACTGGAAGGCTGACAAAATCACATTTGGCATTTTCTATTAGAGATGTCAGTTTAGTTTGTTTAAAGATAATCACATCAGATGATAGAGTGTGTGTGTGTGTGTGTGTGTGTGTGTGTGGGAAAGTAAGTGTCTCACTGTTCACATTATGAAACTGTGTTATGGAATAAAGAAAAAAATAGCTATAGTGCTATTTATAGTGTTTACATTGGTGGGGCAAAAATAATTAGTCTCTCCCAAGACATTCTCCCTTTAAACATGTCACATACTGATGCCTGGTCAGTATTTCTTTGACATCATCATCTGCTTGCCATGCACAAAGCCTTCCTGCTTAAGTCTTTTAACTCATGTTTGATGTTGTGAAACAGTTGCTGTTTTAAACCCTGTGCATTGCAAATAGACACTAGATGGGACTGCACTGCTTAAAAAAAGTGATGCCAAGAGGTCCTGACCAATTTCTGTATGTGACCCGTTGGATGTGGGAACAGGTTGGTTTCTCCTGTGGTGTCATACTAAAGGCCGCAAGATTACTTAAAACCAGCATATGTTTTCTTCTAGTGTATAACTTTTGACTTATTTTAAGGGTTGTGCACATATTGTGGGTTGTGTCAGGTTCAGGTCCAATTTGTTGTTAGGCAGTCTGTGCAGACATCTGGATTAATTAAAATAAGAAAGTATGTGTTTTGTCAGATGTGCAAAGATAGCTGACTGAAAAAAAAAACAAGTGAAACACCTGATGTGTAGACAAAGTGTTAATTACCAGCCACTAACAAAGCTAAAATACATCCAGCATCTGATGTTCTCCATGAACTGCTGGTGACATTATATTTGTGGTCTAGTGGGTAAAGATGCAGAAAAGAATGTGATCAGCTTGCATATCATTTGAAGATAAAAGTCAAATGTCAATTATCTTTTTGTGTTTATACCTTGTGTTTTTATGGTGTATTCATCATTTGGTAATAAAGGCTAAAGGAAACTCTTAACACCTTGTATTGTTGTACATGAACTTTATGTATGTATTATTTTCTAAAGACCAGTCAAGGATTTATTTCTGTTTGGAAAGTTTGGAAATTGTAATCTTCAAATTTAATCTTGTTGTACACCCATTTCCCTACTACTGTCCAATATGTTGTAGCTTGTGTTAATGGTTTCCTGCACTACCCAGAAAGCCATAAAATTCATCCATCCATTAATGTGCATCCCTCTCCCTTAGACTTTTTACCATGTATTAAGCTACTGTAATACAGTAGTAATGTTTCGGTAACATTTAAATTTGGAATTTGTCCCTCAACATGGTTTTGTATGGTAACATTTTTAGATGGCAAAACAAATACAATTTATGTGCCAACAAAGTTAAACATGGGTGTATCCCCATCTATTCCTGGACATCACTGGGAGTCACTTGGCTCATGCATGTGCGCACCACTTATAAAAAGATTTTTTTGCCTATATTGACACACATGCAGAAATCTGATCTGTTCAGCAGTGTGGAGGACATGTAGGAGGAGGGAGTGGTAGTCATGGTTAATGTGGCTGTACAAAAGGGTCTCTGCCTCCTCTTTGATGGATTTCTAGCTGTATAATTTTAAACTGCTGGTGCAATATGGCGGCTTTACTTGTTGCTACAAACTTACTGTGAGATCTCAGAAACTGATAAAAAACCCTTGATAGCTGATAAGATTTCTGCTTTTGACCAAATGTACATAGATTGTACACATTTAGAGAATTTGAGTTCTTTGAACCACAGCCTGAGTAGTCTGAGATCTTTAGGTTTTAGAGTTCACCTTTCACAGCAACAATATAAAGCAAATTACTCTTTAGTTTGCCAAAATAATAAGCAGCCTAAACACTCAAAAAATGTGATAACTGTGTCTTATCACATCTTTAAATTGGGATGTCCAGATCAAGTGAACTGAGATTCTCAGAGCTATTTTTTTTAAGTAGAGCAGCATTTCAATTTTTCAATTAAGTTCTTTTAGTTTATGACCAAAAAGCCTCATGACAATCCTCTCAGCCCTCAGTGTGCTGTTTTAGTGCAAACAAACAAATGTTAGCACTCTAGACAACTAAGATGGTGAACGGGTGAATGTACATTACAGCTTGTTAGCATTTAGCTCAAAACACTGTCATCCTAAGCGCAGGCTCACAAAGCCACTATTAATTGCAGTGTTTGTGTTTGTCTCATCGTTAAACTTGTGTGCCAGGTTCCTTTCTGTTTTCCCTTTGTTCCATTCACAGGCTGAAAATGAGATTTCTGCTCAAAGCTAATGAGAAGCTTTCATGGTCTCATTTTCTGTTTTCTCTCCCACAAATTTTTCCCCCTTTCACACACTCATTCTTTCAAATCTTCTTTTCAACTTTTCCATGTTCCACCCCTTTTTTCCCCCTGATGTACAGTCTTTTTTCTCTCTTAGCTCTTCAGCATCTCATTCATCCAGCTCCACTCTGGGGTGCGGCCCATACGATTAAAGCTTTTGTGGGAGAGTTGAGTCCTGGCGAGGACTGCTCCGAGCCAGATCGGCCCCCTCCGGAGCCACAGCTGGCCCTAGGGACTAAATATAGAGAAAGAGAGTAGTTCTTGGTAATCCAGAGGGAAAACAGAGGATAAAGTAGATGCTGGGACCAAAGGAAGGAAGATCGATTTAAATAAAACCCAAAAGGCTTGTTGCACAGCAAGGGAGAAGAAACAAATATAATGATGACAGCTTGAAAGTAGAGCGTGAGAGCATAACAGAGCATGTTTTACTACCCTAACCTCCATAGTGGATTGAGGCGATTTAAGACATACCGCTGTGGATGGTTGGGGCCGTGCTATCTATTTGTGCTCTGGCCTAAGGCTAAAAGCCTCAGTAGATCACAGCAACAGCATCACTGTGTTTGCCCCCCCTGCTCACACACATATTATAACCTCAGCGTGAAACTTAGAAGCTTTACATTAAGGACTGCCTGATTGCCTGGACCAAGCACAATGCAATGTTGGACTCGTAGATCTAGCAACTCACTTCTTTATCAGGCAAGGGGAAAAAAAGATGAGAACGTTGTTTATTTGAAGCTGATGATGGAAGACACAAAGGATTGACCCATCTTGCTTGTTTGCATCTCTGTTTCAAGTTGCACAGTAATAATCAGAGCAACTAATAATCAAGTCATTTACTTGAGTAACACCATCCATTTTATTCCCTCTACATTATCATTTGTATTGTAATGTGTATAATTGTGGTCCAGCCCACACATTATATGTTATTCATTCAGTTCCAAAACAACATCTTTTGGGTTTGGACTCGTTATCCTTGGGTTTATATGGAAACAGTTAAGACTGTTATTATAGGTGGGGTTTTTTTTAAAAAAAATCAAGATTTCAATAGATTTTCCACGAGTCTGTTTCAAACCACATCCACAATTTCCACCATCAAGTCACAACTGTTTTGGACAGAGATCCAAAATCTAGGTCACATGTTTCCTTGCTCATCAGAAGTTATTGGGTGCACCTGTGATGTGTCACCCCAGCTGGTGGCAATCAGCCTGGCTGGGAGGTTATAAAGGAAGTTTGGGGTTTCCTTCCTCAGTTGGTTACGTGTCTCCACAGGGTCAACATCCTCAGTAGCTCTCTGGGTTTTTTTTGTTTTTTGTTTTTTTTGTTGAGTGGAAATCTGTGTGATGTGTGTGCTTGAAGTGTGATTCTGCGTTGGATCATTTATTTTGTTAGCCCCTTACCTGTGATTCCCACCTTTATTTTGTTTTGGTCTAATTCTCAAGTTGTCTATAATTTCAAATCAGTGGGTGGCTGTGGGAAGTTTGAATTTCACAGCTATCTTTTGGAAAACAAAGGGTTTCTCTTTTTTCCTTTTCTTTTATTTCCTTTTCTTTTTGGCTTTGACCCTTTTACGTCAGGTGCTAGTTTCCCAAATCGTGATTCCTGTCCTTCAGGCTCTGACTCTGAGGAAACATGACACAACACTGATGTGAAAAAGCTAAGAGATGAATATATTTCACCTACATAAATGATTACTGAGTCAAAGTGTTCATGTCCTGCAGCAGTCAAGGACAGAATGAGGCAGTCAAGGTAGTTGGAAAAAACAGAATCATGCTTTGAGCTGCTCTTCGACCATCACAGACACAGAGGAGAGAGACTAAAAATACACTTCCTGTCCCAAGGTCATTAAACTCCAAACATCTGCTGTTGTATGGAAACCTTGTAACTCCAGTGTTTTGAGGTTTAACAAAATCAGTCCACCTCTGATTGAGTTGTATGATTAATGAAGCTCTTAATTTCAGTTTGATGCCATAAACTCCTTTTACAGTTTCACTGATGACATTCTCTTCAGTCAAAAGCATTAAAGAGAGTCATGTACACAGAGTGAAAGTGGCTTCCAGTTTAGATTACATTACAGCCTCAGCAGGAGGAATGGGAGCTAACTTCCTCTGTCAGCTCTATTTGTTATTTGTTGCTAGTGCGACCGATGCTGCTGAAGCATAAAATGGTGAAGGAAGAAGCTAGTTTCAGCCCAGTTCAACTAATCAAACGTGCAGAAAAAAACAGTCCACGCGGTGATGGCGCTGACAGGAAGAGAAATGGGATTGATTTTACACTGAACTGGCTCAGCAGCCACTCAGCAGGCTCACTTAAGAGCAGTAGGAACTTGACAATTGGCTACTAAAGATCTAAACAAACCATCAATGGCAATCGAAAGGCCGGCCATGCTGCTGGTGGACCAGAGGGCAGCTTGATTTGATACACGCTACATTTCCCACACAATCACACATCAGTGATTATGCCATACTAAACAAACACCTAAAGTTGTGTGTTTGTGTGGTGTTGCTGTTACTTTGAAGACTATTTACTTTATATAGAAATGCAGTGAAGGGTAAAAACCCCCTTAACTCAGGGTTGACTTATTTAAAGGGTCACTTCTTACGAATTACAAAAATTCTTGCACCATTGTTCTAAAGTTTTTTAAACTGACCTTTTTCCAAACAATCTGGGTTTGGAGTTGAACCCACTTTACAGAGAGAGAAATGGGATTTTTACAAAATAAAAGTATGATAAATAAAACAATAGGACCTTAAGTCAAGAGGAAAAATTGTGCATGTATGTTAATACTAACAAAATTATGAGCTGATTAACCAAATGTTGCCATTTTTTCCAGTTCATGTGTGAATATGTAAGCAGGTCAAATTTATTTTAAGGGTTTTCAGCCCACAGGTTTATCACAAAGGATTGAACTGAGTGAACTGAGGGCTTTGTAAACCCATGAAAGCCAGACTTATCCATCCTGAAACTCCCTTTTATTAAAGTTTTTTTTTTTTAATCCCATCTTTATACAATAATTGCTTGCTATGTTCACCTCTAAACATTGGCAGCTGTAGTCATTTATCTTCTTCATACTGGCTGTGACATTATATCTTTGTAGTTCAACTACAAACTTACCAGTTGTAACTGGGTAGGAAAATGCATAGTGACATTTGACTGAGTTGGACAAATCAAGTGGTTATATTTCAGAGTTTCAGTGTTTTAGAGCCAAACTCCTCCTTTATGTCGTCTCAGTGAGCAGCAGTGAAGGTAAACCAGTGTCACATGCAAGTGTGTTGAGAGAAAATGTTGCACTGTGCTGTAAAAACAAAAGTGTTGACTACCAGAACAAAGTTAGTCACTTGGTTTGTCTAACTCAGAGTGCTGTACCCTCAAATTATCCTTAGCTAAACCTTTTAGAATGTATGTTTGCAGGGTAAGAAGACTATACATTTTGTCTCCTATGGTTTACACTGAAGTATTTAAACATACTGTTTTACACTGAGGTAGCTGTCTGGGTATTTCAGGCTATTTCGGATAATTTTGAAAATCCATGAGAGACTGCTTTTCAATGATGTTTTGTTTTTAATATTTATTTGTATCAGTGTAACAAAGTAACTTGATCCTAATTTCGAGGAAAAACAACAAAAAAAGAAAAATAGTTTGGACTGTATGTTAGATGGGTCTTAGGTACAAATGTAGCTAATATAAGTCCAATTAGATCAACAGTTACAGTTTAAAGAGAATCAGAAATATAGCTAAAGACAAAAAAAAATGACATTTAACTTGATAAAAAAAGTATCAAAATACTGGAAAAAATAAAGTGATATTTCTGCATGAATATTAGCAACAGATGGACAAGCCAGTAATGAAACCAAATGTTGATTTTCTTTTTCTCATTGCCTTGCATAATGAGGAAAGGACTGTTTTCCTGTTCTGAAAGATGTCTAGTATGACACTGAAAAAGCAATCACCAACTTTTTATTCCTAAATGTACAAATTGCTCTTTTCAGTTTGCCTATTGGATGTCTGTATTAAGGGTTAGAACTGTATTTGAAGAAATTTCTGAGTGCATTTAACCAGAAATTAAAGTTAAACTCAGGGAAAAAAAGGAAACAGGAAAAAGAAACAATGACAGATTGATTGGAGGACGACTCTGGTGTAACACCGCGGCTCCTCTCATTCTCCAATCATGTCCGGGCGGCTTTGAAGTGCGAACAAGTTGGGCACTCAGAGGGCTGTAATTATAAAAGCCTTAATCAGCAGGGAGCAGAGGGGAAGTTTGTGAGTGTATGTGTGTCTTCACTCTCAAATGAGAAACTGCTGCTGTCTGCTGAGACCTACACACACATATACAACAATTAATGTGTGTGTATGTGTATGGTTTGGGATGGAGTGTGTGCCTGTGCACGTTTAAAAATGGGTTTAAATGAGCACATATGGTTTGGGAAGATGTATGTGTGTACATGTGTTTATGTGTGTAGGAGTGTCTCTGAGCACCCAAATGACTTTGCACAGCTGAAAATAGATAGAAAATAAGTGAGTAGGGATAAGGATGATGTGCATGTTTGTATATTGGTCACTCCGTGCACATTCACAGTTGAAAATAGCCCTAAAGTACAAGTATATGACCTCAGATTATCTGTGTGTACACGTGTGCTTCAGTTGAAGTGGTTAGAGTGCATGGGGTTACATTAAAGGGTTGAGAGTGAGTCTGTATGTTGTGAGATTAGGCCTATGTAATTATGCATTTAAGTGTGTGTCTGTAGCATATTAACAGTGTGTAAGTGTTCACGGCCTTTGCATTTGGACATCCATGAATTTAAATGTGTAGCCACAAGCACACTGCATTATAAAGATAATGCTATTAGTAACTTCATTTCCACAGTCGTCCTCATTACCTTTTTAAATTGTTTTTCTGTCAGGTAAAAAAAAAAAAAAAAAAAAAAGCTTGCTGATACAATCAAAAGTGTTCACCTGTTTGTGTGAGTGTGTTTGTGTTTTAGCAATAGTTGCACACTGGGAGTTCATTGCTTTAATAGGCTGTTTGTCGCATGCAGGAGTGGATGTTGTCATTTTCCTCTTCATTAGTTTCTTTCGAGGCTAGCACTTCCTCAGCAGCGTGCTGCCACTTTGCTTTCATCTCTGCTTACATTTAGGGAAATCAATTCCTCATTATGTTTCCAATTGAAATGAACCTATTACCTTTTTGGCTTTCCTCTCCTTTCCCCCTTCATTATGCTTGGAATCCCTCTCTGCTCGCACATTCTCAACCTTGATGAGATGGGTGTTGCCTTTATTAAGTGATGTGCACTCTGTTAGTGTGAGAGTATAGAAGTTAAAGAGTTGAGCTCTGGCGTGATGCATCAGAAGGATTATATGAAGAGTTCCAAACACTGTGTGACAAAGTCGTAGCCTGGTTTCACACCGTCCAATGAATCACTGTCAACATCTCTGATGTGTTTAGTGATTCATTGAACTGGCATAGTGCACTGACTTCTATTTCAGCCAGTCAGACAAATAGTCAATAAATCAGACCTTATAGTACAGATATTGGACCCAATTTTTGTGCTAGTACAAAGCTGGTCTGAGAGATCTGAGTGTATTTGCAATTTTGGTACAGCCCCTGCATCGAGTTTTGTGACCCAATATGAACCAAGCTGCACCAAGATGAATGGTGCAGCGCAACGAGAGCAGGGAGGAAGATAGATGGTAGGAGATGGTAATATATGCTTGTGTTGTGCAATTTTGGTGTCATTTTTTTAGGTGAAATCTTGCCTGTGATTCCAGCTCAAACAAGTTCTGAGTGCAATGCAGCCAACAGAGGGCTATTTTCATGGCATTAGTTGGCATGAGAGCGCATGAACAGACCTATCCAAAATCCCACTGACATGTTTGGTGGATGTCCTACTTATTTTTCTACACCTATACAAATAATTAAGATATGGTTTTTTTTTTGGATGTATCCTTTCGATTCAATTAATCATAACAAAATTAAGCTAACTCTTGCCAATTGACACCTGTCAATAGGCACCTGAAGAGTCAAATGTTGCATATAACCGGTTGGTGTTTAGTTGTGTAGAAAAACAAATTTATCAGATGTTTATTGCTTAAAGCATTAGTTTTTCTTTTTGGAAATAAGCTTACTTTCCTCTGACAAGTTAGATAAGAGGATTCTCACACTCAGTAGTCCACTGGATTGGCAATTGTAGTTCATTTTACAGGCCGGTGCAACTCTGGTAGCTAGCTGAACTGAATAATTAAAGGCCAAATATAACTAAAAGACTATTTTTGCTATGTGTATAATGTGTTTTTTTTATTTCATTTTTTGGTGAGAAACCATCTGCAAATCATAGCACATACAAGTGTAACTTGCCTTACCACAACTGTCAGTCTCAGTGTTATTTTTTTTTCTGAAGTTCCGTTTGATTGGCTAGGTTTATGAGTTTCTCTGAGATCCTGTCTCTGAAATCACCACTGTGACAGTGTTTAGATTTAAAGCCAAGTGTGTGGTCCTGCATCTCAACTAAATCATCTGGTGGTCGTATTCTTTTGAGTAAAATATGGAAAATGCATAAAATATGTCATTATGTCTGTGGTTTCCCATGTATTTAAAATAAGTGAAAATGTAAAACTCCTCTGTTGTGCACAAGGTATAACTCTGACTTCCTGTTGGTTCCAGCTTCATATTTTGCATGCAGACAAAAGTGGTATCAATTTTCTAATCTAACTCTTGGCAAGGAAGAGAATTTCCCGAAACTATCCTTTTGTTTGTTCCACGTAACGATTTGTCAACACCCAGCTAAAATAGATAAGCTCACAGCTCTTACACAGCAGCTGCCTGCTACTATTCTCACTTCTTTTTTCTGTGGAGAGACACCATCGCCACACTTTCACACATGGAGAAAAAACACAAGCATGGGGAAAAGAAGTGTGAAACCAACCAGCTATGTTTCTGTTTCTTTGTTTAATCTTTTTTTTCCTGCCATGGCTCACATAGAAACAGGAAGACAGATCACCGGACGTGCCATCCACTCCAGCCTCCGTTTGTGTACTGCTGCACGGCAGCCAAGGCCTGGGACAAATGCGTCCGTCTCCATGCGAGCACTGAGCTCTTACAGCTATTTTAGTTGACCATGTTATTTTTATTTTCTCTGGAGACGCTAACAGGAAATACAAAGAGCTATTTTGCAAGAACATAGCATTAGACTGAGTGAGAGATAAATGATGATTAGAAGCACTGAGTCATATGGATGTGTGTTGTGTGTATGTCCGTCTCTCTGGCCTTCCCTTTCTGTGCTCTCAGATACATTTAATGCTGCCAACTCTTGCAACTCTGCACTTACGCACCGCTAAATTATAGTGTGTGTGTTTTTCAGGGACTGTGAGTCCTCTTAAAATAGACGGCAGGGGAAATTATGGCCTTTTGTGCTCATGTGTTAGTGTGTGTGTGACTAACTGAGCATGATTCAGTGTTTGCTGGACCTGGACAGACACAGAACAGGAGTATGTAGCAGCATCTTAGGTGTCTGTGTTGTCGGTCTGTCAGATCTACAGTTGACCACAGCCATGACTTGGCAGGAGGATGTGTGGGAAAATCGATTCAGGATGGCTCAGAGACAGAAAACATGTGTCCAAGTCATCATTACTCAGAATCACAGGGAAAGATACTGTAAATAGACGGAATACGAGAGATGGAGGTAGATATAAGGGCTGAGAAATATAAAGCATTCATACTTCATATTCTTTAATAAAGGCTAATATTCCAAATGAAAATAATGACAATAGTAAATTATGAAAACTGACATCTAATAGAATCTAAAGAATTTGCATGAAGCCTTTTGTAGCTGCAGTGGAAGCTGTCTTAAGTCAGGTGATGTCACATTAGTCCACATCAATCAGGAAACTACAAAATTGCGATGAAAAAATGAGTATGTGAAGTTAAAAGAAGAGTTTATCAAACATTTGCAGTCCATTCCTCCATTCTGCTTGAGGCAAAACACCCCAAGCTAAATTAGCTGCGATTAGCATATTAGCTGCATCTCCCACTCAGCTACCGATGATTTGGTTGCATTGCAGTTAATGTATGTACTAGTTTGTAACAAGAAAAAAGAATGTATAACAAAATGGATGATATCTCAGGTTCTTCCGCATCATTTCATAAGCTTTTTTAAAAGTTTTCTGTTTTAAGACAAACAACTGAGCTATCTCCATAGAGATGAATTTCAGGGGCAACACAGTTTAATTACATGTAGTGCATGTTGGTTTGCCAGAGACACATTTTGCAGGTGTTAGGCCGCTCTCAATAAAATTCAACATTTCCTGCAGATGTTTCGCATCACAATCATACCAGAAAAAGAAAAAGGAAGGATGCTCGTAAAGCTAAAAAGAAACATTTACTGTGAATCACGCATACAGAAATTTTAAGTTTTATCGACAATACCTTACCATTGATTGGAATGGCAAAGTAGAACTGACTTCAATATGTAAAAACAATATTTCTCCATGAAAACAGGGTGACAGAGCAGTGATTCTGGCATGGCTGATGTATTGATGAACTTAGTGCCTTGGAAATGCAGGTTGTGCTAAATTTAACAAGACAGGACGGAAACAAGTAGGAAGTGTTGAGTTTGCGTTTACAGCAAACAGCTTCAACAGCATATTAAAACAGGAGCAGATCAGGAAACAAGGAGAAAAGTATCATAAAATATGCTCATAAAAACAGGAACTCTGCAAGTCGATACGAAATTCACAGCACAGACATACACAAACACACACACATTTGCGTTTTTCATCTAATTATTTCAACAAATCTCTATCTTTACCTTTATGACTCACAATTTGATCACTTTCATTTTTAAACCCCAATTAAAGGATTGTGCTTTTCTATGGTTTGAAAATTACACATGTTTTGACTGATGAAACCCTTTCAAACTCCAATGGATAAACTTAAAAAAAGGCATCAAAGTGAGACAGTAAACAAGGTTGTTCCAGTCGCTAAAAAGCACACATGATGAGGGTTTTTTAAATCTAACAGTGACGGTAAATACAGACATTTATTTTAATTCAGCCACCATTTAGCCGTTTTGATCTTTTTACATTTTACGTGTTAAAACCCCCAAACCAAAACTGTGAGGTGTCATTAGACTCCAACAACGCTCTTTCAGACACACTCACTGTCAGAAGTCGCACTTCTGCTACACTGCTATCTTGGGCATACCCGAGCCAACTGGGATGCCGCTCAGCTTCCCATTGCAGCTATCCCTCCCCATCACCATGGCAACCCCATCCCACCAGCAAAGCAAGCCAGTAGTAGGAGGAAAGTGTAAAAGCTTTCTGCGTTCCCCAGTCCTTTGCCATCTCTATCAGTTTTTCTTTTTTCCACATTCTACCTGATGTTCCCTTCACCCTTCTCTGCCGCTATCAGCACGGAACAGATTCCCAGCCAGTCCATATAAATATCTCCTAATCACCCTCACTGATGATTCACCCAGCACACAAGCAGATAACCTTCGGGTACATATACATTCCTCCCACATACAGCCATGCAGAGGACAGATGGGCCCTCTCAGGCAGAGAGTGACAGATTACTTTGAGGTTCTCCTGGACTGCCTGGTGAAAGCACCTGGGCTACTAAATGAGGGACCGCAGGAGAGGCAGGGAAGATAAAAGTAAGGAAAAGGATCAGGATCAAAGTGGAGAAGAAGCCAGAGGTGAGCAGAGAGAATAGGAGGAGAAAGTTAGAAAAGTTTTGCACAAAGTCCCTTGATGTGGTGCAGAGTACTGAACGCACATTTGTACCAGTGTTTGACAATTCCTATAAGGCCCCTTTTATTAATCACAGATAAACGCGTCTCCATTCACTCAAACTTTGGTCTGCATCTACACTTTCCAACACATTATTGTTAAGTGAATATTCCACTGAAAATCTATCTTTTGTGTCAAATCCATACTCCCTGTGGGCCTGATACAGTGTGGCTCTAAAAAAGGTTACGCAACTTACTCTTTGATAAAGGATGGCAACTGTAGTCGGCTTAGAGTCCCAGTTAGTTACAACCAGGGCACATTTTCACTACAGAACTAGAACAAAGTGATATTAAACTTCAAAAAAGTATTAATCCTGTTGTATCAGAATTTTGGAGCAACTGTTTTTCTCAGTGCTTTAAGCCTTGGCCGCTCTACAATTCTAAAGGGCATTATTCCATTTGTTATGAATGCTAGTGATTTAAGGATTACTTTATAGTGACTTGCACTACCTTTGGACAGTCTGCTTTTCTTTCCTTTTTTGTCTCAAATATGAGCTCTCCTGAATCTTTGGCTCTCTTTTGTTTGATGCTGCATTAAAAAAAACCATGGGAGCTGAGGTAATTATCTTAATTTGAATTTATTTTCGTATTTTTTTCAACCTGTTTCCCCAATGCATTGTTCAGATTGCATTGTACACCTTGTTACTGTGATTGGATTCAATACTGGCAGCAAATATGGTATGTTTAAACAATTCTGTTTTTTATCACAAACTCTCCCTTAGGTCTTAGTTCCTCCCTCCAGCTACACTATTACTTTTCCAGCCACCTGTATTTTCATCCTTCATCCACCCACCTGATGCCTCAGACCTCCCCACCTCCCCCAGTGTCCTGTCATTTCAGATCCATGCACCCTCTCTTGCCCTGCAGTAACCACTTTCCCACCTTTTCCATCATCTGACCTGTCCAACCCACCAGCTCACCTATTTCCACTCTCCTTCATGAGCCCTGCAGTTCATATACCAGCCTCTTCTCCCAGGTCATTTACCAGACTGTCAGTGTTGCTTCATGTCTTAATGTCCAACAGCATGAACCTGTAACTTGGACCTTTAATCTAAAAAGCACCTGCCTGCAGGTTTATCTACTATTAACTTTTCCTATCTGCCATGTCTGTCTGTCTGCATTTGATGTCTTTTCCCGCTGCCTCAAACTCACCTTTATGACAGTTTCATCAATAAATCTCTAAATATGTCACGCCCGGGCTTTCTTCCTTAATTTTATTTATTATTATTGATTTATTTTGCAGTGATATGGAGGCAATTTATTTCTCAGTTACTACTGGGATTCATGGTAACTGCTGGGGCTGAATACTTAATAAGCAAATATTGATTTTTCTTGGAGTAATTCTTGGACAGTTCTGTATCAACATCAGCAACCGCTTGAAGAGTTAATGCAGCAGCAAATGCTCTATAACCATGCAACAATCTCTGTGATCAACATGCATAAGCTACACTTTCTCCAACCAAGCTAAACCCTGTTTACTCTTTCATGATCTGTGCTAAACCCAGGACCAGGTCAAATTATCTATGTTGATCCATTCATATTAATGACAAACAGTTGGGAGAAGAAAACCAATACATGGGGATTTCTAAATGTTAAAGTCTTAAGAGAGAAGAGAAGAGAAGAAAAGAGGGAAAAACGAGCAGACTACAGTGAAACAGACTGGAGTGGAGATCAGAGGAGCAGACAGCTGTCATTAACCCTCTGCTATTATGACATCCTCCTCTGCTTGTCTGGCTGTGGTTTGGCTGGAGCCCGGCTCTGACTCCCCGGTACAGTAAGCACATCACTAACAACTTGTCTCGAAGGTGCTACGTGTACTGCAGCATTTTTGTTAACAACACATAAGAACATTCATTTAGAGACATTAGTATGATTACTGTAATGAAAGGCTGTAGAAAACACTGACGGCCTTTTGTAGCCTTTGTAAAATGCTGAGTTTTTCCAGCTTGATTGTGAAGGAAAATCTACTTTATAGTACAAAGATGGATTATTTTTTTTGGATAGAACTGGAGAACAGAGTCATTCATCCAGTAAAACCAAAGCACAGGCTCAATTAGTTTGACATTTTTTTCAAATTCATTCCACCTCCCGCTGAAAATTAGCGATACCCCTTCTGTTTCTGTATGCTAAATACAAAGAGAATGCCAGGGGGCTAATAGCTTAGCTCAGCATAATGACAGAAAACAGGAGGAAATAGACAGCCTGTCGAAGGTAAGTATTTCATCTACCTTCCACACCTTCAAAGCGTATATTAACACACTGTTTTTTGTTTGCTTTATCTAAAAAAAGAGGAAAAACAGCCCTTCTTAATTGTGGTCTGGAGGCAGTGACTTTAAGGCAGCAGTGGCCAATCTAACAAGATATAACATGTTAATAATAGAGATCTGTCTGTTGGTAGATTTCTTTCAGCTTCTGATCTTTCTGAGCTGAGCTCAAGGCCTCCAGGCTCAAATCATGAAAAACTTTACTACATTCCTTCTTCTGTATACATTTATACTTGAGTCAGTCAGATAGATTTACATTTACATCTGCAATGGTAACTGTGTAAAAGTGAAATAAATCCAAAGATCTCATGCTACTCAACAAGGTTGTAAAACTACATCTTTTGTTTTCACTGTTTGAATGTGGTAGTAGTGGCAGAAGTTACATGATGTGCCTTTAATTAAGAAAATGTAGCTGCAGTTCATAACTAAAAGCAAGAAAAGGTAGGGATGATGAACGAGGATGTAATAAAAAGCAAAATGTTTAAAAAAATATTCATGTGTAAAAGCAGAGGAGTTATTTAAAAAAGAGCATCTCTGTACACTTCGTTGAAGTGGATTAATTTCAACACATTTTACACCTTCGTGAATCTTTAATCTTTTCCAGACATTTGAGCTTCTCCACATAGCAGATGGTGGAAGAAGTGGAAGCCAGCAAGAAATCACTTCCACCATGTTTAACTATCCTCTGAAAAGCCAAAGAGAAAACAGATTGAAAAAGGCGAGGAAAGAGACAAATGTCAACATCCTCCTCATGGCAGGAAGCAGCAGGGAAAATGTGGTCCTAATTTGAGAAACTGGAGATCAGAGGCATGAGAGGGAGTCTCCAATCATCTCCACCAAGACTTATTAAAGGCCTGAATCAGTAGATTTGTCTATTTATTCAAGCTTTACCACAGTCAATCCTAACAAAGAAAACAGCATGTCCTCTCTATATTAATGCTGTGCATTAGTTTTGGGGATTTTTTCCCCCCAATCTCTCATTGTGTTTCTGTGGACTCTGCATCCCCAACATCCTTGTGTATAATCTCCATTCTTTCCCAGGATATGATAATTTCCTGTGCCTTTCTGCTCTTCCTCTGTCTCTATCCATTTCTTTTCTTTCTCTTCTTTTCATGCTTTCATTCCCTCAGGCCATGTTCAGACATGGTGTGTCCTCGCGTGACCGGGCCAGACACCACACCACAGACGCTACGTTCACAGTGGTTTGAAGGGGAGGTGGGATTATGAATGTGTATGTGTGCATGTGTGTGTTGTGTGTGGTGTGTGTGGAGAGGGAGGGGAAGAGGGAAAAAGAGAGTTACAGATAGAGAGATGAAGAAAATGGGAGGCTTGTGGGAAAATGTGTCAGTGCAGTTGTCTGTGGATCAGACATACAGAAATTACTCTGGTCCAAGTCGGGATGATTTTTTGCCTTACTGCTATCATTTTTGGTCTGCTGTTTCTTTGTGCCATCAAATCCATCCGTCTCTTTGTCCAAACACTTGGGTACTGAGTTTTAAATTTCTCTGAAATGTGACAGGATCAGAGGAAGCAGTTGTTGTATAAGGTTTGTGTTACAGCATCTGGACTTGTGCTAAAGTAACACAAACTAAAGCACACACAAGATTTATCGGTTGCTCACACAATCTTTGGTGCTAAAAGCTAAATGATAGGCTGTGTGATTGAACTTATATAAGAGCTTCTTCTTTTATAAATTCAGCGATGTCAGAGGTCGGCATTGTCACTGAGTGGCTTTCACCATGTCAGGAACTAGTTTATGTGTCAGAGGTGACAGAAGTTCTGCTCTAAAACAAAGCTCTGCTGCAATTCTTCGTTCTTTTGGAAAGGTAGCTGATCACTACTGACAAGATTTCTGACGAAATTTTTGGTAAACATGAAGTCAGCTCTTGAAACTCACCTTAATAAGAAACTTTCTTTTTTTTTTTAGCACCACTTTCAGGCCAAAGTTAACAATCTCAGAACCTAACAGGCAGATTGCCACGAGTACAGTTATGCTCAAGAGGATAAGCTAACTTTCTGAGAGATTGGGCTCATTTGTGCAGCAAGATTGCCTTGTCAGACCACTCCACAGCTCCATCTTCAAGGTTTGTCAAGGCTAATGTGTGCGTGTGTGTGTGCATGCGGATACCCACGTCTTGCTGAGTCAGTGATGAGGAGAGTTTTGTTTGCTCGACTCTGCCAGCATGTCCGCCCTGACCCTTTGGAGGGACATTAGAGGAGTCTGTGAGTCTCTGTCGGAGCGGCCAGCTGAGCAGGCTCTGCGCTGCCATGCTGCACCACACCGTGAAGTCTGCAGCGAGGTCGGTGGCAGCATCCACCAGATCCCTGCGCCAAACCGGCCACGCTGGCAAAATAAACCTGGCTGGAAATAATTCCCCTGACACCGAGGCCAGATGGACGGATAATGGGAAAGAAGGGCGCATTAAGAAAAGGAGAAAGGCAGGCAGGCAATGTGGGAAAATGCAGAAGAGTTGTGAATGATGGGGGAAATGGTGTTTGGCTGCACAATTAATCAGGCAGAACTGCACAGTTTAATCTCCTCAGATTTAGATTGTCATGTCAGCAATTTTTTGAAGAGAAGCAATTTTTTCCCTCCAAAACAGAAACGGTGGTGGAAACTAAACAATCAACACATTTATATAAGCGGCAAAAAGAACTGAATAATTGCTACTCATTAAAAAAGCCTAAAACACCCAATATATTTTGGATTTTAAGATGGAAACATCACAGGTTTTGGTTTTTAAGAACAAATAATCATACAGGGACAAAATTAACTTAAAAGAGACAAAGAAGCAATAAATTTTCTACATCAGCCCTGACAATTGTAGGAGATCAAGTAGAGACTCAGCATTTTGCCTCTGTAATGGCAAAATAAAAAAGAATAATTAAAATCTATGCATTTCTCAGAGAGTAATACTTGTCAAGACTGATAAAATAGTCTTTAATGTATTTAATTAGTGGAGTTCTTCTTTAAGGAAGAAGGGCAGAGTTAAAATTTAATCAGTTGTAAATTTAATCTATTTGATCGATGCAGGAAATCTCTAACTGAAGTGGAGCGAGATGTGGCACACTGAGGAAAGCAGGTGAGCTAAAAAGTTAAATACGGCACTTTATCACAAAATCCCTCCCAGAATCACCAGAATACCAAAAGTCAATGACATTTAGCAGTGTTTAGAGAGTATCCGAGGGTGGATTTTACTTTTTCTTTGGTGAGAAGACTGAGTCAAGATCCAGGGGGAGACTGAAGGAAGAAGAGGAGGAGGAGGTGGTGGAGGAGGGGTGGAAAATCCCTCTCAGTTGTTCAGTAAAGTGTCCCAGTAGCTGGTGTAGAGCAGGCAAGTTTAAATGTTCCTCCAGCAGCCGTTAAAACGAGACACGGCTCAGCCCTCCTCCACTTAATTAAAGCCATGATTCACTTCTCTTACACCATAACGTCTACAGTACATCTGGCAGCCGAAGGCACCAACACACACTGTCGCCTCCTTTCTCTTAGTACACACTCTTTTACACAGTTTCGGGTTGACTTTCAAAGAGTGCCTCACCATGCTCAGTTACTTTCCTTAATTCCTAAATCAATGCATTGACATTGACAAAGATAAGGATTCCAGTCACACAAATACCATCTGTCTTATCCTCTAGAGGTGAATCTGTCACATTTTGGGTATTATGCATGCCCACTTAGACGTTCTACTTAGACAAACACACAAGCACTCGCAAACACACACTCCTCTGGCTCCTTGCACTCCAGAGGTAAACAGTGACTGTAAGATCTGGTCTGAAAGCAGTTCTGTCACCGGCTAAAAATGCCCCTGCTCCCTCCTGCTCTGCCGTTATTAATGCCCAAATGTGGCTAACATGCGACGCCTGCATTCTCGGCTTACTGCTCAGGGCTAAAACCTAACAACCAAATCAATATTTATCGGCAGCGGCGGTGTGATTACATTCCTATCGCTGCCTGCTGCTGCTGTTCGGGCCCTGCAGACGAACAGGGGCAGCCATGCATAATGACCACGGGGAACCGTTTCACTCCTAATATACACTTATCAACATGCCTGTACACAGTGCACACACACATACACAAACACACACACGATTACATGCTCAGGGGTGAAGCTAGAAATTTTAAGATCCTGGGACAAGATGTGGCATTGCAGCCTTCTGAATGAAACAAAATGCATGTCATTTTACTTTTCTTTTTCTCTTATTACACAAAGATTTTATGAACCAAAATCAACACCGAGTCTGTAACAAGAATAAACGTCTTATTCCACATTATTAAAATCTTCTACTTCAATCTGGATAACTACAAAAAGCAGCACTGTGTTTATTCTTACATGGCATATGACCAAAGTTACAGCAGATCTTTTATTTGGGGTGTTTTTTATCCCTTGTTATCATTGTGTGTTTCTAAATTGTTCGTTGCACAGATTTGTGTCCAAGTTTGTACCAAAGTAAACCTTAACAGAAAAACTGCTCAAACATTTCCACAGATGAATTCATTCATTCATTACACATTGATTCCGTTAAAAAGGACCAGTTTCTGGCTGGAATTAATAATATAGCTGGCATGACCAGGATGTAACTCTTTCTGGAAAAAATGGCATCATTCAAAAGAAATCAGAGATCAGATAAGCTCATGAATTTGGCCAAATTTTACTCCCTTTCTTCTTTTCTGTTGAAGCAGATAAAAGCTTAGTTGCCACTTTATGTATACACATACATTATATACATCATTGAAGTATATTTTACAATTTACTTTAAACCCATAATCTTAATTACACTGGCATTTTGGCATCTTTTAAGTACATTTCTATAACAAGCTAGACTCCTTAGAAGAAAATCTACTCCGCTTAAAGGACAATTCCAATCCATGGAAAGTGAGATTGTTTCCTAAACAGCCACTGACAAGCACAGAAAGGACTTGACAAAAGCTCTTCTCTACACTGCTACCACCCATTAAAACAATACTGTACAGTATGGCTCAGAAGTGTTCAGTTCAGTGACTCTCATTGCAGACTTAATGGTTTCCAAAATCCTTAAAATTCATTTTAGTGTTGCTGCTTTTGAAGCTGCCGGCTTTTAAAGAGCTTCTGCATCCACTTTTGTTTTGAGACTCCATTAACTACTCCCCCTTTTCCTCCCAGTAGCAGACACCCTTTTCTTCTGCATGCACACACACACACACTCACACACTCACACAAAGACAAGCCAGATGTAAGGGTGGAACATGGAAGTCTGACAGATGGTAGCCATGTTTCAGTTTACTGCTGTACAAGGTTTAAACCCGCCTGCACATACAGCTTTGACATCAATGCAATCACAGTAAAAAATGATACTGTGCATATAAAAATGCCACAGCGATATTATTTATGAACTAGATAAGGATTATTGACAGTCTGCACACTATGCCTCGAGGAAGCTGGCTGAACATGAGTCAAAGGATACCTGTCATAACATGCATTAAACAACCTTGTTGACCCTGGATACATTTAACGATGGCAGGCAGATGTTGAGGCTGACGCTGACATTTCCTATCATTAACGTCCCCTCCTCTGATTCATGGGAGAACGGAGTAAATGATCCTCAGGGATTGAGAGAAACCCCCAAAACATCTGGGTCATCATCATCTGTTAAACCCAGACGTCTGAGCTGGAACACGCCACACTTTGCATCTATTTTAACAAGAGGACACACACTTAATTCACAGTTTTATGACACTTTTTGACATAGTTTGGTCGTAATCACAGGCTTGTGCAGCTTGGCCTCAGATCAGCAGGATCGCAGACACAGCAGACTGCTGTTCTCCAGACAGACAGTGGTTTTTTTGCATAGGGGAAAAGAAGGCGAGGTGATGATGGTTTTCCCATGTGCAACTCTACCGGTATGTGTCTGCTGTGAGGGAGTGGGAGAGTTTGGTGTGTTTGTGTGTGTGTGTGTGTGTGTGTGTGCGTGTTCCATGTTTGTGTTCCGTGTGTTAATCCCTTCAGGCAGGAAGCTTGACACGCAGATGAAGTTATCAGGGATGCAATGCTGGAGGTGGATAGGACTACAGGGGCCACACACAAACACGCACACACACACGCACACACACACACTTGCTCACTCTGAAGGGCAGACAGAGTCTGTCTATTGTTTCTTCTCAGAATAGGCCTTTTTGTTGTTCTGTTGGTAATGTCTCACTGTTTCTGTTAATGACCTAATGGTCAGAAAAGCTGAGTGTGCCTATGTGTGTGTGTGTGTTAGTGTGGGTGTGTTTTATTTTTATACTTACAAAGACAGAAGTGTCCCTTGTAGACTAAAAAAATATGTAAATTTGTTCCAGGCTAACTTATTTCACACACTGCTTTAAGTAGCTATCGAGGTCCTAAAAAGAAAAAAGTGTGCGAGTGTGAGTTTCAGTGTGTGTGTGTGCGTGCCTGTGTCGTTCCTTGTGGCAGCCCTTTCATCGCCTCTCTAATGAAGTCCAGACGCTCATGCAGATGGTCATCAAATCCAGAGTAGTAAATGAGGAGTCCTCAGCATCGGCCTCCGACTGCTGCCTGACCCACAGTCCAGACGGCAGAGCGGCACAGTTGGTCTGTTCTGGATTACTCAAAGAGAGAGTCAGGAAGGAGCTTAAAGAGGGGAATACACCACATGATCCGGAGCCAGATTCTATGCTGTTTGAATGGTTTATGGGATTTGAGATGGACTGGCAGTGTGTGCAAAGAAACTCAGGTCACAAAAACAGTGTTATCTGGCAGTAAACTTATTTCATTAGATAGAAGAGTCCACATTGCAAGGCATCAAGCTTTGCACTTGACCAGTTAGTATTATATGTCCAACCACTGGCAGCTATGAACATTGTAGAATTCATGACAATAAGAGAGGTGACTCTTAAAAAAAAACAAAAAAACAACTGCTGCTACAGTATCAGTTACATCCGACCTGGAGAGTATTTCTTCAGGGACAGAAAACCACAGAAAAGCAGTGGAAGGTTTTCCTCAGTGGAAAAGTAGTTTTTTACTGTTTCAGCTTTAGCAAGTGTTTGATGTACCAACTGGCTCTGCTGGTAGGGCTTCTCTGAGATGTCATATGGTCTCTTGATCTGATTGGTTGAAGTTAGCCCCTTATAGACGGTGTTAGACAGATGGTTCTTCCAATTATCTGCCAAGTTTTTTTTTTTAAAAGTGCCTATTTTTTTTTTTTTTTCAAAATGTTTCCATAGATGACTTCCCAGATGGTTGTGTTTAACAAACCATCTGGAGTGTCAGGTTAGAATAAGACGGTTGGTGAGAGGGTGGAATTGCACTGGTTGCATTTTAATGCATTTGATATTAAATCCCTGTCTTGGTTGTATCAAACATTTTGATTTGTTTAAGTGGGAATCAGACCGGAAATCTGAAGTGGTTAGCCTGCAGAAATTTAAATTCAGAAATTCTGGGATGACTGTAATTTCCAACAGTCAGGTTATACAACAACAGTTTTATATTTTGGGGAATTAGGGTTTCCGAGAGGGTTTTTGAGTTTTTGGCGAGTTTCATGGCCGCCGTCAGCTCTCCTTTCCACTTGGAAGGGGAAAGTGAGTGAAGGGCTATTAAGTTGGTTGCAACCTCGCTGCTAGATGCTGCTGCCACAGACTGGTCCTTGATTTGTATCCATCTACTCATCTTACTCTTGGGGAAAAAAAAGCAAATAAGTGTATTTGCCAGAATGTCAAACAATCCAAATTGACAATTTCCATTTGGTTTTGTGAGACAGATACTTGCACCAATTTTCCTTCACTGTGTCTCATTTTACATTCTAAAGTATCAAATATTCTAAGATAAAAAAAACTCAAGAAAAGTGTTTCCAATGTGTGTTTTTATAGATATTTACACTTCAATAAATCTGCACTATTTCAAGCTTGAAACCATTAAACAAAGATCCTGATGTTAAATTGTGTGAACGGATCTGTCAGTGCTGAATGAAAACCTTTTATCAATATAGGAAAATTAAAATTGTCTTGTCTTAGTTGCCAGTTGCAGAATTTATTGGGGTTTCTCTGTTACATTAACTTCAAAAAGTTGTTCTAGCCAGATTTTCTCAGGGAAGAAGAATGGGTTACTGTATGTGCAGCAGCTAATCTGGGATGTTATGGTGGGATGTTATGGTAGGACGCGGTGGGGATCGACCCCTCCCCCCTAGAAGTTGAGACGTTTGATCCGGGATTTAGTAGCAGAGCCGGGGAGGAAAACTGCAGAAGCACTATTATCACATAAACAGGAAGTCCGGGATACACTCTCACAATGCTCACGCACACACACACACACACACATGCACGCACAGGGGCAGAGAAGTGCACTGGGTCACAGGACAATGACTGAGGCTGGGAGAGGGGGGAGAACAAACACGCATGAATGCAATCACTGGCACACAAACACCGGGCACGGCTATCTCACTCATCTCTTTGGGTCATCTCCTCTCTCAGCAGCTCTCTTGGTGTGTGATAGCATCAGTAAACTTATAGAGGAGGTCTCTGTGACACACAGCAAACTCACAGAGCAGCAGACAGGCTTAAACAGACAAACATCGTGATGGAGAGCCAGGATTGATTGTGAGCAGAGGTTCTTAATGCTTTAATATTGAGAATCATTAAGCTCCACCACACCAGCATTAGTGGCTGTTCTCACAGAGTTGCAGTAAACCTCTGTTGCACTTTAAGGTAGAGGAAACTAGCCCATTTAATCAATTCCAGGTCCCGTGTTTGAAGTCGCTGACCCCAGTGACCTCAGTGACAGCAGACACTACAGCCACAGACCAATGAAGGTGAGGAATTTCAAGTTTCCCGTAGAAATTCCAGGCAGGAGTATTTCTTTCTTTCCAAAGATATCCCACTCCTGGCTTCAAACCAGCGCAGCTTTGTTCCTTGTCCACTGTTATGGAAATGACTCCCTGCTAAATACAGACACACATCGAGTAAAGGATATCATGTCGGGGTTTTAAATGAGGTCAGTCGGGTCTGTGTCTGGGCACAGCTGACCGCTCCAGAGGCACAAGGGCTTTGTGGGAGATATGAAATGTGAGCGTGTGATTTTGAGGCCTGGTTGCACAAGCAGGTTACCGATCAAAGGCTGAAAGGAGGCACAGCACAGAGGGTGAACAGGGCTACCATCCCAGCACACACACACACACACAGAGACACACACACGCAAAAATATTCCAGAGGCACTTTCTAAAGAAATCAAACAAGCAGCCAACAGAGCAAACTGCCTTATTAGCCGAGCGATTCTCGGCAGCTACAATACCTTTAAAGGAGCAGCAGAGACTCTGACGGATGAGGCAGACCGGGCCTGTCACAGGCACAAAGTAACCTTAAGCTCAAGATGAATTCAGAGACATAGGATGGAGGTGGAAGGGCACAGGTCCTCACTCATGGCTGTCACTGAGCAGGGACTAAACCAAACAAGCTGGCCTCTTTTTTGGCTGAAATTGAACAACAACCTCAATTTTGCCCAAATGGCCCATGTTTCACTGGCACACTGTTCGTATTTGAGCGACTGTGTATGTCTGCAGAAATGTGTGCTGTACTGAGAAACTATTGTGGGGTGGGATTGGATTACAAAAACCCTGCATGTTCATTTTGGAAAAAGCTTTCATGCTTGAAATTAATGACTCAATATTTCAGGTGTGGAGGACAGGACTGCTGTCAGTAAGCATCTTTAATAACTTGAGTGCTACTCTACTGCGAGCTTTCCTATGACGTCAGCAGTCATTTTGTCCGATCAGTTTCTCCTTTTTCCAAATGATGGAATCCCCAGCTTTGGGGGATTTTGTCAACTGGTAACTAACAAGCCATGGGAGGTTTGACCCAAAAGCAAGTCTTTGGTTTAATTTTTTAACTCTTTGCTGATGTATTAGCATTAGTATGCATTAGTATTAAAATACTTAGTTATGCATACCTCTAGTAATACCAATCCATGTGGATAACTTGGTTTTATTTGCTCAAGTTTTTATGTTAATAATGCTGAGATTTCTGCTTCGACATGCAACATGCATGCATATGGTGTTGGCTCAGTCTCTTGAACACAATAATTAAATTAGGGCAGCAACTAACTACTATTTTATTATCAACTATACCAGAAATCTTTGAAAATACCCATCACAAGTTTCTTGAATCAAATGATGTCTTTTAATATCCTGTTTTGTCCAACCAACAGCCAAAAAGCAAAAGATAGTAAGTTTACCTTCATGCAGGAAACAGAAAAGAAACAAATCTTCACATTTGAGATGTTGGAACCAGAGAATGGTTGGCAAGACATTCTGTGATACTATTCTGGGCGATTTCTTCAATAAAGAGATGACTGGTTCTTTTGATTATTTAGTGTTGAAGAAACATTGTTACTGGAACAGCTTCTGAGTTTTTTTAATTTTTAAACAGTTTAAGCAGTATCAAATAAAATTCTTTGACCTATATATGTTTTGGTGGCAGCAGAAATCTTAAATCAAATCAAGTTTTTATTGCCACATACACATTTACTCTCAGTACAACCTACAGTGAAATTCAATCTCTGCATTTAACCACTTTGTGGGTCAAGAGGCAGTTCGCAGCAACTGGGCAGCACAGAGGAACCGACTCCAGCCTGAACCAGAGCCTTGAATTAACCTAACATTCCTGTTTTCAATGGTGGGTGAATGAAGAGCACCCAGAGGAAACCAGCACAGGGAGAACATGCAAACTTCATATGATCAAGCTGTGCCCAAGCCAGGACTGGATCCCAAGACCTTGTTGTGAAGCCTCAGCAGTGTCAGAGTGCCTGCCTGACATCTCACTGATATCACAAAACATCAGCACATAGAATTAAAACTATCTTCTTTCCTGGATACCATCAGTAATAAGTGGATAACTCATACTTTTTCATAAAAAGTTGGCAGATGCCTTGACCCACAGGCACAAATAGTCTAACTGGTCACTGAGCAGGAGAATTGGAGTAAATAATGTCCTCACTCCTGCCATGCTCTCTGTCTGCCTTGGCTATGACTGGCAATACACTTCAAACTAAATCTAATTTGGCGTGCTCTCAGACTGCTGTTGAATACAGCGCTGCAGGCTGCTGCCAGTGTACTTGAGGTCTGTCCCTTTGCTGGTCTCCATGGCAGATGGAGCAGCTTGTGAAGTGAGAGCAGAGAAGATGAGAAGTAAAAGTCATTTTAGAATTTAAAATATTATTTGCACCCTTTCAGTTAAGCCAAATATGGTGTTTCTTTCTGGTCTTAAAGCTGACTTTTTGTAGTATGAACACGTCAAATCCATTTTTATTTGGACTTTACTGCTAATCTTTAGGCCTAACTCTGTGTGTGTGTGTGTGTGTGTGTGTGTGTGTGTGTGTGTGTGTGTGTGTGTGTGTGTGTGTGTGTGTGTGTG
>JAPZDV010000015.1:1961527-1977047 GCA_029814665.1 Acanthurus lineatus
AAAAACATTAAAAGACAGTAATTTACATTAAAGTACTAGTAACAAAGGACAAAAATTGAGTGGCTCATGTCCTCTAACATGGGGTGTATAAGGTCATCATGCCACAAAATGTCTCCAAAGTTCACTGATATGATCGCACTTTATACTGCTTTATAAAGTTTCAGTGATTTTTTTCTGTCTTATCTCTGACACAAATAGAAAAGACTGGACTAGCTAAGCTAAAGCTAAATTGCATTTAGACTCTGAAATTTCATTTCTACTCACAACCTGACATCCTGTAATAAAGCATGAAAGCACAGACTTTCAATGATGCAACCATTCTCTTATTTTCAACATTTTTTCACTTTCTCCTGACTTTTTACCTTTTTCTTTTCCAGACAGTAAGAACAGAATAGTTAATGTTTTAAAGGAGACCAGACAGTGTTGTTTGTGGCTGGTTGATGGCCTTAAATGATTTACCAGCTCATTATGATCTACCAGAATAAAAGCATTTTTCTGCAGTTGAGATCAGCCTTGCACTCATACACATACGTCCCATTAGGATCAGCACTCCATACACACTTTCTTTATAAAATACTCCTCATAAAACATCAGCCTCAGCCTCTCAGCTTGTTCACAGCCCCCACGATGTCACTGATGTCTGATCATAATGAAATGAGCTGGCATTTCTGAATAGTGTCAAGTGGCTCATAAGTGAAGAAGCAGCCTCAAGGAGGATGCCATCCATTTAAACACTAAGAGAATCGAAAGTGTTTTATAGGTACCGCTGTGAAAAGCCTTTGTACTGCCTCTCAGGGCTTCCAAAGTCAAGGCTGCGATGACGTCAGCTTGCTTGGCCACAGCCAGAGCTCTCTCCACAGCCTCTGCACCCAGCGATGATATCAGCTGAGTCCCATTGATCAGAGCAAGCCCCTGTTCAACAACCAGAATCATCAAAATCATCCAGTCTGATCAAGTGAAATTTAAAAATACATCTACTGTGAGTGGAAAGGTGTTTTATAGGAAAATTACTTTTAACAATCCTTGGGTTTTACTTTTGAACTTATAACATCTGTCACAGTAACAATGTGGTTACCCAAACACATGCTGAGGTCTTTGAACATTGCAACATTGCTTAAAATAGATCCAACAGGACAACAAGCTGTTAGACAATCACACAGGTTGTAAACAAGTTTACATAGAGCACTTTATTGGAGGTAAACCCCAAAGTGAGTGTGCTTGAAAACATGATTTAAAATGTATGTGAATGAACATTAGCGAGGGTGCTCTGCAGAGTGACTCACAGACAGTGAAGAGGAGAATGCCAACTCAAATTCAAATAGTCATCAATGGCAGGCTTATAGCCACAGTCTGCATCTGTTGAGTTGGACCATCCCAGACGGTCACATGAGCCTTAAGTCCCCGGAGACATTCCTCAACAGACAGTTCCCACTGGATTTTTACCTTCCACTTTACCTAATAAATGTGAATAACTTGGGTTCTTTTCTGTCTGTATGATCATCTAACCACTTGTGCTTGTTGCCCTTTAGATCTGTTTTTAGCTAAAGCTGCTTAGTCTGTAGAGTATTTAAACAATTGGCCCAATGGACAGAGCAACAAAAATATAAGCCAGTTTTTAACAAATAGTATTTGTCCTCTGAAAAAAAAAGCCCAGTACCTCCTTTGGTTTCAACACAAGGGGTGTGAGTCCATGGCCCTCCAACACCTGCAGAAATAACACCAAACATAGACACAATCACTTATAAGAGGTTTTTTAGTAACTAAGAACTTGATTAGTTGTTAATTATTTCTTTAAGTGTTAAGGTCAATAGAAAGTCAAAAAGCTAAAAGTCCTCCTATGTGGCTTCCTCTACAACCTGCCAGCTGAAGGGTTGCCAGACAAATATCTGTTAATTTAGAACATATTAACACCTATAATTCCTGACATGTCAACCATTGCTTTGAAAGAAACATTTGTCAATGATTTAATAACATTTACAACACTTGGTGGCTTTATTAATAATACTTTTCAAAAACCCCAGTGAGTCAAGCCCGGTCTAAGTCTAAAGACCTGTCCCTGGCATGAGAGAGCATGTGCCAAAAATGACACAGTCACATCACAGAGTGGGCTGTTTTTTTCATCTCCGTCAAAAACTAGCCGTGACCAACAGCTACTGAACTAGGCCTGCTCCAGGTGCTGGATTTACATGCTCTGATTGGACAGACTTTGTGTTGCAGCATTTCAGTTGCTGGCTAAGATAATTAGCTATCTCTGGGCAACTCTAGGCTCATAATCAATTAGCAGGGATGAACTGCTCATTGATTCTGGCTCGCTTCAGGCTAAAAACATAAGGGGAAAGATCTTGTAGATCATCAGTCCTCTTGCTCTCCAAGGATGAACTCTTTCCATACCGTGGATATACACATTTAATGTTATTCTTAGCTTTACTCATTAGCTGAAGTCTAACATAGCACCTTAATTCCTTAATTCCTTAAGTTTACCTTTGTGACAATACAACTAAACAATCATTCTTCAGATTGAGAGCATTTTTTGTGTCAGCATAGCCATTGATAAAGCTGCTCTCTGCGATTATTCAGTGTCTCTTATTAAAAAGTGGCAGTAAATTTCTTGGGTTTAATACAATGAAATTAGAAAAAAAAAAAAAAAAGCTCACAGCCTTGGCATCAGCCCAGCTGCTCCGTGGTGACCACATCCTGCCCTCCCCCATTAGGCCCAGGGTGAGGTGAGACAGAGGGGCCAAGTCTCCACTCGCTCCTACAGTGCCCTTTTCTGGTATCCATGACAAACAGGATGCTGGAACACATAACACACCTGATTAGAATTAGGCAGTATACAAAAACTGGACAAAATCTTTCTTATAAATTAGTTAAACAGAACATTACTATTACTAGACAGTTAACTGTGGGTCAAAATACATTTCTGATCTCTTCATAGAAAACTCAGTGGACCTCTTAGATTTTTAGAAAACAGTCTACAAGCATGCTGAAGATGCTTTTAGCTATGATGCTGCACGCAGGTTGAAGCAACTTCCTGTTAAGCTCAATTGCACCTAAATTTAACCACTTTCCAATCTGAATTTAAAACTCTGTTGCTCCTCTGTTTTCTTTAAATGTTTCTTAAATTTATTTCTTAAATTAACTATTAGCTCTACTACACCTCAGGGAGGCTGGAATCATAAAAAAAAAAAACAGAAAAAAAGAAAAGTGGTTTACCATTGAAGGCCTTGATCATAGCATCCAGGGTTTCCATGGAGACTCCGCTGTGGCCCTTGGCAAGGACATTGATTCTCAGAGCCAGCAGCATGCGTGTCCTCTCTGCACTCAATGGTGCACCCACTCCTTCACACACACACACACACGCGCGCATACACACGCACACACAAACATAATAAATGTACTTGTGTATGCTCTTGATTGATTTATTTCATAAGTACTGAAGTGTTTTCCTTTAAGTGTGCAATAACAGATGTTGTATGAACTTACCGGCACAATGGGAGCGAACCAGGTTTTCCTGCAGCTGCCTGTAGGTGGAAGAGAGTCAAGACTAATGGAGGTCATGCACTGCCTACCTGAGTAGCGTGTGTATGACACAAAATCTTCAGCTTTTCATGTTGCTGCCTGTGTTAACAGGTTAGATCAGTGACACAGCCGGTGTAAGCAGAATGGCTCACACACAGCAGCAATGACACGTTATCTAAGGATTCGCCGTGTCCTTAAAAAGCTGAGGTAGGCAGTGTGTTTCAGGTAAAGCTGTTATGCATATTATAAGTGATTACATTGGAATGCAGAGACGCATCAGAGTTTTTTATCCCTCCCTGTTAATACCTTTAGTTAACTCACATACCTCAGTTGCTCTTTGGGTATCAGTGTGTGTGCAAACTTTCCAAAACCGGTGTTGACTCCATACACAACTGCAAAAAATACACTGTGTTAAAGTATCAGTGGCCCTCAGTGTTTCAAATCCTGGACATAAGAGAAAAGAGGAAAAAGAGGAAAAGCATCAAACCTCTGTCTTCTCTGATGATGGTGTCGATAACCTCTCTGCTCCTCACCACTCTGCTCTCTGCCTCAGGGGTTAACTTGAGGGAAACCAAACAGCAAACATTAGTTTGTTGTTCTCACTTCATATCTCTCTTTAATAGGTGTTGGTGACTTCTCTCACCTTTATTTGAAACAAGCCTTGACCCAAGCTGACCAGAGCCGCAGTGGTGAGACTGTTGCCATCAAGGGAAATGAACTGCAAACAAAAATACAACAAGAGGAAATAGTTAGCTGTTTCCTCACTGCTCTCTGATTTCTTCAATCACAATATCTGAAAGCATAAATAACAGGAACCCACCCACCTCTTTGGGCTCCTGATGGTTTTGCCTGTTTCCAGCAGGTTAAGGATGTGCTTCATTTCAATAGAAGACAAGGTGAACATGGGCCAAGTAATTATAAAATAATAACACGGAAGGCAAAGTTGAATCTGCACAGTGTTTTCAGACTGGACAGTTTTCCACTGTGGCAGTTGGCAGTGTTGGTGGATGAGGGTTATTTTGGTTGGGTTGGACAGATAACAACTAGCCTAATGGAGACACTGTCATGGAATTTTCCAAAGAGACTTATTAAAGAGCCCTTATTTTTTGGTGAATCTCTCATTTTCTCCCTAGCGCCTTCTGCAGGTTTAAGTTTTCACTTCTCCATTCAAACATTTCAGCATCTAAAATACCAGAAGGATTGGTGCTAAATTGGGTGCAACATTCATGGATCCCTTAGAATAAAGTGTTCTGATTTTTAAAAAGATGCTGCACACTTAAATATGTTTTTGAGTCGTAAACTGAGTTGACTTTACTGTACTTGAACACTTCAATGCAATTATATTATTTAATTATATCATGCATGTTGATAGAAAATAAACCATTCTCAAAAAAATATGTATTATGTATGCATTATATATTCTATTTTTTGGAATACTGTGCAATTACAGTAATCCTGAAATAAAAAAAAAATTACACACTCAAACCCATGGAACAGCATCTTTTTTTCAATAAATTGAGTGTAAGAGTCAGTTGAAGGATACGTTGCCATTGTTGCTTGAGAAGTGTCATGTCTGTCAATTTCTTCTGTAAAGACTTTAAGAACAAGTAAAATATGATTACTCTAAGAAAGTTCGCTCATCGTGATCATGCAGGTACATGATTTAATGCCCTTACCCAGCTGCACAAAGTCGTTGTCCTGCAGAACATCCTCTGCCTTGTCCTCAGGATGGAGGAGTTCTCCACACAAACACCTGCACATGTTGAACTCCAGCTCCCTGTCTGCTTTCTCCAGCTTCTTGGCCTGATGGTAGCGCTGCAGGGCCTCTGACCCCAGTGACCGGACAGAGGCAGAGGGGTCGCTGCATGGCACCCTAAACCACTCGCCCCGAACACAAACAGATACACAACGCATTGTGCAGAGAGATATGACTATCAGTCCACAGGCTTTGAGACTGATGCTGTTGAAATCTTGGGTAAAAAAAAAAAAACACAGGCCCTCCCACAATTACTGGTTAAACTTGTCCAACATGGATGTAAATTTGATTCAGGTACTTTTTTACTTATTATGATCATACGCAAAGTTTTATCTGTGCTCAAATATATTATTGATCTATTTTGTGATAGAAGTTCAGATACAATCCTTTTTTTTTAATTCAGGCATTCCTGACACAATAGAACCCTCTTTTTAAAATGATAATTACAAACAAAATGTTAAAAAAAAAAAAGTTGATGCATGTGCATGCATGTATTTCTGTAACTTGCCAAATCGGCTGGTACAATTTAATTTTTACAAGAGGTTATATGAGGAAAATATGAAGTGAGGTGGGGCCGAGGAAAGCACACTTCAGGCTGCACTAAAAACGTTATTTAACAGGTAAGCCATTACACAGTACAGAAAGTACAACCTGAACGCAAGTTTGGACAAGACAAAAAGTAACCTGTCCAAGGAACAAGTATTCACAAGCTGGTGACTTCTTGATATTATAAAGAAGGATTGTCTAAAAATGTGATAAAACCATACTGTTCCATTTAGATAACTCAATTTTTAATTATACAAGTAAATACATTAAAACAAGACAGAGTCTGCAACCATGCTGGTGACTCTGTGAGGCTGTGCTTAAACACACCTGCTCTTGTTGCATGTTAAACAGGTGTGTTATGTTCACCATCATAACTGTGGAACTGGCCTGTAAATAAATGCAAGTCAATGGAATAGCTGCAGTTTCATTGAATAAAAAGAATTATATTGTTTGCATTACTGAACCAATTTCACTGAGTTATTTTTATATTCAAGAGTTTCAACTCTGCAGTGAAAATCTTGATAGTTAGGCTATAACTGCTACTTAACACTTAAAGAGGAGCATAATGGAAGATTTACATGATTCATACCAACACTTCTCCTTATAACTTGCTATGGTTGATCTTTCACTTGCCAGCTGAATGGTCTGTGCAGCTTGTGCATGTCCAGCCCATGTTATCCTGTCCTCTCTCAGGTGCCAAGCCTTGAAGGGTGCGCCCAGTCTGTACATCAAACCTATTGCTCCTGCCTCCTGTGACAGAGTGCCCTAAAAGCAAAGGATTATCCAGGACTGGGCAGCTAACCCATGTGTCGTTGTAAGTACCGCTGAGTGGCAGCCTGAAGTTTACCATAAGCTGCTCCTGTCTCACCTGATCCAGGAGAGAAGAAGTGAGGCAAAGTGGAGGAAAGACATAAAGCAGCCTGTCTGTCCATGATGCTGCACCCCCTTCCTGTTAGAAAACAGAGGTGGGCGACAGCTCAGCCGTGTTTTCTCCTCTTTCATGCATTTTAAGCACTGGCTCCTGACAATAATGATCTGAATAACCCCTCAGCTGTCAAGCACTTCAGAGTTCATCTCAGCCCTTCGGGGCGAAGTAAGCACTGGAGTGCATATTTTCAGCTGCTCCTGCAAAGAAGCTTTAAAAAAACTGCAAAATATTCAGAATTGGAGAAATGAACATTCATGAGACATAAAAGCATGGGAGAACAAGCGACGCCGATACAGTTCCTCTGCAATATGTAATAATCAGCCCTGATACCAATTCCCTTAATTTTATATTTCAGTCTGAATATTATTTCATTAACCTTTTAAAAACATAATAAATAGGTTAGATTTTGATTTTAAAGAAAAGAAAAAAACTTAAATTCAACAAGTTGAGCACAGTGTGATGAGTAACCAACCCAAAGTTAAGTCAAGGTTACTTAGGTAGGTAACATCCCATAATCAAACCAAGCTGAAGAGAAAGTGTGCTGAGAGAGTTTTCTTGGTTTTTTGACAAAGCTTTAATAAATGTCTTCTTCAGCCCAAAGAAAGTGTTTTTTCCCATATTTGTGAAGACCCTCACATAAAAAATGGATATCTTTGTAAGGTGTGATACTCGTAGTATTTTATACTCTGCTCCATTGATAAATGACAAGATACACACATTTGCAGTAAGAGACAAAATGTAGATGGAGAGAGAATCAGTCAAACACAAGAAAAATGTGTGTGTGGAGTGGGATAAAAGTGTAAAACAAATCTACAAAGGGAAGGAGAACTATTTAATTATTAACACATTTAAACAAACTCTTTAAATATTAACAAGCTGTACTAACACCTTAATACACAGGAGCTCAGACAGGAGAGATGTTGAATTTATATATTCACATGGAAACATATAGATCCAGAGAGTAAGAGTGAGAGAGCAGTTTAGAGAACTGTTTGCATATTTGCAGGCTATGACAACCTTATTCAAAGATATGTAAAGGCAGATTGAGAGACAAGTAAAAAGAAGACTTTTAACTTTGCTGGATTAAATTAAGCAGAAAAATTCTCAACAAAACCTCTGGATGGCAAGAGAGCTATGCTGCTTAAACCAGAGGACGTGGAAGATTAAGGGCGTCAGTGTTACTATAGAAACTAACTACAGCTGATCTCCCTGCTGCCAGCAGCATCCTCCTGCCTGCCCAACATGATGCATTCACTGACTGACACAGAGAGGGACATACCCCTCCTACTGTGACACACTGCATTACTCACACCAGTTTGCATGGGAATCAATATCCTGTAACATATTCGAGTATGTTTCTTGATTTTTACCTTGATGATCTAAAAAAATGTTCCAATTTTTTCTTCCTGTATCATCATGAATATTCATGAATTATGTGAGATATAATTATTTTTTAAGTGAGGTTAAGTATTTATTTAGCTTGTTTTCTCATTATCAAGGTCCCTCTTTGTTCAAACAGAATAGTAATTAAAGAATAAAGAACATGGCAGGCCAATGAAAAAGCTTAAAACATTCCTCAAGGACAGTATTATGGGCTTTTTTTAAACTACCTTCTAACAATACAAGAAAGGCCAGCAAGGCTGCCAATAAGTAGCATACAAATGGTCTCATTGGTCACATGACCCTTGTCTTGCACAACACACTGTGGCAGTCCTTCATATTTCTCTGCCACTTGAAACAAAAATTCCCTAATATGCTTTGTGAAAATGTAACTTATGGTCCATTCTTGTCGGCTTTTCTAATCTAATTCCAACACATTTTTTGGGGTGTGTTTAAGGACTGTTTGCGCCGAGTGTTTAGGCATTGAACCATTCACTGCCAGCCATTCATTGATGTAATCTTGGTCATCTCTGACATTAAGCTTTATTGTACACAGTTGTACTTGATAAGCCCTCACATACCTCAATGTACATGTAATCTAAATGTAAAATGTCATATTTCCTGTGGAGGTCCCCCACCTCAGGGCCCCCAGGCTGGAAGTGGGCTCCGTCAGGCCCACGCCCACATGGCTCATTTCCTCCTATAGAACATCAGGGATCGCCCCTCGCCTTTTTCCGCGGGAAGCTCCTGTTGGCTGTTTCCTGAGCCGCCCCCCCCTCTCCGCTCTGTGAATAAACAGCAGACTGCGGTGTCTGCCCACAGGCTCGTACATCCCTTTGACGGACAGACAAATAGACACACGTACTCTCACAATAAATTGGCTTCACATCGATCTTCAGTCTGAGGAACTGCTCCCAACAAAGACACAACCCAGCCTCCTCCCTTTCCTTTTCCTCCTTTTCTGCTGTTTTACCCATTTGTCTGGTCCTCCTCCTCCTCTCCTCCTCCTCCTCATCCACCCATACCTTTGTTATATTTAAGACACTATAAATAACAGCAATCTCATAAGATTGAAAGCTCAAGAACAACCTTGGCTGTGTTTTTGTAAATATTATGCATTTTGGGAGGAACTTGTTTAAGGTGTAGGGTTTGTCCTGATGAGGCGACAGCATAAAGACCATAAGGTTGATAAATTTAAGATGTTTTTTCATGCCCAAGGGAGCATGAAAATGCTGAACAAATTTAATACAATTTCCCAGTTAGATCTTGTTTGCAGTTAATATTGGAGGCATAGAGTCATTCCTCTGCAGGAAAAGCAGACACTCTACACCTCCTTCCACCACCAAACTGCAACCACAGAGGAGGCAGGTAAGAATTGTTTTGGCAAAAGAGTCATGCAGTCATTCATAATAAAATATGTCATTATTTTGAATATGTGCAGGACTTGAAGTCTGATATGGTCAAAAGATGAGGAATAAGCATGTAAATAGAGATTATTTTGTCAAATACTATTTCCAAATTAACGTAATGTAATGATTAACTGTTGAGCATGAAGTGCTAAGTATAAAGGAGCATTTAAACGTCTTTTGTCTGAAAAGTGAACAAACCTTATTCCCTGAGACAGCTTGACTTAGTTGAAGTGTTTCTCAACCAATTAAATTACAGGACCTTGAGAAAAGCTTGTCAGATGATCACATAGTCAGGAGAGGCAGGAATCAGTTCTTGTGCATTATGAAAAGCATGCTCTCATGTTTTTATTCAAGCCCCACTAGAACCAATAGAAAACTGCACACTGATATTAACCTTGTGAAGAGATGTGGCACTGATAGGACACAGCAAAGGAAAACAGTTCCTTTTCTAAAACAATAGAAAGCAAACAAGTTTTGACGTCAGTGCACCTGTAAATCATCACTTTTCACTGATGTTTGCCAGAGAAATGGGAGATTTCTTTTCACAAAAACCCAGTGTTATTCCTCTAGGAGCAATGATGTGGACAGCGCTGTTTGCTGTGGATCTGGACGGAGGCTTGTGGTGTCACTCGGAGATGTAGCCATGTGGCAGAAACTCTAGATATGCTCGGTGTGTCCTATCAGGCAGATAGAGGTATCTGTCTGTCAGCTCGACCCCTGCTGTCCCTGATTCCTCTAAGGCTCCACAGCCTGATAGCTGCCTCTCAGGCCTCACATCTGGAGAATGTTCCTCCAAGACACACACACAAACACACGCACCATCCTTTATCCTTCCACTTCTTTCTTAGGCAGTCCTACGTCACCTCCTTCCTCCTTTTAACCTTTGACCCCTTGTCCACCCCGTCCATTCTGACAGGGGAAGCCGATTGCAAACTGTGAACTGAAGGAAACAGGGTTAACAACAAAGCTCCTCACACTCAAAGCAGAGGAAAGGAGCATTTGCTCACAGCAGAACCTCCTGACACTGAACTCTTTCAAACATGCACACACACACTCACACACACACTGTACTTGAGGCTCCAGATGCAGCTCCACTTGGTACCAGGCTACTGATAACAAGGTGTGAGTGCTCTGTGTCTTATCATCACTCTCATGTCAGTCCTCCTCCCACTCAAGGCAGAACAGAGTAGCAAACATCGAACACCTGATGAAATATCTGAAAATTCTCACTTCCATCATTACCTTGTTAAATATTGCTCATCCCCACAGCGAAATATGATGCAAGAACACAGTATTTCTAAAAGTTAGGAGGTGCAAATAGAGAAACATTAGCAAAGGACAGGTTTTGCTTTATTACAGGAGGAAAAAAAGATGTTTGTATGTATTTTGACAGACTGGTACACTTTTTTTTAGTGTATAGCAACTTTGCATCAGCACTGTTTGCCTTCATTTGTCCGGGGCAAAGCTGATGAAGGTGGAATTTTTGTGAGGCATTTAATCAGCTACATAAATAACTGGCTGAAAGCATTCAAAAGCCGTTTAGCCTCCTAATGTACTTTTGGTGGGTCATTCAGTACAAACTCATGCTGTACAGCCAAAACTTGTTCAAACCCACAACAGAATTCTGCAGATGTTTCCAAACATGTTAAATGTGTCATGCTGTCACAGGCTGAGATATGTTTATGGTACAAGTTTCATTTACTAAAATGGTGGTACAAAAATTCAATTTACTTGCTGTTAACATCATATAGATTGAAGAAAGAGATGGAACAAACCCAAATAGAAAACATTGTAAATGTCACACTGACAACGTGTGGAGTAACATGAGTTTATCATTCTTAAAGCAAACTGAAAACAAATAATGGACTCTCTAGACCTCCAAGTTTGACAGATATAACACTCTTTTTTTCCTGCCACAAAATATCTCTTCTGTAAATCCCCCGCAGTGTTGCCAACTTGTCAACTCTCTTTCTAGATTAATGGAAACTGTCCAGGCCGTCTTACTGAAAAAAAGAAAAAAAATATCTGGATCATTAAGGAAAAGGGGAGAAACATATTTATACATATCACATTATAATTCATTTCCATGTATGCTGCTCACAGTAATGCAGTCCATCTTCAGCCAAGAAAACACAAATGACAATATCTGGCAACTTTTAGCCTCTTTCTAAGTTCATCCTTGCCACCTCAATTGGAACAGAGTTGGCAGCACTAAACACTTGTCCTGTGATCTCCATTTTAAAAAAGAAAAATCAGAAACAAAGAGGGAGAAATTCTAACTTCAGGAAAATTAGTTCAGATATTACATTGGATGATTGTTATTCAAAAGAACCAGCCATAATCCTTGCTCATGTTCACTCCTTCCTTTGGAGTTAATAGACTAAGCAGTTGGTAAAAAATACAGAAAAAGACTCTATTGCAATGTCTGGTTTCTGACCCATCTCTGTTGTTCTCTGTTCATCCATGGTCACTGTTGCTGAAGCCAATATTATATTTAAAAAACAGGTTAAAGTATTTTATATTCCAGAGTGACCTCACTGACACTATGGCAACATCACATCATAACAAAATTGGTTTGATGAGTTAGATATTACAAAAGTACAAGTAGTGCTACGATGAGTGGAAATGAGTAAGAACAGGTTCCAAAGAGTTAAGACATAGAGCAGTGAAAAAAAATGCCACTAAAAGAATTACACTTGTTATATGAAGCTCACTTTGCAAATTTTAAAGAAAAATGTGTCACTTGAACTAAAAACTTGCAGATAAAAATCCCCCACTCCACTCTATAGAGCATCTTTTAATGAATTGTTATGGACTTACAGCCTGCAGCTTCACTGTTTGGTTCACTGTCACCTCTTTCATCAACTTCTCAGGCAGCTGCTTCAAAACAAAGCCAGAACAAGAGAGACTGCACTTCTACTGAGTTTGCCAGAAGCATCTCCACTTCATGTGTAACTAGACAGCTGTTTTACAACTTCACAGTTCGTTCGCTGCCCCTAAGTAGCCAGAAAAAAATACATCCTTGACAAATTAAAAATGCATCACAGTAGGGATTTAAATATTCAATGTTACTTTTATTACTAAATAGATTTACTGGAGGAGTGGCAAACATGATCTGTAGCTTCACCTTCTCCATCTGTAAAAAAGGTTTAATCTTGCATTGTTTTCTTCTGTGACTCTGTTGGTTTTTACTTTCCTTTCCCTAATTGTTTATAGCATGCGGTTTCCGATGCTGAATTACAGTTTCTGCACGAAAGGAAAAGATTAATGCACGTTCTAATTACTCAGAGGACATTACAAAATCCTGAATGACGAACCAAGAGTTTGACTATGTGTCACGGCCATCAGTTCAATCTGTATGACAAGAAGAATAAACTTTTCCCTCATTGCACCACAATAAATCTGCTCAGAGCTGATGCAAAAAAATGCACTAAATTATTGGGAGGATCAGTGTCTTATCTTCCCGCGATTGGTACCATGTCTCAGGAGAATTTCAGAAAGCCGTAATGGTTTGGAAAAGAAGCAGCAAAGAGCAACGAGGTGGGAGGTTTAAGCCTGGTGAGGAGGGGAGCCATAGGGGGGAAGAGCAGATCTGTAAGGGGGATGCTGTGAAAGATGTGGAGGAGTGTGTGTGTTTGTGTGTGTGTGTGTGAGGGAGAGAGAGGAGAGAGGACGGGGGGGACAGTCAGGGTTTAAAGGAGACCCAGAAGGTGCTGAGGAGGTTACTGGTGGGGAGTTTGAGGGGGGGTATGAGGAAGAATGTGCTCTCACATTCCTAGCATGCCCACCTCATTGTAACGGGCCAATGAGGCGAGGGAGGGAGCGAGTGCTGCCCCGAGCCCAGAGAGAGGACAAAACCACGGGAGCGCCGGCCGCCACAGAGCGGCTGAGCTCACGGCAGAGGAATTCCAAACGCCGGACATGAGAGGGCAGGGCTCGGTGCCAGCAGTGTTCTAACGGTCCACACACCCCAACCAAACACACACACACCCACGCACACCGGTTTACACAAACATGTCTGTATCGGGGTGACTGATGCTGAGTTGGTGTGCGAAAGTCAGACATCAGCCAACAATTATGTGATGCAGATCCCTCCCTCATGTGAAAAAATAAAACCTGACAGTGTGTTTTATTGTCATGGTTTATGTGTTGTTTTATTTTAGCAGTTGTGTGACCTTGAATTTTAATAATTTGGACATCAGTGGAAAATTCTAGTGTTGAGTTTCACCTGAGGGCCTGTTTGAGTGTGTTTACACAAGGTTTTTATTCATCTGTGTATAATAAACCAGAGTGGAAATGAAACAAAAAAAGGAAACTTCAATAGACCTGGAAAATTGGCAAGTTATGGCAGAAGTTTGGTCCAGTATGCCACAGCTCCACTTGACAGCACGCCTCAGCGTAGTAACTGTGTATTAGATAGTCAGAGGATTCTAGAATTTGCACAGTTGGTTGCACCAAAACCTGCAGTAGCACATCTTTTGGCCACCTGGGGACACAACATAGATAAATCAGTAACTTTTAGCTTAGGTTGTTCCGATATCAATAACCAGTATCAGAAACACTACTGTTACAGCCCAAAATGCTGGATGAGGTACATCACCAAGTACATATGCAACAATCAAACACCATATAATTTATTTAGCAAAAACAGGACCCTGCTACTTTACAGCAAACTGTGAAAAACAACAAATTTTTTACTGCACAAGTAGCTAATATTCATGAAAGGTTCTGTAAATCTGGGTGTATCAGTAAAATAAAATCCATATAGGGCAAGGTTTGTAGTATATAACTGTTTAAAATGTATGTATGATGATGAAAGTTTAGGTTTTGCATTTTCACATGACAACCTGCGGGAAGTACAGTGAGAGAAATTGATTGGTGTTATATAATTCCAGTATCCATAGTAAATTTTTTTCAAACATTTTTCCACACAGGAAAAAGCTGCAGCTGTATTTTGTTCTTTGAATAAAAGTGTTCAAATCAACACTCAGAATTTTCAGCCCAGGATATCAGCATTTGTTTTTTTTTTCAAAATTATTTATACAACCTGCTGTGACAAAAACCAATTTGCTGTATCGGACACAAAGAAGTTGTGATCAGCAGTCTATTAGTGGCAAAAGTTGTCATCAAAGTGGATGGAGAACATCCTTCCTGATGGTGAGCCACAGCTGACAGGCAGACCAATGACAAGAGACACAAGCTCAGTCACATTCAGGAAGCTCCATGACACATCCTTCCCCCCCTCCCTCCCTCCATCTGTCACTTTTCTCAGTGATCTCAGCTCACTGAACCGCTGAAGGGCATGTACACCCTGTCTGTCCTGGACCCAGCTGGACTGATGGGGTGCATCATCCAGGCCACATGGAGGTAATGGAGGGTGAAATCTGTGAGGAGCTCCGGGATCAAACCGCTCTTTAAGCACTAAAGCTAACATGGCATTCCTCTGACCAGCTGCAGGAATTAAGAAGACTGCTGGTAGTCATGCATGCAGGCACACTCAGACATTCATCGCCGCTAATCTGACCTGACTTATCACAACGCGTCTGCCTTTATTGTGCCATAAAACCAAGAAAAGAGAACATATTACCCTTACTATATCATTACACTGGCTCCCTGTAACACTGACGAATGATTTTCAAAATTCTTTCACTTATTTTAAGGCCCTAAAAGGTTAAGTACCTTCATATCTTTCTGATTGCTTGACTGAGTATGTTCTAAACCGCACCCTGAGGTCGTCTCGTGCTGCTTGGCTAAATATATCAAAAGTCAATTACATAAAGTACGGTGATGCTGCTTTCTGTTGTTACGCACCGAAGGTTTGGAACAAAACGCTCACTACAGATAAGACAAGCAACATCAGATGATGTTTTGAAGAAACAACAGAAATCCTTTTTTTAGTATCTTGCTTTAATTAATTCTTAAATACCATTGTTTTTAATGGTGTTCCTTTAATAATTTTAACATTTTTTAAATTTTTTAATA
>JAPZDV010000015.1:1993803-2025345 GCA_029814665.1 Acanthurus lineatus
TACAGCACTTTCAGAAAGGCATCTAGCATAATAATTTTTGACGACTGGTATGTAATCCATTAACAAGAATTCAAATGCACTTTGTTTATTCTCTGTCATGCTCTTTGTTTCGCCGAGGAAACGCGTCATCCACACACACACACACAGTCACACACACGAATACACTCACTCACTGGGGGACAACATGTTCATGCTCATGCTGTTTCTTTTTGAAGGCATTGTTAGGGTTCCGACAGCATCAGGAGCCCCATCGCCATCTGGGAATACAGGGACCACCCTCAACCCCCCCACCCCGACCAGGGCAGGACCTCCTGCAGCCGGGACCTTAATTACCAAAGCTGCAACCACATCCACGTCAGCAACCCCCACCACCCCCACCACACCCACCACAACAGCCACGCCACAGACATTTCAGGTGAGACAGTTTAGCAAAGAGGAGCAGATGAAATCAGTCTGTTTGCTTTTACTTTCTAATGAAATATTAAACAGATGAATTATGTCTACAGAGACTCAGGGTTTTTGTTTTTAACTCACATATTTCTTCTCTGACTTTTTTTTCTGCAGTTTTCCCTAAACAAAGGACAAGAGGTAAGTTTTTTTTTTTAGCTGTTTTTGAGTTTTATATCTTAAAATCTTTACAGGAATCAGACCGCTTCCATTCACATAAACAGTACATGTGATAATAAACACAGTTCCTGCTCTGACTCTTATCGAGCCTCTGCTATTGTCCATGGGAGGCCAGGCCCCGCCCTTTCTACTCCTTTCTTCACTGACATTTACTGGCAAAAATACCTTAAATATATTAAATAACTGTGCAACATCCTGCAGAAAGAATAAGAGGAAGAAGTAGTCTGTTTGTTTTTTAATATTGTATCGCCATGTAATGTCAATTCGTGATTTCTGCTAAAATGTGAATCTTTTCACTTAAGTAGGAAAAAGTACAAATTATTCTCAAAAATAGATCGTTAGCCCTGACAAAGTGCTGTATTACATGAATTATTATTACAATAGTCATAATATATTACAATATATAAATTGTTTTTTTTTCAAGTAGAAGCACTAATATAATTAAAGCAACAACTTGCTGGTCTGTTTGCCTGTAAGTTGCTACTTTTTTAACGCACCTGTAGAAAAAATGGTGTTTAGTAAATTTTCTCCATGACAGATTTCACTAATGAAGTAGACAAATAAAATATGACAATAACTGACAAGAAAAATGAACAAACCTGAAAGATAAGACTCAGGTTGTGAAGAATTAACTTTTCCTTCAGTTATTTCATAGCTGACATAGTAAGATTTAGTGAAGGACTTGTTCGTTAAGGAACCATTAATTTTAGGATGAAAGTATAAAAGCACTGAACATAATCTTAATCAACCCAAATAAAGTTTTAGTGCAAAAACTGATGGTGTTTATTTTGGTGCAAACTGTAAAAGAGTCAAAAAGAAGAGTTTTGAAAGCAGACATCTTTGAAAAAAGCAGAAGCTCTTCTCACCAGCAGCTCTGGGTGGATCTCTGAGCCGTCAAGACTCCATGTTTCCAGCGACAGGACAGGAAACAGTGAAGTGCACAATTAAAAAAAAAAAAAAAGGATTCCAGGCACTGGGTGGAAAAAGTATCTTAGTGCGAACCCTTCCTGCCTTTCACTAGTTTCCTACGTTCCCACACCTCTTTCATATACTCACCCTTTCTGTCTTACCGCCTACACAGCTGTGCTGTTCCATAATACACTAGAAATAATCCACACATCACGGCACAGGAAGATATGACTTCAACTGTCCCCTTTGACCTTCCTGTCCAAACTCTGACAGTAGAGGCTTGTCAGCTCATGAAATATTCATTAAAAAGTAAGATGTGATGCAGCATATCACATGATGCATATTATGTGATTTATTTATTGTGAGCCTGATATTTTATTGTGTGATTTTACCTTCAGAAGGAGGAGAGGAAAGAACTGGTGCAGGTGTGCAAGCGGCTGATGGTCAATTTGGAAGATGGAAACTGCACCATGAAATTTAGGCACCACAAGGACAAAATACAGATTGAAGATGTGGAAATAAGTGGCAAAGGTAAAACACCTTCCTCCCTTTATAAAAGTCCAATTTGTCAGATTAAATTTTATAGATTTTCCAGAAAATAATTGCAAATTAATTGATATTTACCTTACAGTGAACCCCAAACTTGCATCCCAGTATTATGAAGAAATCAACAAGGTAAGAGTGAACATATGGATGGTATGATCACTACAGAGATACACTAACAGGATTAGTGGTTCAAATTCCACCTTAAATAACACCACAGTATGAAACAAAGTATTTCCCTTGTTGTGTTTTTCATTTCCAGAAACCAACAGATAACAAAACTCTGATAGCCATCCTGGCCTCCTGTGGAGCTCTGCTGATCATGATCGTCATCCTCGCCGTTTGTGCCTCCCACCACCGCAGGCCCTACAACGAGAACCAGGTAGGTGGAGCTTTTACCTTCTCAGGCACAACAAAGTGTTTCACAGGGGCTCAGCTTTTATTTTTTGACCTGGTTGGGTCAGAGGGCGCAACGTAATATTTATTTTTATGCACCCTAGTGTACCATCATGAGCAGAGTCACTAAATACTCCAAGTTAGCAAACATGGTCTCAACGATGCACACTACAATTACAAAGGGTGATTGTGGGTGCAGCTCTTGTTACATGCACATGCAATTCAACTTTTTGGGCAATTATCCAGAGAGTTTAAAGTTAATTACTTAAGATTTTATTTCAGTGCTTTCTTAGAAAATGAATAATATCAGCCTTCATGCAGTCATCTCGTCTGAAAGACTCATCCAAAGAGGTTTGTGAGGAACATGAGAGCAACACATGGTGACACAAGGGGAGAGAGAGATGACTGCAGATGTCCATTTTCTCAGACTGTGCTGACTTGCAATTTTCCATTACATGAAATAGAAGTACCATAAATTATTAACTTAAAATGTGTTCCATAATCACCAGAGATGAACTGCACATGTAAGTAACAAGAGCTGTATAACTCATTTCTTTCCACTCTCAACCACAACCTTATCAATAACCCCGTTTTTAGATCTAATATGCTCAATAGCCACTGTTTTTCTTAAAAGAAAGTCATTTCTCTTGGAAAAAAGTAAAACTGGTTACATGTGAACAGTTTTTATAAATGAATTTCTCTCTAATTGTAACAGCAACACCTGACAGAGGAGCTGCACACAGTGGAGAATGGTTACCATGACAATCCCACGCTGGAGGTGATGGAGGTGCAGCCAGAGATGCAGGAGAAGAAGATGGCACTGAACGGAGAGTTCAATGACAGCTGGATTGTCCCCATCGACAACCTGCTGAAGGAGGACATGCCTGATGAGGAGGACACTCATCTGTAGAGACAACCGGAGGCGAAGAAGAAGAAGAAGAAGAAGAAGAAGAAGAGACAAGAAGAAGAAGAAGAAGAAGAAGGGAGGACCTGGCTAGTTCCAGCCACACCACAACAAACAAACAAAAGAATCTACACTTCTTGCTCCATGCCAGCCCTTCCCACCCACCTGACACTTCTGACCCTGGGATTCTCATCCCTGTAGCCAGAAAAGACTTTCTCACAAAAAAATACATGCTATAGAACAAACAAGCTCCCATATTCACACTGACACTGTTTATGTCTACTGTATTTAGGTATGAAAAAGAAAAGAGGATTAGAAAAGACATACAGCTTTGGGATTGAAGTTCCAGTGAAATTACGCATTATGGGCCTGGAGACAAATATCTGTTTGAAAAATTCAACCAAATCAACACTGTTGTGCCTATAGTAGTTTTTTTTTGTTTTTTTATGAATACTATATAAGGGACTTCCTACAGATTCAAAATTTGTCTTTGTAAAATTCAGAAAGTGCCCTAAACTCTTAAGAGGATTGTGCCTTTTCCTTCTGATCTCATAATTTGTACCCAAGTGACTGTAAATAGAGTATTTTGATGTTATTTTCTACAAGAGAAGAAGAGCCAGGTGATGCAGCAGATTGGACACTTTGCTCTGGAGGCCCGAGAGGAAGAAGATGGGAGAGGTAATAGCAACGTCAGCTGCCTCGGCAGTTCTAGAGCTACTAACCTAGATAGATGACCTCAGGGTTCTTTAAAGCATCCTGGTGATTTTCCACTCGTACCTGTTGACTTTAAGGGAGCTGCCAGTAACTGGTGCATGTGAGCACTAATGTAAAAGAAAAGACGGGGATCAATCTATAGAAGTAGGACAAATAAAGGATTTTAATCCAAAATGCCACATTGACTCGAGGGTGTTCTCAAAAAGCCTTAGTGAACATTAAGTATCACACGTATATTTTATAATGTGTTTTAATTTTGTATCTTGATATGTGACCTTGACTTCATGTGATTACAGAGCATTCAGAGGAAAAAGCTTCAGAGAATTCTTATAATTTTTAAACAAGACTTCATTTTGTCCCCCCGGGCTTTCAAAAGGATATCATCAGTATTCTTTAAAAAAAAAACATCAGCTAAAAAAACTTGGTTTATTGAATTTTAGGTCTTATTTTTACTTTTCCCCAATACTTCTATTGGTATTTTGAAATAGAATAAATTAATTGAGTACTTCGATCTGAGGGACGCAGAAATTTGCTACAGCGAAATTTGATGAGGCACAAAACGTAAGCAGTCAGACGAACAGGCAACAATTTAGTCAGATTATCACAATCTCCTCACTTAGAGGTAAAACTGAAGGTGAACAATCCTAAATAATATGCCTTATGCACAAGAAAAGTGAGTGCACGCAGTCGGTACAGATGGTCCCTTTTTAACAAAAGTGATTTGTGAGCTCTGATTATAGAGAGACTGCAAATTGTGACAGCGTCATGTTTTACAGAAAATGATTTTGCTATCATTACTAATTAACTGTAGTTTGAAAAATGGCAGATTCATTTACAGGACTCTTGCATGCCAACAAATGGGACTGGATGCGATAAGTGAAGCCTGTCAAAGTTACAGTGAGAATAACACAGACATTTCTCGTACAATTCATGAGCAACCAAACTTACCCGTGGTTGCTTGCTGCTATTGTCTGACTTGATCTGTCATGACCAGTGCTTAAGGTGGCTAAGTAACATTTCACGTTTTTTTTTAAGAGAACAGGAAGTAAACACTTTGTGCCTCACCAGGAGGTGTGTGTGTCCTGCTTGTGGTCACATTCAAATGGCTCAAGGTCAGAACGCTTACTGATTATGCAACATAAGCGCGACTGACTCAAGGGAAAAATAGGAAATGAAGGAAACATAACAGTTTAGTACCCTCCAATTACCGTTTGTGGCCACTGATCAACAAGAGTTGCAAGCTTGCTTTAAAGGAAAAAAGCTTATGTTCAAAATATAAGTGTGGAGTGTAAACATGAGGTGGATGTTTGTAACGGACAGTTTGGGTCATATTGTCACTTTTCATTTTTGGTTTCTTTTCTGCATAAGTTTGGCTAACCTGCCTAGTTGTCTGACTGCCCCTGTCGGATTGTACAAGGTAATTATTACTAATAGGAGTGATGAAAAATCCTTAGAAATTACACAGGTTTTAATAATGTGAATTTATAATGCTGACCATTTTCTGAAGTTAAATATCCATAATTACTTGGTGCCTTTTATTGGATGCTACAATTTTGCATTTTTATGCGTCAAGTTACAAAACAGGTTGAGATTTTCCATTTTTTCAGGACCATGATAAGTATATTTCACCATTTAGCCAGAAAAGAAAACATCTCCACCCTTAGTCAAATGTTGGCATTAAAAATAGTACTGTACTGAGGCTTTTTATGGCATTTGAAAGCTATTATTGGTCACTACTGATACACCATTAACTAACTTGGTGCACCTCTGAAGTGAACACTGTAAATAGTTTTTTTTTCTTATCTGTTAATGATGCTGGAGGGGCGGAGAAATCAAACATTTTAGGATGCCTCAGTTAATATTAAAACCCTCACAGTAGAACCTGAACACATTTTTACCTGTCTTTTTGCCACCATGGATTCTGTTTAGTTTAATAATTTACTTCCCTTTAAACCAATTATGAAGTTAATATATATATGTACTTATATATAAGTGAATCCATCACCTTGGGCACTCAAATCCAATTTTTGTTTTTTTTAAGACTGTTTGTTTGTGTGTTTAAATTTTCACTTTTATTATAACTGTGCCACTTTCACCAAAGTACGTTACCAGTATTTTATGTATTTATGGTTTGTTTGCTGCTGAAGGCGAACAACAGGGGTCTGACACACTGGAAGCTGTAAATTGTTGATTGCTATGGCGATCATGTTGTTCTACTTGTTTATAACTGCAAATAAAGGAACCTTTTTTCCACTTTGGTTCTTTGATTTTTTTTCCCATTTGTGCAACTGCCTGTAATACCTAACCATGGCCACTAGATGGAAGAAACACCACAGAGACAGGAGTTAAGAAAACCTGAACAAAATACAATCTTTATTCATTATATACATTACATACAATGCAATACTACAAGGCTTTCTACACATTCACTGTATCTACAGAGTAGTGCTCACTGATTTGAGAGTACCAGCCTTAAAACTCCTGAGTCCCACCCAGGGGTGAAGAGAAGAACAAGGTGGAAAGAAAAAAGAAAAAAAGAAATTACATTCCATCCAGCAAACATGGTTGCATGGAGGATATTGAACCTAAAGTAGCAAAAGAAAAGTAGTATTTGGCATTGTGTTTTTTATTTTTTATTTTTTTACAAAGGTGCTTTCAGTTCATCTTTTAACACAGTTTCCTTCTGGCACAGAACAAATATTAAATGCTACTGCAAGCATGATAAGCCCTAAATGTTGTGAAAATATAAATAATCCCTGGCACAGCATTGTCAATTTCTAATCTTAATGTGTCAATTTCTTGCTCTGGTGTCTTCTGTTTAAATTACTCATCTGTTTCCATTTATTCAGTTTCAGGGCAGCAGAGTAACGGGCTGAATGTACAGAACATGAACAGACACATTAAACAAATGCCATCCTCCTTCAAAACAAAATAAATGGAAACACAGAGTGGCCAAATATTTGGAATACTACCAAGCAATGTCTCTATTTCAGTAAACTGATACAGGTTTTACTTTTGTCAAACAGGTGAATTTAAGGAATGACGTGTTGTCTGAATATCGGGCCATTTCTATCAATCTCTGCTGATGCTAAACTGTCTGACAGAACTTAAATAAGAATGTAATAATGGAAACTGCTCATCTCCAGTGACAGTGAGACAGGAGATTACTGAAACACACCAGTGAGATTATCTACAGTGATGATAGGTTCTGCAGCAGAGCCCCCACAATCACAGTAAACAGCATCCAGAGGAGATTCGACATTTTATACAATAGTGCACTTAATGGAAAGTTCTCTGTTGTAGTATAAATAAGCAAATTATGAGTTCAAAACTACAACAAAGAAAGTGAGCAAGTGAGATTTCCTAGCTGAGTTCACAAATTACAGATTTCACATCAAGTGCATTTAATTTAAAGCATCACACATTTGCATTCAGACAGGGTTTGTAGGAAATAAGTTCATGTCTGACGTTTGAAAAAGGACCATACTGCTGTTTTTAAGCTTTCATCTGCTACAAGCCATGTATCTTTGAATGATTAGTTGGCAAAGAAAGTAAGTCAGTGTTTTTTTATCCACATTTCCAAGTCATGTTTGAAGGCTGCATCACTTTGATGCCCGTAGGACAACAGATGGTGAGTGCAGCATAAAGACTACAAAAAGGGGAAAACAGCTAGCCTGGCTTGTTCCAAATGTAACAACATCCACCACTTAGCATCTCTACAGCTCACTGATTAAAAGATCTTGTTTGTTTAATCTCTACAAAAATGAGTGTAAAAGTGACAAGCAGTGGTTTTGAGTTTATGCACTGGATTTCACGTTGGCCAGGCACAGCAACTTCCAAAAGTCCTATTGCAACCAAAAGGTTGTTCAGTTACAAGCAGGGACTCCAGTGTGTCAACCCTACCTTATAAAGCTCCGAAGGAAAATTTTGTTACTTTTGGACACAACAAGGCCTTTTTTTCCCCCAGTCTTTATGCTAAGCTAGCTAGCTGTGAACAGTAGCTCCCTATTTATTGCAGCCTACAGACATGTCTGGTATCGATCTGCTCAGCCAACTCTCAGCAGAGTAGAGGTGTGGTTTGTTTCCTGCAATCCATACAGCAGCTCGTTTCATTTCGTTTCTACGCAATATAACAAATTAATTGTGACAAAAAGAGAAAATCTTGTCCAGTTTTACTTAATAATTTTTTATAAGCAATCTAAGTTTTAAATCTCTTTTAATATCTTTGTTAATTTTCACTGCATACTGAAATAAACTGACAGCTGTATGTAAGGCAGCAAACAGATTTAGTTAACATTCTTCATCTTACAAACGTTAAAAGTTGAACTCATATGCATTTGAAGTCCCTTTAACTCAATTTTTTTTCTTTGATGTTTCTTGAAATACCTTAAAAACAGCAAATGTTGTCAAAGAACCTTCTGGGTGCTCAAAATAAATAAAAACAGTGATTTTTGCTTAAGCTTTCTTGCTCTGTTACCACAGTTTAACAGAAGCAAGTGAGACATGAACTAGGGAAAGCCTCCAGAAAGTCTCGTAGTTGGGCTTTATGTTGCAAGGCTCGCTTTTCAGTATTTGATCTGTACTGATATGGCCTTTAAAGCAGTGTGTTAAATGTAAATCATTGTTAATTTAAAATGCCACTTAAGAGGGACTCATAAGTTCACTAGTTCTTGTGTGATCTTAGTCACAGTAAACATTTCATATTATCCTCTTGTCAAAATAGTGTTCAATAAGACAGATAAGATTTTTCAATTTGCCATTTAGTTACACAACAAATTTTTTTTTTTCTAAACCCCACCTCCAAACAGCGACTGTCCACTCAAAGCTTAGTTACTGTTACTAGGCACCAGCAGGCCTGTCAAGCTTAGCATTTCTCTTTTTCTGCAGCTCTAAAAAGCACCATACTGAGTATGTCAAGAGTTTGGAGGGTGACATCTTTTTTTGTCTTTAAAAAAAACCTAAAACAAAAGATCAAAAATGTGAGGAAAGGATGAAACTTTGTCTTCTCCAACATAAGCTGCAACTGTTAGCATGCCTGGCTAACTAGCTTATTACCTTATCAGCTTTCTACATTATTTTGTGGTGTTACAGGTAAGAATGGTAAATGTCTGTTCAGGATGACACATCCACTGTCTGTGGATTAATTGATCTGTGAGCCAAGTTGCAAATAAATAAGAATTCACAGTAACTGAAGGAGCTCGTTGGTGCTCTGTTTTGAAGAAATTCACTATCCAGTAACTCCAGCCAAATTTGGATAAGATGTCACTGTATTTTCCAAAATCACAGCCTTTTCCTCATATACTCAAATCCAAATCTAACATTGAAGTGAAGTACACTGTTTGAAAATACAACTATGGGGTGAAATAGATACATAGATTAGCAAGTAGTGAGGATGCTGAGGTTAGAAGTGGATTAAAGAACCTTTAATAGCCTTCTTGTTTTAAAATGTGTCACAGAGTTTAAGTATTAGCTTTTAGTAGCTAGCTACACTAAAAATAATCTTATAGTGATATTCAGCCAACAAAATCAATGGCTGTCGGCTAGAAATGAGAGGCCTGCTTTTGTTTAACTCGGTGAGGTCTACTGTTTCAAAATTTACTGTGAATTTCACTGTTACTGTAAACTCCCCCTGTGCAGTGTTGGAAAGGAAAGCCTGACAGGCGCACAGTCACAACTGTAACGAAAGAGGGTAAGGCTCATTGAAGGGCCGATCTGCCCTCTAGTCAGACTGATCTGATGATGTTCTTTGTTCCCAATGTTCTTCAGGCTCACGAATAGAAAAAGTACTGATTTTGTATAAAACACAAATTATGTACAAAGTGTGGCTAACAGTCGCAGCAGATGTGCCAGTGTTGTCAAGTCACGCAGTGTTCAGATGCATCACAGTTGTTCTGAATGTAGGACTTGGAGAGACAATCATATGTTGCTTTCACCTTAACAACAGACAGTGGGATTTGCTGATGAGATGCTAGTGATCAGTTCTCCACTACAAATTAGTCCATTCGCATCTGACTGAGAGTTGTGGAAGACAATAAACAATAAAACTGACTTTAAGTGATTATTAAGGAACATTAATTATTAATTATTAATGAACATGCATCGCAAAATCCCCCCCCCCAAAAATGATTTGGTGACAGCAGAGGTAAACTTTTCAACTTCAACTAAAAGCATGCAACTGCTCAGCACTGCTGGCTGGTGAGCAGAGAGGTTGTCCTGCAGCCAGACACACAACATTCTGAGCAAGACCACAAACACTCCAGGGCTACTCTCATGCAGCTAAGCATGACTCTCCAACTCTGTATGGAAGATCTGAGTGCTGTCTGACATGAGCTCATCTCCATCAGAACACTTAAGTCTTGTGTTTTAGTGATGTTACAACCAATATTCAACAATGCATAACAGGATTTTTCCTTTAACGGTGTAAGACATTCCAAAGCTACAGTGCTGGGAGGGACCTTTGTGGTGGGTGTACCTTCTTCATTCACTGCAGACAGTCAAACTACAAATCAGCAGTTTCATACTCCATGTGAGTAAATCAAGTATCATGTAATCAAAAATAATAAATAAGCCTTTAAGTGATGACCGCCAAACTCCCCTGTCACTGTCAAACTCTGAATAGTTTCTTATTTTCCACAAGCATTTAGTATTTCCAAGATGAGCAACACTTAGCAAGCAGCCAGTTGTGTGTCAGTCTTTTGTGTAAAACAAACCCATGTTCAGTTGAGTTCTTTTGAATAAGTCAGGCAAAAACAACCAGGTTTGTGTCTGTAAGTAAACTCATACCATGGCCACCGAAATTCAAGATTCTGATTTTAAGTCACTATACAGTATAACCGGACATCAATGGCACAGGTGTTAGTTAGCAGGTCTAAAATTATGTGCCAGTATTCCATAATATTAATGAGAGGCTAAGCTTAAGAGCAGAGTTATTTGTGCAACCAATAAAATAAGAGAAATAGCTCATCCGTTAGAAACAAGCAAATTTAAATTTAAGCTGTTAGACATTTTTTTGTGTCTGGAAGTCCGGATCAACATTAGAAGAAGTAAAGAGCTGCCTTGAAACAAAAGCTTAAATCTGGGGCACTCCAACTATATTTTACAATGATACAAAAAAAAACTAGATCATCAAAACCAAGAGCCTGCAGCAATACCTGGCTCTCTGGGGCTGCACTCTGAGTTAAATGCCAACATCAGCATACTAACATGCTCACAATGTAATGCTAGCATGTGGATATTCACATGGTATAATGTTGATTTTAGCATGTTGGCATTCTAAAATTTAAAAAAAATCCACAAAAATACAAAATAAAACTAAGGCTGGAATGTCATTATTTTTGCAGGTATCTGGTCGTAAATTGAGATTTATAATAAGATTTGAATGTAAATCTTTTTTTACCTGATGATAGTAAAAGGTTCAGAAAATGCAAAACACACCAAAAATTATTGAAAAAAATCAAAAATATGTTAAACCTCATGGTGCTGCTGGATGAAAATAAGACCATGGAACCATGGATGTGTAAACTAGGTATTATGCCAACCCATCTAGTAAATGCTGACTTATTTAACTATGAAAAGTGAAAAATCTTAAATTGCTGATGAAAGAAGTCATAAAACTCACCAATGATAAATATCAGTAAGGGACGTAAAATATCTGTAGTATAATTTGTCGAGATATTTTAACTTGAAACCATGAATATCAATCCTTATGACATTACTGGGTAAAATGTCAGGGTTCAAAGTCACATAAGACAGTAGGATTTATCCTTAGCAGACCATAAATTCCTGTAGAAGTTTCTTCTCAATCCAATCAAAAAACATTAATTGTTGAGAAACTTCAGTCTGGACCAAAGAGGTACACCAACAGTGCCATTCCAGCCACATGATACTTCAAATTAGTCATACAAAAACACAAAATCAAACTTAATTTGATGAGATATGGCATTTTGTTGACAAGTGGCCATGGTATAAGTTGTGTAATACCTCACACTTGTACATTACTTAGCTGTAATGGATGATATGGAGGTAGGGCTGGTTCTACTCAACCCTGCTGTCTACAAATCTATTCAGGGCAAGAAAACAAGAAATATTTCACCCATTAATTCATCACACTGAAGGAAAATTTTGACAAACAGACCTAAAAGGCCTTTTCCCACTCTTATGTCAAACTGGATTACTGGCACCAGCACTTCATTCACATATGCACACCAATTGTTTTCAATTTTTCCCAATAAGTAATAATGCGTATAACATGAAGGGCCAAAAAGTTGCTGTATGTGGACCCTGACTTTTCAATCCAAAAAGGTTCTATATGTGTATTTACATATTCTGTACAGCATTTAATCACTGAGAATTAAGTTACAGTCAATTACGAAGGAAAAAAAGTCAAAACTTCAACTTGTGTCTGTAGTGAATTTAACAGGGACAACAACCAAAACCAGGATAAAAAGTATATTTGGATATATATTAATCTTTAACTTGTGAAATTAGTTCTCTATTGTTCATACAACACTATTACATTTTGGACTTTTCTTGCCTTTGCATGGCTCTCACAATCATATAGAGGCGTGTTACAGAAAACAGGCCAGCCAAATCATCTAGATGAATGTAACGTTTACATTAGATTTTACAGGAAAGGTGCTGAAATGATGCCAAAAGAGCTGAAGAGCTTGTGGCTGTGGATAGTAAAATGGTTTCCTGTATCGTGATCACACCTTCCTGTCTTCAAATAAATTATCAAACAGTAAGTTTAAACTTATCTTTCACAACAACTGGCCTGATGCCATCTCCTCATCTGTTTAGCCCCAAACGTGAGGGCTGACACCTGAGGTTGACTGTGTGGGTGTTTGTGTGGGCACAAAGCACAAATCCAACACTTAAAAAGAAAAAGAAAAGTCTGAAAAAGACTGCAAACAAATGGTCTTTTTTGGCCTTAACTTTTCAGGGAAAAAAAAAATTCCAATGAAGATGAACAACATGAGCCATGTTTGGCAGAGTTTAGAAGGGTTTTGTGTGCACCAAGGAAATTTCATCAGCAACAAAGCCAAGAGGAAAAGAAAAAAACAGACACACCTCAGGTCGTGGTTTTGCTTATGCCCTATTACCACAGTGATGTTACAGTGTGTGTCTACAACTCTCACCATCAGGTAACAGACTGTGACAGCAGGAGGTTCCAGATGAAGTTTAATCCTACCAGCAGGGTACAGGAATAGAAAAATAACTGGTCTCTGTCACCTCCGTCCCACCACGAGTGTGAATGGGTAGGTTTTCAGTCAGTCCAGTTGTGAGGTGATGGGGCAGGGCGTGTGTGTGTCAGGGGTGGGAGGGGCTAGAGCGTGATGAGGTCTACCAGGTTGCCCTTTGGCGGAGTCATGCTGTCCGGGAAGAAGTTCACGAGTGTGTCGAAGAGCTGCGTCCGCTGAGCGTATGTCTGGTCTACGTCTGAGAAACCTGAGACAGGAGAGGAGACGGAGTGGATGAGGACACCAGAAAACAGAGACAGTTGGCAGCAAACTTAAGGACTTTCCATCATGTGTATGCTGAATTACTCCATATGAGTTTACACAGAGAGAAGCTGGGACCAGTGACTGAACGACTCCCAGTTTTGTTGAGTAGCAGCTTTTAATACAATATCAATATCAATCAGACTTAGATGAAAAATATGCTAAAATCAAACAAACACTTTCTCTCAAATGAATCACCTCAGGCAGCTGTTTGCTTATTAATGGGACACACATCATGGAACCTAATTCAAATCTTCTTGTTGACATACATGTGGTGTTCTGTTGAACAGAGATCAGGTTCTTACCCAGAGGGATGAAGTCAGAGCTGGACTTGAAGAGAGCCGAGGGCAGAAGCTGGAACTGAAGCACAACGAAAATGTCTTAGACACTTTCACACTAGAAGGTTCAGAGCAAACAAACAACCCCAGCAGATGAAGCTCCTGCTGCTGCCACTGCTTGTAATCCTCAGCATACAAATGAGGGCAGAGTGCACCACCTGACCACACATACAACTTGACAGATGGAGGTCCAACATTATTGCTCTGTCTCTAAAGAAAGTTCTGCACAATTCTCAAGCCCAGACAAGTTCAACATTCAACCAAGTCTTTGGTTCTTATTTTCTGTAACTTTGAACCTTTCCTATACTGTAACTCAGCTTACATCTCAAAATCAATCTCTTTTCACTTATTACTCTACTTCTATGTCCTCTTGCCTTAAGTGTTTACTGCTTTTCACCTTTTCAACTTTAATCTCTTTTTTCTCTCTTATTTTTTTCTTCTTCCTCTTACATGGTAATTGTAAATAAAAATAAATGTGCTGAAAGCTAAACAAGTATTTTTAAGTACCTCTTTGGTCTCATCAGGGTCTGTGTGGTCCACCGTCAATGAAAGGTCGTTCTGCAGGTATTTTAGTGCACTCAGTGGCTCTGACTGAGCTTTCTCCTCAAACCTGACCAACCAAAACACATCGTTTGTAAACACCACACATTTCAGCTGCAGTTACAACACAAAAAACAGTAGATGGCAGCAGATGCAAAGCAGCAGTAATTCAGCAGCTCAGTAGAAAGATTTCCCATCATGACCCGAATTGATGATTCTACAATCTTTCACTGACTTCCCATTACCTAATTATATTACATTATCAAGTCAAAGATCTTTTCATGACTTAGAAATTATTTCCTCCTGAAAAGTTATTTTTCATTAAAAAAATATCATGAAAGAGGATGAGTTTTCTTTTTGTTTATATGAGGGGCTCAGTCTATGATAATGAAAACACAACAATTTATATATCAGGTAAAAAGTCACTAATAAGGACAAACATATGAGTGTTTTATTCCACTTCTGCCATATCTTACATTGCACACTGGACCTTGGAGTTGTAGCATTTTTTCCATATTAATGGAATATATCATAACTAACCAAGAAGTCATTTTTTAAAATTGACTCTTTCATCTAATGTGCTGATTCCAACATCTGGGCACAGTTTATTGGATGATACAAACGACTGATGTGATACAGGAGCTTTGATTTATTTAACTGAGGAAACCACTCAAAGAATTGCTCTTATGTATGCAAGTTAACAAGAGGCTGTGCTGCAAAGCACTCCATAATTTAAAGGCCAACACTATTTTACAATTACAACACACTGTATTCATTCTTTGATGAGATGTGTTCACCCACAAAGTGTTGTTTTGCAAAATGTCATTGAGTCCATGTAGTTATATCCCTTTTTCCAATCATGCAATTCACAAATTGGTGAATCTCGCTTCATTCCATGTTCTACATTACTAAACCTTTTGAGGAACCCCTGTCTTTCTCAATCATGACACTATCACTGATACCAATGAACCTGTTTGCCTGTGGAACGTTTCAAAAACTTATTTGTGGGGCATTCCACAACTTTTCCAGTCTTTTTACCTGACTTTGAAACATGTTGCCGGCATCTAATTCAGAATAAGCAAATATTTACAAAAATCAATGAAAGCTGACTGGGGAAAACATTAAATATGTTTCCTTTGAACTGTTTCGGATTAAGTGTGTGTCAGAAAGGATTAACATATTATCACACTCTGTTCTTATTTGTTTTTTTACACAGCAACTCAACCTTTCTTGAACCAGGTTGTAAATCATACTGCTCCGAGTGGTTTACAAAATTAAATTGTTAAATTTTTATTAAAGAAGTGACTCATCATTCAATATGAATTAGTCACTTCTTAGGCAATACCTAAACTATTAAATAACATCGGTATTAATGCTGATTACAGTAAATAATATTAGTGCATCACTGAAAGACACAGCACATTTAAAGCCATGGTATTGTGGGAGTGGCTGCTGACCTGTATTTCCTGATGAGGTATCTGCAGTGACGGAGCAGGTACTCCTTAGAGGGCCGACACAGTTTGAGAGACCAAAAGTCATCAAGACGCATCTTGGGAGAACATGACTTCCCCGGGTTTCCTCCAAACAGGTAATGCACCTGGAAATACACACTGATTTTAAACAGTCTTTCCCTCAGTCTCTTCACACACACACATAACTTGTCTTCAGATAAACTGGATGGTTGTACTTGTTCAGTGTTGCATAATGTGTGATCTTTTTCTTTCCACAATTAAAAATTAAATTATTTCGAACTCCAAAGTTTTGTTTTAATAATGCAGCCAAAATATGCTATCAAAAAAACTATGCTTTTATATCTGATGCTTTTTGTCAAAATTATAGACTGAAAAAACTCACTTACAAGAGCACAGTGTTGAGGCTGAAGGTGTTAGGTGTCTAAGTCTTAGCTCACTGGTTCAGAGTACGATTTTAAGGGTAGTGAAAGGTCAATTTTTTGACTAATTGTTTCTCTTTTTATTGCAGGAATTCTTCTGACTTGATCTTTTTTGGAAGAAATTTTGAAAACTTGAGAGAAAAACTTCTAGAAACAGTGATGTGTGAACAGTTTAGGTGGCTGACTTTCACTTTTTTCCTCTGATCTGTTTTCTGCTGATTCTTGGAGAATTTAGTCAACAGTTGATTTGTTATCCTCTTCATGAATTAGACTCTTTTCAGCTGATTTGTTAGTTGTGGAGAGTCTGACTGACAGTGTTTTCTGCATTGCCAGCATGAAAAAAGACGTTCATTTTAATGTTGATGTAATAGAAAACAACTGTGACCAAGAAGCAGAGCCAGGTGTGTGACTGAACAGCTCATAAGGAGACGCGCTAACTTGAAGCATTGTCAATTAAAATCTGACAAAGCTGTGCTGTCACTAAAGTGTTACTATTTGAGTGTTTGTCATGAAATCTGTGTTATAGTGTACCAAATAAGCGTGTGTGCGATTCTAGCTGTGCGTGTTACCTTGTGCATCTCATCATAGACCAGCTGGTGTGCGAAACGTGGACATGGCTCCTCCTCCTGCAGAGCCTTGCTTGGGTTTTCTTTAACTGCCTGATCGTTCTTATACACACATGACCTGAGCAGAAACATACACACACAAAGATATTAACACAAGCTGAAAGCAGATTTACATGTGTGAAAAAAATGAAGCCTTCGAGAAGTAGCAGCTCAACAAATTTAGTGTGTTATGCGTGTATAATTCCCCACTGCACACACACAGACCTACATTAATAAAGAAAAAAGAGCATAACTCAACATAAGGCTGCAAGTGTCTCGTTGACTTATTTCACTGGACACTGAGTACAAGAACAGCTACTGAAATCAATGTACTGGAACAGCGAGAGCTGCAGACTGTTCTTTCACAATCACTGATCCAAACATGACATGAGCACATACATGCACACACACATATTTCTACAAATACTCAGAACATGCAGTTCCCTGGTTAAGGGCTGAGATCAGAAAATGCTTTGAAAAGTAGCACTCTGCAGTGGTGACATTTGTATAAAAATGTTGACAGTGTGTGTGTTGTTTGCACGCATGCAAGTTATCTGTTGTGGTGAAGATCTGGGCTACAAAAAGCTGTCGTGTGTGAAAGTATTTCCTGTGTGTGTGCACTCTCTCCTTGTTGCTGCGGTGATGATCACAGAGACCAGCATGTGTTTATATTTTATTCTCTGTCTTACCAGTTGTTGCGGGCGATGTCATAGATCCAGAAGGAGTTGCGGACGTTCTCCTCGCGTTTGTCCTTGTCCTTGCTGAGGCCTGACAGGACGTGGATCTCATTGAGCTCGGGATCAATGGTGGCTCTCTGGGTAAAGCCTGTCATCGGTACTATGGAGGCAAAAAACAGCAACAAAAGATCAACAGGAAGGTCAACCAAAAAAAAAATAAAAATTTACTCTTCCAGCAGATCTGATGAGCTCAGATAATACGACATGATGTTTACTAGTTATCCAGGTCAAAGCTTCTCATTAGCAGGGAGGAATAAAGTCAGAGTGTGAATAGGGTGAGTTTGAAAACCTAATAATAAAACCTCCTTTACCCCAAAGTGATAAGTAGCTAAAAGAAACACAAAAGTAATGAAAACTACTTGACAACACAGCAACACATCGTCATGGCAACATAGCTGGGCAAAGGGAGTGAACATCATGCAAATTAAGACTGGAGTGATGGAGAAATGCCGACACGCACTGTTGTTGTGCTGTTATTACAGCAGGCCTGAGACCAGCTGTGGGTGGAGCAAGGCACCAAAACTTTTCAGTTCAACTAAAAAACAAACAAAGTCCAGAAAAGCAGGGACGCTAATGTAAAACAAATAAAACCTGAATGAAACCAGTTGCAAACTAACTGTGTTTACTGCTACTGCTAACGGGTTTACAAAGTGTTGCTGAGCCCTCGTGGCTACATTTTTATATGATCATGTGTTTCAGTATAAGTGAGGCTCGACCATTCTTGCCATTGGAGGATGTTCCTTTCATAGCCAATCCTGATACTATTATCTGTTACCAGTTAACCTTTTTAACTGTGGAATGTTCCAAACAGGTGTTTATGGAGCTTTCCCAGCTTTCCCAGTCTTTGCTGCTCCTGTCTTGACTTGTTTAAAATGTGTTGCTATGCACCAAATTCAGAATCAGAATTTATCAACAAAAATCAACAGAGTTATTTATTATGTTTATCACCAGCTTTCCAATTTTTTTTGGAATTGAGATTTCACTTCATACTTTTTTCTTTTTTCTATGGATTGTGCAAATGGACGATGAGGCCCAAAATTTTAAAATCATGATAAGCTACAGGAAACTTGGCAACTAACTGAGTGAGCATTAGATCTGGATCTCTGCTGACATAAACTGCAGATTTAGTTAAAAGGGAAATCATATAAATGTGCAAAAAAATATTTTTACTTTACAAAATCTTGCAGCATTTACATGGATGACAAAGATGAAGACATAGCTAGCAGGCACATTGTAGACTTTAAAATGACTTGAGACTGAGTGGAAGAATTAATGATGCTATTGTGCTTCAGTTTTTATAGCATTACAGTGTTAGCAGATGGGTTATGTTAAATATGGCTACAGCCATTCTTGAGCAATGATGTCAGGGTTGTCCAAAAAGCCCTTGATTTCAAAATTCAGTATTTCCTGATTTAGTCTTTCACATTTTCAGCAATTATTTTCTTACGTCATGAACTTTACACAAAATTTGACTTAAATGTTTGTCTGTCAGCCATTTTCTTTCTTTGGGAACCGGACAACACACAGCAACTGCAATCATCAACAGTACCTCACAATTCTGACTCTGGCATTGAGGTAAATTTGAACTGGTGAACTGTGTTACCACTGTGGGACGACACTGACAGCATTTAATTAATTACAGCGTTATTATCTAAATTAACTTAATTGACTAAAACTCCCAGCTGAATTCAGACAGACAGACAGCAGGCTGGGTGGCAGACGCCAGTTCTCCCACACAGAGTTTGAGGTTACAGGTCAGCACATGACGACTGTTGGAGAGAAATCACTGATTGGCTGATCAGCTAAGCAAATCAGCACACGAGAAGCAAATCAGATGTCATGGAAGCAAGCAGACAAGTTAAGTCAAGAGGGCAGATACAAAAGGTTCTTCTCGTTTTTCCGTTTTTCATCCGAAAGACGATCCAATGTAAAAAAAAAAAAAAGATAAGGCTTATTTCACTATAGGGCAACTCTGGGTGAAAATAGTTGGTAAGTGCTGCTTGCTATAACTCTCCATACCACCTGCTGGTATAGAAAGTTCACGAAGACGCAAAACATACATGCCAGTTGGCTATTGGCTGTACCCTTGTTTGTGTTTGTGTGCATGAGTGTGTGTACAAGTGCAACTATTTTGCCAAGACACAACCACCGTGAAGCGATGCAACGGTCAGCTTTCAGCGGGTTCTTTGATGTTTGTGTGATGTGTTTGGGGCTTAACAGTACAAGATGCTGCTGCAGTGCTGAGCCCAGCCTAAGCCACGGAACACAACATGTGACACTGATTATGAGACAGAGAGAACTGTTTGGGCTTGCTGCTTCCTTCCTGCCAAAACACATTCTGTTCTTTCTTGCTCTGTTTCACTCGCACACCCATTGGAATTTTTCAATTTCTCTCTACCGTATTATCACTACGCCCAGATTGTCTCCCCCTGCCTGGCTCTGGAAGGACAGAGGTGAGTGGTTGGCAGAGAGTGGACTATTTATACTGTGTTTGAGTTGGAGCTGAGAGGGCGGCGAATATCTCAGTCAATCTGTCTAAAGGGGCAGGAAGTGTCTCACTGCTGCTGAAGCTTTCTAAGCTGGGAATCTGTCACAGCTCCTCTAAGAAGCCCATAAACACAGAGAGCCCATTAGACTCTAAATGTAGAAGCACAAAATCTCTACCATAATCGCAGATTGTTTATTTCACCTGATGGAGTCACAGGTTTAAGTAGTAAAATGCCCATGAGGATACAAGGCAGCTACCTATAAACACTCAACCACAGGAGTCATGTGGTTGCATCGAAAATGAAAATGTGAACGAGAACAAAAGTAGCACCCGAGACACACAAGAATGCTTGTAACTAAGACATAAAAAAGAAGCACTGGGTTGAAAACCATAAGCAAGAATAGCAAAGTAAAGAAATAAAATCTCATACAGGATTTAATAATTAAAATATATCTGTAATATGAATGCAGGATTATTACTGGGACTGTGCCAAAATGGAATTTCTGGGCAAATAACAATATTCTTATTTCTATCTCTGTGGTAGCAGATAATGTTTTAACATTTTAAAAACCAATACTGACCTCACAAATGCAAAAATTTTTAGGTCTCAACGGTCTCTAAAATAAAGAAAATATCTATCACTGTAAACTTGTCTGTAATAATCTTTGTTAATTTTACTCATGTAAAATTCCATTATCAGAACAATGAAAATAATTACATTTTCTTATTAAAAAATAAAATGTCGATCACCTCCATATTGTAAATGAAAACTTTAAAAGAATTTTTACTCAGTTTCCTATGATTCAAGTTAATCTGCTAAACTATGTTACCTCTTACTTGGTCTCATTATCAACATACAGACAGTCCCCACACTCGGTGAAAACACATTCACACCTTTATCATAATATACCTTCATTGTACCGGTTCAAAGCAACAGGTAATGATAACTGTTTGACCTTGTGGTTTTATCTTAGTCATGCAAAAACAATGAAGTGCTTAAAATAAATAATACCTGCAGTTCTAGCACATTGATTTAAAAAACTGCAACGTGACTGGCTTTGTGGGAGCGTTAGAAGACTTGAATGCCTAGAATGTGTTTTAAAGCCTTGAGTTTTGCCCATCGCCATCTTGTTTTTCTTTTAAAGCCAGAAGTGACTACATTTTGAATGCAGGGTGGAGGAGGATGAGAGAGAAAAAGAAGGATGATATGCACTGCTACGCCTCTATCCTGCTTGATCTGACTGATAACCCAAAAAGACATGCTATGGTAATGATTTGTCAATCATAAGGTAGCCACTCTCTAAAGCAAACTGTGCTTCATAGTCTGTTTTACTCTACATTGGGTGATAGTTTCAGAATTAACTTCATGCAGTATTGACGATATCAAACGCATTAGGAAACTGTGGTAATGAATCCAGTGAGAGGAGTGGAGTCAACCCCTCAGAAAGATTGCAGGTTTAAGGCACTTCCACACTGGTTCCAACTTTCAGACCAAGAAGCTCCATCCACTATTTAAACGGTCTATGTCCTAAAGGCTTGCAAACATCATTATTGTACTTATAGTTTCTAATGTCTAGGCAATAAACATTGGAAAAACAAAATCTGACACAATGAGGAATTTCCATCCCCGTCAGAACATTACACTGTGGGTTTTTTATTGTTTTATATATGTACAGATGAGCAATTAATCATAATTTTCATTATTTTAGTGCGTCACAAGTCCACCCTCTCTAACAAAACAACCTGCAAAAGCAGCATCACACATGCAGTTTTACAGGCAGGTGATATGCAAACTCCGCAGGCACAGCCATCAGTTCACGATGTGCTCTGGATATGAGTTGCACTTGATCAGCTTATCTTACAGTCAAAACAGGCAGTGCTCATTTTCAGATAATGGTAGGTGACCAATGCCTCTGTGTATCCAGACTTTCTTGCAGATTAGTCATGGAAAAAAAATTAAAACCTTGTGAGTTTTGTTTTTGTATTAAGCGGCAAAACAGCTGTGGCATGAGTTTCGGTTCATTTGCATTATGTAACACAGCAGGTCCTGAAATTTGACTACTGCACATGCGCACATTGAAAAGTTTAGCCTGAACAACATATTGTGCTACAAAATTAGACTGACAGACCAACCAGTGTAGCTTAACAAATCAAAGGCTTTTTTTTAAACTTGGAAAGGTTTTCAAGTTATCTTGTCTTGTCTTGTCTTAAAACGAAAAAAAACAAAATTATTTTAGTGGAATTTGCCTTGATGGTTTCTCCTGCACAGAGAAAGAGGTGTATGACAGAGGAAAATCCTTACCCATGCCTGAGTCCTTTTTGGTGCCATCAGATATGATCTCCACATGGTCTCCATCCACATCATAGCTAAAGAAATCATTGAGGTATGTCTTTGACCTCTGACCTCCAAACACATACAGACAGCGGTTTCTCTGTTTAAGGAGAAAAATGAAAAGGCAGTTTGACTCACAGAGCAAAAGAAATACACCAAAATGTGTATTTTGGAAGAGCTAACTGGACTCACAGTGTGGAAGAGCATGCAGTGTCCAATGCGGGATTGGACATCCTCAGGCCCAGCGTTACAGGAGTCTTCCCGTAAGAGGCTCCACGTTCCAGCCTGGCAGTGGTAGGCATACAGGCCACTGAACTGAGGCTCTGACGTTCGACTGTCCTCAACACTGCCATTACATGTCAGGATGCGACCGCCAAACGTGTAGATCATGTGCTTCTCTGAGTCCATGCACATCTGCAGGAAGAGCAGGGAGCAAAGGAAAAAGAGGACAAGAGAGGGGTGAAACAGAAGTGTTTAAAAAAGAAGTTATGGAAGGATGTGTGGAAAGGATCAAAGGTCTCTATGACAGTAGCTTTATCTCTACTTATATGTGAAAATATATTGCAATTTTTTGCTTCCCTTCTTCCAGCACCTATTCCAAAAAAGTTGTGACACTTTATAAAAACTATTCCACTAAATAACTCAATGTGTTACCTAAATGGCTTCAATTATTTAGTAAATATACGCCTTCATCTGAATTTGCCAGTAACACAATTTACACAATCTGGAAGAGGTGAAACAAAAGACTGAGAAAGCTGCAAATTGTTTATAAAAAAAAAAACTTTTTTGAAAAATTCCAAAGGTATAATGGTGTAAGGTGATAATGTTTTAATTGAGTACAAAAGTAAAATGTTTTATTTTATGAATGAAAATACTACAAGGGCTAACAAAACACTTCCTAAAATCATTGTCAGTAAAAGCAGCATCAATCTGTTTTTATTTACGCTTTACACAGCATCCAAACTTTTATGTAATCTGGGTTGTTTAACAACTTTATTGTGTTAATTAATAAAAGCTGTAGTGTTTTTTTGTTCTGTCTGTTTGTTCTGCCTCAAAATTGAAAACACTTCAAGTTCTGTTTCCAAAGCCAGTTACAAGTCACCCTCCCATTCAGCACATGTTATGCAATATTAATTCTGATTCTGATCTCTCTTAAATCCACAGAGATTCCACAGCTTCTGTTTGGATGAAACTGCTTGCAACTATTAAGAGACAATGCCTTAATATTTAGTTTATGATCACAGGACTATTTTGAAAGCAGGGACCCCAACTGCTTTTTACAAAGAGGTGTTTGTAGTATTTTGTGAACCTCATTTATATATCAATAAAAGTAAAGTAAGTGAGTGTATTTTACTACCAAAATCCAACTTTCAACCAAGTGATTGAACACAGCAGAATATTTAGTTTGTTTCAGTTTCCCAGCTGGTGTGTGAATGAAATGAAACATCAGGGAAGGAACAAACAGAAACATTCCACTTACCTGGTGGTCAAACACCAACTTTGGCCCCCCGTCAGCTGACGTGTCTTCACTGAGTAGTGTCCAGGTGTTAGCATCGATATCGTATCGGTAGAAATCACTCTTAAGGGACTTGCTGTTCCTGACACTTGAGTCTAGGTACCGGCCAAGAGTGTAGATCTGACGTCGCTGGGAGTCAATACACATCTTGTGGCATGAGCGAGCACTTGGACCACTCTGATTTGTACAGGAGAGAGACATGCATGGCTGCTCAACCTACTTTAACAGTCAATCAGCAAATTTTTAAAGTCCCTCTCCACTCACACTGTGCTTTATGTTATGTTCCTCTCCTCTAAAATGTTAAACTTTGAATACACTGACTTGTATCTGTGTAAAGTTTGTCATTAAAAAAGGTGAATAAGAATTGCTCTGCAAAAGAGGGAGATGTCTGTGCATTTCCAACTCAGAAATTGAAACATAACCCATACGGAAACATAACCCATACAGACTGACTACGTCACAAATCTGAGAGCCAATGAAACCTGAATCTTTCAGTGCAGAGCAGGGGTGCCAGTATAGAAAGTGAGAGTTTCCATAATCATTATTGCTGTATTCCACTTACAAGCTAACAAACAACAACAATAAAAGATGCTAACTACACTTACCTTTCTGATATGTCTGCTAGTCACAAATTTAAGTTTACAATAGTCTCCTCATCTGAATTCCACATGTTTGAGCCTAAGGCTGAGGTTCAGACTTGGAGCCTGTAGTTGTTTCCTCTGACTAGTCATATTGATACACACAGCTACTGTTTTGCCCTCTGCCTTTATTAAATGAAGACTAACCTTAACTAAAGCACTTAAAATGCCATCTAGTTATCCAATTAAAATTAATAGTAAAAATATAAAAACAATATTATACTGAAAACACTGAAACTTTGTGAGTTCCAGTTAAGAAGCAAAAATTCCTTCAGCTTTTCCTTTTTCCTTCCTACTGTACACAGATGTCAGAAAAATGTCAAAAATTTATGGTATGTATTGGTGGTTTCTCAGTGATAATTTGTGTTTGCACAAATTGTTTTCGGACCCCTCTAACCTCTTTTTCAGTGTCTCTAGAGATGCAGGCCCACTGGTTCTCCTGCACGCTGTAGGCCCAGAAGTCAGCTAGATCCTGAGTGCCATCCCAGCCTCCAAACAGGTACACAGTCTCTGCAAGGAATGAAAATCGCTTAACAACAAGAAACTGCAGCCACACAACTTTAAACCCTTTGTATTCTGTTTCAAAAAAAAAACAGCCAGCCACACAACCAAAGTTATGCTTTGATGAAGCATTGAAAGTTCCCAAGATGACCGGGATTCATGTTGAGTTAGTTACTGTAGATAAAGTTATCAACACAGAGAGAGATGAAAAGACCCTGTCTTCAGCAATTAACTTATACTTACACATGGGTTAAACACACGAACAAACAAACACAAACACACACACACACACACACACACACACACACACACACACACACCCAACTGCCTCCTTTTTACTAAATTCTAAAGCTTAGTATGCATATTTCAAAGGCTGGGTGAAGACAGACTTGTGGTGTGTTTTAAGAGAATGAGAGATTTGGAGATTTTATTGTCCAAACTTGCTTTAACACAAGGACCATAATACAACTGCAGGGGTCACTAACACTAATCAATATAAAGGGATAGTCTTTCTTAAACCTTCTGCAGCCTCTGATTTGAGTCCTTAAAGACTGTGTGCTAATAAAGTGAGCTCTAAACGTTTTAAATGTTCAATTCATTTTTGTGTATGTAATACAGCTGTATAATCCACACTTACTCAATTGTACTCTCACACTTTGACAATCAGTCTTTCCCATTCATTATCATTTATCTGCAAAATGCTTTTGGGAACAATTAACATTTGGGAACTACTCAGTGACATGGTTGCAAAAGAGGATGTAGTGTTACATGAACACAAAAGTGGATGTATTGTGATATACTAATACCTCTTAACAACTTGTTTTGTTGTTTTTTTTTTTCTTCTAATAAGATCGCTAGTTTCTGCTGTGAAAACAATGTGTGGGTCAAATACAGGCCACTGAAGTTAAGGCAGATGGCAGATGTGGGAAGTTGTGATTGTATCAGAGACTTGTGTAGGAGGAAATAAGTTGTGACATTTCTGCTACAATTTCAGAATAGAGTACAAGCCAGAGGATGAGTTGTGAAAGCTAAAAAGTATTCAATGAGTCACTGGTTTGTTATCAACAATAGGGTTGTTTTTGGCCGTTTTTGGCAGTAAAACATTTATTTATTGAGGTTTTTTTTTCAGTTTAAGATATTAGTTTTTACATGGCTGTGAGTTTGTGCTGCAGTGTTCGAAAAAGGTTCTGGATCATGCTCTCCCTAATGTTCTGGATAATGTGACCTGATTTGCAGCTCCTGAGCCCAGAAGGTGAGGGTAAACCTATTGATTGCATGACAAACCAATAGATTAAAAAGACTCCCACTGATACAAAAGGAGCACTACTTTACTGTTAATACTGGATTGGACAGGAAATATCTCAGGAATGCAGAGGAATTCATCATCTGACTGTATATGATGCAGCATTATAGCATGTAATCAAAATGAATGATTACTGACTAATTATAAGGAAACTAATAATTCCTGAAACAGGATTAAGAGTAATAAGGGGAAAGAGACAGGACCGGTGAATTAAAAATCATTTTCAAAAACAAACTTTAAAACACTCAAAAGTTAAAAGTCATGCAATGTGTTGAGACACAACCATGAACTCTGACTAGAAGCTCTGACACAATCTCAACGAACAATAATTAATCAGGGTCATTTGGGATCAGGATGGTTGGAAAGGACTAGTGCCAAATACATCACATGCAGAAGTCTGAACCACATTCAAATCCCATTGAATCTCATTGAGCGTCATACTCTGTATGATTGTTTCTTGTTCTTGTTTTTTTGTGGTTTTGGCTAGATGTTCCATTATTTATCAAAAAAGATTCAATTCTCATCTGTAGGGACTGCATAAATCTGCTTGTGCGATGTGAAAGCAAAGGTGGAGAGTAACATCTAAACCAATGTAAGGCAACAAAGTTTTACCTCCATCAAAAAAATATTAGTTTTGATGAACAAAAACAAGGCTTTAGGGGCGTAATCAATGCCTGGAAAGGTACTTTGGCATTTAAACATTTAAAAGTCATGCCTTGTTTTGAGACGCCCAGACTCTTTGTCTAAAAACTCTTTGATAATCAAAACAGAAAATAATAAACAGAATCTAAATGGGATCAGGATTGGGACAGAACTGGAGACAAAGAAATCACTTGGGATCTCTTGTATCAACTGCTTCCATCAACTACTGCTACCAAAACACAGAAGTCAGTGTGTTCAGCCTGAGACACAGACCAGAGGGATGCAATGCCTTCTCTCAGTCCTGACACACGTTGTAGACTCACACGCTGCAGACACTGCATCACTCTTTCTCACGCACACACAATGCAGGCTTTGTTTTTCAGATGGCCTGCGGGGAAGTACACCACCAACAATATCACCAGATACAGAAAAAAACAAAACAAAAACACAATAGTTGTGTGTCTCTGCCAAAACAAAAGTCGTGATTTATGTGCTCTTAGAAGAGAAATGCCCTCAAGACTGTTTTCTTTCAGAGGGATAGGGCTGGAGGTGGCAGGGACGGGGAGGGAGGGTTAATTTGATTAAACAGCAGTGGAGCTTCTTAGTCTGTGTAGGAGGATATGAGTCACAGAATCAGTCAAACAGCCAAGTCATAACACTGTTGCGTGGGTCTCACCAGTCTGGACGTCAATGACCATTTGATGTCCTCCCCTCATCCCAGGCCTATTGTCATCACCGTCACCTGCAAAGAGAAGAGGAGGGCAGAAACAAGGATGTTGCATGAGCGTGGGAGATGAGGATGACGCAGAGGAAAGTGAGAGAGAGAGGATAATGCAGAATGGGTGGAACGATGGGAGGAGCCGAGGACGGGAGGAAGGACACAAAGAAAAGGGAAGACAGCATTGTTTTAGCGACAAGGCCATAGAGCTTTTATGGTGTGCTGAAATGTTTGATTGACAGTTGGGAAAATTTCCCACTTAAATAGATGGTCTCACTGTTCATGTCGTCTCGGTTGATTTCTTGGGCGCTTGTACCTTTGTTGCATTTCGGGATGATCTGACTCCACCTGGGCTTATACTCCTGCTGGCTGATATACTGGTTAAACAAACCATCTGGGAAGAAGAGAAGATGATCAAATACGTTTAAAATCACAGTAAATGCAAGCAGAAACTAGACCTGAAGGATCTGACAAAGTATGATTTGGAATTTCATTAAGACTTAAGTAATCAAGCTCAGAAGTAACCAGTAATGTTCTTCTCTATACTCATCATGTTTAGTACAATACCTCTCACAGCTTTGTCTATGAGCTCCTCACAGGCGTCAAAGTCTCCTTGCAGAACCAGCCGGTCATGCAGGTGGGTGAGCATCGGATGCTCAAGTGCTATTCGAGTCTTCTTCTGCAGTGACTCAAAGGCTTCTGTGTAGTTATGCTGTCGGAAGTGCTTGAGGCAAAGGCGGATGGCTTCCTGTTCTCTGTACTGTAAGGCATGATGGGGAGGAAACAGGTATAACAGCAAAACTTTCCTCAAAGTTGACAATAGTCCAATTTATATATATGTGTGTGTGTGTGTGTGTGTGTGTGTGTGTGTATATATATATATATAAATAATTATTTTTTTTTAACAACCTGGGTCCACTTGATTTTTTTTTTTTTTAACAATGTCTTAAAATTAGATCTAGAGCTACTAATTTGGTGAGTACAACATTACTGCAGAAAGTAGGAATGCAGGTCAATAGTATAAAAGGAACTGGGTTACAATAAACTGTACTGATTGCTTCAAGTGTTAGGTAGATGTTGTTAACTGAAAAGCAAGCTTTATATTCAGTAAATAACCTATGAAAGCAAACATTTTTGGCATTGATAAAGAAAGTGTGGTACCTGTGCAAGTATGAAATGAAACTAAAACCCAGCTGTACTAAAACTTCTTTTTTAGTGCCATGTAGCTGCTTGTTAAATAAATGACTCTAATTTGATCTTACTGAAAAAAGATCCCAAAAGAATAACAGCGTTCATTTTGCTGAAGTTGACAAATGTTTTGAAAATGAAGCAAAACAAGAGCCAAGGTCAAAGTAAATTCTACTACCAATAAATCACATGCTTGAGTTCAGATGCAGTTGATCTTGATGAACTGAATTAAAAGGGACTGACACTGGGAACATTGGATGACAAATTATTGAAGCTCTTTCAAATTCATGTGCTCCTGCTGAGACTATTAGGCCATCACTTACAATCCCTTCTTTGTTTGTAAATTAAGCTTACATAACACTGTACCCAAACATAGCAAATCCAATATTTTCGCACCAGTTTGATGAAAGAAATCAAACTGTTGGTTTGATTTAATTCCCATCCAACCTACTCAAGAACATTTGTCTTGTTAAGAGACACCTCAGAGCTTCTTGTTGCAGAAGTTAAGTTCTCCAGTCTGTTAATAAATCCATCCAATTACAGATTCAGGCCTGGTTAATCTGTAATCCAATCTCAAATCCAATCCAATTTCATACCTGGAATCCCCAGGCTACCATCAGGTGCTTACCTTGCTGTACCAGTTAAGGCAGGGCTGCACCACGTCAGGATCTTCGATACCATGCAGCTCTATGTACCAGATGCTGAAATTAAAACTAGGACCCCAAGACATCAGAGGCACTGATACAAAGAGCGAAAGAAAAGAGAGAGGCAAACAGTGTTAAAAGACAGACACCCTAACCATATACTTAAGTACAACATTAACCACTAAAACCAGTCAAACCACAGTGGCTCTCACCTATTTTGACAAATCTGCAGGGAAACATCTGCTCGTCAATCTTGTGCTTTAAGCTGAATGTTTCCTTGTTGTAGTCATTCTTAAGGCCACTGAAAGAGAAGGAAAAGCTGTTTCACAAACAATATTGCTGGTCTGAGACTGTGACTGCATCCAAGTTCACTCAAATTCTGCATAGTCACCAAAATCTGGCAGTTAACCAAACTTTGTCAGCTTGGCAGCTGACATCTCTGACCTGTCATCTTCTTTAACAAACAGCAGTTTGGCAATTAAGAGAAATTGGAGGATTAACCTGATAGTGCAATCAACTATTAATGAGAGAACTGTTTTATACATGTGTTTTGGTTTCCACACATAGAGTTGTGGGATAGATAACACAGTATTATAAACATCTATTACAAAGTAATGCATTAATGCTATATTTTATTCATCCTACACATACTGGGAGTGTAGGAAAACATTTATATGCTAAATTATCGTGATATTTCATGACATGATACTGTATCGATTCTGTAAAGCACTGAATTGTTATTTTCCAACACCCTCTTAATTGGAGTAAACCAATTAATGGAGTATGGAGTAAACCATAAAAATCTAATAAAAAATTAAAACCACCAGTGCTAAATTACAACAAAATATGAGCATCAAATGTGGGCTCTTGAACATAAGATCACTGTCAAGCAAGGCTGTATTAGTGAACGATTTAATTTCGGATTATGATATCGATTTATTTTGTCTTACTGAAACCTGGCTACGTCCTGAGGAATATGTATGTTTAAATGAAGCTACTCCCTCCAGTCATATTAATACTCACATTCCTCCAGGCACCAGCCGAGGAGGTGGAGTTGCAGCTATTTTTAACTCTAGCTTATTAATAACATCTAAACCAAAATTAAATTACAACTCATTCGAAAGTCTTGTCCTTACTCTTTCACACCCAAAATGGAAAACGCTACAGCCAATCCTATTTGTTGTTGTGTGCCGTGCTCCTGGCCCATATTCAGAATTTTTGACTGAGTTCTCTGAGTTTTTATCAAGTTTAGTCCTTAAAACAGACTAGGTTACTATTGCGGGAGATTTTTATATTCATGTGAATGTTGCTAGTGACGGCCTTAGCACTGCCTTTATATCATTATTGGACTCAATTGGCTTCAGTCAGACTGTAAACAAACCCACACACTGTCTTTATCACACCCTTGACCTTGTTCTGACTTATGGCATTGAAATTGAACATCCAACAGTATACCCACAGAATCCTGTTTTATCGGACCATTTCTTAATAACATTTGAATTCTTGATACTAGACTATATACCAGTCACCAAAAATTACTTTACTAGATGCCTATCTGAAAGTGCTGTAACTAAGTTTAAAGAAATGATTCCATTGGCCCTAAATTCAGTGTCACACCTTAATGTCAAAGATGATTCCCACGCTTCTTTCAGTTCCTCCCAAATTGATCAACTGGTTGATAGTGCTGCAAGTTCCTTGTGTAAGATGCTTGATTCTATTGCTCCCCTGAAAAAAAGGCCAATAAAACAAAAGAAACTGGCTCCATGGCATAACACTGAAACACGAAAGTTAAAGCAGGCATCGCTAAAGTTGGAAAGAAAATGGCGTTCCACCAATTGGGAAGAATTCCGATTAGCCTGGCAAGATAG
>JAPZDV010000015.1:2035128-2053255 GCA_029814665.1 Acanthurus lineatus
TGTAAAGTGTCTTGAGACAACTTTGTTGTGATTTGACGCTATATAAATAAAATTGAATTGAATTGAATTGAATTAAAAAATAAGGGCAGCAGTGCTTGAGTTAGAGTGCTTTAATGACCAATGTCCACTCAATTTCAGCTGTAGTGCTATTTTGAAATTACTGCTATCATAGCTAGCTAACATGCTAAATGTAATACCCTTAATATCACAGTCATAAAAACTTGAACATTTCTGACTTTAGCAACTCCTGATGGAAATAAAAAAATAATAATAACTGCAGCAGAGCACTGAGCTACATACAGGGGCTTCAACAATTGTAGTTCGTGTTTTATGATGTTAATGTAGACTCCCAATGCATTTAGCAATACTTTTAGTCTTGTTTTGCACACTTAGTGCCTTAGTTTTTTTTTTCTCTCCTTGAATTTTTCCCAAGTATCAAAAAGTTTTGATGGTGGTGACCAGTGTTTCACAAGGAAAGCAATGTCATGTCTGTTAGGTCTGTTAGATGAGACTGACTTCTAGAGACTTGGAAGACTCAGCCACAGTGTTGATCTAACTTAAATCAGGCTAATCTGCTCTCTAATCTAATCTCATATCTGCAGCATTATAACAGGCTGTCATGGTTTCTGGGCATGCCAGAGGACATACTACCAGTGGACTGATAGCTGAAATGATATCAGCTGTGTTTCCCCTCAGTGTTAGTCACCCTATGATGATGTTACACACAGCATGACCTCATTCTCCCTAACCCAGTATCCAAGATTACTGTTCTTCTCATCAATAGTAACCTTAATAATGTACACGAGTCTCTTTATTAGAACTTCTGTCTTACTTTTGCCTCATTAAATCAGCCATACACACAGTATGGTTCAATTTCTTTCTGTAGACATGTCATGATGGTGTTTGTGTGTGCAAAACAGTGTGTATTGCGTTGTTATCAGCTGGAATTGCAAAAAAGTCCCTAACCTGACTAAAGAAAACCCCACTTGGTTTTCCATCTGTTGCACTGGAACATGGTCAACTCTGGCATGATGTTTTTACCATCTTGCAGCATTTGCAATTTTCAAAAACCATCAGTGAGTGGACAATCAAGTCGACAGTCCTGTGTGAGCTTGACAAAGCAGTCATCTTCATCATCGTCATCTTCATCATCATCATCATCATCATCATCATCATCATCATCATCATCATCATCACAATCAACATGATCCTCATTATGATCTCCATATGAACTGGTTATCTTAACTGTATAGTCATCATCATCTTTAACATCAACACAACTGTGGTCTGCATCTTCATCATCATCATCATCATCACCAACTCTCCTCAGTCCTTTATTATCACCTTCTTCATGAGCCACTTCATCACAGCCACGGTTATCTTCTTCATTATTACGAATGCCCTAATCCTCTTCATCATCATCTTAACAGTTGTCTTCATCATCGTCGTCGTCATCCTCACCCCCACCTCTTTTCTTATCATACAGCCACTAATTCATCTATTCATTTTAGTTAAAAACATAATAAAATCAGTCTAAGTGGTTTACGACCTGCTGTTTTACTTTTATTAGAGGCGCAGCATCTTATTTCCCCTGGACGCGCACTGCCCTGCGTGAGCGCGCACGAAACGCCATCACGTGGGAGGTCCCTTTAAGTTTCCATTGACAGAGGCCTGAGCGTGTCACATGGACATGATATAATGAAAAGGCAAGAACAGAGAGGCAGAGTGCGCTGAGCTCTTGGCTGATGGAGAAGGGGCTGAAATATACGCAGTCTTCTGCCGACAGCCAGCAGCCCGCGGCTGCGGGGAGAGGGACAGCGGGGCCGACCCAAAGCTGGCCCAGCCGATCCCGGCCGGGGTGGGCCGAGCTGGACTCACTGCGCCTCATCGGAAAGGACCTCTCTATTCGCAGTTGCACCTGCCAGCTATGACACGCACTTTAAAAGAGGAGGAAAATTCGCTTCGGTCCCGGAGCAGAAAAGGAGCGCCTTTTAACGTGAGTGAAGTTATTTCTCATAGCTCAGCTGATGTGGGATCGGCTCTGTGTTGCTGCCGCAGGTGCGATTGCGCGCTTGTATTCGCCAGGTTAGTGTGCTATATTCTAGTGTGTGGACCCGCATCTCTCAGCTTTTGGGAAAGTGTGTTTGTTGGAGAAAGCGCGACATTCCTGCAGGGGAGATTTTTGTTCATGCCACGAGCGTTTTCTCGAACTCTGTGTTCACCAGTGTCCGCATTCCAGGTGGTGTTGCGCACATAGAAATTGGAGTTGAAGTAAACAAGTGGGAATAAGGCCTCGCGCTGAAGCTTGAAAACAGTGTTTTGAGGTTCAGCACGGCGCTCCAGGCTTGACTGGAAACATCCCGCCCCTCTCTCTTTCAAGCCCAACCCTGAGGCTCTGCGTCCAGATGCCAGGAGCAAGTAAAGTTGTTGATGATTTTTGTGTGACAATTATAGCAACTTCTGTCGCAATGAGCAACTCCGAGACACCACTCAATGTGTCCAAAACAAAATGAATAATAAAGTGTCACTATAATGTTAACAGATCCCTTAACTTCATGGACAGTGATGCAAGAAGTCGGATTAAATGTTTATAAACTATGACAGCGTGTTAAACGTGAGTATGGCAGTGTACTGGCTGTGAACATAGGAGTCTAATTTATGAGTGTGTAGCTTTTAAGCTGCGGCCCCATTTGTTTAATAAAGCCATCCAATTTTCCTGCGGGATGTTTGGAAACGTGCCTGTGAGGTGCCGTCAGCGCTTCAACAGTTCAATACTCGCCAAGAGAGGAAAACAAGAAAACCACCTGCCTGCTTCTCCGGCTATTGCGAAAACACGCGCACACATACACACACACACATACACACACACCAGTCCACATTTTGCTGATTCATAACAGGGCAGTCACATCTGTGTGGAGATGACACAGAGAGTTCAAACAGCTTCTAATTTTGGCCGCAGTTTCAGTCTCAAGCAGCGAGGGGAAATAACTCACTGTGTTAATGCAAGTGGCTCTTCCGGAGACGCTTACCAGCAGCAGAGGCTTACTCTCAGACTGGGCCAACTGGAGGAAGCACCAGTTGATGTAAAAAGCTGGCAGATACCTAGAAGTCTGACTGATTAGCAGGACAGTGGGCCCATTGTTGAGGAAGCTTTCGAAAATGGTTTCTTTATGACTTAGCCTGAACTTGGGCTCCAGCATATGCTTTTAAAAATAGGATGATTCAAGGAAGTTCTTTTTCTTGTCAGCGTTCAGTGTCAGTTCATTACACAACCCTCTATTCATCCTCAGTGTTTAACCTTGAACAAAAGTCAGTGTTCCTGCTGTTGAGTCATCTTCACTTGCATATGAATCAACATGATCTTCTTCATCCTTCCTCAGCTAATCTTTAGATGGAATGATGAATACTGTGAAGATTTTAGCTGTATTTAATCACAAAAACATTCTCCATTCCCTATTGAACCACTTAATTAGGGCTGAATCAATTAATTAAATCAAGTGTAGTGTCCAAAAATAACTGAAAACTACTTGATCATCAATCATTTCAGTCATTTGTTTAAAAAAAGTCTGAACTTTGTCAAGCTGTAGCTGCTAAAATTTGATGATTTGCTGCTTTATTTTGTTTTTATAGCTAACGGCGATAACTAATGTATTAGCAAAGGTTTACACATTTACCAGATGAAGAGAAAGAATCAATTAAGGGCATGTGATCTGATGATTGTTAGTTCAGTGTTCCTTCCTGGTATTAGCTCTGTTTTTGGTCTCATCACCTGCTGTTGAGCGAAGCAGTGAATATGAGGGCCGCAAAACAAAAACATTATTAAAATGCTCTGTACAGCTGAGCTGAAGAGCACAGTCAGCTGATAATTCTCTGGGTTTGTCATTACAAGCAACACATCTCACATTATATATACTTATTTCACTGGAAGATCAGCTGGAGAGGCTTTCATTAATCATAAAATCATCAAAACGTTGCTAATAATGAAAATAATTATACATTTAGGCCCTAACAGGAAGAGAATGAGCACATGGCGAATTTTACAGATTTTTCTGGCTATCTAATAAAATCAGTGATTCTGAAGATCTGGGTCTCTTGTAAAACGTCAGATGTTTCCCCACGTAGTACAACTGCTTACACAGCAGTGAGGAAAACATATGCAATAAGTACATTTCTGTGTGGTAAAAATGTGGTATAAGCTTTAGAATCTAGGGCAGACATTATGTAACAGTCAAACAGTGTATCTGTAATGCATTATGAACCAGTGTTTCTCAGTATGTATTAAAGCAAGAATGACATGAATTACAGGGAACCGATAACACCGTCAGTGCTTGAATGTTTCATGTTATCTTTAGTTCCTGCTTCAGTAGAAACTTGATGGCTTACCTCACCTGTGAACTCACACTTCCGCCTCGTGTTCTTTTTTTGTTCTTTTTTTTTTAAACCAAACAAACCAACTAAATGTGTTCTCTTGTAAACAAACAACTGTGCCCTGACAAGCATAAGCGGGGTTAGAACACGAGCTTTGCTGTCCTCTAGCACTTGCTTGATAATGAAATTTGCAATAATCCTGCAGTATTAACCATTAACCAGTATTAATCCTGCTGTGTTTGGTCTTATTAGCCGAGAACAAATCCATCAGCCTTTTGAAGCGAACTTTCAGAGCTCTAAGCTGTTATTTCCGCCCTTGAGAGCATTACTTGGCAAACTTATATGCACAGAATTCCACCAATGAGCCTGAACCTCAGATTAGTGACATGCTTGAAATGGCTGGAGTGTGTCAGAGGAGTTTAGTGAGGATAACATGGCCTGCCTGTTTGTGTGTGTTCCTGTTTTTGTGGGTGCATGCATGTGCTTACTGAAGACAGGCTAAACTGCGTCACAGACTATGCATGACGTCTGTCGGATGTTTATGCTAGACTTGTCTGAACAAATAGATCTGTCTCATTAGGATATAAATGAGCATGTGTTGTATTCATGATTCTCTTACAGTACCTTGTGTAAATGGCAAGCACTGACAGAAATTTTGGGTCGTTTTCTCCTCAATCTATGCAGCTTAGCCTTCCTCCTTTCATCATTCTCACTAAATCTCTGTCCCTGGCTCTCAGTCCTCTCCCCTCACCAGCACGACTACAGAAAAAATCTCTGCTATTTGTAGCCCCGGCATCGAAGGCTAATCTGAAAAATTAGCCCATTACTTTATTCCTCTGGTGAGCGTTTGCTGAATAATTGAAGTAAATGGTGCGTTTTTTTGTCTGTGAATTATGTGTCTCCATGTGAGCATTGCTCAAACAGCCAGCTGTGAAAGTTGTATTTCCGCTGGGTTTATGTGGTCATAATTAGCAGCTCCCATGTGACAGGGTGTATGTGTGTTTTTGTGTGACTGTGTTGGAGCTTGTATGTGAGAGCACGCCTGTGAGCAGGGGTGTGCTTGTGTTTACATGACAGCCTACCAGGAAGGGAAGTGACGCATGAGGCAGCAGAGGGGCGAGAGCTGCAGACATTACACTACTGCAGAGGGAGGGAGGGGGGAGGGAGGGAGAGAGACAGAGACAGAGAGAACAGCATCGGTGGGACGGGGCAGGAAAACCACAGACAGATAAAAGAGTGAGACAGAAACAAAAAAAAAAAAAAAAGACCAATGAGCGATCACTTTCTTCATTACTGCTGTCGACTGCAGGATCGTCGCCCTGCCTCTGCTGCCGGATCCATCGTAAACAAATGCAAACATGCAGTAAAAGTGAGTCAGCGACTGCGCTGGTTGGTTGGGCAAGTACGCATTTGATTATGAAATGTGTTTACCCTCCACTCACTATAAAAGTAGTGACACAGGCTTTTGTTTGTCCAGAGCTGTGCCTGTTCCAGCTTTGAGTCAACCTCCCTGGTTGCTATCCACAGACACCATCTCTCTGGCCACAGCCCACTCAGATTGGAGAAGACTTGAACTTTCTTGGCCGTTAAAGGACTTTCATAACAGCTTCAGTAATGGACACTCCTCAAATATTTCCTCAGTAAACGCTGGGCTTCCTCAGGGATGGAAAATGAACATTTGGAGATGGTTCTCAAAGCAGCTCAAGAACAGCTCAATCAGCGAACTGACAGAATGTATTAAACGGGGGAGTAGTGAACGGAAAAGGTGCAAAAAGTCAGATTATTTAACAATTAGATTTAGAGAGTACACATCTTGTCTTGAAACTGGACTCTTTTAGCTACTTAGCATCATACTGTAAAGCCCTCATAGTGTTATAAAGGGGCCGCAGTGTTGTATTATACCAAACAAACAAGAGTCAAACAAGAAACATAATTACTATTCGCTTAATTTTAGAACCTTACTGCAGTTGATACATATTTGTAAATGTTTGATTTTGGGTTGTTGCTAGAGTAAATGCTATTGGGTTATCAAAATTAAAAGGCTTTATCCTCCTTGGAGCATGAATGAGCTCAGTAAAGTTCATGGAGATCTGCCATGTAAGAATACAAGATATACTGCATCCAGAGTTTACATTTTGGCTGGTGGCACTGCAGTGCAACTCATTAGGAGTCTGGCATTGCAAAGTGTTCGTGCCCTGGGGAGCATAAATGCGCTCACTGATTATACAAGATTATGAAATATCTTGTGTCAAAAGTTCACTTTGGCCTTTGATATTAGAGGAAAAAACTGTTAAGCATCTGAAATGGAAAGAACTTTGCTTTTTTTGGAACATGATTTGGATAATGAGATATCTTGTGTACAAAGTTGACAAGTGTCAGAAAATCTCTTGCGGCTTTATCATTTAGGAAGCCAGAATTAGTAATTGTATTTTAATTGTGGTATTCTGCCCCATTAAAGTTTGAATTTTCTTTAAAAAAATTCTTGATGGTGACACTGGAAGAAAGAGTAAAGGCGTCACAAAGATTTGTCATCTTTTGGGGATCATAAATATCTAAAGCAAATTTTATAAAATCTAGACATTTAGTTAAGAGAGTTAGCTCAAAGCAGGTTTTGCTGAACCGAAATATTGGTTAAGGGTTTTAAAAGAGAAATTTTGGCACCAGACAAATTTTAGAAGATCACCAAAATTCTATAGAATCATCATATAGGGGTTTTAATTATTAATACCAAATTTCAGAGCCAGTTTTGCTTTTGAAGGGATGAAAACTGGCTGTCTTACATCCCCATCCGTAGCCCCCATCACATGCTGTGTTAGACTAAATCTCATGGACTATCACCTTTTTTATCAGCCACTACATCACTGTATCTTCCTCAGTGGGATATACACCTCTAAACTGCATTGCGTGCCTTCTTCGAGAGTGTGAATGAAGCTGCACTGGTCAGAGGTGAGTGACAGATTGCATTGTTAAGCAGCCGGCAGGATGGAGGGTGAGTTGGCAGGAAGAGTCTGGCCTGGCACTGAGCTGCTTGGCATACAACTGGCCTGGGGAGGACGTGAAATGAAACCTCAGCAGGGCACGGGTAATGGAGGAGAAAACCTCCCACGTCTTTATTAAAGAGGAGATGAGGGAGGGATGCCAGAGAGAGAGACAGAGGGTGTTGATACAATGAGATTTAGGAAAAAAAAATAAGTTAGCCTTACAGTATTTGCTCTAAACATACTTTGTATGTTTGTTTTTCTCTATTTTCTCTCATTTGGCAGAGCTGCAGCAATGTAGGAACACCACGTCTGGTCTTAACAAAGATGTAACATTTTCTGGAAACAGCCCACGGTCCATATGTCTGCTGGTCACGGCAATTAAACCATAAGATGAGGAGGAAAAAGGGGCTGCAGGGGCAGGATATAAACACAGAAATGTAAAAAGAGAGAGAGAGAGAGTGACGACGGTGGGGTATGAGGATGTGATTTAGTCAGAAGAGACTACAAGCTCTTGATAGTTTTGTCTTTCTCACTTACTGCGCTCCTCCCTCCCCACTTGCACATATAAAACACACACACACGCTCCCCTTGTTTGCTTTGATTCGGGTTCAGAACGAGGCGTTTGCATACAGAGCATGACCGAGAGAGCTCTGCCACCAGGAAGTATTCACAGGGAGCAGAACGGAGAGAGCTGAAAAGGAGATTCTTACCGATCTGGAGGGAGATACATTCAGATGAAAAGTCTGAAAGAATTGAACTGCAGGTGTTTGTTTGAGGAGATACATTTTTTATGAGACATAAATAAAGGAATGTACTAGAGTGGAAGAAGAAGAGGCCACTGAGTAAAACAGTTTGAAAGGAGAGTCACAGTCAGTCGTCATGGAAATATTTGAATGGAGGGTGACCCTGCTTCTCTTGTGAGTGACAAAACGCTATTTGTACAAAAGACACTTGTAATAACAGAAATTAAACACAGTTGTGAAGAAGAAAAAGTAGCCATAGAAGAGATAAGAGATCAGGGGAGTCAAGGGGAGGTGAAGGAAGCAAAATTTTAGAGGAGTTAGTTTAAAAAGATAGCCTACTTGAGGAACTTGATGGAGCTGAGATAATTGGATGAGTTATTTTGAGGAGGGAGATGTAAGAAAGGTAATAGTATCCCTGATTTACTCCAAAGACACAGTTTGAGAGGAGATAGTTAGAGTCAGACGAGAGAAAGGTTCCAGAAGATATTTGGATGAAAAGTTATTTGGAGAACACAGCACTCCACAGAGTCTGTTTGGAGGGGAGGGGGGACTAAAAATAAAGTTCAAGAAAGCTGTTTGAGATTAAAAGGCATGTAGATGGACAAGAGTTCATTTGACCTTTTTTAACATTTAATAATGGTTTTGAGCAAATATGTAACACAGTTTTAATTCAGTTTTATGGTTGCAATCTTTTTATATTTAACGCTAGATTTACTTAGACAGTAGCTTATTGTGCTGTCAGGCCCCGGGCTGATCTGGGTGCTGCCATCCAGACACACACTGCCAGTGAATTGGGGCTCATAGATACAGTTCAGAGGTGAGTTTTTGACTGTGCCTCCCATAGAGTTTTTATAGAGGGACTAAAACTTTTTGACACTGTATAAGAGTAGCACATATGATGTAATATGACACTGCTGTTACATCAATTGGGTGTATTGTGGATGTTTCATAAGTAAATTACTCAAAAATTAAGCACGGCATTTCCTAGGAAAACTCTATCTTTAACACAATGCAAAACTGGACTAAGTTGAGTATTTGAATAAATGCAAATGTTGTAAATATAAAGTTGAATTCATCAGAAACAGAACAGTTATTTCTGTTGTCACAGCTTGGCTTGGTTCTTTCCATTAGGTGGGATTTACCAATGGCAGTTGATATATATCTGTTTATCATTAGTGAATCAGTACTGACTTTATGACTATATTGTTACACTTGTACCACATCAGAGACATTTATTGTGTCCTGTTTGTTGTTCCATTCCACGCAGTGAGTTTGATGACGTCTTTCAGGGTCAGGTGCCATCAATGGCAACCGCTTGACTACAGGGGTTTCACTCAAAACTGGTGGAAACTTTGAAAAATCCTGAATAGAACCAGTTCAAACACCAGAGCTAATTTAGTGAAAAAATGTATTATTTTTTGTGAGTCAATACATACTTTTTGGGGTAAAATCCTCCATAGTTTTCATTTTAGCTGCTGACTCAGGTGAATATTTGGAAATGGATAGAAAAACAATTTGTTATCCAACTTCTTGCTTTAAGTCCGTCAGTTTTAAAAATGCTTATTTACTCGATATGACTCTGAAAGAATGACGCTGAGTTTTAGGAAGCATTTATATGAGGAACTAGTGATTATAAAAAAATGTAAAAATAACTAGAGAGACTAGAGAGAGAAAAAACTGGTAAGGTAATACCTGGATTTTTTGACAGCTGGATAAATGGGAAGGTAGTTGACAAGGAGTTGGTTAAATAAGAGATAGTTTCAGGGGAAGTGCAGCCTGCTACTGCTCCACTAAGTAGGCCAAAAGCACAGGGAAGTGTCACATGAACCAATGCTGCTATGTTAGCCATTCTCCAGTGTCTTGTTCAGCCACAGATGGGAAGAGAAACAGCGATGGAGAGAGAGAGAGAGAGAGAGAGAGAGAGAGAGAGAGAGAGAGAGAGAGAGAGAGCGCTTAGCGTGCGTCATGTATCCCATGCCTGCTTGACGTCTGTGCATGACACCCAAAACCACACTGCTGAAAAGGGGAAGTGCCCATTTCCATCAGCCCGGAGACCGCACTGACCTTTTCCTCAACCACGTTAACCAGCGCTGAAGGTCAGCATTGTCGGGGAATTTCTTCATGCTGAGGACTGGCATCCAGCTCTTATCTGAGGTCACAGGGATCACAGGAAGTTCAACCTGGTCACAACGGCCTATGGCAACAACACTGACCAGTCTCTTGTCATTTGTTTGCTGCCTGGCTTGCTCTTACCACCTCCTTCTCTCTTGACACTCTCTCACACCCATCACCCTGCAAGCCTTCTAAACTGAAAAACATCCCCAAGGCAACAGAAGGGATGGTGACACAGACCCTGAAGGCAATGAGAGAAAGGGGAAGATGCAAAGAGGTGGGGACGGATAGAAACAGTCGTGTGATAGAAGACAGAACGGAAAAAACAGATAAACCAACTGATGCCATTCCTGCTACTGACTCGGATGGATTTGCATCTTGATTTGTTCCTGTCTGTTTGCACGTACATGCGTTTCTGGAAGAGTTTATTTATCTGTCATCTGTCTCTGTCTGGCCCAAGGAGAAAGGGGGAGGCTCTCTCCACGGCACCAGTTTCCCTAGTGACTGAAACCAAATATAATGGCCATACCAGTTCAAACTGTCAAAGAAAGTGACAGGGTTACGTGCGGATCATACTCATCACCATCTTACATCTCTGGTTCCTGCGAATTCACAAAAACAGTCCACAGAAGGCTGTAATTACTCAGAAAACCTCTTGATATGTGCTTGGTTTTGCTGCTGGCATTGTGGTGCATTTTTACATGCAAACATACTCACACGCACACACACACTGTTGTTCATCAGTCATCAACCACATCCACTTCTACCCATTGGTGAGCGATGCAACAGCTCCCCTCTTCCTCGCTGGCTTTTACGTCAGAGTGACTGGCCTAGATTGTTGAAAATGGACCTGGAACACTTGCCGTTTATAGCCTTTCCTCTGCCTCTCCCTGATGTAACAGCAGAGCACGACTTTCCCAGAAAAAAAGTTCTGCTGCTCTTTCCTACATGCAGAACAATAGAAGGGAGACAGGGCTGCTGCTTTTTACAGGCCTGACCAGTTCTTTTCCATTACACTTTGTATAATAACTGTACTTTTTCACATTTTGTTCAGTTGTAAATTATCATATGTTCTGAAATAACAAAGCATATTGCAATTAATCACTTCCATTTTAGCTCCAAAGACTTTTTTTCTGTAACACACACATGCAAACACAACACACACACACACACACACACACACACACACACACACACACATATATTTACACCAACTTAAGAACCCCTGTGCCCCCTGTGCTAACTCTTTTAACATCAGCACACACTCACTTAATCGTACATGCACATGAACAAGGTTACTATGGTAAGCATTGTATATTCAATTGTTGGTTATTAGTGTCAATATTTCTCAGTATTATCAATTTTATACCACTTTTAGCTTTTTTCAGAAAGACTGGTATCAATGACTCAATCAGTTAGTAATGAGAGACTGTGGTTAGCTTACATGTCTGAAAATATTTGGGAGAAATGTTTTTATTACATAATTTGATCACTAGAAAGCAGTGATATACATTTTTCCAACTGTCCTGGTCTCCTGCGCATCTCTGAATTCTTCTAAGAAATACTTTGACATTTTGGGAATTAATTTTGTTGGATTTCCTGCTTAGAGTTAGTTGGACAATCAATACCACTACATGTCTGAATAATAAATTTGTAACTAACCCATGTTAGCTAGCTTTTTGGCCTGTTTCCAATCTTTGCTCTGAGCTAAGCTAACAGGCTGTAGCTTTATATACATTGCTAAGGTAAGCTATTATATTTCTCATCTAGCTCTCTGCAAGAAAGCATGTGTGTTAACAAAATGTCACTTGAAAAAGTTTATCTAACCAAGTTACCAAGTTTAAGAGATCCTATCCCTATAGAGCTCTGCAGTTATAGGTATTAGTATCTGCCCCCTAAAAAATACTTTCAGGATATTGTTAGCTCGAGAATATAGAAAAAAAATGTGCACAGAAATGTGAAGGATAGCCTATTTTTCAGAGTAAAACTGCCAAATAAATTACTAAATACACTAAAATACATCACTAAAATACAGGCCACAGTTTAGCAGTTTAACCATCTATGAATACACGATTCATACGATACAATGACAATATTTTCACCTGATGAAGTTGTTGTGCCTAACGATTCTACAAACAGTATTTACAGGTATGATAGGTACAAAAAGCATTTTTACATTCATATGAAATTGTGTTTAGGGTTAGCTGATAAATGTAAGTCTACTCTTTACTCCCCCTTTAGCTCTGTCTTGGTCTCCTTCAACCTCTATAGCATTCATTAGCTTCACCAGCTAGCTGCTAACTTTTTCAGCTATTTGATCAGTGCAGATAGTGCACATTGGGAGCTTTTACACTGAAAAACAGCTACCTGCAGCTGTTAGAAATTGAGCTGGTGAGAGCAGTGTGAGTGAAAGCAAACTTTAATGCTAAAATATGGATTAATGCAGCTTTAAAGATCCCATCAAATATGTTTGTGTTTCAAATTATTAGCTGATCCACCGTTTGTCAGCCTCTATTTACTGTGTTTGTTTCCACGGGGGAGAAGAAAATTACTAGTCTTGCAGTTGCTATCATGCCCCTCCAGCCCTGCCTGAACCATCTTAAACAAGTCATGAGGTGTGTGTATATCTGTGTGTATGTCTGTGTGCATGTGTGTGTATGCATGAGCACACATGCCTATGTGTGATCTTGGGAGGCTCTGGGAGGAGTGGGCAGACTCACTCTGTTACCAAAGTCTTGCACCGTCATCTTATTGATTTTATATTGTCCTCTTTGCCTCTCTCTCTTTCTCCCTCTCTCTGTCTAGTCTCTCCCTCCCTCCCTGCCCTGCTCCTTCCCCGTTCCCACGGCAACACGTGGCTGTTGGTTACATAACAGCAGCCCTGTGAATGCATGTGTATGTGTGTGTTTCTGTGGCTGCCCTTGGGCTTAGGAAATCAAACACTGAACATGCAGCTTTCAAGTCTTACTGGCCTTCAGGCTCATGCAAGTGCATTATTAATAGTGTTAACACTGATTGCATCCACGGGGCACATCCTCCTGTATGTGTGTGTGCATCTCAATTTACCCTGTTGCAATCTGTTTCATTTCCACTAGATGGAAATGGTGTGCAAGTAACAAAAAAATTGTGGCCTATGGCTTGTGTCCATCAAATGATGTGTTAAATGTGCAGTGGATGATGGGTAGGGTGCTGCCTTAGGTGCTGATGGTGCACATCTTGCACCTTTCTTCCTATTTAATATCTTTACATCCTCTCCTTCAAAGCTTAAGTGTATGTATATGCAGCACCTGTCCTGTTTCATTCAATAAGTGTCCTTGCCATTGTTGGAGGTATGAATGGGGATTAGTGTATGATTAAATAGTGAGGTGGATGTGTGTGGGAGCGTCGAATAAACCAAACACACACATGGAGCTATGCCCTCAGATCCCTTCTAATGGCATTAGGCGGGCCTCTGCAGGGGAGGCCAAGCTGCTGTTCATTTCAATTAGAGCCATGTCAAGGAGCAATCCCATGCAGCGCGCTTCAACCTAATTGGGCTAATTTCATATTTATGAGGAGGAAATGCAAGCAAATACATAAACACTACACTCTACAGCTCCCTGGGGGGGCGTTTTGACTCAAGATGGTTAAAACATAGGATTCTGATGGATGTTAAGCCTGTGTTTGAAAATGTTAGGAAAAGTATGTGTTTATATGTGTTTAGTCATGATTGGGAAAAAGGAGGAAGAGGATGAGAGATTAGATTTTTGCTTGTGCTGCTAAAGTGTTTCTCAGGAAAGGCTGGGGGTGTATTTGCATAAGTGGATGGTGGTTGTGTGTGAGTGTGTGCGCACCTACGGTAAGCAAGCTCTTTTCTTCCTAAGGGCACCAGAGGAGCAGCTTTGTATACAGTATCGGACTGTGCAGCGGGGCAGTAAAAGCTATTATTCGAAGCTGTCTTATCTTTATGAGCCGTTCTGCTTCCGCTGTGTCATCAGCTTCTGCTTACACTAACCATTCTCGATAAACTCAGAGCTCCAAATGCATATCATGTCCTCAGACCTACCACTCACCCACATTCCTGACTGAGATTCCTCTTTCCATGTAAACTGATCATCATAGTAATGTCTTGGCCAGAAACTGTGAGCTGAACAGGGGTCACTTGTGATCAGGGCTGAATTTGATCCATAAGGGGCCTGATCATGGCTTCACCACCATACTTTCCCCCTGTGACTCCAGCGTTTTTACACTTAACAAAGTATAATATCAGTGTCACAATCTGCCTCTCTGTCTCTTTTGCCAGCCACATTCCCACTTCTTCCACCACATTCACTGACAGTCTCTGTCCACCAGGTGCCCTCTGACATATTCTCCTGTCCCAGTCATCTCATTCCCACATCCAGCCACTCCCTCTTGCCCTGCAATAACCTTTTGCTCTCCAATCCCAGTCACCTGACCTTCCCACCCATCGGCTCACCTGTTTCCACTCTCTTTCCACTCACTTCTTTAGATCATCTGACATTGCTCTAGTGTTTCATGACACTGCTTTCAAGCCTGTTATCTGGAACCCCAGTATCTGTACCTGCCGGCCCGACCATGGATATAGAAAGTAAATCAATTAGGTGCTGCACAGGTGACAACTAGAGTTGCTGCCCGTAGGTGGCAGTCGTAAATAACACCCAGGTAAGATGGGGGACGGTTATCGCATGAGTTATGGTGAAATGTCACATCTATTACTCCATATCTATGTGCCTGACGCTCTGCCTGTTTGTGTGGATTTCTGCCTGCTGCTTGTAGGATATATTTGCCTGTTTTTTGCTGCCTCGGGGTTTTGTATTCTTATCTACCTTATGGCCTTGTAAGCCTTATATTTTACTGTTGTCAATAAATATTACAAGCTATGGACTTGGGTCCTCTACTATATATAAGAACCTCATCATGTAGTTCAAATTTTAATACAGTGATCAATGTAACCACAATTTTGCAATAAATTAGAATACAAGTGAAATTGCTTTACCTCGGCTTTTTGAGCTGTTGAAAGTTTGGAGCCCTGATTGCCTACTTTGCCAAAATGGTAATCAGGCCATGGCTGCAATAATCAGGATCAGCAGAGTTTGAGTTTGAGTATTCCAAATCACATGTTAGACTGATCTCCTATTTTTTGTGCTCACAATAGCACTTAAGTCAGCACAGAGGTAAATTACTTTTAGCAATTTGTTAGTGGTTCTTGTAGTGTAACTTCATCCCCATATTCTGCGAGATTTCTCTCTGACTCTAACACGAACCCTCTCAGAACTTTGAGTAAATGTACAGGACAACCACTGTAAGGAGGCATGAATACAGAGTGTGTAATATGGATGAAAGGAGACACCAGCCAAAGATGCCTGACCACAGCTCTGTGTAGCAGAAAACATAAAGCCAGCTGTGGGAGCTGACCAGCCACGAGCAGCTGCTGACACACTCTTAACTCTTAATGTCTGCATTGAAAAAAGTAAAATCCACCGGAGGTGACAGTGACTAGAAACACATTCATGGCCCTTTCAAAAGTTTCTCTGCGTTGAGCTAGCACCTTTCAGAGGCTGAGGCTGTCTGATGTGTGCGTGTGTGTGTGTGTGTGTGTATGTGGTTTAGTGTCAGTATGTAGTTGTCATGAAGAGCTAGATGTCATGAAGGTTAAGATTAGGATCATCAAGGAAACGAATACAGTCCAGTGGTGCTCTGAACCATATTATTAAAACTGTAACATATAAAATTGAAAGTTGGAAGAAAATGACTGTTAACTCCTGTGAACAAAGAACCTTAAACAGTTAAATTTGAAAATGAGGGTGGTTTCCATTGACTGTATAAAACACTGGACAAACCCTCCATGACGTCACCCATTGGTTTCTATCTGAACCAAAGTGACACCTCAGAAATGTTATCCTGGGCGCCGCCATTTGCCTGCGTCCGGCTCCGCTTAAAACCCGCCTAAACGACGAAAAACCAAATACGGGAAAAGAGGAGGGGCTAAGGCGGGGTTGAAGGACGGACATCACACCCACTCAGCTAACAGCCCCCGGCTAGCCGTCAACAGACTGTCAATCAACGAGGCCATGCCCTCATCTATGAAAAAATGGCTGAATTTTAAGCTTAGATATAAAATAAACAAATGAGTTAGAAAAAATTCACCCTCCTCAGAGTTTTCATGAGATGGTAGAGAAGCTGTAGACAAAAAAACATTTTTTGAACCAGGCTGTAAATATGTTTATTTCTGCTCTAAAGTCGGCCATTTTAACATGGACTTCAATGGGAATTTGCTCCCTTTTGGAGCCTCAAGTGGTCAGTCGAGGAATTGCAAGTTTTTGCACTTCCTGGTTGGCTTTAATGCGGAAGTGGGGGGTTTGCCGCTTGAGTGTGAGCCAGGCTTTACCACATATGAAAAAAATGTGATGCTCACTCACTGAGATACAATCAGTAGAAACGCAGACACCCTCTCAGATCTCACACACACACACACACACACACACAGACACACACACACACACACACACACACACACTGATGTACACTTTGTGTGCACCTTTCGGTCTTTAAACACTGTGTGACATGCATTAATGCTTTTAACAGCTCCCACTCTCGGACAAACATTTACACTGGATGGGCGTCTTCCACACCTCTCCACCCTCCTAAACTCCTGTTCGAACAGCCCCCACCCCCACTAACTCCCACGTGTCACCCTCAAACCTTCCACACACTCCACTGTCACACACTGACACACAAAAGTCGACACCGTCACAGTGCAGGTTTGTGCTGTATGTTTCCATGCCAACAAATGATGAACATAGAAAGATGTGTGGCCGCCTTTTCACGTGTGTGATGGTAAAACCGATTACTTTATGTTTGAGATGAAGAAGAATAGTGAGAATAGCCACAATTTTTCTGTGACCAGTAGCTCTAATGTATTAGTGTTTTATACATTTAGTTAAAAGGGGCTTGATAGTGGGAGTGGTCTATTGCAAACAGGCAAATTACTTCCAAATATATTTACAGACTTGCACCAGAGTTTGTAGAAAAGTTAGCAAAAGGACGTGTTCATGCTAACTGGTAAAAATGAGATGTAATAGTGGGGGTGGCCACAAAAAGGTACAAAACTTCTGAACGGATTCACTTAACATGACGAAACTTTGCTTCGATACAGCAAACTTCTCCGTTTCATCCTTTGAAGCAATGCCAGTATTTGGTGACCTACTGTTTAAAAAACTGAACTTGGATTGTGCTTCTTTCCCTAATGTGGGATCAATAAAGTTTTATCTATTACAAGGAAAGTAAAGTACTAAAAAAGGTACCAGTGTACAATATTGATTCAAACATTGTCAAATGATTATGATTCTTAATATGAACTTCATCCCGGGCTTGTTGACACAGATAACCACAAACTCTGACACAGATCTGATTTGGTTCAGGAGTCAGGATATCACAATGCAGCGCTCACAAAACACATGTAGCACAGCTGCCGATGATAATCAAGCCGTGTAATTTGAAAAAAGCCTACTCACAAGAGTTTCTGCTTGAACCAACTAAAAACACTTTACTGTGTTTTGCTCCATTCATGCACAACAGGAACGGCCACAGAAGTTCATGGTTAAGCAAAACTCTCACCCATTCAAAATAAAATTCATCTACTGGGGACCATGAGAGTCCCCCGACTTTTGCAGCAATCCATCCACTACTTGTTGACAAAATTTAGCCTGGACCAAAATGGCGGACAGATCACCCAGAGCTGACACCCCCAAAGTCGCCTCGTTAGTTTCTGCTACACGTCACACACGTCTTTAGTACACAAACACATGATGACCGTCTCAACCAAGCAGCAAACCCCCCACTTCCTCATTGAAGCCAACCAGGAAGTACAAAAACCTGCAATTCCTCGACTGACCACTTGAGGCTCCAAAAGGGAGCAAATTC
>JAPZDV010000015.1:2060280-2100690 GCA_029814665.1 Acanthurus lineatus
GGAACCACATTTTAATTTCATTATACAACTTGTTGTATAATGACAAATAAACTTCCTTGTATCCTTGAATCCTTGTATCCTTGTATATGCTGCTTTTCCCTTCAATAGTTTTAATAAGATGAGTTATGTTATCCTTGAATGATCCCTGTATGAAAACTCACTCTCTGCATCCTAAGTGTTAGGAGCAGCAGACAGCCACTGTGCAGCACTCAGGGACCAACTCCATCTCTAATTTTAATTTGTTTGAAATGATTTGACTTATTTCTGAATTTTTACCAACACAGCAATCAGTCTAGTTGCAGTCTCATACAAAATAGTTTAAAAAGATTTCCACCTTAATAAACCACAACGGTGAAATCCTGTTTTTACATAAATGCTTGAGTTAAAATCAAGTGATAATAATATATAACAGTAACACAATACATTTTTCCTCATTGAGTACTTTGACTTTCACAGTATTTCCACGGAATACATTTTCCTTTTCATACTTACTTACTTGTACTTAAGATAATTTTAATGCAGGACTTTTACTTGAAATCAGTATCTTGACAATTTGGTATTAGTGCTGTACTTTTACTTCAATTAAGGATCAGAATATTTCCATCTCAACTGCCACTGCAAGGGGACAGAAAATATAGAGGAAACTGAAATGACAGTAAGAGTAGTATAAGCTTCAGTTGCTTAATAACTATCATTACCAACAAAGAAGGAAAAGAATCCGAGCTGTTCCAATAATGTTTTAAAAAGAAGTAGAAATGGGAATGTAAATAAGAGCTAATCTGAATGCAGATAAGATCTGGAACGGGATCCAGGAATCGGGGAAAGAAGGATGAAATGTGATTTGTCAAAGGGTCTTTGACCAATGATGGAAGCTGATCAGGAAAGAAAATGGAGAAAGATAATAAAATGGAGTTCAGATGGAGATGTGCGTCAAAAACTGAGAAACCTCAGACCATTTCCTGTCAACTCATCTCATTTTTTTCTGCATCTCACTTCCTGTTGGTGTGAACGACTAGAAAACGAGACCTTCCACGACTCATACAGTGATTGTGATATGACCCCTGCTTTGACGTGGACTGTTAGGTCGGTTATGATGCTGAGCGACCGTTGATGTGGCATACCCGATACCAACGTTTTCTGCTGCTTCAGGCTCTACACCTGGTGTTTCCCCCTTAAAAATGCCTTGACAACATATAATTTAGAAGAAATGCTTGAAAAGGAATCTCCAGTCCTCATGGCTGTGATTTTGCACAATCATTTTTATTTAAGTGGCATTTGAGAAACTTTTAAAGGGCATTCTCATTCTGTAGTCGCTTTATTTTGAAGTGCGTGTGCTTGTGAGCGTTCAAGCCTGTAAGTTCACTGCAAATACAAGTTTAGATGCTGTACTTAAAAGAACCACAGCACTGGTTTTGCATAGCACATTTCCTTAAATTGCTAATACTTCATTTTACTGCTGACATTTTGCTTTCCTGGTAGGCTTCCTGACCTACCAGGCTTCCTCTTATCGCAGTCCTTTTGAGCATAATTGAGATACTTGAAACTGCAGATACTGCAGGTAGTCCAATAGTAAATAATTTTCCTTTTTATTTCCTTTTTCATTACATTTCAATATCCTCATGCATTTTCTTTTAAGATTTCAAAATATGACTGTGATTATTTGGTCAGGGTCATCTTGGCTTGGGCTTAAGGACAACAAATATACGGTAAAACTCCTCCAATAAACACTGTTTGAACTTTAAAATAATGGCATTTAGAAGACAGGGAGAAAAACTATTGAGTTGCATTATGGAAAGTTTATGCCCAGTGTTTTTGGAATTTGACCAACTTTAGAAAGAACAGTCAGGATATCGCTGCCTCTGCTTTTTCAGAATATGTCTTTTGTGAGTCCCTCAGCTTTATGAAAGTGCAATATTACATGGCTGGCATTTCCCTTTATGGGAACATTATTGAAAATTCAAGCACGAGTTTCAAGCAGGAGCTATTGATAAAAATCTTCTTTCTGCTGCATTCAAGTGCCTGTCTGAACCTGAAAGAGCTAATTAAACAGCAACTTTTAACAACAAGAAATAAGCCCATTTTTTCTTTATGATTTCTGCATTGGCTTATTGTTTGTCTTTGCATAAACTCCTGACATGGTTCACTGATGCCGCTTAGTTGCGGGTTAACTCTCTAACCTTTTGATGTTGGAGCTTTTTTGAACTCACTAAGCTCTGCAAACACTCACTGCTCACTTCCACTTTGCCAGAATATGTTCATTTTTAAATAACAAAAATTGAAGAGGTGTTGGATGCTGTGATGGATTTAATATCCGCTCCAAGTATCTGTACAGCTGGAATTATGTTTACAGGGGAGCTGAGGCCTGCTAACACCTGTTAAGTCTCTACGACCCCACCTGTCAGCAAGCTGATTGGTTGGTCCAAGTTTCTGCTGGGAGGCAGGTTTAAAACTTAAAGGTCTGAAAATATACATGTGACAACTTTTGGATGCAGCCCAAGGAAATGAGTTGCAGCCCTAAGCTGACTCTGGTTGTGTGCTGCATAAGTAATTGCTGAGAGGACGTTTGCTTTGTAATTTTGGGAAAATAAGTAGCAGTGAATTGAAGGATCTAGTTAATGGGATACAACTTTTCAAACCACCTTCCCTTCCTTGAACAGACAAATATACACAAAGATGTGTAAAGTTCGGTTAATAAGTAAATGTATTTGTTAGCATTGTGGTGCCTTATTGACTCAGGTGTTAAGATGCCAACAATGAACTGAACTGTCACTTGTTGGAGTCCAGCAAGGGACCTTTGTTTCTTTCATTCCAATGAAAAGGGGAGTAGCAATGCAAACACACCACATGATTTGTGTTCATCTTCCTTATCAATGGTCATCCCTTGCCTTTTTTTTTAAGCATAAGCCACACGAGACAGAAATGTGGTGACAAGTGACCCAAGAGTGCTACAGCTGCTTTGTAACCTGCCTGTGTTGCTGCTTGCTCTAATGATGCCACATTGCACCATCTGTCTACAGGAACAACAAGTTGGCTAATATGATTGACAGCTCACTGAGACTCCACCCTTGCTTTCTTCTTATTGGTTCTCCTGGGCCCAAAAGGCAGCATGAACCAGATCAGTTTTGTCATTATGACTGTTGGTGTTTTGTGTAGCTTGCTTTTTGAAGTTTGCTCTCAGTAGCAGTTGCAGAGAAGAAAAAACTGAAGAAACTGCAACTGCTGCTTGGACTTTCCCCCATCTGAGGTTCATATAGGGTTGAAGAGTCTGGCTGATCTTTCTTTTTACTTTGCCAACTTGATTTCACTTTTTTTAATTACATGACTGGTGACGTCAATCAGCCAGAACAGTGCAGGTAATTACATTTTCTCTCTAGTCTCTCTGTCTGTTTACCTTCATATATATTTGTTCTGTACGTGTGTGTGCATGAGGGTAAGACCCTGCCCTCATCCGTCATCTTCCTCTGCCTCGTTGCTATGATTCATCCAGCCAAGCAGGTGAATATTGCACTTCAAAGGAACACGACCTACACACACACACACACACGCACACACACACACACATGCATATACATATGTCTGAGCATATACACAAGCACACTGGCTTACTTAGAACTGTTTGCGTGCGTCTTTGTGGTCTGTGAGTGGGACTGATCTGTGAGTCATGTTCCTTTTTTCATTCATGATCACACAAGGCAAAGTGAGTACGGCTGTGATGTCAAAAGCAGTACGGACAGGAAAATGAGAGAGAGAGGTTGATTGAGGAGAACGGAGAGAACATCGCAAGCTGATGGAGTATTTGTTCCCACTGCTTCCTCCCTGTCTGGGGCATTCTGGGTAAAAACACAACCGTGAGTACTCAGAGATCACGTAGGTTATTTCGCATGCCCGGTGGCTGTTTTTCAGGCTGTTATTAAAGATCAAAGTGTCTGGTCCTCTGCTGGCGTGTGTTTTTGTGCCCGTCTCCTCCTGCTGGGACTCAGAGAGATGGGAGCAGGGCTTCCAGGTCAAAGAGCGCATGTGTGTTTGGAGGATGCATCCTCATGGATAGGTTAACTGGTTTTGCAGGTTTTGTATTCTTTTCATGTCCATATATAATCTTAAACACCATTCATGTTTAGAGGTGCAGTATTTTACATTTTAATCAACTTTATTTACAGGACTGTTCTATCAATTGGAAAACTTGTCCTGCAGAGTACCTGGTAAGTTAATAGCATGATGTTATGAAACTTTAAAAAAGTAGCAGGGTCAAGAAGAAGTTTGCCTTAAAAGCGATTTTTCTTAGATAATTTTTTTTCTTGGCGATTTTAGGCAAAGAAGATATGCAGAAAGCATTTTCTTTAGAAGATTTAAGTAACTCATTTTAAGTTTAAGCATTAGTGCAATTAAGTAGTTTTCATCTGCTTTGTAAATATGTATTTCAGTTCCATATGGGAGTTTATGTTTCGCCATCGTTTGAGCCTTTGCATGATTTAGAAGCTTCAAACGAACAGATACAGTGTCCGAGCAGAGGTACAGTGGGGCTTGAGCGCCCCCTGTCTCATTAAAAAAGCAAATAAAATTATATACGTTTATGCTTTTATGTTTATACTATGTAAATCAAGACTTGATTCAGTTCTGTAATAAGAGAGTTGGACATGTTGCCTCTCATACTGCTTTAGCAATAGTTTAGCTGTCAAACTGTCATGTTAGTTTGAACTTGTCAGTCATCGAAAGACGATCAGTTAATAAGCTTCCTGACTGAGAAGTAGTCCTACTGTTTTAGAGAAATTTATGACGCAAAGTTATTCTTAAATTAACATTTCTATTTGAAAATATTTGCATTACTCATTGCAATTTAATCAAACACTGTCATTATTTACCTGAAGGCAACAAGCTCTGTGAAATAGCTTTAGTTTGTCATTAAAGGGAAGATTTGAGCCATTGTTTGGGTTTAAGGCGAGTTTTTAACCATTTCTGACTTGCAGTCTGTCAGACTTGGTCATCACCAAATAAAAAGTTCACAAGTTTTTATGTGAATTTCAGCCCAGCATTCTTGTACAATCTGTTTTAACAAGCATAGAAAGAGAACCAGACACAGAAATACAAAGAAGAGGTGACTTCTGAACCAATTTGAATCTTCATTAGAAAAGATATATTTGAATATATAGTTTTAGCACGAAACAGTGGGAGGAACTCTCACAATTAGTCAGATAGTCAAAAGAGAACTGCTCTGATTAGCGTCGAAGATCATCTCTTGTGTTATGACTAAGTGGTGCAGTGTGGCAGCAGCCCCATCTGGGGTTTTTACCTACGACTTGTAATGTTATGATTCAGGAGCACACACACACACACACCCACACACACACACCAATATATTCATTCATTAGAACTTTCCCAGGCATCTTCTGCCGGCAGAATACACTCAAAAACACACATGCGCTCACAGAACCAGGGCTGCATTCATCTCAGTCAAGACACTCATCATAATGAAAAAGGTAGACTGTGTGGAGATGAGACACAGAGGACAAACATAGAGGGACTGAAGGTGAGAGACTGTATGTTAACTGACCACAATAACTAAGCATGGCCTGACAGTTTATTGGAAACGGTCCTCATCTTTCTCTGTATCTTAATTCTTGATTAAGTAAAAAAAAAAATCCCCTGGGGACTTTTATTTTTTCTTCAAATATTACTCATAAGACTAAAATAATCTGGGAATTCTGACTTTGATTAGATTTAAAGGTGTTATACTGCATCACTGGAACCAATATGTTATTTTATGCTTACAGTTTCATGGCTTTAATGGAGTTCGATACCACAAAGTACAGCATGGTACAATTAAATCTGTGTACATGTGACATGACTGCACAGTAGATTCGTGAAAGAACATTTTCAAGCCAAAAAACATGTATTTTGGCCCTAGGTTAGAGCATAAATGAAGATGGGAAGTAAGCGGCAACCAGCATGGAGTGTAACAGGCAGAAAGACCTTTCAATCGAGCTAATCTCGTCCCTAAACATAGCCCACGTCACAATGCTCCTTTGGATAAAAGCTTCAAGCGTGTTTCACTCGTAGATGTAGATGTGTCTCTTAAACTTGCCTAATAGTGCATAAAGCCAAAAACATTTGACTTCCGTGTATAGAAATAGAGCTTCTGCAAGGCTCGCACATTGTAGCGCTCAAATATCAAGCACACCAAAGACTTCCGCTGGCCAAACCAGCTAACTTTCAGTGACGCCCTCTGCTAACTTGAACGGTGATAAAATGATTTTATCTTGCAGCTTTTCCAGACTTTCCCCAATGTTATAATCAAATAAATCAAATGCTGATAGCAAGACAAATTATTTTGCAATGGTTGTGACAATAAAAAAGAATTATCCACCATTTTACGGCACCTTCTTTTGCAATTTTAGCTCATGGAAAACAAATTATTTTGAACCCTCATGCATTGTTTAATAATGTAATTTCATGGTTTGGCATCTGTGTCATTATGGTTTCAAAACCTGGCACATACTTGGGTGCTTGGTTGCATCATACTCGCTTGTGATGTCATGGTGTATGATGCACCACATTGTGCACATCACTGTCGCAACTACTGAAAGTAAACAAAACCAGACTTTCAGCACCTCTGAAGCTGCTCTTTAAAATATGCTGTAGATTTTCATGGTGAAGACATAATGACACATTGTGGACATTCCTACTTCCTCCCAAGCATGTTTATTTTTTCTTACCACTGGTAAACACACATTTTGACATTTGTGTCTTTTTTTTACAGCACATTGCTGCCAACATCTTTGAGTACATAGTACTAATATTGTGTTTGCCTTCTATTTACAGCATCCATGTTGGTCTTGTAATAGTGCTGGTTAAACAGATACAAGCAATACAGAGACCTGCTAATCAAAACATCTATAGCACCACCAGTGATCATAAACTCCACAGACTAAATTTAAAGGCCCAATGACTCCCCGCAGCTTCTTATTTGCTAAGCCGTGTCTACATTAAGTAAATCAGTCATCCTGTAGAATAACTGTCACATTTCCGTAGCTACAGACGCTCTAACTGCCATTTCACTGTACCTTCAAGGAAAAATCTTCTGAAAAAAGTTTGACCCTCATAACTTTGTTAATTAGCTATCAAACCCCCAATGAAATTTTGACTGGTGGACTCAAATGTGGTAGTGGGATGTGAAGACACTTCAAATCAGCTTTACGCTCTGCTGAGGTGACTGCCAATCAGTCAAATCCCTCAGAGGAAGAAGACAGAAAAAGCTTTAAACTGCACTTAGGGAAAAGTAGAACAACCGTAAAGGAAATGGAGTTGATGACGCAAGTTTAGGGAAAGTGGGTAAAGTAAATAAAAACAAATATTGAACAATACTGAACATTATAAATGTGGAATAACAAAAATCAAATGAGCGTCTGAGAGAGTATTGATTTTTCTTTGAGTGTGTGTGTGTATCACATATCAAGCCACTCTTGTTTTCTTGCCAAAACAAATGAACGCAAAGGTTAAAAGGCAGGGACATCAGGAAGATGTCAGTGTGTGCGCGTCTGTTTGTATTTGATTGAGGGAAAGCGATCTGTGTGTGCATGTGTGTGTGTGTAGGGCAATCAGAGGTTCAGGCTGGTGCCAGGAAGCGCATTCTTTGGCAGCACGCAGAGCTGCTGTCAGACGCTACTCAGGAACACGATGTACGGCGCTTTGGATGCAGCAAAACCAGCGCCCTGAGATTAAAACACACACACAAACATCCACACACACTGCTGGCAGAAAAGAAGCTTTGTCATAGTGATGCAGTTACATCATTAGGGAAACTGTGGTGCCTTATTTGGCGTTGCCGGTGATGGACGTTTCCCTCCAGCCAGTGGGATGCTGACTTTGCCCTCCTGGCTGCTTTCATGTAAACACTGCAGTTGCCTCATTGCATTAATGCTTTAGAGTCACCCGAGCTGTGACAGGTCCCTCGGCCAATGAGATGCTCTCCCTCCTGGCTGTGGTCTTCGTCTGTCAAACCCGGCGGATAAACGTCTCTGAGTCCAAGGGCAATGGGAACAACACTATCACTGTGTCAGTGTGTGTGTGTGTCCAGGGCCTGTGGGCTCTCTGCTGGCCTGGCTCCTCCTCCACCGTCTGTCAGTCACTCTCTGCAGGTTTGTCCACTCAGTGTGGGAAATCTACTTTATTTTGATGTTCAAATCCAGTCAATCAAGACCCAATTTAGTGGTTTTTCACTGCTTAAACACTGAGGCTTAAATTATGTGCTTTAGACTTTAAACATTGAATTATTATATACACCCAAGCCCATTACAAAAATAAACCGCTTTTTTGGCAGCTGTTATATGTTGTAAACGAATAGGATTGAATACAACTTAGTTATTTTAGTGATTTCAAATGTGAAAGTTATGAGCTACAAGCTGGATCAAGTAAAATTTATTATTTGCTGCCGATAAAGCGCTTTCTTTTTTTTCCCTCTACTTCTTCAGTTATTTCGAAGTAATATATATGAATAGTCTGTCGGTTTGTGAACAGGTGGATTTGCCTTTTAATCACCATGACAAACAATATGTTTCCAGTTTGCTTCACATTTTGGCCAAAAAACGCATAGTGACAGCACAGGGTTACTTGTGTCATATGCTTAGACCTCCACCTAGTCTCAACTTGTGTACTTTCAACCGTTGCGATTGCTATGTGAACACACACAACATATTTCCATTACACAGAAGCTCAAACAGTGCTGACTGCAATTCCTCTAAGCCCTGCCGCTTAAATTTCATTACTGAGGGGAACTGCATACAAAACACTCCTTAGGCCCTTTGAGCTCTTCCTACCAATTTCTCAATAGATCATTGCTATGTTGACATATGGCCATAAAAAGACCGGAAACCCTGGTTAACATGTTATATTATAATGGTGTGATGGTATACTAGCAGAAGCAAACTGAATGCAAGCTGAAGGTTTCTGGTTCAGTTTCTAATCAACTCAATGAGAAGAGAAATCGAAAGTGTTTATAAGCCATGAACTTAAAGCTGATGAGGTATATTTTGCTTTAGTAGCCCCTTGTGTCAGTGGGATGTAACTGCAGTTTCTATTTGCACCTCAAATGTGAAAATATTTACAATTTTGTACCTAGTACAGCTTTAAACTTGATTTTATGCCAGGTTGTAGGCTGCATGTGTAAATGTGAAACAAGGTGTTGCAGATAAGGAGTGTCTTGTATGGAGGAGGAGGAAATGCAGGACGGTGTGTGTCTGTGAACATACTCAGTCATCATGGAGAGTTGAATCTTGGGCATCCGGTCTTGGTTTTAGATACTTGAAAACCTTTGACCTCTCACCTCTTTTTTAGGTCTGACTGGCTGCTGGGGAGTCCCAGGTATTTGGTTCAAAGGTGCAGTTTAATGAGGTGATGGGTCTGCAGCTGCACGGAGAGCTCAAGTTTAATGTAATTTAATCCATCACAGCCAGGTTGTCACTTAATATGAACAGACAGTGTATTACATTGATGTGTGTTGGGAGTATGATTGACAAATGGAACAGCTTGATACTGATATGACTGCACACACACACACACACATGCTAATTAAGGGCACTGAACCAAGCTGCATCAGTGTCATTTACTCTGGGCATGTGATGCAACACAAGGGGGCAATGGGAGCATTAGACAGGATTGTCATAGCAGATGCTGAGCCAGTGGGGACCGAAATAAAAAAAGAGTCCAGAAGAGCTAACATGAGCTGGACATGTTCGTTGGAACAAACAATTTGCAAATATGCTTCACCTGTCCTACTAATGAGCTTTGTGTTTCTGCTTCTGCTCCCCAATCGAACAAACCACAGGGATCAATGTGAAGCACACCCATGTATTCATCACTGATCTAAGAACAGACGTCTCTGTCTTCCTGTCTGTGAGCATGCAGGAGAGTGATGTGCTTTCATTCAAATGTCTGTGGGCATGTATAAAAGTGATGTGTCTTTGTCTGTGAGTATGCAGGAAGGGGATGTTTCTGTTAGCATTCAGGAGAGTGATGTTTCTCTGTGTATGGGTCTGTGAGCATGCAGGAGAGTGATGCGTCTGTCTATCGATTAGCATTCAGGACTGTGATGTTTTTCTGTCTGTGGGTCTGTGAGCGGAAAAGTGATGTGTCACTGTCAACCTGTCAGTCTAGAGAAGAAAATAATAATAAAGGTCTTGACTTGTACCTGGAGAAATGTATAACAGTAAGCTTGCATTACAACAGTACGACATGAAGTTTGGAAGAGCGTGTTTTTTATAAAACAGAAAATTAAATTTATGTTTGATGTGTTTTCAAAGGTAGGAAGAGTTTAATAGAAGATTCAATCAGAGTTGAACTCTGGGAAATGCAGAAAATAATGTTTTGGGAGCTTGATCTGATTTTGGGGCTAAAAATAAGAATACATTGGCCTGTGCTGCTTCAATAAAGACTATTATTTTTTCATATATTTTTTGAGTCTCCAGCCTTGTGCAACTGAAATAATTTTTTCAAGGAGTTTCTTCTTTGCAATGATTTGCTAAATAAAGATTGTTGACTGAGCAAAATAAATATGTTAAGTTGCATTCTATGTTTCAGAAATTTGCTGTTTTCTTACATTCAATAGTCCCAACAATAAACCAACTAAATGAAAAGACATTAAATAAAATTATAATAAATAATGGATGGTTGCAGCCTTTCAAAAAAGTCCTGTATATTAGGTAATGAATTTGATTTCCTATTTAAAGTTTGAACTATTATTTGGTTTCTAAAACGCACTCACTGTGCTAAAGCCTAAAGCCTGCTTTATATTAGGCATGTTTTTAGATTGTATTTTTAATTACAGTTTTGTAAAAACATTAATTTATCCTCTTGTTAACACAATATCTTGTATGTTCATATAGATGACATTTGCATCACCTGTCCAAAATACAAAAAAACTGATCCTCTGATCCACTGAAAGTGGCTGTTCTATTAATAGCAATATGTCTGTTTTGATTTGCTGTTTCTTTTACAAAAGTTGGAAATTTGGCCTGATTGTGTCACTAGAGGAAAGGTCTAGAGGCTGTTCATCCAAAGCTCATGTCAATCTGGCTTGTAGATTTATCTTTTTTTGTCTCTGGCCCAAATTACTGGATAGACCTGCATGTCCCAGTGACATCACTCTTTTCAGGCTCCAGCCAGCGAGGCCAGAAAAGCATTAGACTGAAAAACCGTCTAGTTAGGGATTTGAAACGATCAAACACACTCTCGGTAGACAGCACTGGAAATGGATTCTGTGTGTCCCTCCAGGCTGTTCAAGGTTCACAATCAACAATATACTGTGCTCTCAGTTATCTCTTATCTCACCACATCTTCATTGTCAGAATTACTGTCAGCGTGCTCTTATCCTAAACAACTAGCATCAGTTCCTTTATGAGAAACATCAACTGCAGCAGTGAGTAGGTTACAGGTCAGAGCTGGTGATCACACTCCTGCAGATGGAGATGGATCTTGTGGGATAGAATCACTGTGGGAATACAGATCTAAGGAGAGATGCAGATGGATTAATCTGTTAATGAGTTAACATGTGGGTAATTCATGACTTCAGTTCCAGCCTTGTGTGTGTGCTTATTTATGCTAAATGGCATTTATGTAACGTCTCCCTCTATGTTGTTTTTTTTTTCCTTTGGGGACTGCAAGGCTGGCTGTTGATCACCAAGGGCAGATGATGAAGAGATGCTGTCCATCTCACAGGGACATCTTATGTAACCATGTGGTCTCTCTCTCTCTCTCTCGCACAGGATTCGCTGTGAGTTAATGTATGCTGCAGATGCCTATGGGCTTCAAATTAGCAAGACTGGAATGACGCACTACTGGCAAAAAGGTCTGAATCTCTCTTTTTGTGTGTGTCTGTGTGTGTGTGAGTGAAAGTGTGTTTCTGTGCTTATATAAGTAAGGGAATAAGTGATGAATCTGCAAGGAATTTTAAGTCAAGGAAATCCAGATTTCAAACACAAAGCACATTAAGATTCAAGTTGAAGATGCTTAATGTGTGTGTGTGTGTGTGTGTGTGTGTGTATGTGAGTGTGTGTGTGGCTAATAAGTCTTTGTACTTGTCCCCTCAAGACCAAATTGTTTACCTGCCTGTGGAACGACAAGAATGTGTATGTGGGCGAACAGCGTGATCCTACCTGTTGTGAAAGATTGTGTGTGTGTGTGTGTGTGTGTGTGTGTGTGTGTGTGTGTGGTGTTCTCTGGCCCTTATACACCATGTCACTCCCTCTTGCTGTGAACTTTGCCTCCCAGCCACATTGTGTTGTCTTTACAGTTTCATCTGGGTGTGTAGATGTGTGTATTTTTCCCCTTGCAGTCACCTGACAGTGATGTATACTGGCAGGCAGTTGAGCATGATGGGATGATGAAAAAGTTGAGGAATAAATTGAGGGAGATGAGTGAAAAGAGGAAATGAGGAGAATGAAGCCTATTGTGCTTTATTTAGGGGTCATGTTTGGTAGATATGTTGTTTGTTTTGAACTGATAACAAAAAAAGGAAGCGGTGAGAAAATGGCACAGAGGTCAGAGAACTTCAGTCAAATTATCTATAAGCTTAAGTGTTATATTACACTGTTGGACATGTCCCCCTGTAAAGGACACACATACATACACATATACATACATTGCATTACATTACTGTGCTACTTCATGCTAGTACGTTAGCATATATCATACATTGTATCTGAAGTAGACTTAGAGAACAAACAACATTCACAATGTGGAGGCTATCTTATTACAAAGAAGGCCATCTTATTAGGCTATTTAACTCTTACCGAGTGTTACAGATAGTCACAAAAGACAATTATAGGATAATGTTATAATTATATGTGTGTCAGCACAGTGACAGTCATAAAATCTGTGATGTAATTCAGTAATGTTGAGTAATATCAGCTAGCCTGTGGGCTACTTATCTAAAGTTTTACAATATTAGCTAACATTAGCCACCATTAAGTAAAAGTCATACTGTATCTAGCTTAGGCTGAAAAAATCCTTACATTTATTAACTGAGGAACAGTTTGTTTACTTCAGGCATACTCTCTTGTTAGCATTCTAATTTGCTTATCAGTTTGAGTGTCTAACTGAATGAAATTAGTAGAATTTTAAAAACGTAGTTACGCATTCACATTCAGCAGACAAGAACAAATCCAACTAGATGCTATTACTCTCAAAGACCAAAATTATGGATCTATTACTTCTAGGCCAACATCAGCTATGTGAACCTTTGCAACCTAGCTCTGCGATGTGCCTGACTAGCCTGCAGCTTGCTAGAAAGCAATTATTTCTACAGTTTGGCTATTAAGTGTAATTTCTCTGGGACTGCGGGTTTAACCGAGAAGCTGTTCTGCACATAATGGAGACAGTGTGTTCAGTTGTTTGTTAGACTTGTTTGAGAGCCTCAATACTCTCTTATGAAGTGAGACACCTATAAAAAAAAAAAAAAAAGCACATCACTGAGACTGAACCAAGTATATTTCTCAGGAGTGATAATTGAGATCAATGAGAAAAAGAACCGACCCTCTTTTAGTTTTTACTATAGCTTGTTTTTGTATAAGGGATGTACATGTAATATAAACTAAATGTCTTGTAAATTTTATTTGCTATAATTCTTGCATTTTGCATGATACAAAAACAACAAAATCAAATTTCCACCTTGTTCCTGGGCTGTTAAAAGCAGTAAACATCTATTGTGTTAAACACAGTTATAGGAAGAATGTGAAAAAAATTATTAATGTAAAAACCCGGAGCACTCCTCTTGTTTTTTTATCCTCACACAGGCAGCTGACTGTAACATGCTTTCACTAATATCAATATTTTATGAATTAATTTATGAAAAATTGCAGTTAACTTCTCAAAAAAACTAGATGTGATTTAAAATTAGTCAGAAGGAGGATATTGTAAAGAAAGCTTGGGATGGTGGATAGAGAGCTCAAGGGTATGTGTGACTTTGAAAGAGAATGAACTGATGCAGAATTAGGTGAAGGTTCATGTCAAACAGGGGGATGGTAGGATACACACACATTTACCGTAAACACACACAAAGAGTTAGTTGTGACGCATGATGACTGTGTTATGCGGTCTGTGTGTGTGTGTGTGTGTGTGTGTGGGTGACTATGTTGTGTGGTTTGTGTGTGTGGGTGGGTGTGTGTGTGTATGTGTGCGTGTGTGTGTGTGTGCGTGTGTGTGGTGTATGAGTGGTGTACATTCATGCTAAGTGTCCCGTTGTGGTTTCCCGCCATAAAAACTTAGAAACTTAAGGCACCTTTCAGAATTCCAGATCTGTAACTCACTTCCCTTTGTAAACTATCATTTGTAAAACACACACAAACACACACCCACAGCAAGCAGCAATGTGAGGGTAAACCACAGGCATGACTTTTTATGTTTTTGTGAGTGTTTTCACATAGTATTCTGTGGTTTTGAGACCAAAGTGGTGGAGTGTGTGAACACTTACAACCACTTAGGATCTCTCACTTTCTTCCTCTCTCTTTCCCTCTTCCCTCTTTCTCTCTCTCTTTTACACAAAAACACAAATTCTGAAAACACATTTTCTTCTAAAATGTCAGAGCTGAGTCCGACAACATTATGAATGGCGCTGAAGCATGAATGAGGCAAATCCAAAGTGATGCAAGACACACACATGTGCTGGCTTTCAGTTGCTGTTTGACACTCAGATGTTATGTGATGAAAGAAAACAGACTGAAGAAGTCTTTAGTTTAACCTTTACATCTGTCTATTTTTCTTTCTTCCCTGAGTGGACTGCAGACACAGTAGGCACCATCCAGTAATTTCTCTCATGAGTGCTGATGTTTGTGTCTGTGTGTGTGTGTGTGTGTGTGAAGTATGCGTGATTTATCATTCTGTCAGTACTTTGCAGTGTTATACAGCTTGTGTAACAAGTTAAATTCCACCATGTCACAGTAAAGACTTTAGAACTAGATTTGCTTTATTTCCATCTATGTAATCACTGCTTCAAAAGCAAAACAGCAAGTAAAACACATCAAAACATTTCACCAGTATTCTAGTTCTAGTTCAAGGCACTCTTTATAAAGCATTTACGAGCTCTAATAAATGGCTTTATTATCCTTCCTTAATACACTTACTTTGTTTTTTATATTAGCATCTACAAATGTTTCATGACTGTAAGAAACTTTTTACTTTTACTTTTTTGATGAATTTTATTATCTTTTTATGGCAGAAGCATTCAGTTTTTTCATCAGCTTACTAGAGATAGAGGAACTCTTCACCCTTTGTAAATAAACAGCTAACAATTTATCACACACAGTCCCACAACAACAGTGTGATAAATAAAAAACAAGAACACACATACATCAATAATAATTAAATTTTTATACATTACAATTTTTCTTCTTCTTCTCTCTGCTCCTGTTGCTTTCTCTGTCATGCCCTTGCCAGGCCTGAAACTGTGCTGATTGTATGGACCATCTGTGTTTTGGTATTTCACTTGTGTGTGAAGCATCAGTATTTTAGAATAGCTTCTATGCAGCGATATCCATATTTGAAGCTCTGCAGTCCATCACAAGGTCCTTGATTTGGTTGATGTGGAGCTTCAGGTGATTGTCATTGTCACAAAGTGACAGAGCTCTATATCAGTTCTCGGTTCTCCTCTATAATGATAACAATATTGAAAAGACAACATGTTTTAATAGTGAATAGACTGCAATTATTTGATGCTTTTCTAATGTTTCAGCTAACTGAAAGGCTTTACAGCACTCACAGCCATACTTATTTCCTTGCCTCTCTCTCTCTCTCTCTCTCTCTCTCTCTCTCTCTCCCTCTCTCTCCCTCTCTCTCTCTGTTGACTCAGCACTTGGGTTTTGCTGTTGCTGGAATTTGACCAGGTTTTGTGAATGGCTGGGGGGAGGGGGTCTGGGTGTGGCACTGCTGTACCTTTGCCCTGCACTGCAACATTATCACATTCATAATCACTTTATCTCCACACATGCACATACGCACAAACACACACTGTTGTCAGTTTTACATCTTTATGCAGTGGGCTCACAGGGAGGGCGTGCTTGTCATTTCCAACTCTGCAATATATTTTATGTACTATATGAGTGTTTGTGTACGTGTTATGTCATTCAGACCTTTTCTGGTATAAATATGACCTTGTTGTGACCAGTTGACCTCATAGAGACCAAATCCTGGTCCTTATGTGGCAACACCTTAATTCTGAAGTGCTGGTTTAGGTGAGGCTGAGGCGTGAATTGGTTACAGTTAAGGTGATGGTTTGGTTAAGGTGTGTCCACGATAAATAGAAGTCAGTGCAATTTCTTACAACTGCACAAACACTTGTTTGTGTGTGTGTGGATGAATATATGCGTGTGTGTGCGCGCACGTGTGTGTGTGTGTGTGTGTACAGTATACAGGGGCCCCATTCTGTCAGAAGGTGAATCTCTGCGGGGGGTAAACTAGAGTTCGGCCTCATTAGCGAGAATCCTGCCCATCACTCAGGTCACACGTGTGCAGTCTCTCTCTCTTTCTCTCTTTTTCCTGCTTTTTTACACACACACACACACACCACATGCACTTGTAATAGATAGAACCCAGCTGTGCGTGTGTGTGTGTGTATGCGTGTGTGTGTGTATGTGGCTATGGATCATGCTCTCTAATTGGAGACAAAGCCCCTGTTCTGCTCTCACCTTCTCTGAGCAGCTGTATTTATGTTTACTGCTGTGACCCAGTTACCAGATACACAGTGAAGAAGAATTACTCTGGTTGATTAAAGGAGTATTTCACCCAAAATCACACTAAAATGCTATTTTCCTAGAAGTCAGATCTAGATTCAGAGGGATTTGTTGATGGCTGGAGATATGAGCTGGAGCGCTGACCATGGGATCTCAGCTATGCCTGTCATGGGGCTATAAGTGCAGATTATTGAATATGAATAATTCATCAGCAAATACAGTAACATGTTATAATCTTAAGATTTTATTGTGAACATTTCAACTGAGGGCTGCTTTCTACTGGAGTGCATCTGATATTAATCAGTGTCTGCACAAGAAAAGACAGTGTTAAGTGTTCTCCCTGCGTTAAGAGAGTGATGTTGCTGAGTGTGTAACAATGTATTATAAGATGTATTGCCTAATTTGGGTTGTAGGTTGAAGTAAACAGGACAGGATCTAAAAAGAGCTCCACCTAATATAGAGAATTTGTGCATGAAAATATTTGCAGCATGAGAAGTGAATTTCAGATTCACATTTTGATTAATTGATGTATCTAATCTAAATATGGTTAAAAAAAAATTATGGATTGCACGTTTATTGATTTATAGTCATAATCTACTAATTCTAAAAAAGCACTAACTCTGCAACACAGTCACGTTCATTTCATGATGGTGGTGAAATAACATTGGGTTAGCCACTTTTAAATTAGTCTTTCAGGGATGAATTACATCCAAGTGCATTTAGTTTGACAGCAGCATATTAGAGAGTGCAACACATAAATCAGCTGTCACTTTAAAACCCCCCAAAAATTAATTTAAGCTCCGTCATATGGGGGGTGAACAACTGCAGATTTAGCTCCAAACCCTGGAGGAGTACTGTAACAGTTTGAGGATCTGAATCTGTGTGGAAAGATCACTTTCTTTTTCTGGATATTGTTGCTTCATTTAACAGTTGAAAGTATTTGCTGTCAGTTTGATCATTTTATTTCGTATTATTTGATCATCAAAAAGAGATGAAAGGTTTAAAAGCTTTCACAGTATAAACGCAGAAAATTGAGTAAAAATTGATGCTATCATACGTTTCTTAACAAAACAGCAATGATTCAGACAGTTAATTCCTAACAGGTACACGGGTTTACTGCCCCTGCCCCTGACCTCTGACCAGTTCAAAGTCAAGGGAGTACATTTCTTCTCATTATTGTGACACTTAACCGTCACATCTGTGTGGAGACAAGCGTGATGATTAAGTGTGATACGCAACAGGAAGGGCATGTGAAATGTGTTTGCTTTCCCACAATGCCTTGTGTGTACAAAGAGGAGGTGGTGACGGTGGGGGGGTGGGGGTGGCAAGAAGCGCGACCACTCGGACAGAACCACTCTTTGCCTCTGGCATCACCATGGAGATGTGGGCTCTTTTTATACAGTCCCTCGGCTGCTCTCATTCTCCTGCTGTTTACCATTCAGTTCATATGTTGGAGGCTAACAGGGCACAATCTAGAGCCTCAGAGGAACCGGGACTCTTACTTCTTATTTGACCACACTGTAGACACGGTTTGTGTGTTGTCCTGCTGTGCAGCACAATGGGCAGAGCAAGGCACTAACACTGCCAGGGTTGTTGGTTGAATTCCACATACAGTCAATTTGTGTGAAACCATCTGCATTTCACTTTCTCCTGGTATTCCCTGCCATCCTTCCGGCATTGCTGGGACTCTGTCCAGCTGCCTGGGAAAGTGGGGCTCTTGGCATCAAATACACACACACACACACAATCGCACACACTGAGTTGAATTTGGGCACAAAATGTGTGCGCATCCTGGAGTCAAGGAAATGCTGACAGGGAACCAGGAAGAGAGAAAGTCAGGTTTGGATTAAAACACATACTCCCAGGATGCCACACACACACACACTAACTCACATACAGACACACCTACACCCAGACACACATGAAAAGGGCAGATCCTTCGTCCACTTGCACGTGGGTGTGTTCTTCCTCATCTTTAGTCACATTTTTTGGCTTGTTTCACAGCGACACACCCACTTCATTTTGTAGGACAGGACACACACACACACACACTAACTCACACACACACATGCAGGAAGAGAGATAGAGGAGTGTGTTAACTCTGTCACTGTCAAGGCACAGCGAGAGGCAGGAACTTCCACTTAGAGCAGCTGCTCAGTTAGAGGATATTGTAAGATGGGATCAAATGACAACAGAGGGGGAAATATTCTTCTGATGAAACGGAGGCCAGATTCTGAAGAAAAGGAAGGTTTTGCTCGCAAATGTTAGTCATGAGGGAAAACTGGGAGGAGACAGCAGGAGAGGAAAAGCAGACAGAGGCAAACACTTTTACCTTCCCACACCAGTACACAGGAGTCGGTGAGTGAAATGGACTTCAGCAGGAACACTTATTTTTATGTGTTTATATAATCTACATCTAATGCCGGTAATGTTTGGCTTTTGGCTTGTTTACAGGGGTGCTTATGCAAGTGGGTGTGTGTGTGGGTGTGTGTGTGTAAGTGCTCACGACTGCCCCATGCAGTACCTGCCTGGGTTTGTTTACCTGCCTGTGTGCTTTCCCATATGAACTTGTGTCAGTGGAAGGTAACAGGATCCAGCGGGCTCTGTTCCACCCCTCCTGCCATAAACAATTACCCTGCCATGTCTCAATAATACCCTGCTGTCATTAGACAAACGCGTGTCAGACAGGGAGGGATGGTGTGCATGTGTTTGTGTGTGTGGAGGTTGAGAGGAAAGGTTAAAGTCTAGCAGTATTGACAAGATGCCAAATGCCGGTAGGGAGTGAAACATCCCCTGGATTTTTTTTTACACTAGGGGATCAGGCTGGCAGGCAGGATGAGAATAAGCTTACTGAATGTACTTACAGAGAGGGTAACAGTCTGATATTAAACCAGTTTATACAGCAATCCACCTACCTGCATGTACAGATCTGTCAGATTGGTTGACACATTAGATTACAGCCTGCACTGTGTTTTTTGTGTGTTTACTGTCAAGACTAATGATAGAGGACAACCTTTTTAAAGATTATGACATATATTCTCCAATAAGGCACAGTAATCACTAATACTGTGTGTAACTGCCACATGTTACAACTTTTGTGGTGTTTAAAAGAGCCTTTACAAAAGGACAGACAAGCTACATTGTTTATCAGTCTACAGTCTACAATGGCACTGTGCTATTTATTTAATGTAAATTTAAAGCCACTATGCAGTATTGCTGTCATTGGTATTTACTGGCTTCTGCTTCCAACTTTAAAGGTATCTGTAATGCTTTTCCTTTTTTTTCCCTTGCATATACTCAATGTTTCTGTTATGGGTGTTCATATTAAATGTGGCCAAAGTGTCAACTAGGTAAAAGTATGTTTAATTTATCTTTATGAGCAAAAACTGTGATTTCAGAGTGGTGAAGATTCAGTTCTTTCAGAGTTTTTTCTTTCTGTTAAAAGGCTTTTAAAAATTTAAATTTGGATTTTGTTTATTGGTCACCTGCTTTAGGTAAAATACAGGAATGTACCCATTCTATTTGTCTATACAGTTATTTTAGCCAAGATAATTTAAAGTGGCTCCATCCAGGACTCTGAACTGGATCACAATTTTTTGGAGAACACATTTTGTTTTTTGCTCTGATATTCCTAATCTGTTCTGCCTCAGCTCTCTTGAATTTACAACGTTTCTTGATTAACAGTCCTTGTATAAAGCTGGTAACTGCTGCTAAAACTTAATTGTCTGCTGCCATTCAGCTAGAAGTTCAGCCAGCCATTAAGCTAACATTGGCAACAGCTGACTCTGCTTGGACTAGAAACTTGAAGCATTGGGAAAATGTTGATGTTTACTCTTCTGGCAATGGAGCTTTGAACCACCATGAGGCTTTCAGGCCCTTGGTGGCAGTCAGCTGAAGGACCAAAGCACAGCCAGCTAATCTCAATGGATATCTGAGCTTACCAGCTAATGGCTTCCACAGCTAGCAAAAGCAAGCAACCTCTTTGTCAAAAGTTAGCCTTATACTCACTGATAATCAAGAAACATTAATATCAACAAAAAAAAGTGATATAGTTTCCCCTGTTTCCAAGTTAAGTAACAATGACTGTCATTGTGATGCACTGAGTGCCTGTCCCTTGGGAGGGTTTCAAACTTGGCCAGTCAGAAGAAGTTTTGCTTTTAACAAGGTGGGGCCTAAAAGAGACAGAGGCTTAACTTTTTTTTAGCTTGTTTGTTTCAGATAGAAAATGTAAATCCAAAAATGAAAAGGTTTATATAAAAAAGTAATTTGTTAAATTGAAAATCAAGATAAGTCATGCTAGTAGAGTCCCAGAATAAAAAAAATGGAGAGATATAAAAGAACATTACAGGTCCCCTTTAATGCATCAGAACTAGAAAAAATTTACACACAATACTTACATATACACTAATCAATACTTTTATCTTAAAATGTTACATGTTATGTATCTGATAGTGGTCACTCATAGTTATGCCATATGCTGTGATTTCAGCTTGTTCCACTGCTTATTCCATTACTTCATGAGCAGCCATATCACTGTGGCCTGAAACTGTTGAATAACTTCTTAGTAATTACAAAAATGCATTCCTCTGGAAAACTAAATAGCTAACCTCTTATTTCCAAAATTCTTGTCCTCTATTTTTGTCTAATTCTGGGCTGATATTTTTTAGACTAGTAAGTAGTATGTAAACATATGGCTCCTCATATGCACAACATAATTGTGCACAATTATGCAGGCTTTAATCTAAAGCATAACCACAAACTGGATCTTGCTGCTTTTGATGCGACCAAGTTTTCTTGGGCTGAGCTTATTTGGGATCAGTTTGGTGACTCCTCCAACTTATGCAACAGGGTGGCAGTTGACTAATAGTAGCACTGAGATGAGAAGATCAAGCATCTACCTTGGTTGAGTATAATAGAGTTAGGGTTAGGGTTGTTACCTTGTTTACGGTGATCATATTCCATAAACGACAGTACAGCTGATACTGTATTTTAACACATAAAAAATGATGAGTGATGAAAAGTACAGAGATGATACTCAATTACAGTACATGCTTTGAATTCCAAAGTTATAGCTTCTTTTTTACTAAGCAGATGGCATGCAGTGGACCGTTAAACCATCATCACAGCCAGAGACTTTAGACTTGAGACTTGAGACTTGAGTCCCAAGTTGTGACCAAGGACCTGAGACTTAAATTGGACTTAACAAAGAATTGAGGCTGATGTTGACTGTCACATCTACTGGTCCAGTCAACATCACCCCTAGAAAAACCATCAAACCAAGATTGGACTCTATGTATGTGTTTCAACAGGTACTTGTTTTGCCATTAGTTGCGGCAATACCTGGCAGGGGTAAAAACAGTCAATTCCCCTATTTAAGACGAGCTTAAGCATCAAACCAAACAAATGTTATAAGTAAGACAACCTAGCTTAAAATTTTCATTTACTCAGTATGTTAGGTGTCAAATGACTAGACCGAAACTTGGACCAAAATGCTTATATTGTCCTTTTCATGATCAAACAATTAAGAGGGGAATTTCCATTGCAATTGATTTAGTTCATCCATGATGTGTTTTTTTAATTGCCAAACCCTAATTCCTTTCTTTTACCTGCCCAGCCTGTCCAGGGCAGGAGATCAGAGTTGAAAACATGTTTTTAACCAACCAAAGTGACATCTGACACCTGACCAGTAATAGGCGTCAAAGGAACACCTTCAGATTGAAGCCAAAGTTGTGACGCTAGCTTGACTTTCTTAATTTCCTGCCAGGCTGGAACTGGCAGTGGCTACAGCAAGCACTTCATTTGAGTTGGAAGTAATAGCAAGAGCCCGTGTCACACCAAGATGTGTGTATGTGCTGTGGTAGGTGTTAACACGCTTTAAAATGAACCTCTGACTCTGCAACTCTCAGTGGAAGCTGAAACACCACTGAGAAGCTGTGATCTCATCCTGCTGTTTGATGTTTGTGGCTGTGTGGTCGTAAGATTGGTTTTGTTCAAAAATTCTTAGAGTTTTTGATGAGTTTTATACTGTACATGAAACATCATTGAAAAAATTAACCATTATTTTGTAAAAAAAATATAACATCCTAAATTTTTCCTGTACTTATCATGCTCAGGTTTTGTGTTCGGTAGCCAGTCCAACCCTGGCATGATTGGGAGTGGCAATTCCTTGGAATGGGATGGGGATTGTTTTTGCTACAGTCAGACAAGAATAGCAATATGAAATTTATTGGCATGCGCTAGCAAAAGGCTGGAAGCACAGCATATAATGTAGGCAGCATTGTCAACATTACATGCAGCTAGCAGGCTAGCCTTAGTATTCCACAAGTTTAAAATGACGAACCATTATGGAAAAGATCAGTCTTTTCTGAGTGTGAACTCACTCCCACTTTATTTAAATAACTGCTTATGAGTGACGTAAACTGAGTCAGACTGGGCTGAATTGAGTGGAACAGTTTAGCGGAGCCTCATCTATTTGCAACATGAAGTAAACACAGTGTTCCTTATTGAAATTAATGGGGCATTTTGGAAAGACTCTGGAATTAGGGTTGGATGCCAACTCAGATTAAAACTGTTATTTATGATTAATGATCCATATAAGGGCAGGACCATCTAACTGGCATATTATTTGCTTTCTCCATTCATGCAGAACAAAGAAAAAAACAAAGCAGAGAGGCTGCAGTGTGACTTCAATCAAAATATATTGAACCAAACTGATGCAGCACATAGCCCACCAAAGTTTAAACTAGTAAGTCATAATACTGCATGTACTTTAGTATACCTTTTGATATATATATAGCCAAAGTAATGTTAAAGAAATTAATAGTTTAAAGGGATAGGTTGCTGTACAATAACTGCTTATTTCAACATCCACATACCCATACAAACACTTCAAAAGATTACAGGACACCATTTTTGGCCCTCCTGTTAATACTGGCTTTAGCCCTGCCTAATTGCGCTGTAAGAATAAGGGGACAAATTCCACAGTTATTCCATGCTACATCAGCTAAATCTGAATCTAATAACAGTCAGATTTTTATTTCAGATGCCCCAAAACCACCAAACACACACACACACACACGCACAGGCAGACACACACACAAACACACAAACACACACACACACAATGTAAATATATGCAATGATTTAACGCTTAATAATAACAGAAACCTTTTTGAGGATAGACTGGGCTCAAATCCAACAACACACACACACATATACACACACAGGCATTTATGCCAGTATATACACACATACACACACACACATACACACACATACACACACATAAAAGATCAGTCAGAGTGTAATTAAAGAGCCCATAACCAACATTTGCTTGGGCTAACCATTATTTAACCACAAAGACTTGGACTGTAGTGCGTTCACATGCTCATCTCTGTCGCTGTTTAAGTGTTTTGATGTGAAAACTGTCTTGTCAGAGTGAGTGCGTGAGCCTGAAGGTAAAAGCAATGCCATATACCAGAGGTGTGAGAGCTGGCAATCCATGGCACAGATTGAAGAATAATTCCATTATGTGTGTACTGTATTATGATGAAACTAAAAAATTCATAAACAAGTCTTATGAAGAGTGGAGGTACTGTTTAGATGCTATGAAGCTAACTTTTAAAAGAAAATAAGCAGCCTTCATATCATTCTGAAGTAGGGTGCTGTTCTTTTTGTGCAAGCTGAAAATCTTTACAAGAGAATTGCAGACTTAGATTTTGTCAAGATTCAAATGAATTGATGGCAAAGTAGTCCATACTTGACAAAAGGGAACCTCTTTTCAACTGTCATTTTTGTAGCAAGGATATTTAGCTATAAAGTATATGTAGCAAGTCTTTTTTAAAGCACGTTATGAAATAATGGATACATTTAGCTCCGCTCTGTTACTATTCTACATCATTACACTCATTGTTAAGCATTCTCATAACTCAATCCGTCTCATATATTGTTCAGTTGAATGAAGATTATGTCCACGGTGTCTGGAATTGGACTGGCCTTGATGACGTCCCTTTCTGCCTATCACTCTGTCATCATAGCCATGTTTCCATTGTTGTCTCCAGCAGAGTCAAGAAGTCTCAATGTGACGTGCTTGGTAAACCCACAGTTCCTGTTTCCGCGCAACCAAAGTAGGCCCTTTGTTTGGTTACACACCCTCGTATCTTAAATTAAACAAAAAAGTAGTGACGTTGGACACTGGTACATGCTGCCAGCTCTTCAAGTAAGTAAGATGCTATCAGCTGACAGGTCAATGCATGCCATTAGTGTGTCGGACCTCACTGGTGTGTGTTTGGTGTGTGTGTGTTCTGCTAATTCTAAGTTTTATGACTCAGCAAGATGTGCTGCATAGACAACTCAACTCATCTTAAGTCAAATTTAAACCAGGTGCATGTATTGATTTTGTCTTGTTATATAACGTGTTAGCGTGTTAGCTACCTGGCAGTGGCCAGAGTCAGTAGTTGTGCTACTGCATCTCTCACTCTCTGTACTGACACGTCCACTGTGCTTTGGAAATTTCAGGTTTGTTTGCCAGTGATAAGCTCGCCTGGGGTACATTTGAATCTCAGATTTTAGTGCAGTGCACAGACATCTCTCTCTTAAGTTAAGGACTGTGAAAACCTCCCTATAGTGACAAACTTTTCACAGCCAGAGGACAATATATTGAAGGTCTGACATTTTCTTGACACAGTTTCTGATCAAGACATCATACAAAGGCAAAGAGATTTTGAAGTGAGGTCAGTGAAGCATTGTGATGGCTCAGAGCTGCAGCTCCATCTGAGTCTCACTTGTCTGACACTGTCCACATAGCTAAGATGTCAGTATCCAATACAAATTATTAAAGCTCAGTTTAAAGTCTGCTCTCACTTCCATCAGACTGAGCATGTAAGAAAGCAACCGATGGCAGTTGCACGATTTAAAATATTCCATGTCTAGCAGTCACTCCTACACCATGAAGGTCTATGGGAAAACTGAACTAGTCATCAGACCACAGTTGAAGTAACGTCTGATTACATCAGTTTGTCTAAAACGAGGTAGAAAAATAATCATTGTCGCCCTTTAGTTTTGGCTCGTGTTGTGTTTATGCTACCTTATTACAAATGAACCAAGCAGACAAAGTCATGCACTCATGTGTCAGTCAACATAGTCAATGATTAATTAATTGATAAATAACTAGTTATTATTATTATTTTGTACTAAATGCTGCCTACATGTATGTGCGGGTGTTTTTTGAAGCTGTAGAGGCCTTTGAAACAGAACTTTCTCTGAAGTCTGATTGGTATCTTTTCTATCAAGTATTGCAACTCAGTGTGATGAGAACGGGATTCTGAAATAGACATGCAGGACATCCACTTGTTATTGATTTTTTTTCAGAGGGGAATAACTAGGGAACACACACTCCTACTCTGTGATCGATTGAGGAGACGAAGAGATTCAACTTTGGTGCTCATGGGAACAGATCACTGTTACTGAGCAAACGCTGCTCAACCTCCTCCTTTAAGAGCAAAGAAAGAAAGGCTTAGAGAGTGAGGAAAAGAGGTGTCGGGCTTATGTATACATAAGTTTCATGGGGAGTTGTTTAATTTGATCAGGCTTATCATGTAATTTCTCTCATGGTGGTCAGCCCTTGAAGAAATGAAAGAGCCATGAAGAAGAGTGACTTAGTCTGGTGCTGAGCAGACAGTGGATTTATCAGAGCTTTTGACTGAAAACTACTTAATTGGAAATGAAGACTTGAAAACACTGAAGGGTGAACTCACATGGGTCACACCTTTCTTATTACACATATTATATTTCATATTACATATTGATTTGACCCACCCATTGTCCATATAAGAATATTTATTAGTGCAGCCTTATGTTAACAACTTCATATTGTTTGAATTTGTTAGGCACTCTGTGTGTTTTACATCAGTGAAACCCAGTCAAAGCTTGTGGACAGTGCTTTCCAGAGGCCAAACTTTTAATGTGAAATAATGTGACCCTGTTGGCTGTATTATCTTTATTCTCTATCAACAAGTATGAGGTGACCCAAGATTCTTGTTGAGGATCATCATCTGCATAGTTTCAGATGCCAAACTGTTACAGTCTCACTAGTTTATGACATTTATAATATTTATTTCATTGCGTAAGTCTGTGTTGTACAAGGACAAGTAAATCACCTTGATATTTTGAGATACATCATAGGAAACATATTGGGAGTGGTATTATTTTAAAAACCCACCTTTTGTGTTTTTCTTTGAAGCTCTTAGGTATTTACTGTTTAATTTTTACTTTATGCTACATGAATAGATAATCCCAACAGGAATCATCTCAAAGGTGCCAAAAGATGACACCTAAATGCCAACAGCTCCTCATGCATGAAAAAATACAAATGACTAAACAAAACAAAGCAAGCCTTGACAGTTTTCACAGATCTGCCTTTTCCATCAATCTGAGCTCCACTGGAAAGAACACCAGGGTTGTGGACCTGTGTATCATTTTTTGAAAGCTTATTTAAAACTCTCTGTATCTTGTTTACATCCTCTTGATGAGATGTAAAACTGGGCAATGCAAACACAGCACCAAACCAGCTCTTTGGTCCATGGTAATATAGAAACACATCCCATTCAGAGTCTCCATAAAAGAGATATTGAATGCTGAACGGCTGCCAATAGTTTTGAAAGCTGAGTCTTTATCTGCACACAGACCATTTATTTACACTCTTGCCAGCAGACCTTGACGTGAATACTTCAGTCTCAGTCAATTCGCCTACAATTTTTTTTTAACACCAACAAGCCCGCAGCACAATCAGATGTCAGGAGGTCTTTTTGGAATCAGGGGGATATTTGACTTCAGATTAGAGGGGTTTTGTCGAGTCATAGCGATGTGTCGGCAAGACAGGATATTCCAGGAACGTAATGGCTCTTACTGTAACGGCTGCTCATTCTGAGGAGCTGCCATGGCACTGAGCCAGGAGGGTAGCAGAGGGAAGTTGGAGATTTACAATTTGGTTTGTGGTTAGCGCTTTTGCTGACTAACTCAAAGTGCATGTGTGTCTCTGTGTGTGTGTATGTGTCTGAACAGCCTGGTTGCATTTATCATACGGCTGCTGAGAGTCTGCTTGGCAGCAAAGGCTGGAGTGTTTGAGTTACGTGAGGAGGTGCATTTGGCACCACATCACCAGTAAGGGCTGCTCTTTGTAACTGTTGTGTGTGTGTGTGTGTGTGTGTGCGTGTGCGTGTGTGTGTGTGTGCCTGGAAGTGAATTACTCATGTCATGGAAACATAAATCTGTTCTCATTGTGGCTACTCGCCTTCCTTTCGGGGACAAAACACAACTCCTTATAACACTAATTCTAATTTTATGGCAAAGATTAGTTTTAAGGTTTTGTTTAGGTTAGATTAGAGCTAAACAAGTAGCAGTTATTGTCAGAGTTAGTCTAAGACTCCAGGAAATTAATGTAAGTCAGCGTGATGTCCTCTGAAGTGACAAAAACACGACTGTTGTGTGTGTGAGAGAGGGTATGAGTGAGAGTGTGTTTTCTGAGTCATTACTTAGCAGACTTAAGGAAATGTGTGTCAGACTTCAAAACAACTGCAATGTAATCCAGAAAGGTCTCAGGGGTGTTTTGAGCCTGTGTTTGTGCCTGTGTGTGTGTGTATGTGTGTGTGTATGTGTGTGTGTATGTTTGTCTTTGAGCTGATAAGAGTCGGGGGGGAATGAGGAGGTCCTGTTATTGGCAAAGGAATGACTCAGTGCCTTGTTTTACTGTAAGTGAGGGATGTGTCAGGATTGTGTCATGACCTTTCTCACTCGAACACACACACATTCACACACACATACATAAAAACCCATCCATAAACACTCCATCTTTTGTAAAACCAAAAGGATGAAGCAGCTTCCACTTAAACTCTGATATCAGTGTATATTTCATCTCCAGTGACTCAGACTGAAGTCATTATGACATACCCATCTACCCCAACCCCTCCTCTATGATCACCCCACATCTCACCATCACATCCATCCGTCCATCCATCCATCCATCTGATCTTGGCCTGCACTCTTCACATCCCTGCTTTGATGCTCTCTCCTCCTTTACTCTCTCTTAACTTCCTGCCAGTGTGCTTCTCTGTTGAGTAAGAGGTGAAAAGCTTTCCCGGCCCCCCCGCCCTCCCCTCCTGAAGGCCTGTTTTCCAGTTAACTTCAAAACCACGAGCGGCAACACGCTGCTATTTTTACCCCCGCTTCAAATTGGCCTGTTAAGATTGTTTATCTGTGTTCAGGGAGGAAGGCCGCTCGGCCAGGCCGGCTGCCGCAGTGCTGGGAGTGGACTTGTGATCCATTCCCGGAACTGAGTCCAAACAAAGCCAGATGTTTGAAATTCTCCAGGAGTAAAGGTTTTTGTTTTGTCCTCTTTTCTTTCCAGAATGGAAAATAGCGTGAGGAGAAATGTCAGCCTTATTTGTCTTCTTGATGGCAAGAACTCTTAAGGTTTTTCCTATGATGTTACCTTTTTTTTTTTTCCAAAGGAATATCGATGGCCTATGAAGCATTCACTCAAAGGATAATATCAGCTTGTTTTGACTCTGTAAATTTGAGCCAGTGGTGCAGCTTTTCTTTCTTTTATCCATTTTTCTTTCACACTGACCTTTTGCTGCCATTCATCTTTTGCCCCAGTTGTAGTGGAACCTGGCAATGTTAGTGATTTAGGATTATAACCAGTCTCTAGTGCCTCTTGGAGGTATTTACACATCACTATTGACATGTGATTCTCCCAAGATGCATGAAACATTTAGATACCTGTGGGTAGTTTGTTCAGTCCATCACTTTTACAGTTGCGGGGCTAATCTTCCCTTGTGTCCACTGGATGAATACACTTGCTAGAACGCAGTGGATCAATACTAGCGTCCACATTGTGAAACAATCATGCAATACACACATGAAGCCCTCATGTGACTTTGTCAGAGTTAGTGTTTCATGCTTACTTCATTGAGCTTGAGTTAAATCCCCGCTGCATAACTTCACACTCTCACTCCTGTCAGTCAGCTAACATCCACAGAGAGACATGGACGTCTCCTCCAGGAAATAATGCCCAACAATCACGCTGCACGACACACAGAACTGTCACATTCATGTCATCTGGTGTGTCTTTGTTTTCCTTGACAGCAGTTAATTATAAGCTACAGTAGGTTTGAAACCACAGCATGAAATGTGGATTAGAAAGAACTGATTATGGCATGAAATGCAGAATTGACAAAGGCCACGGTAAAGTGTAAAATACTCTGCTTTTCTGCAGAAGTGTGTCTCTGCCTGTGCACTATCTTTGTCAGCTGTGTGTCAGCTGTATTGAGTGCGCGTGTGTGTGTGCGTGCGTGCGTATGTGTGATTCGCTGAGGCTTAGCTGCTTCGCTGACTTAAAGCATCGTCATGCTTCTTAGTTGAGATTGATGCTCCTCGCTGCCACCATCAGTAACTCCTCCATTAGCATAACTCTGCACAATGGAGCCCATGCCTGCCTCCCTATGGGCATTTACACTGCACGACCTCCTCCTGAACCGCACCACTGATGCACATTAACACACACGGGAGGCTCGAGGCCGTACACACTTCTACAACATAAGAAGCTTTATGGTAATGTCACCACGGTGGTGGTCTGTCTCAGAGCCTGACATTCATCCATAAATCCAAACACTGGTTAACAGTAATGAAGAGAAGATAAAGAGAAACTGCACCCGGAAACAAGCCATCATGTGTGCTGGATTGCTTCCGATAGTTTGTCATGCTTTGATTTAGTCTCGGAGGGATGATTCATTTTGGTACCAGGTTTCGATTTTACAATATGGACTAGATTACAGAGGCCTTGTAGAACTTTGAATCTGAACATGAAGCCTGAGATGGCACTGGTCTGTTTTAGATGAATTCTGATTCTTTTGGCCTGTTAGGGGCACTTAGTTTACAGGTTATAATTTTAATTCAAATGTGATAACTCAAAATCAAAATGTCAAAATGTGATAAATGATTCATTAAAAACTGGAGCCGTAATACATTTTTATATTTCCCGACTCTTACATGTAGCAATTTCATCTGCCTTATGGGGGCGTTTTATAGTCGAGGCACATCATTTTTTTTAGACGAGGCAAACTCTGATGAAAGCAAGTAACCAAAATGTGACTGAAAACAGATTTATTACCCTACAATATGAGTAATACAAAACCACACACACACACACACACACACACACACACACACACACACACACAAGTTAACTTAAGCAGCCACACATTCTCTCCCTCATTGAGGACACCTGTACGCCGTGGCTGTTTTCCCGATGATGAATGGTTGAGTTTGTGCCAGCTTTCACTCTCGATTCCCCAGCGTCCTCTGTGGAACTGAAAGAGGATTGTATAATCGATTACAACAGTTCAGCGATGAATGTGCTATGATTCACCATCTGTAAAAACACAACATTGAATCTATCAAGCATGTTCACATCTCCATGTCAGTGTCAAGCCACTCCAATTTTTTCCTGGAACACAGACATGTGAACAATTGGGGAGGTTTCTTGACGGGAAGGGAGGATCAGTATCAGGCCGGTGGCCCTGAGGTGTCTGACAGGCCGACTGCCGGAGGAGTCATTTAATGATTTTTTTTTATACTGCACATGCAACCAAGTCTTTCCTCTCTCTTACGGGAACAGTTGAAGGGTTTCATTCCACGGCACTACTGTGCAGACCTCTTTTACTCATGTTACATGTTGAGTAATTTCATGCCAACATAGGTGTCAGCTACTCAAGGCAATAATGCTTTAACTTTGGCTCAGGGACCTCAGGTTCACGAGAATTTCTCTCTCATGTGATTCACTAGAAATCAAAGCCAAACATGATTACATGTACAATTGTCTCTGTTATTTCCTTCCAATCTAATTACCAATATTAACTTACTACAAAAACCTCCTCAGGTGGCTTTTCTTGGAACAAAACCTAATCCAGCTATGGCCTTTTATCTTGAATGTCTTTTGTTGATCTGTTGCATGTAAGGGCTCAAGATTCTCAAGCTAACTTTTGTTGTTGTTGTTGTTGTTGTTGTTGTTTCTTCTTAAAGGAGTTTGCTCCAGAAATTTATCATCTATATCTTTAAGAAAAATAACCACAAAAGCACTTCATAAAATCATTATTTGAACATTTCCTAAATAATTTCATTGTATATGTACAGGTACATAAAGCTTTTCCAGTGTGTCCATGTTTTCAATACACGACTGTAACTGTTGAGCTTGAGGGCTCATTCTTGACCTTGGAAACAGAAGCTAGACAAAAAAAAAAACTGTGGCTGTACTTGTTGAAACAGCTGTGATGATCCTCTCTCTTGTTCATAATATCCACCAACATACTTTTTTTAAAAGATATTTTTCTATCTTGTAGAGCTTTAATCTCTGCTTACAGTAAATCATCCAGCCTCCAAAATCCATTCACCTTTCTCTGTCCTTTCTCATAGCTCAGCACTCCACTAGAATCAATCTGCTAAGCTAGCTATGTGAAAAATGCTGTATGTAACACTGTAGCACCAATTACAGTCTAATTCCACACTTAAACTCTCACGATTTTTTCAAGAGTAGCCAAAAAATGTGGTCAAATCAGCTTCATATCATTTCATTTAATTGTAATTGATGGGTCACAACACAAAGTACAGCGTTTATCAGGTCTGCTGTGGTCTAGTAGCTAATAATCCTGGTTTTCAGCCAGGCACAGAAACAATTTTACGTCTTCAAGTATGCACTCATCATGCCGCCATATGCTCTTGAACTTCTGTGACATGGTTTTAACTAGACTTGTTCATACAGTGCACAATAACGTATGACCTCCATCAAAGAAGTGTGATGTACCTGATGCTAAAATGTTTTTATGTAAAATGTTACATAAAACACCTTTAACTCTTGTAGGAATTAAAGTTTGTCAGTGAATTACGCAGCAAACTGTCAAGCGAGGTTATGTTCAAAGGCTTTTTTAATTGCATTTTTTGTAATTTAATATGAAAAAGATTTCTTACTCTGACATTGGGTTAGAAAATAAATTCATAATTTCTTCCCACTTCGTGTGATTATTTCCACAGGTCAAAGTTCACATGAATAAGGCAGTACAGAGGGTGATGTGACCTTTTTTTTAGCTTAGCATACCACACTGTGTTGGGTGGAATAAACTGCATATAATACCACTGGAAAGCCATGACACAGCTCAGAATAAGGTTCATTTATTATGTTACATTTTTCACACTGATTTCCGTGCGTCACCACACAAAAAGGGTGGAGAATACTGCGGTTATCCTTTTGCAACAATCGGGAGGAGGCTTTTACATCTGCATTGACAAAGCATCCATGGCGTTCTTCGATGGTGCTTGTGATGTTTGGACAACAGAATATCCATTTATATCAGCTCACCCACACACACACACTCTCCATTTCTCACCTGAAGGTGTGTGATGACGCAGCCTGCGGCAGGTGGTTCAGACAGAGGTGGCGCGCTGTGACTAATAGTTGTTGTTAAATGGCGTGAACATCCTGTGCATCTATTGGATGAATGCTGCTGCTCCTCCTCCTACACTCACTTTGCTATCCCTCTATGTATTTATTCGTTCCCTTATCCATCCTTCCCTCAAGGTTAGCTAGGGTGCACATGAAACCTGTAGTTTACTGGATGAAATGATGATTCAGAAAAGACATCTTTGACCCCAAAAAGTAGACTTGTTATGAAAGGAACCCAGTTATCAGCACAGTGGATTATTGCAACATGACTCAGCAAAATTGGAAAAATAGACCAAAAAAAAAAATCTTATATAAACATTCAATCGTCATCATTTAACGTCATTTCTATCCCCCCCACCCCCCCTCCAGGAACAGAGGCAGCGTGGACAGACGGCTGGAGCAGCACGGAGGATGACATCACCATCACCCGTGGGAGCCAAGGCCTGCCATTCATGCGGTCGGTGTGTTTGTGTGTGTGTTTGTGTGTGTCTTCATCTGTGGGAGCCTCTGTCTCTACGTGTCACTTCCTGGGAGAGAATAGAGCAGGAAGCCAAAGTGAGAGCCGAAAACAAGCGATCGCCTCACCTCCACAAGGAAGCCTTTCTCCCCAGAGAGCGCAAAAGAGGGATGTGTGTGTGTTTGTGTTTGCGTGTGTGTGTGTGTGTTTGTGTGTGTGTTTGTGTGCGCGTCCTTCACTCCTTCCTGCATTCATACTGGAGGAGGCTGGTGTTGGTCAAGGTTTGCGTAAGCCTCTTCTGTTTTATTTTGTAAATTCGATTGCTACTCTTTTAAAACATATGAGCAAATTGGGGTCATTTTTTTTTTAACAGTTTCAACTCTTGAGGGATGGGGTCACTTTGGTAGAGGGGCATCAATTGCCTCCATGCGGGATGGATGTGGGTCAGACACTGCCTGTTTTAAAGGGGACCCTCATCAACTTCCAAAAAACAGAGAGAGATGGAAAAAGATGTGATAAAGAGGAAAATATATCAAGTGTGCAAGTGCAGAGGATTAAGAGAGAGAGAGCCATGCAAGGGCTGGTTGATAAGTTCATGACATAATAATGAGAGTTTAACATCATGTGTAAGTAACAAGAGCTGTTCAACTTGTCTCATTCTACTATCTCAACTGACTCACGTGAATGCCACTGCCTTTCCTTTTGTTCCTATCTAACGCACAAAAATGTGCAAGTCATCACTGCTATTGTCAGAATCCATACTGCACAGCTGTAACCGTAAGCGACTCAGACGACTATATCAAAATTATTATCATATCTCGTCTCATCTCGTCACAGTTAGACAGTTAGAGAACACATTTCAGAGAGACTTCAGCAAATCTTCCCATTCCCATTGGACTGGGATGCATTATGCTGTGAAGTGTGATGTTCCCATCGTTTGTGCGACATCTCAACTTTAGATTTCACTCCTCTGTCTTTTGTGCAGTTATTCCCTGATGACTGGAGCTAGGTTGGTATCTCTGTCAGCAGTGCTGCTCCTGCTGTGCAACTGACCCTGACCTGTGACCCCTCTAAACTGATGGCTGACAAGATGAGAACTCCCCTTGTGTAAATACACAGACAGTCACATCACCATAGTAACTATCTCATTGGGTGGTTTGGGACCCTTTAAATGTCATGCTGCCCTCTTGTGCCTGTGAGCGGAGTTACAGGAATCAGGCAGTGGGTGTAAACAAGTTCATGACAGCGTGATGAAATGTTGTGTTGTGAATTTAGGTGCATCTCATCAGGAGGTTGTATCTGCCTCATTAGTTAGCTATAAAATGCTCTCCAGCCTCCTCTTCCCACACCGCCCCCCACCCTCCTGAGACAAAAGTAGGGTGTCATTAAACCCTAAATCACAATCCAACCTGGACCATATCACACCCTATGACACCTCTGTCATGACAGAGGTGACAGCTCATCTTTCAGACACCTGTGTGCCACTAGGACAATACAGCATTTACTGTAGCTTTGTTGTCATGACAACCTGGACGGTTACATAAGCGCCGGGCGCCAGTTCCCACAAACAGCTGCCTACAGAAGTCTTTGTGCTGTGACACAAGACACCACACACTCTGTGTCAGTGTTTGTACATTCCTCCAGCTGGATGTGCTGCTCTGCTCGTATGTCACAGAGGCAACAGAGGTGTAAGGACAGCAAAACAGTGCGACCGCTTTCACCAGAAATTCAATCTAGTGATGAGGTTTCAAATTACATTTTCTTTAAGAGAGCGATGAGAATATGCCAGCTGGGTGGTACAGTTTGCCCTCAGCGCCAGTAGACTCAGCATTTTTCTGCTTTTACTGAATGAATCTGACATATTTGAAGGTTTTGTCATTGAAAATAAATCTTAAAATAATTTTGCTGAATATCTAAGGCTGATCAGGCACTGTGTTTTCCTATTATTCCAATAAGTCATGTAAATTATATCTTGTGTTTTAATCTGCCTCTCTGCTCATCCAGAACCTGCATCTTTTGTACTCACACCGCAGACCAACGTCAGCATGAAACTTCTGGAGGATTTCATCTATTGACGGTTTCCTAACGGATTATTAAAGCAACAACTCTGACAAAAAGTGAGAAGTACATTATCCTGTGTTCTGTCCTGTATTAGGAAGGAAATGTAGAGAACAACCACGAACATACATGTTAAGATACAGACAATATGGTCTGTCTTTTCTGTGACAAAAATGCTATTTTATTTCACTGTTCAGTCCCCAAGTATTTAAAATGCTTCTCTAGTAATAATAAAACAAGCTCTCTACAATTAATAATCTTTTGACATGTGAACGATCAGCCCACAGAACTGTTCAAACTGCAAATCACTGGCAGAAATTTCTGGTCAGCCAGAAATCCAACAGGTTGTCTGAGCCAAATTATTGATCACTCAAAAACAAAAAGGGAAAATTAGTCAGACTGGAATAAACGTTGATATAATCAACTAGCTAAAGCTATGAACATGGGGTAGCAAGCTATTTTTTCAGCTCACTAGAATTGAGAACTACTTTTGTATGAAATCAAAAAACCGTTTTTTCAAGAGTCATCATGAGTTTTGCCTGGTAAATTGCTCCCTGTCATTATTATATAACCTGTGCTGTGCATCCAAAGACATCTCACAACAGGCACAGAAACAGGATATAAATGATGCAGGTTGTATCAAGTTTGCTCCAGAGCAAAAGAACTTTATTTTTCTTGATTATATTGGAAAAATATGACTAGACATAATATTTTGTGTCTTAAAATTACTCTTACAAAGGGAAGCAATCTCACTAATTTGTTAGAACATTAAATATTTTTGGAGTCAAGAAATCAAAGGTTTTAAAAGGCCTTTCCCTCATACTAATGTTGGAATAAAAGTGTAAAAGGTAAGGGAAAGGTGTGTCATTATTACATGCATGCCAACATTTGTATATTCACGGCTGCAGGACTGGTACAATCAGTTGCATTCAGTGTCACATAACTTCAGCTCTGGGATTTTAAAAGAGCTATTGTTGGAGTAAAGAGGTGTGTAACACTCGTAGATCTTAATATCACCATGTGATTCTCCTGTCTACTTCTCTGCAGGATCAGTGGCAGCGAGGATGAGGCTGTGAGTACCCCAAACATGGTTTAGAATCGATTAGGTACTTGTCATTACATACTTACTGTCTTAAAGATCACTGTGAATCAATATGTAGCTGTCAACGCACCCTATGAATTCCTCCAAACGCAGGCGTAGCTGTTGTGTGCTGTCAGCCCTGTTTGTTGTCATGTCTCTTCTGCATGAATTCTTCAATGCTGCTGGAGGCGAATTTTCACGTACCAACCGTCCATGTCACTGCGCTGCCATGACAACCACATTCATGCTAAAGACACACTTTCTCAAAAAGAAAAAAAAATCAGTCACATTTCTCCTCCAGAGAAAAGCTGTTCAGCTGACAGAGAAACACATGGATGTTCTACAGAAGGATGTCAGCTGAAAAGTGTATGACTGTGCTAAGTTGAATACTATTAATATAACGTGTGATTTTAAAGCCTGGCTTTAACTAGATCCTTGTTGTTGAGGCTGAAATTTAAATCATTAAATAATTACTTCTTTAAAAAAAAAAAAAAAAAAAAAGCCTACTGTTATTGAATTCTTTTAATTACAGTCATGATCCTTGTCTCTTCTGGCAGGTAAGTCTCTGGAGCTTATTACCAGAACATCAAGGTTTTTTCAAAATGATACTGAAATAAATTTGAAGTGGCACAAATATAACAAAAACAAAGAAATCTGTTAATACCATTTTAAAATCTCCTTGAAATTTGTTTTGTATCAACAGTCATGAAGCTTCATGCTGTCAAATAATGACTTTATCATGGATGAATGAGAATTTAACTGCATGCCATCCCTAAAAAAAGGTAAGTCCTAATTAGCATGTCACTCCCTGCCGTCGGTTCATCTCACAGCTGCAGTTGTGATCCAACAACAAAAACGTCTTCCCCCAGAAGCTGGTTTCACGTGGTGGTTTAGATGTGTGTTCCCGTTGTCTAGCACCATTTGAAATCAGTGTTCTTGGGGACAGGAAGACAGCTATGGCAGTGAGTGAGCCTCAGGAGGACAAGCACAAGATATCCCTTCCTCCTTCCTCCTCCTCCTTTTACCCCACTAAAAGATAACTGATTTCCTCTGGTGCTTAGAGCCAACTGCTGCCTTCTAGCACCATTTGAAATCGGTTATAAAACTGTGGATCAATGCGTTTTTTGAGTCTTCAGCACAACACAAGACAAGCAGAGGACAAGTCCTATCATGGATAAGTTGATATCAGTTGTAAAAGATCTAACATTTGTGTTTCTTAAAAGAGAGCTCATTTTTCTGTCATTCACACTGTCAGTAACTGTAGATGTTGTTGTAGTTCCTAATAACCACCACTAGAGGTTGATAGAAGTCATAGTTTACCTCTGTAAAGTTGTTAAGATGCTTGAGGGGAATTCAAAGGTCTTTTAAAATGCAAACAATTAGTATAATAATGCAGATTTCCCAGTTTTATATGTTATGATGTAAATCCTTAAATGTTTTGCATAAAACTTAGGATGCTGTAAAACTAAGGTGACACAAAACATTATAGTTGTAATATGAAACACAACCTGTGGATCCATAAAATCCGTAAACTGGTGTAAAATTGATGAAAAAGGAAGAGTTAAAACACTCAGCATGAGGACTGAATGGCTTTCTGCACCACTGTTTCTTTCTGTCTGATGTCCAGTTATGTTGCAACTGAAAACCAGAGCTGTAACGTGGGATAAATGTAAATGAAGAATGGAGATCTGTATCATGAGTCAGCAGTAACCACGTGTTGTTGCAGCATTTACATTTTATTAAAATCAAAAGACAGAGACAGAAGGAACATCTCATGGTAATGTTTTACTTAGACATAGGAGAACCTGCTTAACAAGATATTTACCATTAATTAACAGTTAATGCGGTGAATGAAAGTAATGTCTTCTTTTTGTTATTCCTCCTTACCTTTTCCATGCGTTATTATGTAGCACTTTACTGTTGTAGCTTGGTTCAGCTAATTTACTTTGACTCATATCCATACTGTTGGTATACTCTAATCTATAACATAATATTTTAGAAGCTGATAATTTAGTTAATACATTATATTATATTGACATACAAAATGCCACAATGTGAAAATACACCTTTTCTTTCTTAAATGTGCAGCTGGAGAGCAATTTTTGGTCATTGTCTGTCAGATAGACACAGAAGCTGAGATCAAATAACCCATTTTTGTAGATATATAGTCATCACATTTCACATGTACGAGGTGGATGTGTTTCTCTTTGCTTATATATATATATATACACACACACACACACACACTTCATATACATAAATATACATATATCATGATTTAGTCTACTACAAGTGTATAGCAGTTATATGTCTTTTACATACATGTAGTTGTATATGTAAAGGGCCTTTTAAGACAAGGATGTTAAAAAATAAAATAAAAAAAAATCAAAAAGATTCACAAGCTGCTGTTATATTTATGTATTTGTTTGTTTTTTATCCAGACACTGAGAATTGTGTAGCCTATATATAGAGTGTTTGTTATTAAGTATCAACTGATCTTTTTTTGGGAGGAGGGGGGGGGGTGACAAACCTTGTTAACATTTTAAATGTTTAATCACTACAGACTCTTGATTGTAATGGTCCGTTGTGTTATCCTAGTACACAGGCCCTTAAGTTCAACTTTACTGGCCCCGCCCATTTTGCGTAATGACCTAGCAACGAGTCCCTTTGCTTTCCTCTAATTGGTCGATTTTTGGATTTCCGCCATATTCAAAACCAGTCACGAGTCTTAGCCTTTGAAGTAGCAAATATTTATTGTTATTTTTTTGTCTAAAACTTAGTTTAGATACCATAGGTATAGGTCCCAAATGGGTGAAACTGGTGATGTCCATGCCCCCGTTTCAGCCTCACAGAAACCGAAAAGACAACCGAGCTTCAGGAACCTGAAGAGGAAGTTTTCATCTGAAGAGGAAGAGTCTCACCCCGAAAACAACAGTAGCACTCTGAGACGGTGAGCTCTACTATTATGTCCAAGCTCCGAATGTAATTCACTAAAACTGCAGTAACTGCACGAAATATAAACATTTACACTATCAGTACCAGAACAGACTCGGCTGTTAGTCTGGGACAACGTAACGTTACGTTTTAGTTGAGCTAATGGTTGACTAACATGTATTTAGCCAGACCGATTGGTGCTATGAGAAGCATCTTCCTTAGTGTACTCTTTAAGTGAAAGAGTTTGTGACTCGGAAATATTTCGGTGCGTATTAAAAGTAATCTCAAATGGTCAACAAACATTGCATACACACAGAAAGCGTTCAGCAGTGTGCAGATAGGTTTGCGTCAAATCGCCACAAGATGTCAGCCAAGAGCCACTGTGGATGCTCCTTGGGTGCAAAAAGAGCGTCGCCTGCCCTTTGCTCTACCTCGTTCCTGTGCATTACATTTGCTTTCCTACTTTTGGTCCTTTTTGTGTCCACAGAAAAATGGGTTCTCTTTCATTGGAGTTAAAGGAGGTGGAGATGACTTAACAGCCATGACTGAGAGGAGAACCGCTTACAATAGCAAAAGATCCTTTGGGCATTTGAGTGTTGTTTTTATGACGGTTTGGAAAAAAAGTACACCTCTTTTTTTTTTTTTTTTTTTAAAATTTTTATAATAATATTAAAAA